>JAYRBT010000181.1:916529-927098 GCA_036023395.1 Myiotriccus ornatus
GTGTGCCAGGGAGGAGGAGAGGGGAAGGAGAGGGTGCAGGGCAGGGGGTCCCCCATGAAGGTGGAGGGTGGAAATGTTGGGCCATTATGCCAGAGAGCAGATAATGTCTCCTGCACGGGTATTAGTCTCGGTGGGTGCTGAACCGTGGCAGCTTCTGAAGAGGCACCCAAGGAGACCTAATCTGGTGGGGAATGGAGACATTAGTGAACATGCTCCTTTGTAAAAGTGTTCTTATCTCAGACCTTGCATATGTACCGGGGGCTTCTGCAGTGCCCATGATAAGTAGTGCTCCTTGTTTCATTGAATGGCCGAGTAAATAGTCACATAAAACCCATATAATTTGCTGGCTTGTAAGTTAAAGCCCCAGGCAGTCTTATCACTTCTTTTGTCATGTCCCTTACACTTCCAGGGCAATTCCGTGTCAAATTGCTCTACATTTTGCACCCTGACCCAGCAAAAGTGGAAGCCTGCAAAAAACTTACCATCTCTTCATGTTCTTTGTTTTTTTTTTTTTCCCCTTTTCCATTTTGTACCTTATGAACTGATTCTTTCTTCCTTCCTGGTAGCCAAATGTGTCTCTGTAGCTGCACCCAGAGCGCAGCATTTCACCAGGGCTTGTCTGTGTTAGCCAAGTACAAAGGGAAAACAGAGGTGTTTGACTAAGTTTAAAAGTGAAGACATTAATTATTGAGCAGAGAGATCTTCCCTTAACACTGATGTCCAGGCTGATACCGTATTTATCTGCGAGTCCCCCGGAACAAAGGCGGCCGGGGGGAGACGGTTACCTTTGCAACCATATTTATCATGTAAATAGCTCAGGAAAGGATGCTGCCAGTCCCATCTTTAAAACACAAAAATGCATGCATTTCACTATTTTGTAAATGCCAGAGCGCCGCAGCTCCGCCGGAGTTAACGGTGCGGCACTTTTGTGTTCAGTAGCATGAATCATTAATCATGAGCCAGGCCATATTCTTGTACTGCTGCTGCTTTCATTACTTGGCCTAATTAAACAGTTCTCTGAACTGGAATCTCAGATTCCTCTGTTACAGATTATCATTAATTATGGTGAAAGTGCTCAGAGATGTTGGACTCAATTATATTCTGCTCAACTCTGGCACGGCGTGATTCATTGCCCAGCCTGTGCTGCAGATGTATCTGTTCTTATCTTGCACTCCCACTTTTGTAAATTGGGCTCTGCCAGCCAACAAACCAAGAGTTATGTGCTGCGTTTTCATTAAAAACATGTTGGAGAAGCACACACCAATTAAGGAGCCTGTATTTTATGCCCAGCGAGCGCTGGGTTTGGGGGAAGAGCTGAGCGAGCAGCGACTCCAGTCCATGATGGAACCATGAGGCTGCTGTGGGCTCCTCTCTCTCCACTTTGGGTCTGGGTTGTTCCTCTCCCCTGCTTTTCCATGGTGTGACTGCTCACAGGAGGAACAGGCACAGCACTGGCATCAAACACAGCCCTCACCCCTCAACCAGGGTGTGTTTGCAGACCCCAAGCCCCTTCCTCTACAACATTATCCACTGAAATGCTGGGAATGGCCTGAGCAGCCAGAAGCTTCTCTAATGATTAATTGTAAAAGTAACAATAGCATAAACCAGTGGTGTAACACTGTTAATATTAATCCATAGCCAGCCTCAACACCTTCCACCAGGCTCAGTTTAATCAATTAACACGTGGAGTAATCCTGCACGGGTTCGCAGATTGCGATTTCGGAGTGTTTTGTGTTCTAAATTGAGGCAATATGTGAAATGATAAACATCAAGAATTAGTTAAATAAATAAATATACAACATGGTGCAGTGAAGGAGAAGTGGGTTTTTTTCCCTTTATTATTTTTGGCATACTTAGAAGTCGGTGTTCCTACCTGTTAGCTGGACCTCAGGAGTAGCTGTAAGGGGATGTGGTCAGTTAAGTGCTCTTGAATCAGGTAAAAATACCTGTTATGGTCAAATTGCTGTGCTCTGACTCGGGGAGGAGAAGTGTAAACAGCTGTGTGTGATCCCTCGTGGGCTGAGGAGGCTGGTGTGGATCACCACACGCTGGCCACCGACACCCCCAGTGCCCAGGTGTGCAAGCACAGCTGGGAGCAGGGATGGGTGTCCCTCCCGCTCCCTGCCAGCAATCCCCAGCTCGGGCCGGAGCGATCTCCTTTAGAGCTCAGCTGCTCAGAAAGTAAAATAGATTGCCAGCAAAATTGCTTATCCTGCTTCTACATTGTCAACAGATAAGTATTTACAGATTGCAGGTTAACATGGCTCACATGAGAGAGCCGGGGCCAGGGAAATCTTAAAATTCAGCGTGTGGAGAATTTATATTCATCATCATCTTCCCGCCGAGCACGAGTTTTTACTGATATATGATTAGCTAATTCACCTGCGGTAAGTGGATTTGTTTCTCCGTGTCAAAATAGACACTGGATTTTATCTACAGGTAGATTGAAGCAGAGAGTCCTTGATTAAGTTATCAGGAGAGCGGCGTGGTTTGTGCTTGGGCTTTGATTGCAGGGACAAAAGGCATCTAATACACAAATAATTGGGGTGGGGAGCAGGGATCCCGCTGTTTCACCCCGGGAGCGTGGGCTCGGAGCCCTGCCAGCAGGGAGAAGGGGTTTGGCTGCCTCATCCCCCCCTCTTGGCTCAGAGCACAGAACAGCATCATCCACCAGGGCTGCTGGTGGTGGGAGGTGCAGGGGGCACCCACCCCGTCCCTCTCCTGCAGGTCCCATCCTTCCCTCTGCTGGGCACCTTCAAGGCCAAATCCAGCATTTTTGGGTGTTCCTGTGTGGCCAGGGACATGTGTGACTGGATTTCCAGTCCCTGGCAGAACATCCCCTCCGTCCCCGTGACGGTGGAATTGCAGCAAAGCCCCAAAGTTGGACGTGGGAGCTTTTGGGCGTCTCATTTTTCCACGGGAGTTGCGGGTTTTAATATATATGAAAATCAGTCGTCTTGTATCTTTGCATATGTGCCTTTTGTAATATAATTTTGACAGATGGTGAGCTCGGGAAATCTGGTTCCTCGCTATAGAAACCCTTGGCTTGACTTGCTCGCTCTGCAAACTTGCCTCAGACTGCTTTTGCATTTGATTTTTTAATATAGATGCCTATTTTTTTTCCTGCTCTGCTTTTGTTTTTATTTTCAATGTATCTGCCAAGTATTTCCACCCCTGATTTCCACAGACAAATTGCAACCGAGCTCTGATTTCTCTTTTTTTGTGTGTGTATTTTTTTAGCCCTATTCAGTGCATAATGCCAGTGACTTTGCTATTCTGCATGTCGCCTTATTAAAAATAAATATGCTGCCCTGTCCCTGTTTGCGCCGTCTACCATTACTGACAACAATCCCGACAAATTCTTACTATTTAAGGGTGGTGGAAAAACTCCACGAGGAAGCAGTTTCCTCTCCTGCCAGCTCCAGACAGGCTGCTCATTGAAAATGTAATACACTGCTGCCATGTCACAGGTCAGCTGGCAAATGGCAATCTGAATTTTAAAAGGAATATGAATAAAATTCTGTTTTATTTTGAAAATGAACTTTGTGCCCTCCATCATGAATCCAATATATGTCTTAATCTTCTATGCTCTTGAAGCCTGCGGCTCCTGGCTGAGTCCTTTGACTCCTGAACCTAATAAGGAAATAGGTTGTTTTCTCATCCTCGCCTCATTTTTGGAGGGGCTGAAACAAACAGTCCCTATTTCAGCTGTAATTGGCAAAGCATAAAAACATGTGTGTTATATAATTTCGGGGGTTTATGGCGGAGCTGGGCGCCGCGGTGCTGTGGCTGAAGATTTGATTAAGATGTGATACCTTCGGAAATAGCGCTGTCAAATCCCGGCGCGGAATTTCCCTCGGGCGGCGTGTTCCGTGTTTACCCTGCGGGAAAGCCCCACGCGAGGCGGGTGGGGATGGACGGGCCGGCAGCCCCCGCAGCCGGGACTGCCGCGTTTAACCCGGGCTCCGCTCGCAGCCCCCGCAGCCGGGACTGCCGCGTTTGACCCGCTGCAGCTCTCTGTGTGGATGGATATTCATGTTTAGGATGTTTAGGGTGTTCTCATCGCTGAGTACAATCACCCCTTCCCAGGGCACCACGTGGCTGTGCCACTCCCGCACAGGGATGCCGAGCATCCCTCGTGTCCCTCACCACGTCCAGGTGTGCACAGATGCTGAACAGGCACAACCAGGAGGTACAGGCTCCCTGCACCTCCAGTCCTGATCACCTCTGTGCCAGCACGGTCCTGCTGGTCAGCTCCCAGGAATTAGTGCTGCCGTTTCCCTGTGGTTGTGTGGTAGAGAAACACCAGGAAAGAGAAGTACTTTGCTCCCAAAGCCACGTCGATGGGCTGTGCTGGCTGGGGGCGTGGGGTCCGACCTGGAGGCACAGCAGGGACGTGGGGAATTTCTTATGAAACTGGGATATGGGATAGAAAGTCCACTCTGAATTTGGGGAATTTCTTCTTGGAGGCAGGAGAAAAAAAATCCCCCCAACATGAGAGAAGATTATCTATCAGTCATCTATCTGTCATCTATTACTTATCTATCAGTTATCTATTATCTACCTATTACCTGTCACCTATCTCTATCTGTCTCTACATATATATAGATCTGTGTTTACATATGTGTCTGTGCTCTCTCTCCAATAACCAGGGTTTTAAGGTATCATCTCTTGGTCCAGGTGCTTGGGTGGGGTTTTTTCATCATTACCCAGAGAACTGAAAACAGGCTTATCTCATCTGTCCTGTCTGGATCTCGCCGTGTTCCCTCTGTGGTGTTCTGAACTGCCTGGAGGGAAGAGGAGCAGCTCAGCATCACTCTGGAGATGCTGGGCCACGTCAGCTGAGCTGGGCTGAGCCCTGGGAAGTGCTGCCTGTGAAACAGGGGGTTTGCTCCTCAGCAAAATGGATGCAGGATGCTTGGGAGAGGGGGTGCATAGTTTTTTCTGCTTTTCCTCTGCATGTTTTGAGGTTTCAGTATGACTTTTGGGTCCATGTGATCCCAACACAGCTCATACAGAACCACCTCCTGGCTTTTACAAGTAGCACATTCCACCGGTCTTGAAACACAAATGTCCCTAAATGTGGGTCAGAGCCCATTCTCGTACCTTCAAGAGATTAATTATAAAAACTTCATTGGGGTTTTTAATTCAGGAAAAAACCCAAAGTCAAAAGTGAGGATTTTGCCCACAGACACTCAAATGAACTTGAACAATTTTCAATCTGCTGATCTTTGAGGGCTCCCCTGTGGGGCTTGGCAGAGAGGAGGTAGGAAAGGTGTGTGGGAGATTATTGCACCTGCTCTGGCAGGAAAATAAACCTGGGCCAGGTGGAAAGTGCCCTGTCAGCCTTTCCCTGATCCCGTGTGCAGGAGCACGTTAAAAAAAACCCAAACCAACAAAAAACCACCTTAATCCCTTGTCCTTGGAGCCTTGAGGGGCTCGTGTGGTGTTTGAGGTAGGGGTGGGGATGGCCATGGCAGGGTGCACCAGGATAAACGGTGCTCTGGAGATTCCAGAGATCCCAGTGGATCCTAATTTGGTCAAAGAGGTTTAATTTACAAAAGCATGAGTGGACACTGAACACCCCAAAAGATTGGGAGACACAAACTTTTTGTGAAGAACAGGGAATTGAGTCTTGGCACACGAGGACCACCAAAAATATATTGAATTAACTTTAAAATTTAGCTGTAACCCTAAATACTGTGTAGCTTAAGAACCACTGGAAATACTGACAATTATTTTCTAAATGGATCACACTTCCAGGACATCTGGGTTCTCAGTGTGCCTGCTGCTACAGGTAGCAGATATTTGGAGGATGTCTTGTTCTCTTCAGAACTGTTTTGGTGCCCAGTGGAGGTTGGACTGTTGCCATGTTAATCTGATAAATCTTTGTCATTGAAGTTGTGTGATGATTTAATTTTTGTGGTTTTTTTCCAGTGATAAAAGATGTTTTGTTGATCAGAATTGGTAAGAAACTGCCTTGTGTGTTGCTCAGCAGGAGTGTGGGTGTGAGCAGTGTCAGGGGAGGGCTGTGCCCTCAGTCCTTGTGCTGAAGGGAAGCCACTCCTCAGCTGATGGGGTGAACAAGAGCAGTAATAATAATAATACTGCAGATTTTTGGATGGTACATCTTTTCAGATTGAAAAGTACAAAGGAAATTCACTGAGTTACCAGAGATAAGCTGGAATTTCCACAGTGCCTTGGGCAGTGCAAGAATTATGGCTGTAATATATCCAGGAGGGATGTAAAACATGGAAAGCTCAGTGTACCTGCCACGCTGGAAGAAGGTCAGGTATTTGGGGGCTGGGAGTGTCCCTGGGCTGTGAAGCAAAGCAATTATTTCATTACCCATCCAGCTCTCATTTAGAACCAGCTCCTGTTTGTGTTTGATTGCTGTACTGATAATGATGATGTTGAGAATTGCTGTGATGAGAAATTGCAATCAGCTAAATAGCAGCGGAGGTTCCCCCAGGGAAAGGGACTTATGGAATCCCACACCGGATTGTTTTGGGGCTTCTACCTCTTTGTCTGGCTGGAAATGAGCCTGGTGGAACAGAGGTACCAGCAGGCAGGTTGAGTTAAGGAGCTGAACGAGAGAAACCAAGTGGCTTCCAAGTTTTGTGGGTTTTATGTCCTTGTCCTGTGTGTTTGTGTGCAGGCCCAGGTCATGGCAATGCATCCCTACACGTCAATGAATCGTTCAGTCCTGGAATGGTTTGGCTGGCAAGGGACATCAGGGATCATCTCGTTCCACCCCCTGCCACGGACAGGGACACCTTCCACCTCCAAGCCCCGTCCAACCTGGCCTTGGACACTCCCAGGGATCCAGGGGCAGCCACAGCTTCTCTGCCCAACCTGTGCCAGGGCCTGCCCACCCTCCCAGGGAGGAATTTCTCCACAATATCTCATCTATCCCTCCCCTCTGGCGGTTTGAAGCCATTCCCTGTGTCCTGTCCCTCCATCCCTTGTCCAAAGTCCCTCTCCCATCCCTCTCCTCCCAGCTCCTTCAGGTACTGGAAGGCCACAATTAGCTCACCCCTATACATGTGCAATTGTTTGTTCTCCTGAAGAATTAAGTACCAACAACAAGATTCTGAGGTTTATTAAGTTCCCAAAACAGCAGGTTTCTGTTCAAGCAGAGCATCTGACGTGGGGTCCAAAATCCACCACGGGCTTGGTTTTCACACTTGTGACTATGAGAAAAGCATTCACAGTCCTCCTGTTGGTGAAAGAACTAATTCTGCTTCTTCCATCTCTTCACTTGTCCTCACTGGGTTGTACTTCTGTTATGGCTTTGATTCCTATTGCTGATAAAATACGTGTAGCACTGGGACATGACCACAGTGTGAGAAATCTGCCTGGAAGCAGCTTTGCAGGAGAAATCCTGCGGAAGCAGAGCTGGCAGTGAACGTTGTGTCTCTTACCGTGTGTTCTGTGGCATCTTTTCACCTGGGTAGCAGAGGAAATTCAAAGCAGGCCTCAAAAGGACCACTCGGAGTTGAACACTCGCAGGAACTTCAGCCAAGTGAGGCACATTCATTATAGCAGAAGTACCTGAAATTCCGTGGGAAACAGCTGCCACAATTGGCAGATTATGGTTCGAGTACTTGTACATTTTTAAGGTTCTGAAATGTGTGGTTTTTGAGAGTGTAAGCAAAGCAGCTGGGTGGGTTTAGAGAACAGCAGCAGCTCCATAAAAACCCCTCAGCCGTGTGTAACGCTCCGGGTAGGAGCTTCTGCACATCCCCAGGGCTGGATTGCTGGAATGTGACCGGGATGGGAGGGGCTGCCGTGGCCCATCCCGGTGGGATCCAGGCAGGACACCCCCAAACAGCAGCTCTGTGGGCAGCGACACCGTGTTAAATGAGGGGGAATAAGGGGGCTGCCAGGAGCCTCCCCCACCTCCAGCAGCAGGATTAGCAAACTGGAGCTTAATCCAAACCCCCTCTAACCTACTGGGATTCATTAGCTGCAGGTTTCGAATTATCTTCCAGGTTAAACAAAAGAATTGGGTTTTTTGCATATCTCTGTAAGGTTGGGATCCTCTGGAGACTGTAGATTATCTCGGTAATATTTTTTCCTCCCTTATACGTTCCTGTAGCTAAAAATCTCTGAAAATAATTTCTGGAGCACTTACCAGGCTTACTGAGACTGCCCATCTTAAACAAGGGTATTACACTTAATTAAGCATTGTGCCTGTGGGGCCGAGCGTGGAGGGTTCAGCTGAGAAGTCTCAGGTTATATGAATTTATAGTTGAATGCAATGGCTTGAGCAACTTTTAGGATTCAGGCCGTTGGCTGGTGAGGAAATTGAAGATTTTTTAGAGGGAAAAAATGCTGATATAACGTAGAAGAATTGCTGTATGGCTGCGTTGGATGTGCTGGGAGCTACGTGGCTGTTTAGTCACGCTCAGATGAAATCTGGAATGTTTCCTTTATCCTCACCACAAGAAGAGGATTATTATTTTTAATTTCCCCCCCACATACACACAATTTCAAATTAGGCTCTGCTTGTGTGGCAGCATAAATAGAGCCACTTTGCTCCAGCCTGCTATTTATCTTTTTAAAGGGGAAAAAAAAAAATTAAAAAAAATAAAAAAGGAAAGGAAGAGGGAAAAAAAAAAAAAAAAAAGAAAAACCCCCAAAGTTTGACTGACACTAATTTCCCGAACAAGATACCCTCGAAACTCCAGTTTATCTCATAAAATCATAACAGACAGGGTTTGTGATGTCCCCTGTGCGAGATCCTTTCTTCTGTCAGTTGATAGCATTTGAGCTGACGGAGGGAGATGCGCCGCGCTCAGATGCCAGCGAGGAGAACAGGAGCTGTCACCAGCAGTGTAATGTGCTGTGTATTATCACTCACACTGATCCGGGGGCCCGGAGACTGTCATCTTTTTAGACTGTACAAGTCAACACAAATAAAACTGAGGAGGCAAATGATAATGTCTGAGATAGATCCAGGCTCATTCTAGCCATTACTTTTTATTCAAACCTTAGAGATGACATGATGTGAAAAATGAGCCTGTGTCTAGTTCAGTGCCCATTAGTGTGTGAGCACATTATCTTCCACTTTTCACATTGAATCTCCCCGTACATCCCGTGGCAGTTGGAGCTGTGCAGCCCGTCAGCTTTCGGGGCTGCCAGCACCTTTCCTGCCTCGGTGGGGAGCAAATATTGCCCCTAAAATGATGTCTTGGGAGGCACCTCCAGGAGTGGCGCTTTCAGCACCGCTCCCGTGAGAGCTGATGGAGCCAGGTGTGCTCCAGCATCCCAAGCAGGATCTCCCTGTGGGGCTGGAGCCCCTGCCTGTGCTCGGAAGACCCTTCCTCTGCTTAGGGAGAACTTCCCAGGGGGGGTTCCCTGCTTTCCTGCCCTCGTGCTCATCCCTCATCATCATCATCCCCAAACCCAGCCTCCCTTCCTTTGCTCCTCCCACGTGACAGGGCCCTCAGCTGGAAGAGAAACATCTCTTACCTGCTGATGGGTGGAAATCAATTAATTCATCCTAGAACTCTTTAAGCATTGAGTTGGTCGGGCCAGGGATGGGCGACCACAGCAGGAAAGGTGCCCCTGCCCAAATGCACTGGACACAGGAGCTGACAGAGCCCAGCCCAGCACTCACAGCCCTCAGAAATAACAGGAGGAAAACTCAGCTGGGAACGTGAATCACTTTCCCGAGGAGGTTTTAGCACAGTTGCTACACTATCAGTACCCAAGCAAAATTCCTATTACTCTCCTGTATAACCTTTAATTACCCCCACCACCCCAAAAATATCCCTCAATTACCTTCCAGGCAGAATTATGCATATTTTTAAAGTTCTCCTAGGGATATAACACTAAACGTTGGGTTGTTATGGTTCAGTGGTTTAAATTACAGTGTACTTAATTAAAACAGCGTAAAAAGCTGTCAGTATTCCATATAATTTGAGAGACTTTGATTAGTGATTTTTTTTTTTCCCTTTTCCTGTTAGAGCATACTTAGCTTGGCCATTACACTGTCATTTACCAGCACCTTGGCATTGGAATGAGGCATCATTTCACAGCACTAGGGAAAAAAAGGTAAACAAATGACAGTTCCAAGCAAAAGAAGTGACAAGCAAAGAGCCCCCCCCTCTGAAGGAGGAGGGAACACGTAGGTTGGAGGGCTGGGTTTCAGCTTGGAAGTGTGAAATCTGGAAATCAGCTATGTATTCCTGCTGGAGTTGTGTTGCCAGGAGGAAAGAGTTGGCCCAGGACAACCTGTGGGTGATGGAAGCAATGACTGCAAGGAAAAGCCAGGACATGTTGTCCAGGTGCCTCAGTAGGGGTGGTGATGCCATTCTGTGTTCCTTGGGCTATGGAGGTAAAGCCAACAAAACACCTTCCCTGGGAGGTGTCCACCTTCCTCCATGGGGGCAGCTCCATCTCTGCTCTGGGTGACAGGGACAGCCCCCAGGGAACGGCTGGAGCTGGGACAGCCCCCAGGGAACGGCTGGAGCTGGGACAGGGCAGGTCAGGGTGGATCTCAGGAGAAGGCTCTTCCCCCAGAGGGTGGTTGGCACTGCCCAGGCTCCCCAGGGCAGTGGG
>JAYRBT010000181.1:934111-950197 GCA_036023395.1 Myiotriccus ornatus
CTGAGCCTCCCCTGGCACAGCCTGAGGCCATTCCCTCTCCTCCTGTCCCTGTTCCCTGGGAGCAGAGCCCGACCCCCTCGGCTCCCCCCTCCTGTCAGGGATTGCAGAGCCAGAAGGTCCCCCCTGAGCCTCCTTTTCTCCAGAGGATCCCCCATATCGATGTTCTTGCAGGAATTTACCTTCCTGAGCAGGTTCTCCCCAGGCAGCACCTGAAGCCACAGTTCCTGCGGGCTCTGGCTCTTTTCCCTCTGGTTTCGGATGCTCCAGCACAGGCAGTTTTATTTTGCTTTCCCAGTCCTCCTCCTCACAGTCTGGGCCTGACAGCTCTGTCAGGAGCTAACAGACAGGAGCCATAATTTAAACTGATGTCTTCTGTTTGATAGTGTGAGCCACTAAAGCAGATGCTGATAATCAAGATAATCAAATCAAGATCCTCAGATCTGAGGGTTTCAGACGTGCAGACACGCTGAACTGGATGAGCAGCCCTGGCATTTATTTTGCTAACTTCAGGCTGGCTGGATTTTACAACCTTTTCCAGACAAATTATTTTTGGGGGTAGGGAAAATTGCTGTGAATAGTAAGGCTGTTCCTTAGCAAGGGTCTAAACTAACTCCGAGCTGGTTAATCTTCTTTGACGTGGCTCAGTGGAGGCAGAGATTCAATTCAGCAGCTTCCTCATAAGTGCTGGGGGAAAAAAAAGATGCTCTTCACAGCAACTAAAAGCCCTACTGAGGGTCCTGGGGTGTCCCTGGGGTGTCCTGTCCAGGATGCTGCCACCGAAGAGCCTTTGTGCAATGAACCAGCAGGGAACAACTTGCTCATTCCCAGGAGCTCAGCAAGGTCCATCACACCTGTAGCTTGGAGAAAAACCAACCAAAAATGGTCTTGGCTGAGTCCTCCCATCCCTGGAAGTGTCCAAGGCCAGGTTGGATGGGGGTTGGAGCAATCTGGGCTGGTGGAAGGTGTCCCTGCCCATGGCAGGGGGTGGGAATGGATGGGCTTTAAGGTCCCTTCCAACCCAAACCATTTTAGGATTCTGTGAGTTCTTATCCCCATCTTTATTTTTTTTTTTTAAACAACGTTTTAACATGGGTTTAGGAGTTTTATTATTAGATTAACTTTGTGGTTGGACCTATAAACCAGAACTGCCTGTATGTTTAAAGAATCACAACGAATGAGAATTACAGTCAAAGATTCAGTCCCCAGAGTCCCCCAGACAACGAGCTGCAGGTGCCATCACTGATGAGGGGGTGGGTTCATGCAGGGCAACCAACCAGGTCTCTGTTTTGCCCTCTGATGGGCTCCCAGGGGCGCTATAAATGTTACAGACCCCAGCTCCTGGGCAATCCCAGGGAGGTTCCCTCTAGGATTTCTGCTGGCTGGAAGGTACTGTCTTGGTTTTGTTCTTGTGGTGGTTGGCTGGGAATGGGTGGTTTTGTTCCTGTGGTGGTTGTGGGGGGCCAGGAGTGGGTTGTTTTGTTTCTGTGGTGGTTGTGGGGGCCAGGAATGACCTGGCCTTTGCCGTCTGAGCTGTTTGATGTCCCCACAGAGGGGGTTTGATGGGAGTTCTGCCCTTGCTGTTCCCGAAGGCTTCTCTGAGCTGGTTGAAAGGCAGGGAACAGGCTGGGGCTGACTGGGGAGCTGCTGTTCCTGAACTTTGGTCTCGGTTTGGAAGCACAGCAGGTTCCAGGGCTAGTTGTGTCTTGATGTTTTGCCCTGGGGTGTGAGTCCAGGTGGACTAGGAGGTGTTAACACCGAGGCCTCCAGGGAGCTGGAAGTTTGTCACCTAATTTTGGTGCAGTTTGTGGTTTTTCCTTGTCTCAGACCTGCCCCCAGCTGATGAGCAGGGGAAGGGCTGCAGAGGAGTAACTACAAGCCCCCTGTTACTCTTCTCTTGAATGTAGACAAGTGGGGTGTGAAAGATATTTAATGACTTCCCAGGAAAACAAGACAAACATATGCAATGGTTTTAAAGAGGAGTATCTGCCGTGCTGGGCCCACTCAAAGCCTGAGACTTCAATTCTTGTAAGAAATGTGCTGCTTTCTTTGTGTCTCTGACGGTTCTTACTCTCTGAAGAGGAAGAGGTCATTTAAATTTTGACTTGAATGAAGTCTATGGTATTCTTAAAGAGATAAAATGACTGTATGTGGAAGGTTATACCCTGGGCAGGGACACTGCTGTGAGTCAATGCCTTCCTGGAGCCCCACTCTGGTGGTGTGGAGCTCTTCCAAGAAGCTGGAGGATGTTGTAATATTTGTTTGTTACTGCCTAAAGTAAATTGCAGAGTGAAGGTAAACAAGTAGTGAAAAAGTTCTACCTTTTTATTAAGGTAAATAAATAATTTCATTTGTTTCATTGTGGGTTTTTTTTTGGTTTTTTTTGTTTGTTTTTTTGTCTCTATAATCTTTCCTTGAATGGTGGTTGAACTTGAAATGATGATTATAAACCTGCAGTTGGCTTTACCAGGCCACTCCCAGTTCTGCTGAGGTCAAACCATGGCTGTTCCTTTTATGTTTAGTACTTCTGAAATCATAGGCTCGAATAAAACCAAAAATAGGCTCAGAAACTTGAAATAAGTTGCCAGCAGTGGCTTATTTAAAATAAATAAATAAATCATCCTCTTGTCTGTGGACAGAATGAGCTCTGACATGAAGCTTGCTGGAAAACATGGAATGGGAGATGGGGGTTTATTTTCCAGGACTGTTCTTTAGGTGAAAGACTGAAATTTAAGGGGAACAGATCTTATGCACTGGCTTGGAAATTCTCTAAATGCCTTTAAGTTAGTATTCCCTGGTCACAGCTGGTACTGAAGTGCATTAGCTGGGCACTGACCTTCTGTCTGGGTGGCTGCTGTGGTGCTGGTACTGATGGGAAAGAGGAGCTTGCAGGGCTCTTGAGCTCCTGGAATCTGCCTGGGAGAGACGTGGGCTTTGGTTGGGATGTGGAATCAGTCATCATTCCCTGCCCATGGCAGGGCATCGGAACAAGGTTGTCTTTAAGGTCCCTTCCCACCCAAACCATTCTGGGATTCCATGATTCTTACCCTGCTCCTTTTTGTGTTTGTTTAGGATGTTTTTGCTGTTATTTTGTGGAGAGCTGTTACCTGAGGCAGGTGGGTCCACTCAGGGGTGATGCCCATGGCCCTGCTGAGCCACTGCAGGGATGTGATTAATATATTCATCAGACACAAAAAAAATCTAGTTGTGATTGTTTTGGGTTTTTTCCTGAAAAGCTGACTTTTTAATTATTAAATCTCTGTCTGGGACCATCCCCCTGTGTACTAACACACCTGTGGGGTTGGAGATTCGGGTTCCCCCTGCAGTGCACATCTCCAGACGAACAGATCTGACCTGCACAGCTCCCAGCCTTTCCCAGGATGGGTGCTGGGAACAGGGCAAGGAAAAGAGGCTGGGTGATAGAGCTGCAGGAGAGGGATAAAAATAACAAACAGCATTATTTTAATAAAAGCTGCTTTTGACTGATACCCGAGCAAGGTGGAGGATTTGCCGTGTGTGGTGCTGATCCCCAGCCCTCACCCAGAGCCTGCAGGTTCTGGGAGGCATTTCAGTGTGTAGGAGGAAACCCACATCTTGTTGGAATTTGCATTGTGTCACTTTACATGTGGTTCTGTCTCGTGCTTAGTGATGCAACGTAACCCCCCGTGACCCCACTTGGCTTCACACAACTGGAGCAGAGCTGGGGAAGGGCTGTTTGGGGCTTGGAAATACATCTGTGATGGGGATTGTAGAGGAGATGCCTGCTCTGCTTGCTTTATTTTTTACTTAAAGCATTTTGGTTCATGGCATGATTCTTTTTTTAAGTCTATTTTATCAAGATATTCCCTGTGCAGAGTAAAGGTAGTAACTACATTTTCTGCTCAATCTCCATATCTAATTTATTTCTGGTGACAGAAGACGGGGTCATATTCTCTAACCCAAGTGTGCTGATACAGTATTACAGAAAAAAATACCTAAAAATAACTGTCTTAATTTCTTATTTTGCAATTTTGTGTGTCTGCTGCCCTTGCACTGCCTGAGAACTGGGGAGGGCTGGCAGCTGGGAAGGAAACCTTGCCTTTCCCTCACCATATGCTTCAAATGGAAGGGAAAAGCTCTCATGGCCTTTGATGTGTCCCCTTCTGCAGCCCCTCCAGTGCTGCTGCCACTGCTGATGGTGTGTATTTAAAAAAGAAAATGAGTGTATAAGGCTTTAGAGGCCCTGCCCTGAGGGAGAGTGTGGAGCACTGTCCTCCACCACTGCTTCCAGGGAATAACACCCCGAGGGTGGGTGTTTAACAGGCTTCTCCACATCAGCTCCCGAGCCTGGAGGCTCCTTTGCCTTCTGGGCTGGTGGTGGTGGTTCCCTCCTCCACCTCTCCCCACGCTTTCCCTGTGACCTTTAGTTACGGAAGGTCGCGATGGGAACATCCCCACGCCCGGGCTCGGAGACACCTCGGAACAAATAAATAAATATAAAATTAGAGTGGCTCCTGATTATAAGGGACAACTGCCTGTGAATGTTAATTACCGTAATTGGTCCCAGTTACTATGGTGATGGGTGGGCGCTCCGGCGGTGTTTGATGGGCGAGGGGTGTTTACTCTCCCGGTATCGTCACTGCTCCGGCACAGCAGCTCCAGCAATTTCCCTGGAATTCCTGCTTGGTGCTGGAGGATGAGCTGCCTCTGACAAGCCACAGATACCCAGGCTGGTACTTCTTGCTGTAGTAGATCCTCTGCCGTGGCTCTGTCCATCCCCTCTCCAGGAGGGGCTGGTGCTCTGGTACAACTGCACATCTCCAAAAAATGCCACTCAATCCTGACCCACAGAGGTGGTGGGACTGAATAACTGGTGTTTGTATGAACAATTCACCAGATGATCAAAATGAGGTATTTTATGTGGTTTGCTTAGGAGCTGCCCCTAATCCAGCTCCTGAAATAAGGAATTAGCAGCTGGGGAAGGTTCCGTAGAAGGTCACAGGGTTTATTTTTGGAGGGTCCCAGCTCAGGTATTCCTGCCGACTGGAGTGGGGGAGTCTTCATGGTGGGATTCTTGGGGTGTACTGTGCAGGGCCAGGAGTTGGACTTGATCCTGGTGGGTCTATGATCCTATAATTTAAAGCTTTTTACATTAAAATGACAATTCTGGGCTGCACAGGGAAGTTCCCAACCAGAGAACTTAAAATGTTCCTTTTTCTAGCTGAGGGTGTCTGTGTGCCGTCCTTCCTTCCATCCCTCTGAACCCCCAGTATTATTTTTAAGCAGAACAAAGTTTCTAACGAAAAGCAAACAGCTGCCAGAGGGGCCCTTCCGTGCTCCCAGTTCCAAGAATTCCCTGCACAGCTCAGCAGCGGATCAGTCCATATGTGGCTTTTTCTTTCCCTGCAGCCCATGGCAAGTGTTGAAGTAAAAATAAATATCTTGGGACTGACTGAGTAAAACTCGTGTTTATCTGGAGCTAAACTGCAATTAATAAAGTGCCACTGACTGACTCTGCAGCTCGGAATGCAGCCGGGAAACTGGGATGTGCAGCATTCCGTGGAGCGAGCGCCGTCGGCCGCGGGAGCTGTGGCCGCTCGTGGTATCTGAGCAGATTAATTTGTGCTCTGACCATGAAAAGCCACAGATAAATAACGTGCAGGGTCTTTTCCCTCCCTTTCCCTGGATTCCCAGAATTAACATGCTGGTTTGGGGGCTGGGAATGTAACTCTGTGGCCAGGCTGGATCCAACACCAGCACTGGGGCTCCGAACCCTGCGGATCCTCTTCCCATCCCTCGACTCCCAGCAAAGCTCTGGGGAGCCGGGAGAGCCACGTGCCCGGGGTAATAATAGTCACAGCCACTGTAATTCCCTAAAAATCAGGACTCTGGGGCCGGGTTTCTCGGAGCAGCTGCCTGGAAGCAGGAGCAGGCAGAGCTGCTCGGAGCCTTTGGAGCTGGTTGTGCTTTCCTGAGCCTTCGGTTGTCTCACACTGGGATTGGGATCTCAGGAAAGCCCTGGCCTGGCACCCTCACTCCCAAAGAGGTTTTTTATTTCTCATTTCCCTCGAGCTTCTAAGAGGGATTTTGAAGAGGAGGGGGTGGGAGCAGGTCAGGGCGATTTTAAAGCCATTGGTTTGTTTTTCCTGCAGGAAGAATGACAGTGGTGTTGGAGAATGGGAGAAAGTTCTATCCAGGGTTTATGGCACAGCCAGGGGTTAAATCCTACACAAGCCTTTAAAAAAAAAAAAGGCAAAAATCACAAGTTCATTGCTGGATCATAAGATTTTATGTAAATTAAGACCAAATCAGGTCTGGGGAGCAGTGAGTGATGGTGAAGAGTTCCCACTTTTATTATTCATGGATAAATCCAGCTGCAGCAGCGCCGTGCCTGTGCCTGGGATCAGCGCACACCGTGCTCCTGGCTTTGCTTACAGACCCCACAGAGGGATCCTGGCTGTCCACAGCCACACGGGTGTCTCTGGATCTTGCTCTCTGTATTAAAAAGATTAAAATAAGGGATTTATTACTATATTTCAGTAGGAAATCTCCTTAACAGTGCTGAGCACTGCAGGGACGTTCCGAGCACAAACCCCACCGGAACAGGCACCTTTATTTCTTCTGGAAACTGCGGTTGTTAGCAGAGTGACAATCTCCTTTTTTTCTTTCTTTCTCAGTCAGGCAGTGACAATAAATCCCAGCTCTGAGGGGTTTTTCCTCCCCAGCCCCTGGCACGGCTCCGATAATCCCCCCGAAGCCGGGCTGGGTGCTCTCCCCGTGGCAGGAGCTGCGCTCAGAGCACAGTGTTCGCCTTCCCGGGAGGAGCCCTAACAAGGAATCTCTCCCTCCCCAGCACACCCTCCATCCTTTAAAAGTTTCTTCCAAGGGTTCGACTCCTCGTGGGCGCTCCTGCCGGACAGCTCAGAGCGCCGGGCAGGGTTTGTGCCCCGCACACCCCCGAACCGCAGCCCAAAACACGCCCGGGGGGCGCGGGGAGGAAACAAAACCCACCCCAGGAACTCAGCAGCCTGAGGAGAGCCGGGCGATGGGAGTGCGCCGTCCGGGGTCGGGGGGAAAGGGAGAGCGAAGCGAGTTGCTTTGAAAAGCGCCGTGAAAGCGCCAGAAAGGTGGTTCGGGGGGTCCCTGCCCACCCGTGTGTGTGTCCGGCTGTGTGGACACACTCACTGCTGTGTGTGCGGCGCGTCCCGCTCGGGGACGCAGGAACTGCTGCTCAGAGTGCCGAAAAATTCCTGCTGCTAATCCCGAAATCCCAGCCGTGGGATCAGCCCGGCGCTGAACCGAACCGTGAAGTCATTCAGACGTAATTGTGACTTTTGTTTTGTTTTCTTGAACGAAATAATTGAACTCCCTCCCTGATTATTATTATAGGGCAGGAAAAGGATGATTGCAGAGGCAGCGCCGGGAAACAAAGCTGGGCTGTGTTTAATCCACTCGAGGCAAAGGGTTCTCAGCCGTGCTGAACCGGGCTCGGTGATCTTCTAAAAGGATTCCTTTTTTTTTTTTTTTTTAATAGAAATGCCAGTTAATTTGATTTATAATATGGAGCGTTAATGGAAGGGAATTATAAAAGCAGCCTACTCAGGGTGCTCGCTCAGCGCTGCCTCTTTAATTAGTGTCGAACCGCCGGACAATCCTAAGCACTAAACCCCCCTAAAAATCAAACACTTTATCCAGCACCTAAACAAAAGTTTTTCTTTTAGATGATCACCAGCACATGTAAAGAAAAGAAAAGAACCCTCTGTTGCGGTGGGGCTATTTTTTTTTTTATTTCCTCCCCCAGTAATTTTATTTCCAGAACAACGACTGCCAGAATATAGCGAGCAATGTTTTAAGGGGAAAAAATCCTGGCTGTAAATGTGCACAATATTCCACATTATATACATGTCATTTCTGAGCACTGTTGGAACGATGCAGTGTCAAATCTGGATGACAGATTGAGGTGAAAGCTGGGGAGAGAGAGCCTGTGAAGAAACAGCCCTGACTGAGTCAGGCACCCTATAGAATTTATCCTGCAGGCTATAAGGAACCGGTTTCATCGCATAAAAGGAGGAGTGGAAGAGGGATAATTGTCTCCTAATTTGGGGCTGGGCGGCCGTCGGTCTAACAATGCCATCTAGTGCTGCCGGCCCCGGGGACCCTCACCCGGCCGGGAGCCCCCAGCCCTGCTCCCCGAAACTGGGCTGTGTCCGGCCCCGCCTGCGCTTCCCTGAGCTGGGGAAAAGAGAAATCCGAGCCCCGAAAAGTTTCCGAGGGGCTGGTTCCAGGGTGAGGATCCCGCCGGGGGGAGCGCATGCTGACGGCTCCTATGGAAATGTGCCCTTGAGGCTCGGGAGGTGTGGCCGGTGATTGCCGGGAATTAGGAGTCTCAAAAGAAGGCAAAGCGATGGCTCAGGTGTCGTTTGAGAGGGGACTCTCCCCCCTCCCTGTGTGTGCAGAGCTCACGTGTGAGCACGACTGGTGTTGGGCAGGAAGGAATTGCTGTCAGGAACAAGGAAAAGCAGGGCTGGCAGTCCTGGGGCTGCAGTGATGGGCAACTTTGGGTTGAATTTCTAATTTTTTTTTTAAATTACATTTTCTGATTTCACCGTTGTTTTTTTTTTTTTAATTTGTTCCTACTCAGTAGTAACAATCTTCTGATAAATCATCCAGGCTCCGCAGCCCTGGAAATCCACTCTGGAGTGACCTCTCTTGGGAGATGGAGAAGCTCCAGGTCCCTCCAGTGATGAGGACCATTAACACTCCCCCTTCCCTCGCCTTTGGGGCTCAGCACATCCCAGAGGAATGTGTTCCAAGTGAACTGAGGGAACCAGGGACAGCACCAGGGACACCCTGTGTGTTAGCCAGGATAAAAAAAATGATCTTTGTTAACCAGGACAGTACCTACAGCCCAAATTCAGGACAATTTGGGTAAAAGGTGTCAGCCAGTGGTTGTATTTTGAATTCTGGGCTGCGCCCGTGGCTGGTGCAGTGGTGGAGGTGCTGCCACTGGGCATACACGTGCAGTGACCTCTCCCATTGTCCTCTTTTTTGATGACTTGTGAATGATAACAATTGATACCCGAGGCTGCTCAAGCACAGGGGCACCAGGTACCTCCTCCTCCCCCGTGGATGTGCCCATGGCCAGGAACACGATGCTCTCTGTGCCATCTCCTCACTCTGGGACAGATTTTGGGGGCTTGGCTCCCAGTCCACTGGCTAAAAAACAGCCTTTCAGTCATTTTTAACTCTTTAAAACAAGTCATATGTCTTAAACTTGAAAAGATAACTTTGGGGTTGGTTTGGGTTTTCTGTTTGTCTGTTTGGGTTTTTTTGTGTTGCGAGTTTGTTTTGGGAGGTTTTCTTGGCTAAATCTGTGGCATCTGAAGCAAATATTGTGGCAGCAATACATCATTCATCTCAGAGAGGGTTTTACATCCAAACACATTTCCATACAGGAAAAAAAAGGAAGTTATTTGCTTTTTTTTGGTGTTGCGTCCCTCTCACTGTGTGTTTTGAGCTGCACCACAGGCCGTGGGACACGTGGCAGCAGCCATGGATGCTCCAGGAGTTGTTGGGGCAGAGCTGGGCAGCTTGGGGGGGTTTCCTGGGAAATCTGCCTGGCTTCTGTCAGAAAGAGCAACAGAAATCAGCAGGTCTCCTGCAATACACTTTGATTTCACCCAGATGGAATTTTTTCTGTTGGGGAAAAAGTGTTCTATTATTAAAAAATAATAATTAAAAATACTAATAAGTCCTGTAAATACCAACAGTTCTCAAGCTCCCTCTGAATTCCTGCTACCTGTGTGTCCCTGAGCTGGCAGGGAGCTCTGAGAGTGGGTGTTGTGCAAACCCTGCTCCCAGCAGGGAGGTGACTGCATCCCAGGGGCTCTTCCACAGAGCAGCACCAGCCCAGAGAGTGGCACTGTTCGGTGAAAGAATATTCCTGGCAGGAATCAGTTCTGGACTTGATTAACCCATCCCAGTGTCAGGGTGAGGATGCAGGGACAGCTGTGTCTGGGGGCTCTGGTGAGTTTTTATCTGCTCTGGAGGAGCTAGGAACAGCCCAGAGTTTGTATGGCTCATATTTATTATTTTATGAAGAGCTCCAGAGGTGCTGCTTCCTCAGAGAGGGGAGTGGATAAAATGATGCCTAGAAATGCCCTCAGGTTAATGAATGGAGCTCTAACAACTTTATTAAGGAGTGAAAGGCTGCTCTGTCCCATTGCTGAGCTCTGGACTCTGCAGCTCCAGCTGTAGCTGTTGATGGGAACATCAGTCCTTGCTGCAGGTTTGGACTGGGTTCAATTCTCCAGCTGTTTTGCAAACCAGAACCTTTAGCTCCCTGTCAATTTGTTTATTCCTACTGTTAGTAACCTGAGGAAGGGTGACCAAGGTTAGCAGGTCTTCCCTCTGGCCAGGGCAGCTCAGCAGCCTGTGGGCCATGGGTGTCACCAGGTAGTTGGAGTCTCAGGAAGCCCACGAGTGGTGCTGGTTGTTGTCCACAAAAGAGTTGTTGTGAGCAGAGTGGATCCAGGGGGAAACTTCCTAGGAGATATTTAATCATTTTCATGAACAATAATTGTGATTAATTTTGACATCTGAGTAGATGAAGAATCATCGAATCATGGAATGGTTTGGGGTGGAAAGGGCATGAAGGGTCATCCAATGCCACCCCCTGCCATGGGCAGGGACACCTTCCACCAGCCCAGGTTGCTCCAAGCCCCATCCAACCTGGCCTTGGACACTTCCAGGGATCCAGGGGCAGCCACAGCTTCTCTGCCCAACCTGTGCCAGGGCCTGCCCACCCTCCCAGCCAGCAAGTCCTTCCCCATATCCCATCTCTCCCTGCCCTCTGGCAGTTTAAACCCAAAAGTCTTTGCCATTCCTGATCAAAACTGGCTGAGTTGGGCTGAACACCCACCAGCAACTTGTCAGAAAAGCAGCCATGGGAAGAGGTGAAAGGTGTGACAGGTTTGATCTGTTATTAACAAAGTCCCCTTTGTGATCAGTGAGCAGCACTCGTGTTCCTCCCCTGTCAGTCCTGGCCCTGTGACAGCCAGGGGTTGTTCTGCGTTCGCTGATAGCTCGGTGTTTCTGGGGCCCGAGTTTTTGTCCCCCTCCCACGCTGTGTAGGATCTCAGCCCTTGGATGCCAGCTGGGGTCACGGGTTGGGAAGATGGCACTGAGATACTGTCAAGGGCAGCAGCTCCAGGGAATTCCGTGGGCAACGCTCGGACGGGCCGGTCTTTAGTGACGGTGTTTGGGGTCTGAGTGATGACCAGCACCGGGTTCACGTGCACAACTCCCTTCAGAGCTGGGTGTGCTGCGGGCTGTGGCTGTGGGAGCAGGTTCTGGAGTGGGCAACATCTCCCATGGAGTGCTGCCCTTATCCCAGGAACCTGCTGCTCTCACTGAGCACCCTTCCCAGAGTTCCTTTGCTTCCTGCTGGCTGGCTCAGCCAGCAACACCTTCCCCCTTGGCACCCCCTCTCCATCCCACCGTGGGGAGCTGTTCTGGCCAGATCTCCTCCCCCAGCCATGGCAAGCTCAGCAGGAGACTCCAAGGGCCAGTTCCCACTCGGTGCTCCTGAGGTGCTGGCAGCTGTTTTCCCACCACCTTTTCCTCTCTGGTTTAACCACTTTTCCAGGTGTTTGGGTGACCACACTTACGTGCCTCTGGCCAGCTATGTGTCCACCAGGTCCCAGTTCCAGAGCCCCCTCTGTGTCCTCCTTCCCCCTGAAGCTCCAGAGGGCCCTGGCCGTGAGCCAGGTGGGATCTGAGTCCCCCGGGACAGGGGCTGTCTCCTGTCAGCAGAGGACAGGCACCGAAGAAAAAGCGTTATTTAACTTTCCTGAGCGTCCCCTGCTTTTGCCCTGTAATGATATTTCTTCATTGCCTCCATTTATTTTCATGGAAACAATCCTGAAGGACAGCTCGGGAGGGAGGGGGGCTGTGTCCCGCAGCTCCACCGCAGCATTCCTGGAGCTGCAGCTCCATCTAGCCACGGGCCCGGGGAGGTGCTGCCCAGGGCTGCGGGATGTGGGCTACAGCCGTGGGATCCCAGTGCATCCCTGCCTGCCTCCTCCGCTCCCCGCAGAGCTCATCACCCGCTTCTGCTTGACTGTAAATCGCTGTAATTAATCCACATCTCCTTTTTCTTTATTCTTTTCCAACTGTATTGTTGTTTTCTGAAGCTGAGAGAAATCTGTGCTGTGCCACAGCTTGGGCAGGAACCAACTGCTGGACTTCTTTTCCCCCCTCAATGTTGGAGCTTTTTAGAGTTTCTTCCCAAGTGTGAGAGGCATTAAAAGCCTTGTTCCTCCAGGTCAGAAGTGCCAAGTGCTGGCAGGGGCTGCACGAGTCGTTACCACCCGTTGCTGTTTCATAGGGATGTAATTAAAGCTCTTTAAATCCAGATACCCCTTATGCAAAACTAGATTTACTGGATGCTGCTGCTGGGAAGTAGAAGGGCAGTTTAACCCCTCCATGTTCTGGATCATCTGGCTCTGAACTTCTTTTACCCACTGGAATAAACACGGAAACAACCTGCTCTGGGAGACACTGAAACTTTCTATACATTAAATGATGTAATTCAGGTTAAATATCAGTTCATTGTGTGGTGCTCAGTAACCCCTTAATCACAGGCAGCTGATGGGAGCTGATTACGAGGAGTTGCAGCTCCCTCATTAATTGCAGTTGATTAACAGAGTTTGATATCACAGATCTCCTTTGCTGCTCCGTTTTGCTGTTTTCCAGTGGCTCTGGAACCAAGGAATGTGGGGAAATACCTCCCTCTAGTGCTGATGTCCGTGTTTCTTCATGGAATTTAATATTCCGTCGCTGGTAATGCGCAGACCTTTGATTGAGGCTGATCAGGAGGATGCTGGGAGTGGGTTTGGTCATCTGTTCTCAGCCCTGGCTGCTCCTGGAGGGGCTCTGAGGGAAATACCAGCGAGGCAAAGGCCAAGGCGGGAGTTGAGGTACAAGAGGGAGAGTTCTGAGATGAACCTGGCATGGCAAGGCAGGAGAAATGGGAGATGCCAGAGGAGATCTGGAGGGAGGAAGTTGCTGTTGTGCTTCAGGTGAGCTGAGACCCAACTGGAAGGTTTCCCAGAGCAGTGACTTGGCAGAGAAGCTCGAGGGTCTGTCAGGGAGGGGACGCAGGACTGGCAGGAGCTCAGAGGGTCTGGGGGCTGCTGGTTCCTCTGCAGGGGGAGCCCCCCAGGCACTGCAGGGGCAGCTCTGGGGCTCCTCAGCCCACGCAGAACTGCAGCAGCCTTCCCTCAGCTGGGCATTTACCCCCAGGTGCTGACTGACCCAACCCCTCACACACCAGCCCAAACCCTCCTCATCCAGCCAGGGGGTGGGTTTGAGAGCCCTGTGATGGGGACAGTGGGTGCTGAGCATCTCCCACTCAGAGCTGCTCCCAAACTCCTGGTACATCCACTAAAATGTTCTAATACCTGTGGGAGTTGGGAAAAAACAGGGATGAGATGCTTGTGGATGACTGCAGAGTGACTGCTTCCTGCCATTAATTCCCAAAGTTATTTCTCATACAGCATGAAAAGGTTTGCTATGGCAGCACTCTACTTAAGTGTCTCAAATGTGCATTTAATTTGGATTTAATAACACCATTTTTCCTTATGAAAACTCAGTCAATTATTGAAAGCATTTCTTGAGGTTTAGTAATTATTTAAGAGGTACATTTACAGTAAAGTAATTAACTCAAATGGCATGTTCATGGAAATAGTGTATTTAAAACAAATTTAAATATTTGTTAGCAGGAGAAAATATTTTTTCCTGCTATAATTTGATAATCTTCACAGTCATTGTCTGGAAAACTTTTTAGTGTCATTTAACAACTTGATGAAGAGTTTTGAAGAGTCTTGGGGGAAAGGCTCTGGGGGACACAGTAACAGCTTTTAAAGATGGGATTGGCTCCAGCTGTAACCAGCCATTCCTGCCTTCTTCCTGAACTCACTGTTGGGTTCTTCCTTAGAGAAAAAGAATCAATTACGTGAAAAAAATCATGTAATCTCAGGCTGGTTTGGGTGGGAAGGGACATGAAGGATCACCCAGTGCCACTCCCTGCCCTGGGCAGGGACACCTTCCACTGGCCCAGGTTGCTCCAGCCTGGCCTTGGACACTCCCAGGGATCCAGGGGCAGCCACAGCTTCTCTGCCCAACCTGTGCCAGGGCCTGCCCACCCTCCCAGGGAGGAAGCTTGGAACTCTCCAGCTGTAGTTGCTGATGGAACGTGAGTCTTTCCTGGCCTGTGATGGCCCCAGGAAGGCAAACAAAACCTTCAGTATTTTCAGTGATGTTAACAAACAGGCAGAGCTTGGCCCAGCAGAGCCCCTGGCAGGGGAGGGAGTGCCCTGAGCAGGGGGAGCCCTGGTAGAGCAGCCATGACCCGACCTGTCAGGGAGATGAAAATACACCCCTGCACAGCGGGGGCAGGCTCAGCCTGGCCCTTCTGGGCCTTCACATTCCTTATTAGCACAGGTATTTCTCCTCACTGCCCCCAGACCCAAATGAATTCCTCTCCTTTATCCTTTTCCCTCCGGCTGTTCACTCTGACAGCTCCTTGGAAAGAAACTTTTCGGACAGAGTTAAAGCAAGTGTCAGGGAAATGGTGCCCAAAACTGGCTGCACTGCCATGGGTGGGGGTGCTGAGTTCCCAATTGAAATGTTAAAGAACATTTCAAACAGCAGCAGAAACAATCCTGATCCGGCTGGGTCTGGGTGCAGAATTTGGGAGTGCACGTGGGATGAGCAGGTCAGGAAACTCAGGAATGAGGGTTGGGATGAGGAGAGTTTAAAGCCCAAGGTGCCTGTGCACACAGATTCCCAGGAGCCAGAGGAATGGGAGGCTGCCTGGCAGAGACTCCAAAGGGTTCCCAATCAATGGGATTTGGTGTTAAATGCAGATAAGGGGAAGTGGCACCACAGATGGGGCACTGGAGGCTGAGCCCACCAAACACAGGGCCAGTGGTGTCCACCACCCTGAGCCTGCTGGGAAACAGCTTCCTGGGCTAAAAATGCAGCCAAAGCTCTGGAATCAGCTCTGTCCATGCTGGCAGCAACCCCCAGAGCATCCCCTGCTGCTGAGGAAGAGGGATGTGGCTGTGACACTGCTCCATGGCACCAGGAGCCACTGACTCTGTCCCGTGCCCTAAAGGCTGACCCTGAGTCATCAGCTTGACTCTGCTGCTTGAACATTCTTTCCACACCTGTTTTATGGGGAAAATCGTGTTTTGGGGGCTGTTATTGCTTGGAAGTTTATTGATTTGCTCCAAGGGGCAGAAGCAGCACAAGCAGAGTCAGAATTACAGAAGCACAGAATATTCTGAGTTGGAAGGGACCGAACTTGATCAGCTTGATCCCCAAAGGTGTTTCCCATGTGCCATGTGCTTGAATGATGTTTGGGGTGGATATAAGCTTCCCTCCTTCCTTCTCCATTCCTGGGGATCCAGCCCTGCTCCCGGCCTGGGAGCAGCTCCTGGAATTCTGCTGCCACTCAGAGATTTAATTTTTTTCAGTGCTTGTTTGCAATATCGACTTTTAGACTTTATTTTCCCCCTGAATCTTGTGTCTCGCAGCAGAAATGGTTGGATTTGCTTGGGATGAGTTGTACAGGAAATTTCCACATGTGGTCAGCTCCCATGAAATGTTAGATGGAAGAAGTCGTGGATGTCCCATCCCTGGAAGTGTCCCAGGCCAGGTTGGACAGGGCTTGGAGCAACCTGGGCTGGTGGAAGGTGTCCTTGCTCCCCCTGGCCGTGATGAGGGGCTGCTGCCACCGCCGGGAGACCATCCAAGGGCTTGTCTGTCTGTCTGTCCCTCACCTGGTGACGGGGACAGCGATTCCAGAATATCCCACCAAGGGGAGCTCTAATCCCACCCATGAGCCCTGAGCAGGGGAAGGCATTTTTTTATTGTTATTATTATTGTTATTTCTTGTGGAAAGAGGGCAGGGGTTAATGGTTGAAAACTGCCAGAGGGCAGGGGTAGGTTGGAGATTTGGGAGAATCCTTGGCTGGGAGGGTGGGCAGGCCCTGGCACAGGGTGCCCAGAGAAGCTGTGGCTGCCCCTGGATCCCTGGGAGTG
>JAYRBT010000181.1:952646-965069 GCA_036023395.1 Myiotriccus ornatus
ATGAATGCTTGGAAAATACAAAATAGAAAAGAAAAAACAGAAAATGTAAGATATAAGATACAAAATAAAAATAAAATTTAATGAAAATAATTATATAAATATAGAATAAATATAAAGCATAAAATATAAAAATATAAACATGTAAAATATTGAATAAAAATATAAAGATGACAGAAAACACATCAACTGTGCAAGAGCATCAAGGGTTCTGCGTGGAGACCTCGTGCTTGGGTCACATTCCCTGTGTGTGCAGGATGGTAAATGAATGCTTAGAAAATCCCAAATAGAAGATATAAAATTTTAAAATATATATTTTTAAAATAAGATATAAATATAAAATATAAAATAAATATAAAGCATAAAATATTAAAAAATATAAAAATACCAAAAATATAAAATATTAAATGAAGATATAAAGATCATAGAAGAAACATCAGCTATGCAAGAGTGTCAAAGGTTCTGCATGGAGGCCTCGTGCTTGGGTCAAATATCCTCTGTGTGTGCAGGCTGGTGAATGAATGTTAGAAAATACAAAATAGAAAAGGAAACAGAAAATGTAAGAGATAAAATAAAAAAATAAAATTTAATAAAACGTAATAAGACATAAAAATAAATACAATGCACGAAACATAAAATATAAAAAATGTAAAATATAAATTTAAAATTATAAATATCATAGGAAACACATCAACTGTGCAAGAGCATCAAGAGTTCTGTGTGGAGACCTTGTGCTTTGGTCACATTTACAGTGTGCATGTGCAGGATGGTAAATGAATGCTTAGAAAATGCAAAATGGAAGATATAAAATTTAATTTTTTTTTTTAAATATGTAATTACATCAATATAAAATATTAAATAAATATAAAGCATAAAATATAAAAATATAAAATATTAAATAAAGATATAAAGATCATAGAAAACACATCAACTGTGCAAGACTGTCAAGGGTTCTGTGTGGAGGCCTCGTAGTTGGGTCACATTTACAGTGTGCATGTGTAGGATGGTAAATGAATGCTAGAAAATACAGACAGAAAATATAAAGATATAAAAAAAAATTAATAAAATTAAATTTTTATTTTTAAAAAATTTAAAAATTTAAATTTAAATTTTTTAATTAATTTAAAAAAATTAATTTTCTTTATTAAAATTAAATTTTATTTATTTAAATAAATTTTAAAAATTAAATTAATTTTAAAATTAATTTTTTAATTAATTTTAATTTTAAAACTTAATTAATTTAAATTTAATTTTAAAATTAAACTATTAAATTTTTAAATAAAAATTAATCAGACAAAAATATAATAAAAATAAATATAAAGCATAATGCATAAAATCAAAATCAAAATATAAAATATAAATTTAAAATTATAAATATCACAGGAAACACATCAACTGTGCAAGAGCATCAGGGTTCTGTATGGAGACCTCACGGTTGGGTCACATTTACTCTGTGTGTGTGGGTTGGTAAATGAATGCTAATTAAAAAATAAAATTTAATAAAAAGTAATAACATAAAAATAAAATATAAAATAAATACAAAGCATATTACATAAAAGATAAAATGTAAAATATAAAATAAAAATATAAAAATCATAGGAAAAACATCAGCTATGCAAGAGCTTCAGGGGTTCTGTGTGGAGGCCTCGTGCTTGGGTCACATTTACAGTGTGTGCGTGCAGGATGGTAAATGAATGCTAGAAAAGACAAAATAAAGACAGAATATGTAAGATAAAAAATTTAAAAAAATAAAATAAATATAAAGCATAATGCATAAAATATAAAAACTGTAAAATATAAATTTAATATATAAATATCATCGGAAACACATCAACTGCACAAGAGTGACAAGTGATTGGATCAAATATCTTGTGTGTGTGGATGGTAAATGAATGCTTGGAAAATACAAAATATAAAAAAAGCAGGAAATATAAGATATAAAATAAAAATAAAATCTAATAAAAAGTAGTAAGACACAAAAATAATATATAAAATAAATACAAAGCATGAAAGATAAAATATAAAAAATGTAAAATATTCAATAAAATTATAAAGACCTTAAAAAACACATCAACTGTGCAAGAGTGTCAAGGGTTCTGTGTGGAGGCCTCGTGGTTGGGTCAAATATAATGTGTGTGTGTGTGCAGGATGGTAAATGAATGCTTAGAAAACGCACAATAGAAGATAATAATAAAAAGTAAAACTTAATAAAAAGTAATAAGACACAAAAATAAAATATACAATAAATATAAAGCATAAAATATGAAAAATATAACAACATAAAAAATATAAAATATTAAATAAAGATATAAAGATCGTAGAAAACACATCAACTGTGCAAGAGTGTCAAGGGTTCTGTGTGGAGGCCTCTTGGGTCACATTCCCTGTGTGTGCAGGATGGTAAATGAATGCTTAGAAAATACCAAATAGAAAAGAAAACAGAAAATGTAAGATCAAAAAAAAAAAAAAATTTAGTTAAAAGTAGTAAGGCATAAAAATAAAATATAAAATAAATTTAAAGCATAATGCATAAAATATAAAAACCTGTACAATATAAATTAAATCTATAAATATCATAGGAAACACATCAACTGCACAAGAGTGACAAGTGATTGGATCAGATATCCTGTGTGTGTGGATGGTAAATGAATGCTTGGAAAATAGAAAAGAGAAAACATAAAACATAAAATAAAATATAAAATTGAATACAAAGTAAAAAGACAAAAATTAAAACATAAAATAAAAATAAAGGATGAAATGTAAAATAAAAAAATAAAAGATAAAATGTAAAATATAAAATAAAAATATAGAGATCACAGAAAACACATCAACTGTGCAAGAGTGTCAAGGGTTCTCTGTGGAAGCCTCCTGGTTGGGTCAAATATCCTCTGTGTGTGTGTGTGTGTGTGCAGGATGGTAAATGCATGCATAGAAAATACAAAATATAAAATAAAACAGAAAAGATATAAAATAAAAAATAAAATTTAATTAAAAGTTATGACATAAAAATAAAATATAAAATAATTTTAAAGCATATAACAAAAAGTATAAAATAAATATAAAATAGATTATAAATTGTAAAATGTAAAAATATAAATATACAATATGAAATGTGAAATATAAAACATAAAATAAAATTATAAAATATATATAAATGTAAAATATTAAATAGAAAATAACTATCAAATATAAGATATAAAATAAAAATCTAAAATACAAAAGATGAAATAAGAAATATAAAATAAAAATATAAAATATAAAAACTATGAAATGTAAAGTGTAAAATGTGAAATATGAAAAAATAAATAATATAAAATCAAAATCTAAAATATAAAAGCTATGAAATGTAGTGTAAAATATGAAATACGAAATAAATACGAAATATGTCATAAATAAAATTTTTAAATATAAAAATATAAAATAAACACAAATTATGAAATGTAAAAGAAAATATAAAATGCCTGTAATGGAGCTGACTCACACTTCGAATTTATAAGAGCTACATTCAGAATATTGCATAAAAATTCAGAATTGGTCTTGTCAAGGAAAATTTTGTTTCTCGGGTTTTTTTTCAATATTAAATGCGAAATTCCGCCTCTGGAAGGGGCCATTGGGCTGCCTGAGCCTTCAGCAGCAGCGCTGGGAAGGCATTTGAAACGGTGCCTTTTCCCTGGGCGGGGACGGGAGCTCCTTCCAGAACGTTCCCGGGCCGTGGGTGTGGAGCTCACACTCCCCGCTCCTCGGACCCTCGCTGGCATTTTCGGAGTTGGCCGTCTCGGGGCTGGCAGGAGCGGATGTGCCGGGGAGATGGGAGGGACAGGCGTGTCCGGGGGGTTTCTGCTCCCGACCCGTCTCCCGTGGTGCCCCTGCCGGGGTTCCTCGCGCCCCGTTGCTTCCATCTGCGCCTCGTGGAGACACCACTGAACGGGAATGAGAGCTGGAAAAACGTTCCTGCGGTGACTGCAGGCATCCCACATCTATTTCAAACTGCCTCAACCTGCACCCATTGCCCCTTCTGCTGATTAGCAGGGGCAATTTTGGGACTAAAGGAACAATGTGTTATCCAACAATAAATCTGAGTAAACATGTTGACATTTTCCGCCAATTTGCATGAAAATCAAAGCATAAATTTGTAATGCACTGCCTAAGAGAAGAGCAAAGCAGTTTGCTTTTATTGTCCTAAACGGGAGCTTGGCTAATTTATTTTAAAAATTAAATTAGTTTTGTTAAAAAGCGTGGATTTATCCGTACTGTAAATCGGTGTAAATGACTGGATGTAATTCCTCCCCGGAGCGGAGTGTTCGTGTTCACCCTGAGCATCATCCTGACAACGCCGGGACGTGCCTGGATTGGGCTTCTTTACCCTCGTTCCTGACGGGCTCCAGGAACGCTCAAGGAAAGGCTGCCTGGAGCCTTCCCAGGCCCAGGCGGGAGATGCCAAGGGAAAAGTCTCCAGGTTGCTCCGTGCCCGCCTGTCCCTGTGCCACTCGGCCCATCTGTCACCGCCTCCCTTCGCACGCAGCCGCCGCGGAACGAGGCCAAGGCCGGCCCAGAACGCTGCGCTGAGCCCACGGACCAGGGCTGGGAGCAAATGCCCGAGTTTGGAGAGCGGGAACGGGGAATAAACGGGAATTCGCAAAGAAATCTGAGCTGTAGGAATCGCTGCCGTGTGACAGAGGTCACAGAGGGGGAGCTGTGCGTGGCTGGGGGTAGGATGCTGTGCCCCCCAGCAGCGTCCCCCCAGTCCCTCTGCTCCAGCTGGGCGATCCAAGTGCCCTCACACGGCCCCTCCACACCCTTCCCCATCCCTGTGTCCCGCTTTGGACACTCCCCGACAGCTCCATGTCCTTCTGGCGTTGTGGTGCCCTGGAAAGGTGTTAAATAAATCACCTGCACAGTGGGAATTCAGCCCTGGGCAGAACGAAGCCCCCACACCCCACTTAAGGGTGCTTAAATTCCCCTCCTCGTTTCCCTCAGCACATGGATGAGAAGAAATTCCTCTTTGAGCTCTACTCCCAGGAACACTCCTCTTCCCTCCCTGTGTTTCCTACAGAAGCATTTCAAATCTACTCCCAATTCCACTTTCATATCCCTGCATAAGCCTCAATAATTCACTTTATTTCACCCCCCACCCTGAGTTATATTCTTATTATCATCGTCATTATTGCTCTATTTAGATATTACTGTAGTATATATTATTATATACAAGACATTATATATAATGTATATAAAATGTATATACATTAAAATATATCTACTATATATATACATAGCCATATATAGTATATATAGTGTATATATACACACTAGTATATACTATGTACATACATATATTGTTATAAAGAGATAGCAATAGAAATAAAATATTTTATAATATTATATAATGGAAATATATCTATATAATAATATATAGAAGAGAAATATTATTTAATAATATTATTAATGCATATCTACTCTGTTATGATAATCGTCATCATCATCACAGTTTGCTCCCCGAGTGCTGCTGCCCAGCCAAAACAGGGCAATTTGTACTAAAAAGCAGAGGAAAGGCTGCTCTGCTGACGGGGGGAGCTCTGCCAGCCCCTCTGGATTCCTGGAGCTTCAGCTCCTGGGGCTGGATTGGGGAGATCAGAAATCCAAGCTCCCCGTGCAAGGGAAATGGCCCTTCAGAAACGAGTGTAACCACCCTGAAAACGCAGCTCAGCCCCGCTCAGCTTCATTTGTGCTCATTCAAGAGCAGTGAAGAGACAGACTTTCAGCACACACCAAACGTGAGATCGGGAAACTGAGCAGCTGAAAATTCTTTATTAAGGTGCTAAAAAGTGGAGAAACAACAAACACCTTCAAACCCACCAGCTGGTGAAAGTTTAATAGAGCTTTAGATAAAACTGAGCTTGCAGCATTAGTACAAGAGTTTGTTCTTCTGGATCAACGTGTCCATTGATACAGTGAGAGGCTGCATGCTGAAAATGCATTTCTTTGTTTCTTTATTTGATTTCAATATGTACAATTTACAGGAGAATTCAAGCGTAAATTCAGCAGGAGACACAGACCGGCTGTGCAATCAAACAGTACCTTTAATTAGCAGAAGCGTCAGGGCTGGGCTCAAATGGTAACTGGTTAAAAACAAAGTGCCCACACCAACTAAAATGAAGTATTAACCACACGTGACTTCCTAAAATAAATAACTAAAGATAGTTGTTGTCCATGTTTGTACTTTACCTCTTATTAAAGACACCTCATTGTCACCTTAATGCAGCCCCCAGACCTCGGGAACTCTGTATTCAGCAGGGACGGGTGAGTGTTTGGAGTTAAAAAATCAAATCACAGCTTAGTATTTGCATGGCCTTAATTTAATAAAAATGAGGCCCCTTCTCCAGGGTCTCACACACTGTCGGGACGTTTTCCAGCTCCAGCACTGCTCCCTGGCACCTGCTCTCAGTCCAGTTTGGGGAGCACACCCATGAGGCTCCTACTTCATTCACTCTGTCCACACATTCAGCACAAGGGTTCCCAAAGGAAAAGGCCACTTGGCTCTCCTGCTGCAGGCGTGGGAACCCCTGGATTCGGGCAGGCAGGATGCAGGAGGCCCTGGGACACAAGGAAAAGCCAAGGGGACCATGAGCCATCCCAGGGCACTGACAGCAGAGCCCAGCAAAGGTGGGACACCCCAGGGGACCCCAAATTGCACCTGAGCTCCTGTGCCAGTCACAGAACTGCAGCAGAGCAGGGAATGGAACAGAACAAACCAGAAGGGAATAAAATGGGATGGGATGGGATAGAATAGAGACTAGAATAAACAGAGAATTAATGTAGAATAGAATAAGAACATAATCAAAAGGGAATAGAATGAACATAGAATTCGAATGAATAAAGAATAGAAAACAGATCAAGAATAGAGAATAGAATAAGAACAGAATATAGAATATATAATATATTAAGAATAGAATAAGAATAGAATATAGAATATATTAAGAATAGAATAAGAATAGAATAAGAATAGAATATAGAATATATTAAGAATAGAATAAGAATAAAAATAGATAAGAATACAAAATAAACCAGAATAGAATAAGAACAAGAAAAGGTTAAGAATAGAATAGATTAAGAATAGGACAGAATTAGACTAGAATAAGAACAGTCCTTGGGTGTACAACTGACAGGTCATACACTGCAACTTCCAAGGAAAGTTGAGCCAGCCCCCAGCAGTGCTGGGCTTCAGGCTTCTTGCTCCATGCCAACATTTCTACCAAACCCCCCTTTTCCCCTCCAAGACCATCAGATCTGTTACCAGTTAGGCAGCACGTGCCAGCACTTGTGCAGGATGGGCCAGGGCCCGTGAGCCAGAAGGGGCCATCCATTAATGAAGCCATGGGTGCTCCTCTGACCCTCACCTGTCCATGCCTGGGACCACCTGGATGTGGTCCAGAGGGTTTTGCACACAGAGGACGTCCCACAGAGCCCTTCTCCTGGATGCTCTTGGCAGTAGCTTTCCTACCCAGACCACTGATGGTGCCACCAATCACTCCATCCATCCCAGACCTCCTGCTCCAAAAAACAGCCAATGGATAGGTCCCCAAACACAGCCCACAGGACCCATGGGCACCTCAGCAGCTGACCTTTGGAATTTTGGGGAGGGTGCTCCCCCAGCAGAAGCCACGATGACGGGGCACCCACACAACACTCAGCCCACCCCGGGTCGGCTCCGCTGCCGGAGCCAAACGGGATGGGCAAAGGAAACCCGAGCACAGAGGACACCAACCCCAACATTTATACAAAGTGTTACTCATTTTGAAACCCACAGGGTCAACTTCAGCTCAGAACACGGTTAAAGATCATTTTCACCGCAGCAAAAGCAGCAAGGAGCCTACCCGGGCTTGGGACCACCGTGGCCTGCAGGGCTGCTGGCCCAGCCGCCAGCACAGCAAGAGGACGGAGATCCGGGCCCGGCGGCACGGGGGGAATGGTGGCTCTGCCTTTGGGGTGCAGTTCATCCAGCAGAAGAGCCTGCTTGGCTTCGTGGAGACATTCAGCTTGTTTCATGTCCAGCTATGTTATCAACATGAGAAAGCAAGCACATCCTGCTTATTTCAAACGGCTTTCTTGCACATACATTATAAATCACAAAGGTTTAAAAAGTTTTTACTAATCGTATCTAAAGTGTGAATTTTATTCATTTATTTATTGTCTTGCCTAGACTTATAAATACAAGTTTCTTCTCTAAACAAAGCCTTATGAAATACAGATTTGGTTTTTTTCCCAGTAGCCTTGACACAGGAAACAAACCCCCGAGAAAACCTTAAAGCAAACTAGAAACCAGCAGTTAATTTAAGGCCAGCAGAGTCGGTGTCAGGAATTCACTAATGCACCTCCCTCGAAGAAAAAATAGACATGCACCAGAACTACTTGGTTGAACAAATCGTCACGACCCACACCAGGAGAGAAGAAAACCCAAACCAAGTCATAACTTACCCTGAAAGCTCCCCGCTCGAGTGTTGTCCCTACTCCTTCAGGGGTACGGGGGGAGGGGGGCCCCTCCCCGCTTTTGGGGCTGTACAGTGTCACTACAGTAGGAGTCATGCCACAGGATATACGCAGGGATTGCACACTGGTATCGCATGCGTGGTGTGATGGTACATGCCAGCGCCCCCGGCGTCCCGGCGCCGCCCGCGGGGCATCTCCTGCCTCCAGACCTCAGAGTTCAGCACCCGCCGGTGCCGGGGCCCCTCGCGGCCCCGCTGCCCTTCCCGGAGCAGTCGCAGCTCCCCGCGGTCGCCCCAGCCCCCTGGGCTATGTGAAGCGGTCGGAATTCATTTTGCGCAGTTTGGGGGGCAGGTTGCCCTCCATCCTCCCGCCCCCCGAGAGCTTCTGCAGCTTGGGCGGGAGCTCGGCCACCGACTGGCTCATGGGATCCGACATCATCTTGGTGGTCTTAGAGCCCAGCTTCTCCTCGGAGTTGCCGGGCACCGAGCTGATGCGCTGCAGTTTCATGGGCAGGTCCCCCATGCTGTAGGCCTTCTCCGACGTGGTGGAGCTCATCCTGAGGAGTTTTTTGGGGAAGTCCTCCCTGCCGGTGATTTTCTGCAGTTTGGAGGGCAGCTTCGTGCCCACCTCGTCCAGCCCGTCCAGGCACTCCACCGAGCTGTTCCTCTCCTTGCTGTTGCTGACGGCGGGCGCGATGAGGGGCGAGGACATGAGCAGCATCTCCTCCTGCTCCTTCACGCTGTAGGGCGGCGTGGGCACCTCGAAGGTGGCGTGGAACTGCGAGTAATCCACCTTGAAGAACCCCTCCTCCAGGGAGATGACGGGGAAGAAGCGATGGCCCCACAGCACCTCGTCCTCCGTGTAGGACGTCCTGGCTTGGCACGTCATCCCTGCAACGAGCGAGGCACAAACACTGGCACCAGTCACGGGTAGCTGTGGCTGCACAGAGGAACTGGGGTTTCTAACGATCCAGTGAAACATGGTTTATGCTTTCGAATGTGTAAAGGAAAAGGCATGGGCCTGCCTCACCATTTGATGGAGTAAACAGCCCCAAGTTGTGCCAGGGGAGGTTTAGGTTGGACTCAAGGGAAAATCCCTTCATGGAAATGGATGTCCAGCCCAGGGCAGTGGTGGAGTCCTCATCCCTAGAGGGATTTAAAACCTTTGTGGATGTGGCATTTGGGGACATGGGTCAGTGGTCACCATGGTGGTGCTGGGTTAACAACTGGACTTGATGATCTCAAAGGCCTTTTCCAACCTCAACAATTCCATGATTCTATCAGACAGGAGCTATTAAATTGTCGTCCTCAACGTGAAAAGGAGTGAGCAACAGGAAGCAGTGGAACTGAATAATTCCCATCTACTATTCCAGATGCTTTGACTTCTGAAGGTGCAGCTGACAAAGGGACAGGACTACCTGATAACCCTGGTAATTAAACCAGCAGGAGCTGCTAACGGCAATGGAAAACTGGACATGTCAGATCTTAAAGTCTTACTGAGTTATTGCATATTTTCACCATATCAGTGAACACACACAAAACCAGACCCCACATGCACAAGCCAGGGACCTTGTGTCAGCACGTTCCAACCCATCAGCGAGCAATAAGCCCTACAAAACACATTTATTCCTCTTTAAAGGCGTCACCAGCAACCTGTTCACAGATCCACTGCTGCCAGGATGAGATTCAGGCTCCAAAAAATTAGCAAGGAGAAAAAAAACCCATGACTAAGAGCACAACACTGCCCTTCCTCTTCCTCCCCCACCTCCCAGCGTGGAGAAAAGTCCTTTAGAACAGCCAGACTTGGCCACCCCAGTGACCCATCCAACCTTGGAAATCAGGGGGAGATGATCATGGCTGGCTGGAGGCTTCTAGAAGAAATCCTGCTGCTTCTTTTTTTGACTATTATTGGTAGCCATCTGTAAATAGAATTACGCTGCCACTTCATACAGCAAAGTGGAAATGTGACATTTGGGTTTCAGGAAGCTAAATCCACCTCTGCAAACACATCCTCTGCCTTGCTCACAAGGATGCCTGCAAGCCTGGGGGAATGGAAAGGAAACTTTGGAAACCATCAGGAAAACAGCAGTGGGGCTGCAGTGAGGGGGAGAGGGGATGGGCTGGGCCTGGTGACACACAGCCAGGAAAATTCCAGTTTCTTACACTTTATCTGACTGTTAATGCAATCAGAGCATTAGTTTTGCATCGTGATTTCTGCTGCTGATCCATCAGAACAGATCACAAGACAAAATGCTCGGTTTTCCACTTTATCCCTTAGAAGAAAAATATGAATGTGGTTTCTTTACCCCTGGGTGCTGCCCCAGCACCGGGGAGGAGCGTGCCCAGAGCCCCAGACATCCCACAGCCTCAGCCAGGACAGCATTTACACTTCCCAGGGTATTTCCACCCAGTCACCACGTGCTCCTGCTCCCTCAGTGAAGTGGAAGCAATCCCTTACCTAATGGATTTAGGGAAAAACCTGCAATTCGGAGAAAAAAGGTAATTTGAGCGAGTTCTTCCCCCAGCTGTGCCCTTCACTGCCCAGCTGCTCAGCAGCAGCTTCCCCAGCCCAGCCAGACCTTTCCCCTGTGCTGGCTCAGCCCTGACTCTGCAGAGGAGCCTCTTCAGGGACTGGATGTGTCCAAAGGGGACTGGGATTGGAATGGGCTGTGTGGAGCACACGGCTGGTTAACTCTGCTGCCCCCTGCTCCTGGGAACAAACTGCTTACAGTGCAAATCCCTCTGCCTGGAAAAGACAGCTCTTTGTGCCCTGGTTCTGCTGGGCAGGGAGAGGGGGAGGCACCGGGGCCCTTCCCGCTGCATCCCGGGTGGTGCAGGGCCGGGGCTCGGGTGAGGATCCCCCCACGGCTCTTTGGGTGCTGGGAACACAGAATAAAGAACGGAGGATTAGTGGGGAAGGTGTGTCAGCAGAGTGCCTCTGGGGGTGTAACAGGGGGCGTGGGGGACGTGTGGCTGAGCAATGTCACCAGGAAGGGGAACGGGGAACAGGACCGGCATCTGCATCCACAGCTGCATCCCTGTGCCCTTCTCCATCTGCATGTGCACCCCCATCCTCACGGCATCCACATCCCCACACCCTTCTGCACCCGCATCCTCATCCGCATTCCAGGCCCATCCCCATCTGCATCCATATCCACATCCCCATCTGCATCCACGTCCCTGTCAGCACCTGCATTCCCCCCCCATCCATATCTGCATCCCCACCCCATCCCAGGCAATCCCATGGCAGGGGAAGGCCTCTCCCCTCCCCACCAGCTGCTGTTCCACAGGGCTATTTCCACCTCCCGCTCCACCACCCTGTCCCCTCCCAGCAGCATTCCAGAGGAGGAATTTTATACCTGCTATTACCAACGAAAAGTGTATCCGCTGAATCTCAGGAAAAGCAGCCTCATACTCTGTTCCACTCCTCTGGAAGCTCACTGGAGGGATAAATACTGCAGGAATAGCATTTGTCCTTCAAATCCATTTATGTCATTCCCTAACAAACCCGAGGGCACAGATTATTTCAGAGCCTCTCAGGATGAACAGCAGCAACTCATACTCCTGGGATTCTCAGGAATACCTGTCAGGGAACAGCCGGTGCTGAGAGGTGCTTACATGATCAGCCCCTGGAGGGGAAATCAATTCCCACGTTTTCTTGCAGCTCTGCTGTGTTTTCCAGCTTTTCCTTCACATTCCATTCCCTCAGCAAAGCCTCAGTCCCCAGCTCTGAGCTCACAGTGCTGTTCTGCTATTCCATGCTTGGAGCAGCAGCTCCAGCTGCCTGGAACCATCACCTGGGGAGCATTCCAGCAACAACAGAATCCAAGGATGGCTTGGGGTGGAAGGGACATTAGGGATCATCCCATCCCACCCCTGCCATGGGCAGGGACACCTTCCACCAGCCCAGGTTGCTCCAAGCCCCGTCCAGCCTGGCCTTGGA
>JAYRBT010000181.1:965169-975900 GCA_036023395.1 Myiotriccus ornatus
GGCCTTGGACACTCCCAGGGATCCAGGGGCAGCCACAGCTTCTCTGGGCACCCTGTGCCAGGGCCTGCCCACCCTCAGAGACAGGAATTTCCCCCTGATATCCAACCTAAATCTTCCCTCTTTTAGTTAAAACCCATCGCCCTTGTCCTGTCACAAGGAGTCAGGACCCCCTCAGTCCCCTCAGGCATCCTGGGCTGTGACCCCTCCTGTGACCTCACAAAAATCTGTCTGCTGAGATATTCTGCTAAAAGAAAGAGCTGCTTGGAAAGGGCCAAGTCCCCCTGGGAAGGGAAGGAGAGCCTGGCTTTGCCCAGCTCAGCCCTGATGCTCCAGGGAGGTCAGGAGGGTCAGAAGCCCCAGGTTCCCTCCCTGTCTCCAGGGATGTGCTGGCTCTGCTCCCCACTTTCCACGTCCTGTTATCCAAACAACCTGAAACCTGTAATTAAGGAGGGTAAGGAAAGCATAAAGAAATGTTTATATATCCAGAAATTAAAATTTCAGAGATGAGGCAGTAAATTAACTTAATCAAGTTGGGAGGCATCTACGAGAAATCATTTTTATATGGTTTAATGAGAGAAGGTATTGGAAATGGTGATTTTAATCAGCCAAGTGGGATTTATAAGCAAGAAGATCCTGCTTAAACAACTCATTAGACAGCTCCAAAAAAATCTTTACTGCCTCTGCAGACAGTCAAAACAAAATTTATTGTGTGTATTTACTAATTCCCTAAACCCCTCGGCAGTGTCGCAGATCAGAAGTCAACGGATTAAAGCAGGAAAGAAAGCGGGGAAAAAACCTCCATAAGCACCTGCTGGAACAAAGCAAGAGGCTCCAAGTCCAGATGAAAAGACAGACATGGCCCAAACCAATGATATTTGGCTTCTAAATCCCTGATTATTATAAATATATAGAGGGAGAAACACTGAACACCTTCTAATCCTTGTTGTAATTTGTGAGGGACTTGCACCCTGGAGATAGTGGAGGACTGGAATGAGAATAACACGGAAAATGGGAAAGTTAACGGGATCCTTCACCCTGGGATTCTGTGATTCCATGATTTATCAGCCCCTCTGCCCGGCTGTCAAGCCAGGAGTGGTGGCACAGGAGCCAAGGGGCACACCCAGTGCTGGGGAAAACTCCCCCTAAAACTGCTGCTCTGCTCAGCAACACTCCCTGCTTGGGAAGGCAGATCCTAGTGGAATTTACATTCCAAGGAAACATTAGAGCTGAGTCCAGTTCTAAACACAAAAGACAGTTTCATAAGCAGCATTGCACAGAATCACAGAATGGTTTGGGTCAGAAGGGTCCTTGAGGATCATCTCACTCTGAGCCTCAAAATCCAACACAATTTCAATTCAACTTAATGACACAAAATGATGAGGATTTTTTCCTGCAGTAACTGATGTGAGGGGATTCAAAACCACCACAAAGGCAGCTTTTCAGGCTGAAAGGTGAAAGTTCTCTGCACTGAACATCTGCTTTCCTCCTGGGATGCGAGAGAAACCCCCGGTAGGAGCAGGGGTTGGAGCAGACTCACTCTCCAGGGGCTGCTCCGACACCTGCACAGGTTTCACTCCCAGTCTAATTCCATCTGCTCCCAGGAGGACCAGCAGAACGCTGTGACTGTACCTCAGAACTCACAATCCGAGGCAACACAGCGAGGTCCGGGACAGCAGCAGCGGGAAGGGACTTCTGTGGGAAGCTGGGAGGGCTGGGAAGCAGCAGGAGCATCTCCTGAGGAACCAGCTGGGCTGATGTGCAGCACAGCACCCCACACAGCTCAACCCTGCTCTCTGCTCAGCCTTGGCTTTGACCTCAGTCTGGTCCTTCTGGGCTCGACTGGACCCCCCAAACCCTTTCCCCACCCTGCTCCCATCAGTCCCCACCTCAAACACTCCCAGCTGGAACTTCAGTTCAGCTGCAAACCAGCCACACTTCATCGAACCTTCCTCCAGCCTACTCCCCACAGGACCCTCCTGATCCCTCGGGGTGGTCCCTGGTGCGACCCAGGGGTGCCCCCAGCACTCTCCCACCAGCCACACCCATCAGAACTCACCAGAAAAGCCTTTCCAGATGCACGACCTACTCACTGACTTCCCGAGATTAAAAAAAAAATACCAAACAAGCCTTGTTTTCACACCAACCCAAAAATAGCTCCCTGGTTCCCAAACAACTGCAGGTTATTTCTGTTCCTTCCAGGCCAGCAGAGGTTCGAGGCTCGTGTGGCACCAGGGACACGGGACAGGGGGACGGGCAGCTGTGACAGCGAGCACAGGGACACGCAGCCCGAGCGCCTCCAGAGCCTCCCCCAGAGCCTGCTGCAAGTTGTGGAGCACATTGCTAATAATCACAGACCAGAATCATCATCACCAGGTTGGAAGGGGCCTCGAGGGTGATCTGGTCCAACCTCTCCCGGCAGGAGCACGGCCTGGATGGGACGGCCCAGCCGAACCTCCCCAAATCCCTGCTCTGGTTGTTCCACAAGGAGAAGAATCCTCGGGGCTCTGACCTCTTAAAAATGCCATCAGTGCTGAGGCTGATGTGCCTGGACCTTCAGCCCAGCCCCGGGGGTCACACTCCCAGTATGAAGCTCCCAGACAACTCCGAGTTAAACCCCTCCCTCCCTTGGCAGAGGTGTCCAGGGACACGATCCACGGGAAGTGTTTCCCACCGCTCTTCATGCACACCGTGCATTTACAGACACAGACTGCCCACGGATTACTGGCTGTCCCCAGAGCCAAACCTCTGCCCTGCCACATGTCTTGGCTTCGAGGTGAATGACAGGAGAGGTGGCAGGTGAGATGAGGAATGTGCTGGGAGAGCTCCAGGACGGACGTGGGTCCTGCCTTCCTGCAGGTTTTAACCTGCTGAAGTGTCCACATCTCCTCTCTTTAAAACAAACCAGCATCCTTAGATGAGATTGTCGCTTCCCTCAGGTCCTCCTCTTCCACACCCAAGCCAGGCTCAGCACAAGGGCTGCTGGAACCACCCCTGAAAGGCAGAGCCGTGGAGGAAGGATTCTCCCCTCCTCTCCATCATCTTCACACTGACCCCCTCCTGCCAACCCCGGTCCTCCTCCAGCCCTGTCCTCTCCTCCTCCCTCATTTTCTCCCACTGGAAGATTTTTTTCTAACTTTAAAACCCTTTCATCCCTTCATGTTTTATCAAGATAGAGCACATTTTGCTCTATTTTGCCCAATATTCAGCTCATCTCACAAAACTAGGTCACGAAATTCGCAGCTTATACGAATTAGGCTTTAAAGACCCAGAAAATCCCTCTTTTTGGCTTTTTTTTTCTTCATTTCTCTGTATAATTTCCAGGTCTAAAATATTTACCAAAACAAACCCAAACACACCACTTTGTTTTAGAATTCAAAAAGTTATTTACAAAATAACTTCTCTTCGATTATTTTGCTGGAAAACAATTCTGCAAAGAATAAAAACAAGCCACGTGTGTGTTCTGGGCTGCAGGTGAGCCCTGCAAAGCTTCCATCCCAGCAGGGGGTTTTTATGGAAATATCAGGGAATTTCTGTGGAAATATCCAGGAGTTTTTATGGAAATATCAAGGAATTTTTAAGGAAATATGAAAGTTTTCATGGAAATATCAGGATGGGAGAGCACAGAGGATTCCCCTGTGCTGTCCCAGCCTCCCTGGGACCAGGCTGAGCCGCAGCCTGAGGCTCTGGGATGTGCAAGGAAAACAGGATGGAAACACTGGAACACCAACATATGGACTAAAAAATGATCCAAGATATTCTGAACATTCCCTGGGGCAGAAAGCAGGCTGGGAAACGAAGGCATGGACTCGCTGGCTGCAGGAGCATCACATCCCCCATTCCCAACCCAACAGCATCAGCACAGCACCAGAACATCCTGGGAGCACCAAAACCCACCAGCCTGGTAACACCCAGAATGCCAAAATCCCTCCAACAGCCACAGTTCGGAGGGAAACACAACTTTGGCCGCCCTTCAAAACTCTGAGCTACACTGAACTACTCCAAACTTCATCTTTGTTTAAAGAAACGGGATTAATGAAAGTTTGGACCCTATTTTCTTGTTAGTAGACCTTGCAGGAGCCTGATACAGCAACTCATCCACGCATAGCAAATTTGGTCCAGATAATCTAACAGAATAATTATCTGAAAAAACAGTCTTCACACATCAGGTGTCCATAAATCACACAGGACACAGCTCAGAGTCAGATGTGATGTTCACCTGTTACTCTCTTATTCTGATGGGTATGTGATTGCTGGTTGCACATTTTATTCCATTTCTAACCATACTTTCTCATATTCCACCATTTACTGCACAACTGAACAGGTATATTCCAAAAGGGATGCTAATGGCAGTGACTTGCCACACAAATGTGGGACTGGAGTCTTTCATTATCGGAACAATCAGCTCAGCTCTTACGGCAGTGTTAGTGCTGAGGTGACTAACAATGGCATTTTTTCACTCTCTGAGTGTGGGACAGGCTGGCTCCTCTTTACCTGGGACACTGTTAGAGTATTGCTTTGGGAAAACCATGAAATAAAACCTCCTTCTGGAGTGCCACTCTGGGTAAAATCCAATCATCCCTTGAACTGTTTAAAAGAACAGGTGATGTCCACGAGGTCCTGGGGGATGTTTCCTGCTTTAACTTCACACAGTCCCAGAACTGAGTTGGAAGGACCCACAAGTGCCACGGAGCCCAACCCTCAACCCTGCACGGGCCCATCCCAAGGGTCCCACCACGTGCTGGGAGGATCATCCAACCTGTAATTCCCGTGGTCTGCCGGCTCCTGCTGGCACACAGTGTCCCAGCCAGGCAGCTCCTGTCCCTGCAGCCCCAGTTTCCCAGCCCACACTCACCCGTGGTCTCCACGATGCCCTCGAGGATGACGACGATCTCGAACTGCTCTGTCTGCATGCTGCGCTGGGACAGGTCGTAGAACGGGCTCTTGGAGTCTATCACGTGGCAGATGGTGAGGGGGGACACCAGGAAGAGCTGGTCAGCCCCGGTGCTGAAGCCCACGTCCAGCTCCAGCTGATCCAGCGGCAGGAACTCCCCCTCCGGGGTCTGCCGGGACTGCGCAGGGAGAGACAGAGCAGGGCAGGAGGTCAGGAGCAGGCTGGGCACGGGCACACGCTGCCCAGAGGGCTTGGGGACACCCCTGCAAGCGTCCAAGGCCAGGCTGGTGCAGCCTGGGCCACTGGAAGGTGTCCCTGCCCACGGCAGGGGTGGGACTGGGTGGGCTTTAAAGGTCCCTTCCAACCCAAACCAGTCTGGGATTCTGGGATCACTGCTGGAATGACCCTCACCAAGACACCCCTGCAGCACCCCCCATCCCACATCATCTGCACCACCCATCTCAGCAGGCAAACCCTGCTCCAGCCACGAGGCCATGCCAGAGGAGGGAGCCCAGCACTGGCAGAGGAGGGAGGAACTATTTCCAACACATATTTTACTGCAATCACACATCATCAGTGGGAACACTGGAAAACCACTGGCCACCCACAGGAATGGAGGGGACCTTAAAGCTCACCCAGTGCCACCCCCTGCCATGGGCAGGGCCACCTTCCACTAGCCCAGGCTGCTCCAAACCCCATCCAACCTGGCCTTGGACACTTCCAGGGATGGGGCAGTGCTGGCTGGACAGTTCTGGGTGTCCCTGATGTCACAGTGTCACCCACAATGTCCCATCATTAACAGCCACATAACAAAGCCATAAAATGCCACCTAGAGCTGAAACCTCCAGTCCCAGCTCGCAGTGCTTCACTTGGCATCCCTAATCCATAAGGAGCCCTGCTCAAACACCCCCTCTCCAGCTTTTATTCCTTCTCCCTGAGTTATGAATAGGCAGGAACAGAACATTACAGCCCATCCTGGTTATTACCTTTATTACAGAATTTCCCATTATTTCCATTCAGATTCTAAAAAGGAGCTTTAGGAACTGCTGGGGTTGTTGTGCAGAGCCAAACCCAGCATTAAATCACTGCCTGGGATGCCTTTCCATCCTTCCCCACATCTGGAGCTGAGGGGAAAATTCCCACAATGAGCAATTCCACTGACTTAAATGGGATTTTTTAATATCTAAAGGCATCAGACAGAGCAAACAGGATTAGGAGCCTCACCTGGGACTTGGGTTCTATTTTTAAACCTTCCCCTGAGTGGTGCTGGGTTGGGAGCAGATCGACCCCCAAACAAGTAGTGGGGTGTCTTGCTCAAGTTTGGGCTCCCATTTTTGGGTGTGCAGGTGCAGATTTGCCAGCCCTGCCCCCGTTATCCCATCCCAGCTCACACAGCCCTAAAGGAGCCCAGCAACAGCCAGGGCACACCTGCACAAACACCCACCTGCAGGGCTGGGCCTGTTCCCTCCCCACAGGGAAGTTTTCAATTAAAAAGGCAAAAATCCCACAGGAAAAGCACCAAAAAACGGAGTTAGGAAGTTAAAATACAGATCAATCAAGTATTATTTTACACCTCCCCTGAATCCCAGGAAGTATCCAAGCCCAGCCTGGCTGGAGGAATTCCTATAGGGACCATTGTGCTATTCTAGCCCATAATTTGTCAAAGGAAAGACCTTGAGTGACTCGTTTGCCCCAAGAAATGAGGGAGGAAAGCTTAGGAATTCTGAGGGTCACTTGAGTTCATTACAATCCTAAAAATCTATTTAAAAAGTTAATAATTTACAGTTAATATTACAGCAAACAGGGCTTTGCACTGATTTGTTACTGCTGAGGCTCTGGGTTTGGTTTCTCTCTGGTGGGGTTTGAGCTCACTAGGAAAAATAAAGAAATATTAAACAGAGTGCACTGGGATTTCCCATTTCACACAGTTTTGCAAAGAAAAGAACCTCCTGTGGGAGAAAAAAAGCATTTCAGAAGGATATCTGAGAGCACCCAGGCGTGCAACACCTGCACAGGTGAGATGGGAACCAAGACAGGAACACTGAGCCAGGAATTCCCCCCATCCCTGTTTCCTGCCAGCTGGGAACAGTGTCCAGGCCTGGCAATACCTGGGAAGAGGGGCTGGATTGTTCTCCCTGCTGCAATCCTTGGGGTTTTGATTTTTTTTCCTCCCCCCTTGCTTTTTGTTCCTTCTATTCGCCTTTTGTCTCCTCTTTTTTTTTCTCCCAATTTTTTTTCTTTCTATTTTCCTTTTTTACCATTTTTATTTTCCTTTTTATTTTCCCTTTTTATTTTCCCTTTTATTTTTCCCTTCCCCATTTTCCCTGCCTATTGTCCCTTTTTTATTTTTTCTTTGTATTTTCCCCTTTCTCGCCTTTTTTCTTATTTCCCTTTTTCCCTTCTATTTTCCTTTTTTCTTTTTATTTTCCCTTCCCCCCTTTCCCTTTCTCTTTTTATTTCCCCTTTTATTTTTTTTCCCCTTTCTCCCTTTTGTTTTCCCTTCTCCCCTTTCTCCCTATTTGTCTTTTTTCTCTATTTTCCTTTATTCCTTTTATTTTCCTTTTATTTCCTTTTTTTGTTCCTTTTCTGGTTTTCCCCCCAGGAAGGCTGGCCAAGCACTGCTCCCCCTCTCCCAGCCAAGGAGAGCCCCATGCAGGGATATTTTATAGGGAATCTGCAGAGCCAGCACCACCTGTATCCCTGGAAAAGCCACATTTCACCCCTTATTCCCTTCTCCCTCCCCATTCCCAGCTGCCCAGGGACCCTCCCACACCCAGAACCTGCTCATTCACATTTAATATCCAGGGAATTTTTTTTGAGCCACACTAAGTTTTAAGCTCCAACTTTTAAAATTCCCCCCCCCCGAGGCACTTCAAGACACACAAAAAAAGGGCCATTTTCAAATGCTATAATGGACATGACTCATTTTTGCTCCTTAATATCTTGAAATACATTTTGAAAAGCTTTAAAGCTCTCAAAGAGCTGTTACAGTTCTATTATATATAATATTATATATCAAATGGCTCTCTATATAAGAGTTAAATTATATTTAGGGAGGGCCCCTCAGCTCAACAACAAAGGGCACTGCTGGATGCTCCTTATTATATTTATATATTATATAACTCATATTTACACATGAATTATTAAATGTTGTTAAACACACGGTGTAAAACATCAATATTATTAAATATAGATTAAACACACGTTTTTATATTCTATAAATAAATGATATTATGCTGTAATGTTATTTTCTGTAGATTTATACCTCTTTATATGTGATATTTCATAGTGTTAACACTATTACAGGGCTGTTTTGGGGGTTCTTTAGGAGCTCCCCCCCTCCTTCAGGCACAGGATTTAGGGGCTCTGGGGGGGTTCTGCAACCCCCAACACTGTGACATCCTGGCTGCCAAATCCCACCGGAAACGTGGACTGGGGGCAAAACAGGACAACTTCAGGAGCCTCGGATGGGGGATGAGCTTCTGCCCCTGGGGGGCTGCCAGGGGAGAGGGGACAAAGATGGGGAACCTCCACGGGGGATCACCCAGGGCAGGGGGACCCTGCCCAGCCCTGCACGGCCCCACATCCTTGGGAGAGCACCCACATTGCCTGCACAGCACCCACATCCCGGGGGGAGCACCCACAATCCCTACACAGCACCCACATCCCGGGGGGAGCACCCACATTCCCTGCACAGCACCCACATTCCCTGCACAGCACCCACATCCTTGGGAGAGCACCCACATTCCCTGCACAGCACCCACGTCCCAGGGGAAGCACATTCCCTACCCAGCACCCATCCCGAGGGCAGGGCACCCACATTCCCTGCACAGCACCCATCCCGAGGGCAGCGCACCCACATTCCCTGCACAGCACCCATCCCGAGGGCCAGGGCACCCACATTCCCTGCACAGCACCCATCCCGAGGGCCAGGGCACCCTGCGGGATGCTCTGCCTGCGTCAAACGTCACCCGAGCCGGCCCCTTCCACCCCCTCCATCCTGCCTCCCTCTCCCCCTTGGATCATACGGATCCGCGGCCGCCGGAGCGGGGCTCCAACAAACACGCGATTTTTCCAGGGCCACCGGCAGGGTTTTCCACGTCCAACCCTGGCACTGAGCTTTCCCTGCAGTTCACGCACCGCAGAAATAAAAGTTCTGCCTGGCTGGGCTCGGGGCTGCCCAAAAGCTCCGGATGATGCCCGCGAGGCAGAGAGCTTTCTCCTCACCGGCTCACCCAGGAATTTGAGCTACAAAGGATTTACTTGTCAGGGAAAACGGAGCATTTTACAGGAATCTATAAATATGCATTTAAATCCTGGGCTGAAGAGGAGAATTATCTCCAAGGAAGTTGAGAATCCTGGTGGCTCAGCCCGCTGCCTGAGGCTCTCGGAGGTGGTCCCTGCTCCAGGAAAGCAGGAGGAAGGCTGGGACAGCCAGGAAGGCTGGGACAGCAGCAGAAGGACCCAAAAATGATCTAAGATCATCTCATTCCAAACCTTGGCCTTGGGCAGGGCCACCTTCCACTAGACCAGGTTGCTCCCAACCCAGGGACAAGGGGACAGCCCTGGCAGGAGGGAGGGATGGCAAAGCTCTGCTGTCGGAGGGTGAGCAGCTCTGGGACATGGAGGGGGTGGTGGGATGTCCCCAAGGGACCAGCAGTGGGGCCAAGGGGCCACAGTTCTTTCACAGAACCATTAAGGCTGGAAAAGCCCTCGAAGATCACGAAGTCCAACCATCCCCCAGCACTGCCCAGGCCACCACTGACCCCCGTCCCCAAGTGCCACATCCACAGGGCTTTTAAATTCCTCCAGGGACGGGGACTCCACCACTGTCCGGGGCAGGACAGCCTTTCCCAGGAAGGAATTTTCCCTAATGCCCAACCCAGCCCTGCCCTGTGCCCTGGGGCCGCGTCCCTCACCTTGAGCAGCTTGCAGCGGATCTGCGCCGAGACCATGTGGCTGTTGCGGAGGTTTCCCACGCGGAACATGAGGGTGAGCTTCCCGTCCCGCATGGAGATGGCGGCGTGCTCGCTGAACATCAGCGTCTCGGCCCTCTTCTTGGGCTGGGACATCTTGATGAACATGCAGCCGATGAGGAAGGCGTCCACGATGGAGCCCAGGATGGACTGGAAGAGGAAGAGGATGATGCCCTCGGGGCACTTGTCGGTGATGTAGCGGTAGCCGTAGCCGATGGTGGCCTCGGTCTCGATGAAGAAGAGGAACGCGGAGGGGAAGTTGTACACGTTGGCCACGCAGGGGGTGTAGCTGTCGTCGTGCGCCTTGTTGAGGTCGCCCCGCATGTAGGCGATGACCCACCACATGGAGGCCATGAAGAGCCAGGCCACCGTGTAGGTGAGGATGAAGATGAAGAGGTTCCAGCGCCACTTGAGGTCCACGAGGGTGGTGAAGAGGTCGGACAGGTAGCGGCTGGTCTCCCCGCCCAGGTTGCCGTGCTGGACGTTGCACCGGCCGTTCTTGTCCACGAAGCGCTGGCGCTTCCCGCGGGGGGCGGCCCTGGGGGGCGGCAGCCCCGCTCCGCTGGCCGAGGTGCTCACCACCTGGTAGTCGTCCCCCAGCTTGCGCCGCAGCGCCGACATGCTCCGCGACCCCCGCAAAGCCCCGCCGAGCCCCCGCAGCCCGGCCCGGCCCCGCGGAGCCTCCGCTCGGCGCCGCCGCCGCCGCCACCCACGCGGAGCCGCCGGCAGCGGCACCGGCACCGCCCCGGGCCCGCAGCGCACCGCCCCCCCCCCCCCCCCCCCCCCGCCACCCCCCCCCCCCCCCCCCCCCCCCCCCCCCCCCCCCCCCCCCCCCCCCCCCCCCCCCCCCCCCCCCCCCCCCCC
>JAYRBT010000181.1:1008369-1026127 GCA_036023395.1 Myiotriccus ornatus
TCCCTGGGAGTGTCCAAGGCCAGGTTGGACGGGGCTTGGAGCAACCTGGGCTGGTGGAAGGTGTCCCTGCCCAGGGCTCAAAGATGATCTTTGATGTCCCTTCCAACCCAAACTCTGGGATTCCATGGACAAAAAGAAGTGTTGTTTTCTTTCCTTCCCAATCTGTTCCTCAAAGGAAGATGCTGCCCAGGATTATCTCAAGGTGCTCTCAGAGCTGCTGCTTCTGCTGGAATAGGAAGCTCTGGATGGGTTTTGGTAATTTAAAGAAAATAGGGAAGTGTGACTGTACCGAGTACTAGGACAGCGCCAGGATTTGGGTTTTTAGGAAGAGAGCCCGGGATGGTTGTCAGGGTAGAAGCAATTCCTTGGACTTGGGCATCAGGAGCAGAGGACACTTCACCTGCTGGACTCCTGTGCCTCAGGGTGACCTGTGTTAATCCTGTATGGAAAAACACATGGAAGTAGCTGTATCCCTAGATTCCGTGGGTTTTTCTGTGTGAAACCATAGGGTGAAAGGTGATTCCTTTTCCACTGGGATGCTGGCCTTGAACTTCGGACTGTTTGGTTCATGCCCATGAGCTCTATCTCTGGAGGACTGGGAAGGGTGACCCACCCTGGGGGCTGGTTTTCAGGGTCAGTGTAAATAATGTCCCACATTTCTGGGTTACTCCTGTTGGTTTCATGCTGCTTTTCCCTGCTTGTTGCTCTCTTCCAGATGGGACACCCAGGGATGCCCCACTACCCCCCCATGGGGATGCACCCCATGGGGCAGAGACCCCCCAACATGCCTCCTGTTCCCCACGGGATGATGCCCCAGATGATGCCCCCCATGGGGGGACCCCCAATGGGGCAGGTAAGGCACTGCCCCAAGGGGCTCTTTCCTTCCTTCCTTCCTTCCTTCCCAGAATGATTCCAGGGGATCCCAGAAGTCTCCCCAGCAGCTGGGAAATGGAAGGGTCAGTAATTCAGGGCATTTGATCCCCTCCGTGCAGAAACTCTTGTCGTGGGTAGCAGGTGGGATGCACCTCTGTATAGTTTACTGTAAATAGATAAACCCCCGTAATTTGGGTTTTATTAAACTTGGGGGTTTTTGTAGTTTTCTGCAGCTTTTGAAGAAGTAAAATTAAAATAAAATTGGCTCACATACTAGAAACAGAAAGTTGTGGTACTTCTCAGAGGTAGAACTTCATGGTTCTTCCATTCTTTAAATCTTACAGATGAAAATTATACCAAGGGAAGAAATAATCATATGTTGAATTTTGGCAAAATTCCTGATTGAATCCTAATCCTTAATATAACAAGTATTACAATGATAATAAATATAATCTAGTGATGCTCCTTGGGATGGTGGATACAGAAGTAGAGACTAAATGTCATCAAGCAGAGCAGAGAGAGGTTGGCAGGAAAATCCTGCAGGAATCTTTCCGAACCTTTATTTTTCCTGCTTTCCCTTGGGCTTTCAGTAATGGCTCATTAACAGATCACACATTATTTGATATTGTTTTTATGTAATTCAGATTGTCTTTATTGATGTTTCATATCAAACTTCAGGATCTGAGGACATTCCTAATGTGAATATTCCTGTTTTATTTTGGAGTCTGTGACACGTTATTCCCAATATGAATATTCCTGTTTTGTGTTGGAATCTGTGGACTTTCCCAATAAGAATATTCCTGTTTTATTTTGGAGTCTGTCACACGTTATTCCCAATATGAATATTCCTGTTTTGTGTTGGAATCTGTGGACTTTCCCAATAAGAATATTCCTATTTTATTTTGGAGTCTGTCACATGTTATTCCCAATATGAATATTCCTGTTTTGTTTTGGGATCTATGGACCTTCCTAATAGGAATATTCCTGTTTTGTTTTGGGATCTGTGGACCTTCCTAATGAAGTTATTCCTGTTTTATTTTGAAGTCTGACGACATTCCGAATAAGAATATTCCTGTTTTATTTTGGAGTCTGTGGGCGTGTTATTCCCAATATAAACATTCCTATTTTGTGGGAATGTAGTGAAAGGAATCAGAATCCTCCAAACCTATTTTTGTTGCCTAAAAGGCTTGGTTGATTGGTGGGCTGTTTGTTTTTTTTTTAATTAAAAACGAATATCAAATAATGACTTTTAAATAAAACTAACAGAGTCTTTGTATTTTGTGCTGGAATGTCACGCAGTGTATCCCAAATGGTTCAATTGCAGATGCCTGGGATGATGCAGTCGGTGATGCCTGGAATGATGATGTCCCACATGTCCCAGGCTGCCATGCAGCCCACGGTTCCTGTGAGTTTAACTTCTCTTGCCTCGGTTTTTAAAGCTTTTCCACTTCTCAAAAGGCCTCTGCTGGTGCTCAGGCTTTGTTTTCTTGGAGTGGAAATAAAGAATTTGAAATGAAAGATCCGTAAATAGAATCTTCCTGGACGTTGTTTAAAAACAATTTAAATGGTGAATAGGTTTTAGTCTGTCGTAAGTGGATTTTTTTGGCAAAAGTTCCTGAAATTCAGCGCATTGAGCAACAAAGTTTGCTGAAATTCCTGGAATTCAAAGGAATAAAGAAGATATTTGGGTGGAAATGGTGAAGTCCAAGTGAAGTATCTGAAGTGAAAAGTAAATTTCTTTCCTCTGAGCATAATTTTAATTCAAATTAACTGCAGGAAATCCATTTTAAACCAGTTGCAGCCACTTAAATTTAGAAAAATTACTTTACATTTTCTTCCCATGCAGATTTTATATCCCTGTCAAAGTCTGGAATTTCCTGGAGCACAAACCTTTGCTCCCCCTTTTGTGGGTTACTTTAACACTTAAATTGGTTAATAATCCACTTGATTTTTTTTCAGTAAGAGTTTGTTGAAAGAGAGATTTAATTAATCTGCTGAATATTTTTGTGTGGCCAGAGGTAACTGTGTCATCCAGAGGATTTAGGGAATTAAAAGCCAGAGGATTAAAAGTTTGAAGTTCACAAAGATACAAAGTTCCTGCAAAACAAATAAAGTCAGGAATGGGATGTAACATCCCCTGGATCAGCACTAGAATTACCCTAATTTTCAATTTTAATGGATCATTTTACATTTTCTGCAAAGAAGGCAGATCATTTGAATTTATAATACTGGACTAGGAATAAACTTGATGGAATTAAGCCTGGATATGTGGGATTTAGGAGGGAAAGGGCATGAGTTTGCCACTTCCTCATTAAAATAAGTTGTAGATGAGTAAAAAGATCCTGTCAATGGCCACCTTTGCAGCCCCGGTGAACTTTCAGTGCAACTCCTAAAAATGACCATTTTTGCTCTTAATTCCATTGGAATGGAAGTTGGGAAGGTAAACAAAGGGCCAGGGAAAGGGAATGCTGGAAGGATCCCTCGTGGAGACACAAATTGCACTGGGGTTACCTGGCACCTCCTGTGCTCCTGGGCATGTTTGGCACTCAGAAAGCACTTAAAGGGTGGTGAGAATTCCCCTGGTTTAGTCCTGTTGGATAAAATCCAACACAGTGCATCCAATGGGATTTGTTTTCAATTTTAACCAATTTTTCGTTGTTTCTTGAGGAGCGTTGAAATAAAATAAGCCTGGAGTGAAAATAATCCCTGGCTAAAGCCAAATCCACAAGCTCTGCCTTAGTCTACAGGGAAAGAAATGGGGAAAACTCCTGGAATTCCGATCATCTTTTTCCTCAGTTTGAAAGAATTCCAAGAAAAGCATCTGGAAGAGCTCCAGACTCCTGAAGGCACCACTAATACACCCCAAGGCTTCTGGCACAGAATGACCCCAGGGAGCTCCTCACCACGTCCCTAATTGCTTATTTAAGGAGCAGGGATAATTAAGAGGGTGACAGGAAGGGAGGAATCCCCGTTTAAGGAATTGAAGGAGCATTTTGTGGCAGGAAGCACTAGTTTGGGTGGATATACACTGTATTTCTTGGTGATTTAATCCCAGTTGCACTCAGTAATGAAGTGTCTGTTGGTTGTTTCTGCAGCCAGGGGTGAACAGTATGGATGCACAAGTAGGTGAGTATCAAAAACTCTTTATAACTTCAAATATTTGGCCAAAATGAGTTGAAATATTAAAAAAAATCCCGGTTTGTAAATTTAATGTAGCATTTCAGTGATTGAGCTCTTCATTGTTTCCCAGGACATTATTTTCTTTCATACATGAATTAATATACAGAAAAGTGAAGCAACCAAACCCTTTCTAATTTTTTTGCTTATTTTTCAGGTGTAACCCCTCCTGGAACTCAGGTATGGGAGAAGCCCAATCCCAGAGGGTTGGAATGGTTTAGAGGTTTCAGAGAACACCTTGGGTCCTCCTTGACCTCTCAGACAGAGCTTTTTTTTTTGCTTATTTGACTGTCAGTGTGTAACTAATGCAGATGGTTCAATTAAGGGCGGTTTCTGTTATATCTTTGATTTCTGAGCTTTGAAGTCTGTTTTAGTTCTCCTAGAAACAAACCCCTTCCCTTCCCTCCCTTCCTCCTTTCCTCCTTCCAGGTTTTTCGCTGTTGCCTGAAATCTGAGGCCCTTGTCCCAGCTTAATCACTAAATATAGATTATAATAAGTGTGATTTGGGCTGCTGAACACTTGATAAATTCAGTGTATTTAACACATTCAGGTGAAAACCAGCAAATATCCAGGATTTTCAGGGCTTTTTGTTTCATTCCCAGACAACCCATCCCGTGGTCTCCACGGTCCAGCAAACGGCCACCACCACCAGCTCTGCCAGTGAGGATCACTCCAAGCAGGTTTGGCTGCTTTCCACTTGTGTTCCCCTTTCTCCTGCCTTCTGACACCATCCTGCTCACCAATCCTTGTTCATTATTCGTGGCATCTCCTAATTATCCTAGAAATCCACGTGGACAGAGCACAAATCTCCCGATGGAAGAACTTACTACTACAACACTGAGACAAAGCAATCGACGTGGGAGAAGCCAGATGATCTCAAAACACCTGCTGAGGTGACTTCAGATCAGATTATGGGATTAAAATGCCTGTCCTGGGTGGTGGTGTGGGAACACAAGGATTTCTGAGCATCCTTCCTGCAGGGGAATGGCTCTGCCGAGGGATTCACTTCCCAGCGGGAGCAAACCCTTCAAAGAACAGATGTGGCCAAGGTGTTTGTGTCCTGCTCCTTCTGCTGATGTTACAAAGTAGAAAAACCTCTTCAGTTTTCTTCATTTTTAGATAATCTTTTCTTACTAAAAATGTTATTCTTTGTTATTTAGATAAGTAATGTAGAATCCCAGGATGGTTTGGGGGGGAAGGGACCTTAAACTCATCCCATTCCACCGCCTGCCACGGGCAGGGACACCTTCCACTGGCCCAGGTTGCTCCAGCCTGGCCTTGGACACTCCCAGGGATCCAGGGGCAGCCACAGCTTCTCTGCCCAACCTGTGCCAGGGCCTGCCCACCCTCCCAGCCAGCAATTCCTTCCCCATATCCCATCTCTCCCTGCCCTCTGGCAGTTTAAAACCATCACCCCTTGTCCTGTCACTCTGCCCATATAAAAAGTCCCTCTCCCTCCTTTTTATAAACTGTTTATTTGATTTATGGTTTTGCTTTCTCTCCATTAGCAACTGTTGTCCAAGTGTCCCTGGAAAGAGTATAAATCAGACTCTGGGAAGCCTTACTATTACAATTCCCAAACCAAGGAATCCCGCTGGGCCAAACCCAAAGAGCTGGAGGATCTTGAAGGTAAAGTTACCAAAACAAAAAGGTGTCCAAGCACAGCAGTCAGACCTCAGTTAGTGACCTAATTACTGAAATAAACTGTTTGGAGTAGAGTTAATGCATCTGAGATGTGTGTGGAGCAATTATATATATATGTATATATATTTATATATATATAAAAGCAAGGGTCTGTTCAGGTATCATTTTAGCTTTAATTTTGGGCAGTAATTATTTTGATAAACTCAAGTGGAAAAAATACTGGCAATTTTTTATAAATATAGGTAATATATAGATATATTAATATGTAGATAATATATTGCCTTTCTCTGTGTATATATATATGTGTATATAAAGGCAGTGACTCCTTTTATACAAATGTCATATGATGCTCCCATTTTTCACTTTTACCATGGTTTTATTTGGGATTGTAAGGGGATAAAACAGCTACAAAATCAGTTGGGAAAGAAATAAGTGTTTAAAAAAGAGTACAGCAGTGATTTAGGTAGTTCCTTCTGTCTGATAATTCTGGTTTTCTGTTCTTTGAACTCCTCTTTTAAAGTTGAAATAGTGATTTTAAACCAGGAAGTTTTTCTTCATATGCCCTAATTTTTCTTGAATGGGTTTGGTTGAGTCTGAATGGATTTCACTCTTTAAAGGGCACAAATAATCAAATTGTTGATAGTAACAAAAATAATTTAGAGCTGTGCTTTATTAAATCAGTAATTGTCTTGCAGGACCTTTTTATCATGTGCATGTAAATTATTTCCAAGCTCTATTTTAATTGCTTTTCCCCCTTCTCCTCCAGCAATGATTAAAGCTGAAGAAAACAGGTATGTTTTTAATATTATCCTAGAGGGGGTTTTGCCTGTTGCTTGAAGATGGACTCTGGTCTTGAAATCTTCAAACATTCTCCTTGCAGCTTTTCATTCCAACATATATAAAAAATAAATTTTATACATAAATAATACATGTTAAACCTCAAATAATGCATTCTGGGTGTCTAACTGAGATGATGGACCTCCACAGATCCACAGTTTAGGAGTAAAGCTTTTACTTTGAGCTGAGTGTTTTGTGCTTTTCTGAGGGCCTTGAACCCTTTTTTCAGAGCCTTTGAAACCCTTTTCGGAGAGCCTTTAAAACCCTTTTCGGAGAGCCTTTAACCCTTTTTTCAGAGCCTTTAAAACCCTTTTTGGAGAGCCTTGAACCCTTTTTTCAGAGCCTTTAAAACCCTTTTCTGAGAGCCTTGAACCCTTTTTTCAGAGCCTTTAAAACCCTTTTCTGAGAGCCTTGAACCCTTTTTTCAGAGCCTTTAAAACCCTTTTCTGAGAGCCTTGAACCCTTTTTTCAGAGCCTTTGAAACCCTTTTCTGAGAGTCTTTAACCCTTTTCTGAGAGTCTTTATCTAGCCCTAAACCTGTGATTTCACACTTGCTTCACTTCCTTAGCTTGGTCAAAGTGTGGGTTTCCCCTGCCTGGCGGGGTCGTGGGTGACAGTGGGTGTTTTTGCCCCCCCAGCACGAAGCCGGAGGACTCCAGTGCACCCACGGCAGCTCCGGCCGCTGCCACCGACACTGCGAGCGGAGCCAGCGCCGCCCCCGCGGCTGAAAGCGCCCCCACGGCCACGGCCGCTCCCGCTGGAGCCGCTCCAGAGGGGGAAGCTGCTCCGGCTGCTGCCGGGGGGGATGCTGAGAGTGCTGGGACAGCCCAGGCCGAGGAGCAGGGCCAGGGAAGTGCTGCCCCCGGAGCGCAGGAGGGCACGGGGGACACGGCCAGCGGCACCGAGGACACGGCCAAGCAGGAGGCAGCGGGAGAGTGAGTGGGGCTGTGGCACGGGGGGGATGGTGTGAGCTCCGGGGAAGTAGGTTCAGCTTGGATAGTAGGGAGAAATCCTTCCCTGGGAGGGTGGGGAGCCCCTGGCACAGGTTGCCCAGAGAAGCTGTGGCTGCCCCTGGATCCCTGGAAGTGTCCAAGGCCAGGTTGGATGGGGCTTGGAGCAGCCTGGGCTGGTTGGAACAAGATGACCTTTAAGTTCCCTTCCAGCCCAAACCATTGCATGATAAATTATGAAGCCACGTGGCTTTGCTGCAGTTTTGTTTCTCCTGGGATCTGGTTTACCTTCAGCTGAGGGTCACCAGGCTGCTTAACATGAACATGAGTCACTGGCACTACAGAATAATAATGAGTAAGAAAGAGAGGAAGAGTTATTTATCAAATGTATTTTTAGAAAATGAACTCCCCTTGCCAACCCTCTCCCAGAGCTCTTGAACCCTACAGGGCACCAATGACATGAACATTCCATAAACTTTTCAACAGCTGTAAGAATTTCCCATTAAATACTTACCCTTTATGATCCTTTTCCATGGATCTGTGCACTTGGTTATCAGTAGAAGAAAATGAAACACTAAATAGATCTTTACCTGTTCCAGCAGAAGTGGGACCCTTTCTTAATTAATAATGAAGAATTGATTATGTGGGGAATTACAGCTTATGGTTTTTGTCATTCAGACAAAAAAAAAGAAATGCTGAGGGGGATTGCAGACAGCAGGAGATAATTAAGGACAGGAGGCACATTTTTAGGCATATATAATATATGAATATTCCTGCTGAATTCCAGCATTATATTTTTATACATCATTTCTTGATAATTTGAGCAGGCAGCCAATTGCATCAGGGAAATATTTATCTGAAATAATTTGCTTTTTTTTGGTGAGCTCTGTGTGGTGCCTGTCAGGAAAAGCCACGTCCAAACTGGGTTTGTCGTGTGTAGCACCAGTGTTTGACTTTGAGCTGCTGTTTAAAAAACACATTCTACCTAGTTATAGTCATTTAGGACTCTTCAGTGGTTCTAACTTAATAAAAAATACTTAAATAATAAAATGACTTTTTGTTTCTAGTGCTGCTTCAAAGAAGGAGGACGACGATGCCCAACCAGTGAAAAAAACCTACACGTGGAACACAAAGGAAGAGGCAAAACAAGCATTTAAAGAACTGTTAAAAGAAAAGGTATTTGGGGCAATTCTTAATGTTTCCTTGAGCTACAAAACCTGCCTTTGCCAGGTTTTATCTTTTTTTTTTTACCTAAGGGCTGTGTTTTAAGGAATGTCATAGTGGGATGTTGATTCCAAAGCTAATTAGTCCATGATTTCTTGTCTTCCCAGCGAGTCCCATCCAATGCTTCTTGGGAGCAAGCGATGAAAATGATCATCAATGATCCCAGATACAGGTACTGCAGAGTCCTTTCCTCCTTCAGTCCTCCACAGACACCACTTCAGGCAGTTGGACAATCAAAAGTTAGGAATATTGGTGCCTTTGTCAGGGAACTTTGTTCCTTCCCTGCATAAAGAAATGCAAGTCCTGGGCTGAACTTTTCCTTCGGGAAAGATGTGGTAGTCGGTATTTTCTGCTCTTTATATCTATTTTTTTGGAATAAAAGTACACATTTGTAATGATGAGCTGAAGACTCTCTAGGTTACTTTGGAAATGGGTGGCTGCTACAAACACTGGTAGATAAGTGGTTGATAACTATGATTAGAATATTATTTTCATGTGAAATGTGTAAATGCAGCACAACAGTAGCTCGTGTTTTATTGTTAACTACTTTTATTAGAAAGGGCTGCTTTTTTAAATGATCTTCCACTAATCCTGAGGGAGTGATGGTGTGACTGGACACTTAGATTATATTTAATTTTGTCTAAATATCTGGACTGTTCAGATCTGCTGTCTTTCACTTCTTTGGGTTTGTTTTTCTTATTTAATCAATCCCTTTATATAAATGACATTATTCTCTTTCTCTCTGCTCTGAAGTGCTCTGGCAAAACTAAGTGAGAAGAAGCAAGCTTTTAATGCCTACAAAGTTCAGACAGAAAAGGAGGAGAAAGAAGAGGCGAGATCCAAGTACAAAGAAGCCAAAGAATCCTTCCAGCGCTTCCTGGAGAACCATGAGAAGATGACATCCACCACCAGATACAAGTAAGGGGTGCTGGCACAGGATAAAAGTCCTGCTGCCAGGAGAGGATGGGCAGTGGCATCAGCTTGAATTTTAAACTCTTCCCCTCGGTTTATAGAAGATAAAAAGGTGTCACAGAAATAAAATCCCAAGGGGGAAAATCAGGGAGATGTCCTCCGAAAGTGTTCCTGCTCCTAACAGAGTTTATTGACGTTGTGGGGTGATGGGATGGTGTAATAAATGTTGGGGTGCTTTGCCTTGGACAGAAAAGCTGAGCAGATGTTTGGGGAGATGGAAGTGTGGAATGCCATCTCCGAGCGGGATCGGCTGGAAATCTATGAGGATGTCTTGTTTTTCCTGTCCAAGAAGGAGAAGGTAACTTCCCTCTTAATTTATCTTGTTATCCCTACGTTAATTTAAACCCCTCAAGTGGACCAGATGAACCCCTGGTTTGAGGGTTATGGCAGACAAAGAGCAGTTTCTCTGAAGGGTCTTTGTTTTTATGGAGATCAATTCCTGCTGGCTCTGCCAGATGCTTAATTTTTAGGATGATTTGAATAAATTAAAAGATTATTTTTATTTCTGAGCTGCTCTGAATCACTGAAACAATAATAATACGTAAAAATTGTGTAGGTCCAAGTTGCAGTGTGTCCAGGGCAGGGTTGGATGAGGCCAGTGGAAGGTGTCCCTGCCCATGGCAGGGGTGGGACTGGATGGGCTTTAAGGTCCCTCCCAACCCAAACCGCTCTGGGATTCTCTGTAAATGAAAGTTGAATCTTGAGTTTTCTTGGAGCAAACTTGGTGATGTGTCTTTCTGTCCACACAGCCTTGGATTTACCAACCAAATCCACGTGTTCTCTCCTCAGGAACAAGCCAAGCAGTTACGGAAGAGGAACTGGGAAGCCCTGAAGAACATCCTGGATAACATGGCCAATGTCACCTACTGCACCACGTGGTCGGAGGCCCAGCAGTACCTGATGGACAACCCCACGTTTGCAGAGGATGAGGAGCTGCAGAGTGAGTCCACAGGCTGGGGGATCCCTCTGGAGAGGGAACGGGAAGGAATCAGCCGATTGTTCCCCTTATCGTTCGTTATCTTGCCAGACATGGACAAGGAGGATGCCCTGATCTGTTTTGAGGAACATATCCGGGCCTTGGAAAAAGAGGAGGAAGAGGAAAAGCAGAAAAGTTTGCTGAGAGAAAGGAGGAGGCAGAGGAAAAACAGGGAATCCTTCCAGGTGAGTGGGATTTAATTAGGATTCTGTCCTGAATGTGTCATATGTGGGATTTTTTTTTATTTCTAAGGGTGTGTTTGTACTTCAGCTGTGAGGTTGTAGCATTTTCTCTGCTCTGGAATGCACCTGCTTGCCAGGAAGCTCCAAGAGTTGGAGAAAATAAGGGGAAATAGGTAAGGATGGAGAAGGAAGTGCAACTGGAATGTTGTAAAATAGCAGAGGAGGGTGGAAAGAAACAGTAAAAAACGGGATTTTTCAGCTGTATTTGAGCAAAAACGGAATTCCAGTTATTAGGGTGACCCATCTCAGCTGATACACAAGGAAATGTGTGAGGAGTGATGGGAAATTCCCTGTTCTGGTTGTGTTTGGCAGCTGTTCCTGGACGAGCTGCACGAGCACGGGCAGTTACATTCCATGTCCTCCTGGATGGAGCTGTACCCGGCCATCAGCTCTGACATCAGATTCACCAGCATGCTGGGCCAGCCTGGTAAGAGGGGGGCTTGGGGCTTTTGAAATAGCTAAAAAAGAGCTTAAATTAAAAAAAAAAAATCTTAAAATCTAAAAAAAAAAGCCTCGGAAAAAAAAAATAAAAACCAACCTTAAAACATCTTAAATCGAAAGCAAAATGAAAAAAAAAACCACCTAGATGTCTTAAAAATGTATTTAAAACATTCTATAAAATCTAAAAAAAAAAAAAACTGAAGAAAAACTGAAATCTGAAAAAGCTTGAAAGATCTGAAAAAGATCCTAGAAGTGTGTAAAAAAATAGATACGTAAATGACTAAAAAGATTTAAATAAATATTTGAGAAATGGAAAAAATCTGAGAAAATCTAAACATTTCTTTAGAAACCTAATATCTAAAAATATAAAGAATCCAAAATAAGTTAAAACCATCTGAGAACTCCCTGAGAAGTGCAGCTGCTGGCTCAGAGCTGCCCTGTGCCTTCTCCAACCCTCCCCTCAGGATCCACAGCCCTGGACCTGTTCAAGTTCTACGTGGAGGACCTCAAAGCTCGTTACCACGACGAGAAGAAGATCATCAAAGACATCCTAAAGGTGAGGAAATCCCAGCGTTTGGTTCCTTTTGATGCCAAATGCACCCTTGAAGGGAACCTTTTGGTGCTGGGAGCTGGGATTTCACAGCAGCGCTGAGGGAATTCCTGACTCCCTTTCCTTCCAGGATAAAGGATTTGTGGTGGAGGTGAACACCTCCTTTGAGGATTTTGTCACGGTCATCAGCTCCACCAAAAGAGCCACCACTTTGGATGCAGGAAATATCAAACTGGCTTTCAACAGTGTAAGTGTTCGTGGATACCAGAATTATAATGTAGATTGATATGTATCAATAATTACACTATATATTTTAATATGCATTACTAATAAACGTTTGAAGACTTAGGGTATGAAATCTCTTGCTAAACAAGAATTAACATTTATTTTAGGGTAAGAAATCTCATGTCCAAACAGGAATTAACATTCATTTTCACTGTATTGCTCTGCCTACTTCTATAAGAATTTGGGGAGATGCTTATACTGAATTATGGCAGAGGTTGATCTTAATTCAAACCATCACCATTCCAACTTGGGGAGTTCTGGGGTAGGAACTGAGTCAGGTTCTCTCATTTACACATAACTGATCTCATGATCTGTGTGTGTGTTGCAGGATTAATTAACTCTATTTTAGATTCTCAAGAATGCCTGTGCTTTAGAATTATTAATTATTATTATAATTCACAATAACAGACAACTCCAAAGGTGAACTGGCTTTCCAAAAATCCCATTAAAGTGGGTTATCCGCCTTGCACTCTGATGTGTTTGACCTGTGCTGTGCCGTTCCTCGCTGCAGCTGCTGGAAAAGGCCGAGGCCCGGGAGCGGGAGCGGGAGAAGGAGGAGGCGCGGAAGATGAAGCGCAAGGAGTCGGCCTTCAAGAGCATGTTGAAACAGGCCACCCCCCCCATCGAGCTGGACGCTGTCTGGGAGGATGTGAGTGTGGGCCCTTCCTTGGGAAGCAGTTCCCACAGGGATTCAACAGCCCCCCAGCCCTACACCCCACGTGGAGCTGGGTGTGGTGTGAGAGGATGTGAGTTTGGGCCCTTCCTCAGGACAGAATTCCAGATGGGTTCCCCAGCCTGCTGCCTGCCAGTGCTGACCCCGAAACCCAACCCTAACTTAACCCCTAGGCCTAAAGCACGAACCCCAAACTCTTCATTGGTGTTACTGGTTTTATTTCTGAATGGCTCTGTTTGCTGCTAGAATTCCTTTGCTGTTCTTCTGGCAGATCAGAGACAGGTTTGTGAAGGAACCAGCATTTGAAGACATCACCCTGGAGTCTGAAAGGAAAAGGATATTTAAAGACTTCTTACATGTGCTAGAGGTAATTACTAATTTATTTTTTTCCCCTCATTAGAGAATATACAAAAAAAAAATATCTTGTTCCTCTAAAGTTGGGTGGGAAGGGAGAGGATTGAACAGGATTTTGCTGATTTCTTTTACATTGGGAGTTACCTAAAAGGGATGGATATAAAACCTCATCTGCAAATGAGCAACTGGAGAAACTTCTTGCACTTACTTGAGAAATAATTGTTCTTTTAATCTGCTGCTGCAAGAATTTTTGGAGTTGACACGAACATTTCCTGGTTTGTTTTAGGAAATGTATGGGTTGGATTTCATAGGAAACAAGATGAAATTGGAACTAAACTTGTCCAGGATTTTATTCCCTACAAATCAGGGACTCCCAGAACACACTGAGCTTTTCAGTCATGTTTGTTTGTTTTTTTCACTGTGGCCAGTTTTCTTGCTGATGGGCAAAAGAAATGATGCAGTTTAGTTCCATCCTTAATTTTAGGCTGGGCTGGAGCAGCAGTTGAGCTGCAGAACTTCTGACAGGGCCTTGTTCAGTAAAGTGACAATGTGAGATTTACTGCATGTTTCAGCACTTGCTTTTTGGGGTTTTTATTTCATTTGCTGCAGTTTGTAAGAAATTGGGCTTAAAATGGTTTAATTTGACAATTGGAAATTTAGCAAAGCGAGGTGTGGGTTTTAGGCCAGCTTTAACCTGGATCCAGGTACAAACCTTGTGTATCCATGTGTGTTTCCTTGCTCCTGGGGGCTTTTGTTGCAGCTCCAATTTGGCAATAGTGCCCATTTTTGGGGGTTTTGGCAGTAAATGTGTGACTGGGGAGGTTTAACCTGTCCCAGCTTTGTGGAGGGTCAGGAACATGGTTCCAGTTTCTTGGGGTGTCCTGAGGTGGCTGATGGGGTGGGGCTGCCTCATTCCTGGCGGTGTCTCAAGGGGCTCCTGCGGACTGTTCTCCAGGAACTGCAGTGACAGGACACAGGGAATGACTTCCAACTGAAAAAGGGGGAATTTAGAGTGGATATTGGGAAGGAATTGCTGGCTGGGAGGGTGGGCAGGCCCTGGCACAGGTTGGGCAGGGAAGCTGTGGCTGCCCCTGGATCCCTGGGAGTGTCCAAGGCCAGGTTGGAGCACCCTGGGCTGGTGGGAGGTGTTGGGGCTGGAACTGGATGACCTTTCAGGTCCTTTCCAGCCCAGCCCATGTGGAATGCTGTGCTGACCCCTGTCCTGTCCCACAGCACGAGTGCCAACACCACCACTCGAAGACCAAGAAACATTCGAAGAAGTCCAAAAAGCATCACCGGAAACGCTCCCGTTCCCGCTCCGTAAGTGTTCCGTGGGGCCCCCCCCGCCTTGCCACAGCTGCCCGTGGCCCCTGGCCTTGGGGTCAGCTGTAATGATTCCCCTGGGTTTGCATCCCAAGGGCTCCGAGTCTGAGGACGACGACAGCCACTCCAAGAAGAAGCGGCAGCGCTCGGAATCGCGGTCGGTGTCCGAGCGCTCGTCCAGTGCGGAATCCGGTATGGGGTGGGGTTGGATGGGTTTGGAATCCTCATTCCCTGTTGGGTTGCTGGGTCTTCACCACTTCACTGACGTGTTTTTGTGTTCCCTGCCTGCAGAGAGGAGTTACAAGAAGTCCAAAAAGCACAAGAAGAAGAGCAAGAAGAGGAGACACAAGTCTGTAAGTGCAGTTCAGTTCTGAGGTCCCTGTGGCCAGCCTGGCGCTGCTTTCACTCATCCAGGGGGGATTTTTCCAGGGAAAAAAACTTGCCTGGAGTGGGATCAGGCTGGAGGAGTGTGTTGCCAACACAATGCCTCTTACATAAATCCTGATATTAAACCACTGCTAAATTTGAGGGGGTTAAGTGCAGCCATGTGAGATGTGAAGGGCTCCACTAATAACCTGGAATTTGCTGTTTATCGTGGCAAATCCTGGTGTTCTCTGTTACTGTGGGAAGAATCCCAGCCATTCCTTGTGCCTGCCTGAGTGTCAGGGATGTGTCAGAATCTCTGAATCAAGAGCTTTTACCCTGTATCACCTGAGGTCAAAGAGTGGGGTTTGTAACAGTTAAAAGCCAGAAAAACATTTTCCAGAGCTCACCACTTCCAGAGATTTCATGGAATGACTGCCAGTTGTGCACAGAGATGGGCTGGGGGACATCCAGCATGTCCCACCTTTGCACTGGGAATGGTGGAAGTTGTGCCTTGAACAAACCTTCCTCTTCCTCTTTCCAAGTCACTCCAGTGATATTTTGGGGTTATTTATTTCTGTGTTTGATTAGGAACTGCTTTGGAGCAGTTTCCAGGGGCTGGATTAAACAGATCCAGTGAAGAGGGGAAATTTAGGTTGGATATTGGGAAGGAATTGCTGGCTGGAAGGGTGGGCAGGCCCTGGCACAGGTTGGGCAGAGAAGCTGTGGCTGCCCCTGGATCCCTGGGAGTGTCCAAGGCCAGGCTGGAGCAGCCTGGGCCAGTGGAAGATGTCCCTGCCCATGGCAGGGGTGGAAGGAGATGATCCTTAATGTCCCTTCCAACCAAACCGTTCTGGGATCCCATAAAATAAGGTCAGGCTTTTCTGCCTGTAGTTACTCCGTAAATTAATATTGAACATCTTCAGCACTGATACTCAACATGCCCCCTTTGCTTCCCCAGGATTCCCCGGAGTCGGATGTGGAGCGAGAGAAGGACAAGAAGGAGAGGGACAGTGAGAAGGAGCGGGGCAGGCAGAGATCCGAGTCCAAACACAAATCCCCCACCAAGAAACGGCCTGGCAAAGATTCTGTAAGCTCTGCTCCCCACGCCTCGGGCTGGGATGGGGGCAGCTCCAGGGCTGGGCTCCAGGGTCACAGGTGGGACTCGGTGACCTCGGAGGTGTTTCCCACTCCCAAATAACTGGGGTTTTGGGGATCCTGAGCGTGACACGGGGCAGCCACCTGTGCCCTGCGCTGCCCAGCTCTGTCTGTGTCCTTTCTGAGGGTCCCACTGGGCACGGGTGGCACCTCCAGAGGGTCAAACCCCCTGGAATGCTCATCCTGACCACGCTCCCGGTTGTCTCCGCAGGGGAACTGGGACACATCGGGCAGCGAGCTGAGCGAGGGGGAGCTGGAGAAGCAGAGGAGGACTCTGTTGGAACAACTGGATGAAGATCAATGACAAATTATTTATACCAAAAATGTTTACATGGCATCCCAACCCAGCAGAGTGCGGAGGGGCCTCGGCCCACCTTCCACGGCTGGAATTACAGCGGCTTTTAGTTTGTCCCACGTCACCCCAGTCAGTCCCTATTGGCAGCAAATGGAGAAAATGAATGGAATTCCCAGGGCAAAGCTGGAGCTCTGGGGTGGGATGGGTGTGTCCCCAAGCCCAGGGGAGCCTCGGCACCTTCCTGGCCAGGGAGTAACACTGGGCTGCTGGCCACAGCCATTTCAGCTTTGGAAAAGGGTCTTAATTTACTTTCTTAGGGTTTAATTCACTGGAGGGATCTGGTTGGGTGCCTTTCTCTGGGAAGGCAACGGGAGCAATGAATCCATGTCCTGATCTGTCCTGCAAACCCCCAGATTTTGGGTGGTTCTTGGTCACAATGTGGAGTTTGTCCAAGACTTGACTGATTCTTGTCCGAGCACTGACTCCGAGCGAGCTTTCCCGGTAAATAACCCGGGAATGTGAACGGGAATGTGGCTGCAGCGCCAGCAGAGGGGGTGTGTGTGACACAACCACCTCATTCCCAAATCCCGCCCCGGCCCAGCCGTGGGTGTGCCCTCAGCGCTTATCTCCACCTTTATCTCCTCCTGTACCTCCACCTTCGGAAAATTTAGGAATAAAACTCAAATTTGACCCCAATTTCCATGTGTTGCCTTAAGAACCTGCTGCAGAATGTCCCTGCCCAGCCCAGAGCAGGGAGGAGGAGGCAATTCCAGCCCTGTTTTCCAACCCCTGCGTGTCCAGGAAGGTGCCCCTGCCCTGCTCGGGGAGAAAATTGGGAACCTGCTCTCCTTGGAATATTTTTGTACATTTTTATTGATGATTAAACCTTGTCTCGTACCCTGCCTGGTGGGTCTTTGTCGTGGCTGGGTCAGTCCTGGCTCTGAGCGTTGGATTCACATCCTCATCCCTCTCAAATCCCAGCAGGGGAACAGGAACGGCTCCGCTCCTTCCCAGCCTGGATCTCCCTGCTTTTCACAACTCCTACTGGTGGAGTTATCCAGGGAATTCTCTTGCTGGGGTGGTCACGTGGCCGACTCCTTGAGAACACCCTGAGAGTGGAATCGGCATTTCAGGTGGAAAATGCAGGAGCCTGGAACCATTTTACCTGGGATCATTTGGGATTTTTTTTTCCTGGGGTGATTTGGGGTTTTGTGTGGGGTCATCTGGGATTTTTCCTGGGACGATTCAGGGTTTTTCCTGGAGTGATTTGGGATTTTTCCTGGGATGATTTGAGAATTTTTCCTGGAGTGATTTGGGCTTTTTCCTGAGATGATTCAGGACTGTTTCCTGGGATGATTCAGGTTTTTCCCAGGGTGATTTGGGATTTTTCCTGGGGTGATTTGGGATGTTCAGAGCAGAG
>JAYRBT010000181.1:1069559-1085768 GCA_036023395.1 Myiotriccus ornatus
GGGGCAGCCACAGCTTCTCTGCCCAACCTGTGCCAGGGCCTCCCCACCCTCCCAGCCAGCAATTCCTTCCCAATATCAAACCTACATTTCCCTCTGTCAGTCTGACAGGACTCTGCTGGGCCAGTCTCTGAGTCAGCCTTACAGCCCCCCCAGGACACTGTGGTTTTACGCTGGGCATAAATATAAGTTATTTAACAGCATTTTCCACCCATTAACCCCTTTTAGAACTCCTTCCCACTGGCACACAGACAAAAAAGCACTTTGTAAACGAGAATCTGGCCCATGGTTGACCAGTGAAGAGCTGTGGAGGTATCTGGACCTTGGAGACCACACCATTCCTCATTTTCCCCCTCAGCAGTTCCATATGAGCTCCAGAGACACTGCAGCACTTAAATAATCCCACCCTTTACTACAAAACCCACCGAGGTAGAAGTGTTCTCACTGTGCCACTTCACATTCACGTCCACATTCCACTCTTTGCATCTCCAAGTGGTGGAGCACCGAGCCAAAGGTCACAGAACGATCCCAGAGGGATTTGGGTTGGAAGAGACCCAAAGGATCACCCAGTTGCAACCCCCTGCTCCTCCTGACAGCAGCATCCCACTCTACCAGGGCTCCACCTCCACTCTCCCATTTACCCCTCCTTTTCTGGGGGTTCTCTCCTGCTGGGTTTAGTCTAATCCTCCAGAGGAGCTATTTTGCTCTGGAGGATTTATTTCTCTTCCCAACTAATCAGCTGCTGAAGTGACAGGAGCTTTTCCCAACTGCCAGTTTTAATAGCTGGAGTCTTCAAAATGAAATGTTTAAGGAGACTCAACGAGCACATTTTGCAGTCTGGGCTGCAGATACTCAATGTTTTTGTTTATTTTCTAAAAACCTGGCTGTAATTATGTATTTATGTAATAATCTCTACAGCAACTTCAGTTAAAAAGATGCTGCTTATTCCACCTGTGGGGTGGAATCCTTCAGGCTGAAGGATTTTAAAGCCATTATCCACAAAGAGCAGCCACCAGCAATGCTTTTCCCTAACAAGTGACCATGAACCACTTATGGGAAACATCTCCTAGTCCTGGAAAGATTTTCACAGCCCCTTAAAGTGGTTTTTGTTTTCTGGTTTGGAAAGCCATGAGGGATTAGCCTTTAAAACTGCCCTTTCCTGGCTATGATGACTGTCTGGGTTTATCCAGCTTTGACTGTTTTACATTAGAGGCTCATTAAGAAGCTGCAAGAACCAGGGCTTGGTGCTGTGCAGAGAGGGCAGCCCAAGGCTTCCTGAAGCCTCTGGATCACCCTGAGAGCCTGGTTACAGCTCTCCTGGTCCCAGTGGGAGCTCCCACGGCGTGGGGCTGGCTGGAGGCTGGCACTCCTCTGCCCATGAGTGCCGTGGAGTCGGGGTCCTCTCACGCTCCTTCCCGGGAGCATCCCCACAACCACAGTTCCCAGCCAACACCAAGGCCCTGCTCTGCAAACCACGTGCCTCAGAAAGCAGAAATAAAGAGCTAAGACTGATTGCTTTCCCCTGTCTGCTCCTCCTCTCCGCTCCTGGCAATTCCCAGCCGCTCCCTGGCCAAATCTGCTCTCAAAATCCCGGTTTTTACGGCGAGGGTTTGACACTCTTTGAAGGAGGAGGTCGGAGGGGGGTTTTACCACACGCATATAAAGTTTAAAATCCAGATCTGAGCGGCCAAACTTTGCTCAGCAAACAGCATAAGCCAGGGGGTGACGTCAGGACTGGGACGTGGTGGCCTCTCCTCCCGGTCCCGCCAGGATTGAGCCCTTCAGACACAACAACGTTAATCCATCCTGATGGAACCTGTTTCATCTCCTCTCTGTGACTCATGTGAGCACCAACGTTATCCACAGCCCTGAAAGGAGAGAGGCAGAGCAGCAATAACTCACCACTGCCTTTGTCAGCCACCTACAAAGCAAACTGACTTAATTCCTGAGGATAAAGGCCCCTTTTTCACTTGGAAAATCGCTGAGGATGTGGCTGCCCCTGGATCCCTGGAAGTGTCCAAGGTCAGGCTGGACAAGGCTTGCAGCAACCTGGGCTAGTGGAAGGTGTCCCTACCCATGGCAGGGGGTGGAATGAGATATCTTTAGGATCCCTTCCAACCCAAACCATTCCATGATCCTGTAATCCAAAGGAAGAGCCTGGATGCAGCAGCACAACACACTCCTGTGCCTCTTTTATCAGCAATATCCAGAATTAGCCCTTTCTTTTCCGATGGATTTAAAAAAAAAAAAATAGGAGGTGGGGTTTTTTTTTACTTCAGCAGCCAAGAGGAACTGCTGGATTTCTGCATTTCCTCTTCCACATGATCCTACAGAGACCTCGATGCACCTCCTGGTCACACGACTCTGGAAAATGTATTAATTCCGTAACCAGGAAATCGCGGCTTCTCCAGCAATCTCTGGCTTCCAAAAAACATTCAGGACATTTCTCTGCATCAGTACGTATGTTATTATCATCACTATCGTTATCCTCGCTGAGCTGTTTCATTCCTAGGATTCACAAATGCTCGGGGAGCACACGGAGCATCCGATGGGATCAGAACCCCACAGGCTGTCGGCGCCTGCTGGGAGAGCACAAAGCCCACAGATGGAGATCACTGGGGAAGGAGATGGACAAGCAGGGCTGGACACCAGTGCCTTCTCCTTGCTGAGGCACAAACACACCGTGAATGTGGTTCATTAATTGCCCCCTCTCCCACAGAGCCACGGTGTGGCTCGATGCTGCCCAGAAATCCAGCCAGGCACACCAGCAGGACAACACGGCACAGAAAAGTCTCCTTATGGAATGAGACGACAGCAGCTGCTCATCTCTGCACTAATTAGGAGGCAGAATGACCCATTTCCACCACAGTCCATTTCCTGCCACGCCAGGTCACCTGCACCTCTGGAAGGGACCCGGCCAAGATGTGCGAGGGTGGGATGCTCCAAGGCTGGAGATCAGCCCCACCACCCTGAGCCTTGGACCCCTTGTGCCTCATCTCCAACCACCCCAGCCCTCCGTGTCTGATGTTCTTGAGTCTCCTCTCAGGGCCACCCAGTCAGACAAATGAAGCCACGCGTGTCTCTGAGTTCAGCAGCTCCCCAGTCCATTACAGCCCGTTATGTTCTCCCCTCTATTTCATTCACTGACAGTCACTAGCCTTTTTAAGAAAAGGCTCTAAACCCAGAGGTGTAAAAGCAGCCCTTGGGAAGAGATGGAAAATGCTTGGTTGGGTACTGGCCAAAGAGCCTGGGTCTCTGCTGCCCAGGGGTCAGTGGCACCAGGTGGTAACACGGCCCCTCCAGCACAGCTCTGGGGAGAGGCTGGGGCTCCCCTGAGCTATTTGGGACAGATAAGCAGCACAACATTCCCACAAAACCCCGCTCCTCACTCCACCACCGTCCATGGAGACCCACGGATCCCTCGGGCGGAGCTGGGGGTTCACCCAGCCAGGGACTGGCACAGCACAAGCTCCTCACCTGGGGCTGTGCATCCAGCATTCCCACGCACTTCCCACTCACGCGTGGAAACAACCCCTGACGTGGCACACGGAGCCCCCCAAGGCACCCACAGGGGCTTGTCTGGGGTGAAACTACCCCCAAAAGAGGCCTGGAGACCCCTGGAACAAAGCTGAGGGTTGCACTGGACCCCACCCAGGAGCTGCTGGACAAACCCACCACTGTCCCGGTGAGCTCCACGCTGGCCACCAGCCTGCAAACCAACCAGCACCAACTCCTTCTGGAGTTTCACCAGGTTCTCCAAACCCCTCACTGGGGATAGTCTGGGTGTGAACCACACACCTTTCACTTCCAGTGTCTCCATCCCCACACACCTCCCGTGCCTCCAGAGGTGAGGACCTGGTGATGCCCCTGCCACCATTTGCCATTAGAGGGCAATGAAGAACTTTGGAAGATGTTCCCAGCCTCTTCCCTCCACATCTCTGTCCCTCTGGAACACCTCGTGGCACCCACCTGGGGAGAGAGGCCTCGAGGACACCAAAAGGGGCCTCGAGGATCCCATTTCCAGGCTTCCCATACCAGGAAGGGGCGTCCTCTTCCCTGCCTGGATCCATCCCAATGCCAACCCCACAGATGACCACCCTTGACCCTCTCCAGGGTGGGCAACAAGTTTTCTGGCTTTGCTCTTCTCCTCCTCCTCCTTGTCCCCTAACCAAGGGTAGGGAGCAAGCTCTGAGGACACCAGTGCAATGCTGAGATGCTTCCAAGGTTTACAGACAAAGGAACGCAAAATTCCACATGGGATGAGTCCTCCACAACCAGCCCTGCAACCCTTACAAGGTTTCCCAACAAAGCACATAATCCTACTCATGGCAGATTATGATTATTACAATTATTATTATCATTATTATTATTATTACCAGCATCAACAGGAGACCTGTAGCTCCCCTCACTTTTGTTAATCCCACTTTTGCAAAAGTGGAAGTTCCTTTTGGGGGCCAAACTCTCTCTAATATTCTCAAAATATTCCACATGCAAACATCCAGGATCTGCTTTTCAGACTATTTAGAAGACATCAGTGCAGATCAACCTCTGGACACTTTGTCCTTTCAAGTATAAGTTGGGGAGAGAAAGAGTTAATTCCCTCAAGCTGCTACATTCATTTACAAGCAAAACCAGGTGAAAATGGCGTGGGGGGTGAAACCAAGGGGAAAAAAACACCAGTGAAAATATGCCCCCCCAGCAAACTCAGCCCTGTGCACAAACCCTATTCCTGGAAGTGCTTTTGGCCCCGTCATTACAGGGACACACATAAATATTTCACACCCCATCTGCTGCATTTTGGTGCCTTTACCAACACCTGCTCAGGATGATCAGACTTAGAGGGGGTTGGCAGCACCCCCGGGGCTGGGACTGACCCCAGAGAGCCCCTCTCTGCCCAGGAGTGTCCCCCTGCATGGCTGGGCATGGGGAGGGTGGCGCACTGTCACCGCTCCTCCTCCTCCTCTTCGCAGTGCTGGGCTCACGGTGCTGGTTCCATCAGCCCTGTGCCGCTTCCAGCGATGGGAAGCGGCCCCATCCCAACCTGGGGGTGGACTGGAGTTGTGCAAGGAGCTGTTAAGAGCCACAATTACTCCCGATTGCAGATTTCCTTCCCATCTGCTCAGCCCTCCCATCTCCGAGCTCGGCAGTGAATCAGCAGCAGCTGCACAGGGCGGATCAGCTCCGAGGTGGGAATTTGCACATCCAGGTTGGGATCAAACTGCTTCTGCCTGTCCTGCTGCCAACTCGGAGCAAGGGCAGCACACGGACTCCAGCACGGAGCTCACGCTTCCCTGAGCTCTGAAAACACCCAGGGAACAAATCATGGAATTACAGAATCCCTCAACGGTTTGGGTTGGAAGGGACTTAAACCTCACCCATTCCACCCCCTGCCCTGGGCAGGGACACCTTCCACTGTCCCAGGCTGCTCCAAGCCCGCCTTGGACACTTGCAGGGATCCAGGGGAGGCCACACTCACTCACGGTAGTTCCTGCAACTTTTTAGTGTCTCACTAAACCAAAACTTTAAATAGGTCAAGCTTTACATTCTCTGCACAGAAAACTCATGGGAAAAGAGCAAGTAATTCTTTATTCAGCTCTACTTTAAGGTGCCTGTGCAATGGTTTTAAACTACCAGAGGGCAGGGACAGATGGGATATTGGGGAGGAATTGCTGCCTGGGAGGGTGGGCAGGCCCTGGCACAGGTTGCCCAGAGAAGCTGTGGCTGCCCCTGGATCCCTGGAAGTGTCCAAGGCCGGGTTGGAGCAACCTGGGCTGGTGGAAGGTGTCCCTGCCCGTGGCAGGGGGTGGCACTGGATGGGCTTTAAGGTCCTTTCCCACCCAAACCAGTCTGGGACTCGACAATTTTCTCAGAGGCTCCACCACTGTCGCTGCTAAATAGGAAATGTCCCATAAATGTATTTATCCAAATATTCCTGACCTCCAGCATGACTCCTGCCAAACTCCCAGCTTGGTATTCCCGTATTTATAGTTCAAGGAACCACCCTCCCTTCCCAGTCCTGGATCAATGATTTCCATCAGCCATTACTGCTGCCCTTCCCAGCAGATGCTGATCTTGCTGCTGGCTCCCAAACACACATCCTACCTCTTTCACACTCCATTTTCCCAGCAATGCCACTTCTGCTTATGCGCCCTGGCAGAGCCAACCTGCTAATTGTTGTGTGCTCTGCCAGGCCTGCCCAGCTCCCACACAGAGATGCCTCAGCATCTGTCGCTGCCTAATCCGAGGTTGTCTGCAGCCTCTGGAGGTGAACAGGAGTTCAGGCTGCATCACCAGCCTCCCGTGCCTGAAGGTGACAGCTACTGCTGGCAGGGACAATGCTGGGGACCCGAATACTCCCTGCACTGAGAGCATCTGTCCACCACACGGGTCAGGACAGAGCAGGCTGAGAGGTGACTGCAGGGCAGCACCAGCAGCACCGGGCAGTGACACAGCTCCCCAAATCCCCCCAGGGCCCCCTCACCTGGTCGCAGATGAGCTCCCACTTCTTCTCGTTGTCGTACTGCCGCAGGAGCCGGGCCTTGTCGGGAGGCAGGTTCATGGAATTCTGTGGGCAGAGGGAAACAGCCGTGAGGGACCGAGGGCAGGGGAAGGCTGGAGCGAACCCCGGCAGCGGGGCCGCGGGGGGGTGATTGGTTGCTGCGAGCTCCTGGGGACAGAGTTACGCAGATAACTCTCCTCTGGATGTTGGTTTTGGCCCCAAAAGCACCCGTGAATCACAGGGCACCCGGGGCAGGGCTGGGCGCGGGGCCACGCGAGGTGAGAGACTGAGGACCCGTCCTGAGCTCCAGATTCCTTTTTTTAGGAGAAAGTTCTTCCCCGTGAGGGTGGGGAGCCCCTGGCACAGGTTGCCCAGAGAAACCGTGGCTGCCCCATCCCTGGAAGTGTCCAAGGCCGGGTTGGATGGAGATCTGAGCAACCTGGGCCAGTGGAAGGTGTCCCTGCCCATGGCAGAGGGGTGGAACAAGATGGGCTTTAAGGTCCCTTCCAACCCAAACCATCCTGTGACTCTGATCCAACACCTCCATCCAACAGAGAGGACAGGAATTCCCTGAGCTGCCACAGCACAGGAGCCACCTTCCACCCCAGAGGAATCCCTGGGTGCTCCACACCTCCTTCCCTTCCCCTGAGCACACTTCTATGGGAAACACTCTCCCCTGCAGGCCGGGGGCTGCAGAAGGACACTTCTCTCCCAGCCAGACCATGAAATGCCGTTTCATTTTATTCCAACAACTCCTCAGGTTGTTAACCGTCCCCACCTGGACCTTATCTGGGTAACAGGGATCCCGGAGGTGGGACTGCTGCTGCCCAGCCCCCCCGAGATACCGATCCCAGCCTGAAAGGCCCAGAGTCACAGGGAGAGGCAGCAATTAGACGATGCCTATCGTTTGCTGGCTCCTTTGATGTCAGCACAGATCTCCTGCCACCCTTCCAGGGGCACTTCTCCAGGGAAGGGTGGCACAGGCTGGCCACCGGCTCCCAAGGCAGCTTTCCATAACTGTCACACCTGTGCTGCTGGAGAGCTGGGGAATGCAGGCCAGGAGTGCAAGCACCAGGGCTGGAGAGGATCCCTATCAGCCCAGCAGAGCGGAGCAGGGACAAGTGCTTGGGTGGAAAACCCGCTGAGCACCTCTTGCTCTCCAGCACTTTTTGGGCTCCAGTTTAAATTCCCAGACCGGCCCCAGTCATGCCCAGTTAACCCCTGAGCACCACAGTCCACCCAGGACTGCTGCCAGGCCATGAGGAAGGGCCAGCTGGTCCCTGTGTGTGGCGCAGCAGGGATCAGTAACTCCATGTCCTGGCACCAAACCCTCCCTCCAGGATCAGCCCCTTCCCAAGCTGTGCCATGGGCAGCCCTACAGCTTTATTACAGGAGGATCCTCAGCAGATCCCAGATCCACACTCTGCTGCATCCCCGAGGCCAGACCCCTCTGCTTCCTCACACAAACCCCGTCCCAGGGAAGGGAAGAGGGACGGGGACAGTCCGAGCTGCCACCAACCCCACCCAGGGCAGCTGCCAGGTGTGACAGCAAACTCCTTTCTGGGAACACTGTGGACCCCGAGGGACCCCTCCTGGTCCACTGAGGAGCACCGAGGGGGTGAGGACAGCGAGGGTGCCCAGCCCATCCTGCCACCTGCACGTTGTGTTTTCTCCTTTGACCTCCCTCCATCCCGCCTGGAGTGTCATCTGCTCCCAGGGATCCCCTCCACCTGATCCCAGGGATCCCCCCAGCCTGCTGCTGTGATCCCTGCTCTTCCTAAAGCTTGCCTTCCATCAGATAACAAATACTCTTCCTTTTGCTCATCCCTGCTGTCAGGTTGGCAGTATTTATAGGCTCTGATAGTATCTGTGCCTGATTCTCCTCTTAGTCTCTCACCGGGCTCCTTATCAGTTCTACTCATCATTCAGTGCACTCCTCGGTATTTTTCCTGGGGGTTCTTCGCTCATTCCTCACCTCTGAGGATGCAAACATGTTTCACAGCTTCACTGGAGCCCAGCTGTAGGAAAAGCTTCCCTGTTTACCTGCAGTACCCCCCTTGTCAAGCTCTGATCTCCTTAGAGCTAATCAGCTTAGGCACCAGGCTGGCACTGGGACAAGAAACCTGCCTGGAAACCCCTGCACAATCCAGGCATGGCAAGAGTTCAGCAGGGATGAGAGCCTGGAACAGGGCAAACAAGAGCCAGGCAGCAGGTCCCAGTGATCTCATCCCAAAATGAATTCCATGTGATCTCACTCTGCTTCGGGGACTCCTTCTCTCCACGTACCTCAGCGACTGCTGGGGCTCAGGTCAGACACCCCTGCCCTCTCCAGCAGGGAAAATCCTTCCTGAATTATTTATGAAGTGTTTGTGCACCTCGTGTGCAGCCAGGTTCAAACCCCAGTGGGTGATTTGCACCTGCTCACTGCTCAGTCAGGGATTTAAAGCAGTTTTGACACCTGCCTGTGACAAAGTCCCTGACCATGCATGGACAGGACCCAGGTCACACCAGAGTCCCTCCAGTGCCTCACTTCATCTCTGTGGAGGGAACTGGGAAGCAAACTGCCTCCTTGGTTGCCTGTGCAGCCTAAGTCAGGTGCAGATCTATCAGAGAGCACCCAAAGGAGGCCACGAGGAAGGGGAAGGGTCTGGAGGGGCCACACGAGGAGCAGCTGAGGGCACTTGGTGTGTTCAGCTGCAGCAGAGGGGACTGAGGGGACACTCAGCGGGGCCTGCAGATTGTTCGGGAGGGGCAGCTCCAACATCTGCTCTGGGTGACAGGGACAGCCCCCAGGGAATGGCTGGAGCTGTGTCAGGGCAGGCTCAGGGTGGATCTCAGGGAAAGGTTCTTCCCCCAGAGGGTGGTTGGCACTGCCCAGGCTCCCCAGGGCAGTGGGCACAGCCCCAAGGCTGCCAGAGCTCCAGGAGGGTTTGGATGATGCTCTGAGGGACAGGGTGGGATTCTTGGGGTGTCTGTGCAGGGCCAGGGGTTGGACTGGATGGTCCTTGTGGGTCCCTTCCAGCTCAGGATATTCCATGATTCTACATCATCCCTTCCCTCGAACCTGCACTAACACTGTTCTTCAGCTGGTCTTACTCTTAACAACCACTCCCTGCTGGAAAACTAGTTCTAAGCTGTGATATTTTTACTGAAATGGGAAGCAATATATTTTCTTTCCATCTCTGCATGGCCCTCCACCAACAGGCTTCCTGAAATCCAAGTGTGCTGCTCCTCATTGCGTAACCCCGGCTGTTCCAGCAGGATCCATGGCAAGGAAGGCTCCTGGACTGGCCAGCTCGGCCTCACCAGCTCCAGCAGCCTGGACTCCAGTCCTACCCAAGCAGATGACTCGGTGTCTGGGTTTCTTGCTCTCAGTGTTTCAGTGAAATGACTCACCAATGTCTCCTGGCCACTTCCAGCCCTCAGGACTGTGGGCTTCACACATGCCAGAGCTTTCAGTTAACTACAGGTCTGTGACCTGTGGTTTCTATTTCCATCTTTACCCAATTAGAGTTTTGAAGGCTCCTGAGAGTGGAATTATCCCCCCTGAAACAATCCAAACTGCTGGCAGAAGGGATGGCCCCACTCCCTCCTCCCCCCGTGTCCCCACAGGCCCCCTGTGTCACCACCAACACTTGCAGAGCTGGAGACCCTCTGCCAGGAGAGCAGAATTCCATCAGCTCAGGAAGAGCTGCACCTTTATACTGGATACCCAGCCTCCATCGGGATTCCTTAAAAACCCATTTCTGCCACTGGCAACAGCAGCTGAGGCTGCCCCACTGTGCTGCACCCCACTGCTCTGAATCCCCATCCCCTTCCTCATTCCCTCCTCATCCCCATCCTCATTCCCATCCCCTTCCTCATTCGCAGCTGGCCCTGGGAACGATGGACACACACACCTGCGTGGCTCATCCCAAACATGATCCAGGTTAAAAATAACCACTTTTGGCCAAAGCCAGGTGAGCTCCAAGGCTCCGCTCCTTCATCCCGCAGCCTGAGGAAATCAGTCCCGCCTTCCCCGCCACACTCCAAATTTCCACTACCTCACAGTCCTTCTAGGAGCGAAGAGGGGGGAAAAAAGCCAAAGGGCCAAGCTCTGGCACATCATCCTGCCTGGCTGTTTCCCAGGAACTCGGTGCTCCGCTGCCTCCGAGTGCAGCTTCCGACCCCTCAGAAACAGCCCCAAACTCCAGCTGAGCTGTGCACCCAGGGGAACCCCAGCCTGATCCTCCACAGCACCCTGCTGTCCCGCAGGGGCTGCTTTCCAACCCCACTGCGGCTCCAAGAACACAGAACTCCTCTTTTCCCCCCAGATTCCGGAGTTATTCATGTCTGCTGTGCCGTGCCAAATAATATAGGTGAGGTTTCCATTCCGTGTGCTCTGGGCTGGCAATAGAAAGCTACAACTTCAATTAATCACGGCAGCAGATGGAAAACTGGGGGAAATACTAGCAGGGCTACAAAACATTAAATTGCTTAAGAGTTAAAAATAAAACCAAGAGCACATCAAGGAAATATATGTGTTTTTAACCTATGAAACAAAGCCCGGCTCTGTCCAAGTTGGCACAGTGTCTACTTCCAGCTTTTGGCACTGAAACCTAATTTTATGAACTGATCTGCAAGAGTTGGGCACCACCACTTCGCCCCTGGCCTCAAAAATGCTCCCTGGGGATTGTCATGATGTTCCCTCCCATGGAAAAGGGGCACTGGGAGCTGGTGGTGGCCACACTTGGTGGCCCCAGGCTCCTGCAGACAGCATTATCCAGGGAAAATGGCAAAACACTATCCCACCTGTCCCAGGGGATACAAAACCCGAGTGCAAAGGGAAGGTCCAGCACGTGCCTCCAGGTGGGACCTGCAGACCAGGTCACACCGGCACCAGCTCCCGTGGTGGGATGACTGAGCTGGGCTTTTCCCAACTTCTTCCTCGCTTTAATGACAATTCAAAGCCTCAGTGTTTTGGAAAATGAGTGTAGCAGCAACCTGACTGACTCCAAAGCATGAGCATTATTAATTAATGGCATCAGGCTGTTGCTCTGATTGATTGTATCATCTTAAAGTCAACAACCCTTTTATTAATGAAACATGACATTAATGAGCTGGCAACGAACATGACAGAATCCTTCTGATCCATTTGTTCCCAGGAACAGCCTTGGAAGCCTTACTAAGAGCCTAAAATGTGAGATGTTTCCACCATCCCCCGGCTGGTGATGGAAAAAGCCAACCCTGCACAGCTCCAGGTGCTGGAAGGGTAGCAAAGGTGGCACAGAAAGGTGAGTCAGACACCACTGTCAGAGCTGCAGGAATGGGCATTTAAAAGCCTTTCCAGCAAAGAGTTAAACTTCCCACTCCCACAAAGGCACTGTTAACCTTGAAAGAAATCAAGGTATCCCAAGAAAGCCTTATCTGGAAGGACACGCCCTTAGGAGGGTGAAGGTAATTCCCACTCCTCAATGAGAAAGAGTCACTCACATTCCTGAGGCTTAATTCCCAACTCCTTTCTCCTCCCATCCTTCCTCTCACTGGGATTATTCCCTCCTTGCACTACCACCAGAGAGACAGAAAAACAAACCTGGGTCATTTCTGGCTTCACAAAGATCAGGCTTTAATACCTTTAAAGCAACAGGCCTGGTCCTGGTAAATTAGATTCAGATTTACACAGGGACATCAAAGCTCTGCTCCTCACTCCAGGCTCCAAGGGCCCGATGTCCTCACCTGGAATGTCCCAGCCTGAGCTCGTTCCCCAGCTCAGCAACTGAACTCCTCCATCCCTCCTCTCAGAACAGCCTTTTGCCTCCAGCTCTCCTGGTTTCATCTCCACCGGGATGAGCTGCAATCCCGATTTTTCCTGCACCACGGACAGGGATGTTTCAAGGCACTGCCTGAGCTATTTTTAACTTTCATTAATATCTCGTGAGTTCTTACCAAGGAGATCCCACAAGTCAAATCCACACCTCCCACCTCCAGAACACTGAGACAGGGCAGCCCCTTCCCTGCCTGGAGCGAGCCCGAGCACCAAAACCCAGCTCCAGGATCCAGGTTTACTTCCTGGTCTTCCCAGAAAAGAGGATCCAAAAGCAACCAAACTCCAAAAACACTAAAGACAGAATGAAAAGCAACGTAAGACAGTTCAGATCTGCCACGGACATTCACAGACACAGTGACACTGTCACCCCTGGTCATCAGAGGTGCAATTTCTGGGTTTGGAAACGTTCCTCCGCACGCTCTGAATTGAGCTGGTGTGAGAAGAATCCAGTTTGGAACGTCACAACGAGGATGCACAGGGGGCAGCAGCAAGTCAGGCTTCTCTACTCATCCTGTAAGGCTTGAGGACAACTCACACCTACTGGACTTCATCCTCTGCTGGGACAACAGCTCCCAGGAGACAGAGGCTGTTTGATGGTGACTTGGGAGCCGGGAAGTGTCACAAGTGAGACCTCCTCACTCATCCCACTCACCCCAGTTACTTCTAACCTGAGGTTTACAACAGACCTACAACATCTGAAGCCTTTTAACAGCATTGTTAAAAGGCACTTGGGGACATGGGTTAGTGGTGGCCTTGGCAGTGCTGGGGAATGGCTGGATTTGATGATCCCGGAGGGCTTTCCCAACCTTAGTGATTCCATAATTCTTCATCCCAGGTGAAACACACGCCCACCAGATCACCCAAGGCAGGAGGTTGGTGGCAATCAGGTCTGTTTAGCCCGGGGTAATACTCACAGAATCACAGCATCACCAGGGCTGGAGGAGACCTTCAAATCATCCAGTCCCACCATCACCCAGCTCCACCATAATCATCCCTAAACCACATCCCCGTGGGCCACATCCAGATGCCTCCAGAGACAGCGACTCCACACTTCCCTGAGCAACTTATTCCAAGGCCTGACCGCTCTTTCAGGAAAAAGGAATTTAATCTCTAATCTGAACCTCTCCTGGTGCAACTTGAGGCCATTTCCTCTCGTCCTTTCCCTTGAGACACGGCAGAAGAGCCTGACCCCCCTCACTCCACCTCCTCTCAGGGAGTGGGAGAGAGCAATGAGGTTCCCCCCGATCCTCCTCTTGTCCAGACAGAAATTCCATAAGAAAACACAACATTCCATAAGAACCTGGCCCCAAACTCACCTCACTTGCCACTGCTGGAGAAGGTCCTCACCCTGCCCTACCTCTGACCCCTTCTGCAAGGGAGACACAGAAAAAACTCTCTTTGTAGCTGCAGCAGCTGCCTACGAAAACAACCCTCGATATTTCTGTACAGCATTAACATTGAATTCCAGGGCCTGGCCCATAAAACAGCCCTTGATATTCTCCTCCAATATTAAAATGTAACTTTTTGCAATTTTCTGTGCTACTTAACGGCTCGGTCCTGCCACGGTGTGTTTATTTAGGGAAGCCAGAGGCAACTGAAGCGATCCCAAAGTTCGTTGACTTTCTGAGGAATCCAAGCTAGGCTAAAATTAAACGTACTTATTGTTCTAATCCTCCTTCTTCTCCTCTGTTGTTTTTTTGTTGTTTTTTTTTTTTTTTTATTAAACTGGTCTTTGATCTAAAAATACCAACGCTCTGGCTGCACGAGGCCCTTCTCCTCCCGAACACGCCCCAGATCCGCAGGGAAGAGCAGGAGAAGCCTCTTCAGAGTGGTGGGACCTGCTGAGGGCGCAGTGCCTGCACTCAGGGGGGGCACATCACAGTCCAGGGCTGTGGTGTGGACGCTCATGTGGAGCTTATCCCTGGGAAAACCCAGGCAAACGAAGCCCGGATCCGTGATTCCCCACGCACACCTCGGAGTGCCTGACGAGGTCACCCAGGAACATCCCCTCGGCACACCGAAGGGGAAAGCTGGGATGCAGGGAACTGCTGCGAGAACCCGCGGTCCCCCAGCTAAGGAAGGACTAAACCATCCAGAAATCCAGTGGCAGGGAAGGGTAAACACTTCCTGGGAGGTCGTCACCTCCTGGGTGTTGACAGACAACCGGCCCCCACAGCCCTGAATCCTGATGGAGCACGGCCTGGAGATGCTCCCAGGGAGACAACCGAGGGGTTCCCGCCCCATGTGGCCACAGTGGAGGATGCCCACGTGCCAGGCTGACAGGTGCCCGTGTTTTACCGCAGTGTGTGGTTCTCCACAGCTTCTCCGAGCCTCTCCAGCCCGGCCGCACTCCGAGCTCCCCACGTGCCGCCCTTCGCTCCGCTCCCTTTGATCAGCGCTGGCATTTGCATATTCGTAATAAATTAGCATTTCCCTTCAAAGCTCTTCAGAGAGGTCAATCCCCGCTCCAGAAACACGAGTACAGAAACACGGGTACGGGCGGAAGCGCCGACACCGGGGCGTTTAAGGCGGCTGCACGCGGAGCCGGTGGAATCTCGGCGTTCCCCTCGTGCTGCTGCGGGCTCAGTCCCTGAGTCCTGGGTTAGTGATGGGACGGACTGGATATCAGGGACAATTCCTTCATGGAAGGGGTGGTCGGGCACTGAAAGGGCTGCCCAGGGCACTGGAGTCCCCCTCTCTGGAGGGATTTCAGAGCCCTGTGGATGTGGCACTTGGGGACATGGTCAGTGGTGCCCTTGGCAGTGCTGGGGGAGAAGTTGGACCTGATGATCTCAGAGGGCTTTTCCAACCTTAAAACCCTTTCACGTCACACAATGAGTGGGGCCTCACCGGGACAGCCAAGACAACTCCGACACAGCTGCTGGAGCTCCATCTGGGAAACCCCTGGAAGGTTTGGGGGACCAAGGGCTGCTGAGACCACAGAGCTGTTTGTTCCTTTCAAAAATACAGACTCAGCCTAATGGCTTCACGTTTTGGACAAGCTGAAACCTCATTAATTCACCACTGAAGAACACTTTCATGCTACAAAAGCTTCCAAGCCCAGCTCAGCCCTGACTCACCCAGCTGGAATATTGCTCCGGGCAAGGCCCGGGGCTTTAGTCAGTCCCTCAAAGGCTGTTGATAAGGCCAACCACAAAACACAAAATTAAAGCCCTTTGAGTGAAATGTCTGAGAAAGTGGCTTCCAAAGAACCAGACTGTGTATTCCAAAGGCTGTGCTGGGACAGAGGTTGTGGTCAGTCCCTGTGATTCCAGGGTGAGAGGGGTCCTCACTCCAGGGCATCCGACCACAGCACTGGATGTGCTGGGAGCTGCAGGGCAGGGAGAGGGTGGAAGACACACACAGGAAGAGTTCCAGCAGTTTTTCCACCTTTTCCACCCCTGTGCTGGCTCACAGCACTACAGGCAGAGGGGTGAAGTCTAAGCATCCCTACAATTCTCCCAAACATGCTGACGGGTTTTGGTTTCTCTCTTGAACCTTTACCCAGATCTCATTAAAAAAAAACCCTCTGCTGTAAATCAGAGGATCCCATCCCCTCATGACATTGTTCCTTACAAACCCTCTGGAAATAGGAGCATATGTTACCCGTGTAACTGCACTGCTGCTCCTCAATCATCTGCCGGGAAGAAAAATGAAAATTAAGGGCAGCAGCTCCGAGCAGCAGCTGCCAAACCCCACCTGCCAGCTGGGCACTGCAGAATCCCTGGATCCAAGGGCTGCACAGGGCACTCAAAGACCACAGTCCCTCCACAGGTACAAACCTCACCTGGGACGTAAAGCAGGGCTGGGGACCAGAGGAGAGGCAGCCCCAGGACAGCTGGACAAGGGATGGAGGGACAGGACACAGGGAACGGCTTCCCACTGCCAGAGGGCAGGGAGAGATGGG
>JAYRBT010000181.1:1095803-1109454 GCA_036023395.1 Myiotriccus ornatus
GTTCTTCCCCCAGAGGGTGGTTGGCACTGAACAGGCTCCTCAGGGCAGTGGGCACAGCCCCAAGGCTGCCAGAGCTGCAGGAGGGTTGGGATGATGCTCTGGGGCACAGGGGGGGACTCTTGGGGATGGGTCTGTGCAGGGCTGAGGGTTGGACTGGATGGTCCTCATGGGTCCCTTCCAGCTCAGGATATTCTGGGATTCTGTGATTCTGTGACACAAACAGCAAGGGAAGCTCCAGCCCGGAGGTTCCTGGGATATTTATCCTGCCAGCAAGCAGGACCAGGCAGAGAGGAGGTCACTGGTGAGCTGGAGGGACATGCCCAGGCTCCAGCCCCTGCCCAGGACTGTGCAGGTGTGGGAAAAACCCAGTGGAGCTTTCCCAGCCCATCAGCCCCGACAGCCTGTGGCTTTGCTGAGGAAGCAGGGCCGGCCAGGCCCTCATCCCAGAGTCCAGCTGGCCCCGAGCTGCTCACGGATACACCCAGGCAAACCTCAGGCCAGCGCGATCCGGGCGGAGCCCTGCGGGGATTTCGGCGTTCCTGCCTTCCCATCTTCCCTGACAAACCCTGGCTCTGCACAAAGCCAAGCAGGAGGGCAGGGGCTGTTTGCAGAGAACATGTTTTCCCAATTAGGACCTCGTGGTATCCAGCAAAACCATCCACCTCAACACGGCAAAGCCATTAATAAAGTCGACACACGTAGCGGGGTTTTACACCCAGTGAGCTCCACATCCCTCTTCTCCTGCCTCCAACATCATCAGAACCCCGTGAAGCTGCTTAAATAGCTTTAATTAATTATAGTCGTTACCCAAGTCAGGCCATTTCCCTGTTGAAATATGTTTACAGCTTCATTATTTCATCCCAGGATTCTCTCCCGGTGCAGATTCCCACCCATGGCTCTGCCACGGCCACTTTCTGCTCCGAGAGGGATACAAATCTCTGGGTCCTCCAAAATGCCCAGGGAGGGAGACAAGTGGCTGCATCCAACACCTGGCAAAGGCTGTTCAGGGAGGAATACCAGGAATTATGAATAATGCAGAGATACCAGCACTGACCAAGGCCTGTCAGGATTTCATTTAGCAGAAAACAGGACTCATTCTGCCCCTTATGAAAACAAAAACCCCTTCCCACCTTGTGCTGTTCAGTGAAACATAACAAGCTCATGGAGTGTGACTCCCCCTGGATGCTCCTTCCACATCCCAGGGGTGCAGGGACCACTGTTAAATGCTTTCAATCCAGTCTTAAGGGAGACTGATTTATCAGTATTTAGTTGCCTTTTGTTCTTCCTGAAGTCTGGCAGTTTTGCTGAACTGTTAGCCTCATTTTTGGTGCGTACAGCTGGGTCAGCCACCCATCCCATCTCACATCTGAGCATCCTGGTCCAGAGGAAGGTGTCCCTGCCCCTGGCAGGGGGTTGGAACGAGATGAGCTTTAAGGTCCCTTCCAGCCCAAACCATTCTGGGATTCCATGATTTTATGAAATCCAATCAATCTTACAGATGGGAATCCATCTCAACACATTCCTCTTCTAATTCCTCAACCCAAGCGACATCAACCAAGCTCCTCCAGCACCTGTTTCCCAGGTGAATCTCTGTCCAAAAACCACGCTAGACACTGATCCCTGAGCAGCAGCAGCAAAACACAGCAGTAAAACAAGCTCCAGAGTCCTCATCCACGAACTGATCAGCATCCAGCCACTCAGCACTTTCTGGGCTCTCTGATACCCTGAGTTCTGCAGCCAGGCCTGGTGAGCCTCAGCCTCTGGAAGCAGGACACCACCAGCAGAGGACCCAGAGCGGTCTGAGCTTGGCGTGGGGAGGAACCTCATCCCAGAATCCATCACACACCCCAACACCAACCCAGAGCCCTCATTCCTAATAAAAAGACAGGCAGCTTTCTCGGGATTCAGCAAATAGGCTGAATCAGCCAGCAATGCAAATCCCATGGAGATGCATCTCGCCAGCCTTGGCCAGTCCCACCAAGGCAGAGCCAACCGCAGCCTCCTGATGGTATCGGCCCCGTCTCGGCGCTCCAGGAGGGGGGACCCGGAGCCAAAACCACACCAGAGCCCTGACATGCCCAGGAATCACTCCCTCACTGCCCCCCAAATCCCCAACCACCCCACCCCACCATCTGCACCACCTTCCGTTTGCATTTCAAAGGTTGTGGTCGCCTTCCCTCCGTCCTGACGCGCAAAGCACCCACGTGCCCACAGACCCTTCCTGCTCCGTCCTGTACCTACGGAGTGGGAGCGCCTACAAACGCACAGCGGGACTGGAATTCCTCACACCAAAAACCCCAATTCAGCCCCAGAATCCGGCGGGAGGACACGCCGGCTGTGGGAGGGACGTGACACGGCACTGAGGGGAGGTGGGACCAACGTGAAGCCCGTCATCTCCAACGCCTTCCATCCACACACCTGCTCTTCCCGTGGCAAATAATCCACCCTCTGAAGGCCCTGCCACCACCTGGGTGTGAAGTCATGACTCGATGACTCAGGCAGAGCGTGGCTCTGATTTGGAACTGTGTCATGTTGATTTCCTGGCACACGCCACACGCCGGGATGGGCCTTGGGATTCGTTTCCTGCAGGAGCCGCTTGAAGCCAAATTAAAGTCTCATCGGTAGGCTCAGGTTCCTATTGCTCATTTAAATAAATAGGGGGGAGCGTATTCTTCTTATTAAAAAGAAAAATGTAATAGAATAATTTGGTTCTGTTTCCCGGGGTCAAGAGCTACCTGACAAGCAGCACACGCCAAAAACCCCCACGAAATCTTCACCATCCTGATGGTTTTCCCAACCAGCACTCGGGATGGACCACCCCCTGCCCTTACATAACAACTCCCTGCTGTAATTCCCTTTGTAAACCCACATCCACACGCACTTTGGAAAATGTGACTTGTAAGATGTTCCAGATGATCCCTGTTGGAGACCAGCACAGCCCCTCCCAGGGTCACACCTGCAGCACACGGGGCCTGGGGGCTCCCCCCTCTTCCTGCTCAGGGGACCTTTGCAACCCTTGAACGTGCTCCAGGGACAGGATTAGGACCGGGATCAGGACCTGGATGTCCTCAAAGCTGAGCCCAGATTTCAAGTGGGCTGCTGACCAGCTCCGTCTCAGGAACCTACAGACACACCCCTGGGGACAGGAATACGCTTGTTTTTGGAATCATTTATGGATTTGGGAATCTATCTTTAGATCCCAGGAAGTTTTCTTAATTGCTGATGAAGTAGTGGCCAAATTTTTAGGAAGAGTGATAGAACAGAAGATACAACAAGATGTATCCAACAGAAACTCAACATCCACTGCTTGGATAACTCTCTCATCCTTTATTCTGCCCAGACAACGCTCCTCTTATCCCCAAAGCACCAGGGACCATGGCAAGAGAGCTCAGGAGTCCACCCCTACCACACATGCCCAACACAGACTTAATATTTCTCAAACTATTTCTCATTTTGGTGGCTTAATCTCGGTTATCCCCTCAAAAAACGATTAACAGCCTAAAACCCCTAAAAAGAACAACAAAAACAGCCTCGGAAGGAACAACACCTTAAAAAAACCCTTAAAATTCAACTCCTGAGCAAATTTTTCACCTGCTGAGAAAGGCCCACGGCGTAAAACTCCACGTAGGCACTTCAAGGACGGAGGTTATTAATTCAAACATCAGCAGGGCGCAAAACCCCCCCCAAGCCCCCAGACCTCCTTAAGAGCCTCTCTTTAATTAGATTTGTTTACATTAGCAACAGTACCGTTCTGGAGATATTCTGGGCAGGCTCCTGCCAGGAGTGATTTACCTTCCTCGGTGGGAAAGGTCAGGCAGGGTGCACATTTAGCACTTTCATGGACATCTGCTGATGCATCCGGAACACAAAGGAGGAGGCAGGAAAGGCTGCAGTCAGCCAGACCCTCCCAGACAACTTATTGTCCAAACAATATGATTATTTTTTGTATTTATTTTTTTTTTCGGTATCCCAAGAACAATAAAGTAAACTTGGCTGGGTGTGTTTCAGTGCTTGTTCAACTGGCAGTTTGCTCTCTAAACTCCCTCTGATTGCGAAATCAGGCTGGGACCGAGGGGTGATGTCAGGCTTTGACACGCTCAGACGGGTGGGTGTAGGGGAGACACTCGTTTAGACTCAGCTCAACTCAACAGGAGACATTTGGGAACCAGGAGAAACCACCCCAATCGCTGCTTGTGCACAAGAAAATACAAATTAATTACAGCCACACAGGGGAGGACCTCCAAATAAAGGGTAATTGTCACCGGGAACTGCTCACGTCTGTTGGATGCCTTTCATTCTTGGATCAAAGTTCTTCATAACCCTGAATCAATTAAGGTTCACAAAGCCCATGTGAATCACGCACCCTTTTATTAGGGGTTCTTCAGGCAGAGCTGAGCTTGGGAGGAGACACTCGTGTGGCTTTGAAGGTTATTTAGTTCTTTGGGATCCACGGTGAGAGGCATCTGTGAACTCCCCAGCCCTGGAAGTGTCCAAGGCCAGGCTGGAGCAACCTGGGGCACTGGAAAGTGTCCCTGTCCATGGCAGGGGGTGGCACTGGAAGGGCTCTAAGGTCCCTTCCAATCCAAACCAGTCTGGAATTCTGGGATTCTATGATCACTGGCAGTTCTACATGACTTTTGAAACACTCTGTAGTTTATGTTGAGAACTATGAAATACATATATTAATTATGGGATACACACTACATATATTAATTATGGGATATACACTCCAGGCTTATGCCCTGACAGCATCCAGGGAAGGTGTGTTCCTCCCTGTTTCTTTCCCATGGTTTGACCCTCTCCTTAACCCTATTTGCATAACTAATTACCACCCTGGTTTTGTTGCATTTAAAGTTTAACGATCCTCTAGGCTCCGAAAAGAACTTTAAAAGTTAAAGTATCACAGAATCCCAGGATCACTGACGTTGGAAAATCCCTCCAAGGTCATGGATCCCCCTGTGCCCCATCCCCACCTTGTCCCCAGCCCAGAGCACTGAGTGCCACATCCAGTCCTTCCCGGGACACCTCCAAACTGGGCACTCCAAACCTCCCTGGGCAGCCCCTGCCAGTGCCTGACCACCCTTTCCAGGAGAAATTCCTCCTGGTGTCCCACCTGCCCCTCCCCTGGCACATTTTTGTTTCCCCAACACTTGGAGCCTCGAGGCATCTCAGCAGGATTTGGTGGTGTCAGAACTTCGTGGTGAGCAATTTCTGCAATAAGGTTTATGAGGAAAGAGCCAGTAACACATTTTAAAGACCTTAATTATTATATATACATATAAAATATAAAGAATTTAAGTCTAGGTGAAGATGGCTGCTTAGAAAACAATAAACAAGGGAAGGAGGAGGGTTGGGGCCATCAGGAATAGGACAAATAAGACAGGATTGAGGCTGATCAGACAAGCTGAACCATGGAGAAGCTCAGTTCACCACCTGAGCCTGGGCTCAGGGTTTAGCAAGGACAAAGATAAGCCAGCTGTCATCCAGACCTGAAGTCAATAACTGCACATGCTGATTTACACCAAAGATGATTTTGGCTGGTTTGTGCAAGAAAGGTAATTATCTGCTTGGCCACAAAATTACAGGCTATTAGGAATAATTTTATCCATTTAATAATTAGAAGATTAAGCAAAGCTCTCAATACAGAGGTAGTAGTAAGAGTTCATCTTGCACATTATGTGGGACATAGTTCATTAGCTGCAACTGGCTGCTCTTAATCTAAAGGGTAACAGCCCTTTGGCAGCAAAAAATCACATTTCCTTTCTGGGGTCTGTTAGCTTCAACCCATCACCACAGGCCCATTACCTTCATTTTGTCCCTGGCAAACTGGCTCTGCTGGGGGTAAATAACAGCAGATTACACCAAATGCCCGGTGTTTCAGCCCAGTCCCTCTGCACACTCTTGCCAGGCTGCTCAGAGCCTCCCACGCTCGCTGGGTTTGTACCCAGCTCGTTCTGCTCAGCACAAGATAAAAGCAGTGCCAGGCTCTGCTGCCCCTGGAAAACACAGAGCTGAGGAGGGGGCAGGAGGGGGCAGTGGGAGTGGAAAACGTGCCCTGAGTACAGGCTGAGGAGCACTGCGCTGGCTCCAGTTGCCGTGTGTCGTGTTTACACTGATTTTGGCACAGTGGAGCATTTGGGGCTCCAAAGGTCCCTCCTGCTGCTGCTGCACCCCCAGGTGTGGCCCCCGGGTGCTCCTGAACCCCCAGACTGGTTTGGGTGGGAAGGGACCCTAAAGCTCATCCCATCCCATCCCATCCCATCCCATCCCATCCCATCCCATCCGTGCCATGGGCAGGGACACCTTCCACTGGCCCAGGCTGCTCCAATTCCAGCCTGGCCTTGGACACTCCCAGGGATCCAGGGGCAGCCACAGCTTCTCTGCCCAACCTGTGCCAGGGCCTGCCCACCCTCCCAGGGAAGGATCAAGCTTGATTAACAGGGGAGGTTTATCAAAACCCAAAGGCTGTTCTTGAAAGGGCATCCTGAGATCAAGGGACCAAATACTGCTACAGAAATAGGAAAAACACTCCTGAATTCCCATTTTAGTATTAAAACTAAATGCTTGCACATATATATTGATACCTCAGGAGCAGCCTGGCCTAACAGAAAAGGGTTAAACCCTTCAGGGCTCAAGTAATTAAAGGCCACATGTGTTCTGGACTCTTACAAATAAGAAATGATGAAGGACACGGGATGAAAAGCTTAATATTTCCCAGAGAGATGAAGGGGGGGGGGTTCTTCTTTTTCGATTTAAAGCTTGTAAACTGTCCAAAGGACTTTTCTTCCCATTCCCAGGGCATATATAATTTCCATTTGCCTAGAAATCAAGCCTCCAACCAATTCCCTTCTCCCCACTCCCCATTTGCACTGACTGCATTCACTTCAGACAAATCAAGGTGACCAGGACAACGAGCTCCATCCAAGCAGGAAAAACACTTGTGTGAAATAATCAGAGTCCTCAAGAGACCTTGGAGGTGCCTCCAGAGAGGCACTCACGGGCTGGAACACTCGAGGAGCCTGATGGGGCTGGACAAAAGGACTTCAGTCCAAACAATTGCAGACAGAGAGCTGTCAGCCCCCAGGTCTGAATGCAAATCCAGCTCCCTCTGCAATGCAGGAGCATTTCCCATCAGCTGGAGATTGGAATGTACTTCAGCAGATTGAATCTCCTCCAGCCTAAACAGTGTTTTGGGTTTTTTACACGAGGCTGCTAATTATGTTTTCCACTTATACCTGGAAATTTCAGCAAATATTCTAGATAAGCCATTTTTGATTGGAATGATTCCATGTGCTACAAAATAATGAGACTTCCCAGTTTTTAGGAGCTGTTTATGTGAAGATTAAGCAATTTGTCAGCATGGGCTGGGACAGTTGTATGGACAGACACATCTACCTGGTCCCAGAGGAGGCTTTGAGAATACACCCTTCAGATGCCCAGTTCTGAGCCAGGCACCAGGAGGAAGCCCAGCCAAGCTTCCATAGGGTTTCTAGGGATGTATCTACATGAACATGTAACCCCAAAGGAGCTGCTGAAACTAAACCAGCAGCAGATGCTGCTGCCAAGGAGTCCATGGGGTGGGAAGGGCACCAGGACAACCTCCTGGCACGGGCTGCCCTGAGAAGCTGTGGAAGGTGGAAGTGTCCAAGGGCAGGTTGGACAGGGTTTGGAGCAACCTGGGCTAGGGGAAGGTGTCCCTGCCCAGGGCAGGGGGTGGCACTGGGTGATCCCTGAGGTCCCTTCCAGCCCAAACCGTGCTGGGGTTCTGTGAGACTTGAACACACTAAGAAAAAACATTTCATGGGATCATTAAGGTTGGAAAAGCCCTCCAAGACCAAGTGCAATCCTTTGCCCAGCACTGCAGATCCTCCACTAAACTCTGTATGTATCATTTTAATTTTGTATAACCCCCCCCAAACCTGCCACCTCCCAAAGCTGAGCTGTTCAGTTTTATGTTTCCTGGCACAAGCACATGAACACTGTTGGCAGCACCTTCCACCTTTCCAGACTTTCCTCCCACCATGGCTTTGCTCGTAGCAAATACCACCCTAAAGGTGACTCACACAGGCAGGGCCAGGCTGGCACCTGCTCCAGCCCTGCTGCTGGCCAGGGGACAAGAGCTGAGGGATGTCACCACACCTCTGCAAGTTATTTCCTCTCATCTTGCCCCTCAGAAAACAGTCATGCACATGACTCAACCTCATCTCCCATCCAACCTCCCAACTCCTCTGCAAGGGCAGAGCATCGCTATCTGAGCTGACTCACTTGGCAGCAGAGCTTCAAACACGACCAGGGCAACACAAACCACCATAAAATATACATCCAGTGGAGTTATAAAGTGATCTGCAACCTCAAAACCAAGCTGAGTGACACATAAAGTTATGCTGCAAGTCTCAGCCCCAACACAACTTCCCAGGGTGGAGCTCAGTCTCCTGAGCTCCTCCAAGCACCAGTGAGACCCTCAGCACTGCCAGGACCAGAAAGGCACTGGAAGGGCTTCATCTCAAGGGGCAGAGGGGCTGAAAGGGCCACAGCAGCTCTGCAGTACTGAAAGGATTAACTCTGCAGCCCTGACAGCCCCTCCCCGGGCGGGTTTCACTGTCCCAGTGCTTTTAGTTTGCCCTGTTCTCCTCCTGTACCCAAAGTAGCTGGGCTGCCCCATCCTAACCCCAGGGGTAGCTGTGCCAGGAGCCTGGCACGTGCATGTTCCATCCAAACAGATGGAAAACGGATTGAGCTGAAACAGGAGAACAGAGAGATGTTTGAAGGCTTTGCTGGGTGATTCTGGGGAGCTGTGCAGCTGGGCCAGACCCAACTGCTGGCACCTCCCTGGGGACAGGGAGCTGGGGGAGCCCCCATCCCTGGAGGGATCTAAAAGCCCTGTGCATGTGGCACTTGGGGCCATGGAGAGCCCGGGTACAGGGTCTGCACAGGCAGCCTGGGAACATCTTTGCATCCAGTGCTTTCCAGAACAAATCATCCCTGTGTGAGCCAACCACTGCCAGTCAGACTCCAGGAACCACGGAGTCACAGAATGGGTTGGGCCAGAGGGGATCTTAAAGATCACCTAAAAATCTATGGCCTGATTTAAGATGCCATTCCTACGTTTTTATATCTTGGAGAAGCCCTGAAGTACTGCAGGAAGCTGATCTAGGAGTTACAGCCCTGAATTCACACAGCCAAGGGTTTGGCAGCTTTTCCTGCCATCCTTCTCCTGATGGACCATAACTTAATCCTGCTCCACAAGATGTTCTGGAGTGACTCAGCTGTTAAGTCATCAGAGCTCTCTTTCCAGCTCTTCAGTTTGGATACCCAAATTAAACAACTTTCTGAACAGTACTTTTTAGCTGACAACTTATTAATTAAATACATCCCTTCTTTCCAAGCGCAGTCGCTGTTTTCCAAGGAAAACAGGCTGAGAGAGGCCTGGAAGGAGGAAACTCAAGACCTGAGAAGTGCTAAACCGTGAACATATGAAAGATCTAAATACCATTAGGTATTTATAACCTTTCTGCTCATTATCTATGTATGAGCAAAAGAGGTTTTTACCGTTACAGAGGGTTTTTTGCATAGGGATGAGTCATGCAAAAAGGAGTAAGAGCCGTGATTCCCAAGGATAGCCAGCCCCCAGTGCAGCTCTTGCACAGGCACAGGGAGTGCCTTTCTGTGTTGGGCTCTCCTGCCGCGTCCCTTCATCCAGAATGCACAATTTCTGCTGCTCTAAATAGAACCTGCTCTCCTCCTGAGCTGCCAAGCGAAGCCCCCTGGAGGCTGAGGGGTTCCTGAAGGGGGGACACCGCACCCATCAGCTCCTCTGGGAGAGGGGATCCCTCAGGTCCACCAGCCCCGGTCAGAGGTGCTGGGTCCCTCCCAGGGCTGCAGCCCCCCTGGGGATGGGGGTCTGTAATAAACAGGAATGGGAGTTATCAGGGTGAAATATGAGTGTGATCTTCTCAGCTCCTCAATCATAACAAGAAGCCTTTCAGAAATCCATCTCATGAGGTGCTTCAAAGCAGAAACATTCAAAAATGGTAATTAGCTCACCCCAGTGTGAAAATATCTGTGCAGAGAAATTATGAACCAAGAGATCAAGGAGCAGCATCTGCTAAACGAGACAGCAGCAGAGCTGGGGTTGGCCAGCCTTGTTTGTGCCAGCTCGGACCAGAGGGAGCAGCACGCTGGATTTATGGGATAAAATGCATTTTTGGACATGGACTTCCCTTCCTCAGTGACTGGTGATGTGCAACGTGTCCCTCAGGTGCTGAAACGAGGAGAACAGGGAGGAATATTGTTGGTCTGGCCAGGAAACCGAAGAGTTCAAGCCCTTTCTAGGCAGGTGGTTGGTGTGTGCCATGAAGGGTCCCGCGGGAAAGCTCTGAGGGACAGGGTCGGATGGAGGTGAAGCAACACCTCAGGGGGTCCCAGCCCCTGCCACCACCCCTGGCCACGGCACAGCTGCTGCGTCCCAGCCTCTGCCACATCACAAATACAGCTCCAGGAGTTCAGGCCACTTCGTGCCGTCATAGCTCAGGATGGTCTGGGTGGAAGGGACCTTAAAGCCCATCTCATTCCAAGCCCTGACACAGGCAGGGAAGGGAACCTCCCAGCCATAGCTGAAGGCAGTTTTACTTTGGTTTTCTCTGCACCAAAAGGGGGAGGAAAAGAATATAAACCAAACTTTCATCTGACTAAAGCACTATCAGAGTGAGCTGTGGAGAGACCTGGGGGTTGCTGTGGCTGAGCACTGAACCCCAAGGATGCTGGCCCAGCCCTGAGCTGTTCCCTGCCAACAGGCCCCCACAGCAGCCCTGGAAAGCCCCATTTTCCCCTTCCAGCAGCTGCTCCAAGGATTCATGGCACAGATGCTGGGGATGGATCTCCCTGAGCAGCCACGACACCGAGGAGGTGAGTTAAACCTGTGTGAGGCTCCAGCACTGAGCCCTGGAGAGGATGGGAACAGAAAGCAGGGTTTGGGAAACCTCAGTGAAACGTGGGATTTCCATCTGCGACGTGGCAGTGTTTGTTCTCCAGACAACAGTAAAATAAGGAGATAATGGCATAATCTAAAATAGATTTTATGGTTTCTGTTGACAGAGTAATAGGAAAAATAGACCTCTTGGAGCGTTTAATCATAGTGGTAATAAAGCAGGGAAGCAGAGAGTGTCCCCAGAAGAGATCAACGCTCCATTTCCCAGGATTTGCAAAACTCACTCTGGGCTGTGCCAGCCCCTGTTAGAACAGCACAAAAAGCAGCAACACAGTGTTAGAAACACAACAGGGCAGGTTCAGGTGCATAATCAATGGGTGTACTTTGCAACTGCGTGTGAGGGAGATAAAGTGGTAAAACCAGGGAATTTAAACAGCTCCTTCCCTGAGGAGCCATCTCCCGATAATGGGGATAAACACCATGGGTAGGGATTTCATTGCCTTCACTGATGGCCAACCCGACCCAAAGGAGGGCACCAGTATTTGGAGAGTCCTCATAGGGAATGGCTGGAGTTCCCTGGGGAGTTCCTCTCCTGAGTTGTGCCAGGGCTGGACAGCTCTTTCCATGAAGTTTTCCCAGTATCCAAGCTGCCCCTCCCCTGGCACAGCCTGAGGCCGTTCCGTCTCCTCCTGTCCCTGTTCCCTGGGAGCAGAGCCCGACCCCCCCAGCTCCAGCCTCTCCAACAGAACAGAAAGGTGCAGCGTGCTGCTCCCTCTGGTCCGAGCTGGCACAAACAAGGCTGGCCAACCCCAGCTCTGCTGCTGTCTCGTTCCTTGATCTCTTGGTTCGTAATTTCACTGCACAGATATTTTCACACTGGGGTGAGCTAATTACCATTTTTGAATGTTTCTGCTTTGAAGCACCTCATGAGATGGATTTCTGAAAGGCTTCTTGTTATGATTGAGGAGCTGAGAAGATCACACTCATATTTCACCCTGATAACTCCCATTCCTGTTTATTACAGACCTTGGCTTAGCCAGGTGATAGATGAGTCCACTCCTGGATTTCCTTTGGAATATCTGCAGGAAGGGTTTTAAGAGAAGACCCCCTTGAGTTACTGTTTAAATGATCTGAGAGACTTGGCATCATTCTCCCTTTAATTAAACTCTTGACACATCCTATATTTCACTTCTCCATTACCCTTGGACCTGTCCAAGGCTTGCTAGTCTGGAATCCACCACTCCAACAGGTCCTGGCTCTGTGCTGTGGAGGAGGAAGCACCCTGAGTGGAGCAGCCCCTGGCAGGAGGTGCTGGCTGTGTCCCAGCCCTGGATACTGCACTGGCTTTGCTTCCCATAAACGGGAATGCCAAAGCACATCTTCCCCAGGGAGGCTCCACGTGGCCATGGCCTCAGACCTCACCATCGAGCCCACGTGCCACCCCCCAGGGAAACCACCCCCTGCCTTCACAGGGGTGCCCTGGTGTCCCAAGGGGAGGGAATCCCCGTGTACCAGCTCCCTGGGCTTCCCTTCAGCCCCTTTTCTCCAGCCTCAAACTTCAGTTTACAAGAGGAAGGAAACCTGCTCTTGTGGATGTTTTATGACTCCTCTTCCTCCTAAAAAGCTTCTCACAATTTCAAGGAATTTGGGAAAGAACGTAACTAAAATAGGAAGAAAAGTTTTTTTCAGGTGGTGTCATCACTCCCCAGCAGCATTTAGTGGTCAGTCCCACCAAAACTGAACATAAGGAAAATCCTTACACATTCCACAGAATCCTAAAACCCTGGGACGCTTTGGGTGGGAAGGAATCTTAAAGCCCATCTTGTTCCACCCCCTGCCATGGGCAGGGGCACCTTCTACCAGACCAGCTTGCTCCAAGTCCTGTCCAGCCTGGCCCTGGACACTCCCAGGGATGGGGCATTTAAAGGCAGCCCTCCCAAGGCCTGTATAAAATGAATGTACATAACTTTAAGATATCAGAGTGTCTTCTTTAGCCTAATTGTAGCTGTATCAGCAGAACATCTCATCAAAAGATCTGCCCTTGATTCACTTTGATAAGCAGCCCATAAAATACATCTTTCCTGGGCTGGGGGAATCCTCATTTTCAACAACATTCTCTGCAAACCAGTGGGATGTTCTTAACAAGCAGGATCATCCCTCACAATCCCATTAGCATTTTCAGGGGTGTCATTAATGTCAAAGCCAGAGAGCCAACGCTAGACCTAAAATGTCAACTGGCCTCCCTGATAAACCCAGCTCAGTAATTACTTTGGAGAGCAATTAGAAGCCTCATTTTTCTAGGAAAGAAAAAACTGATAGAGGCTGTTTTTCTTTAACCCAAACACCCTGGCCCTGGAATGCTGCCAAGGCAGAGAGATCTGTTGCTGGCAGTGACAGCAAGACACAGGTTTGGGCTGTGCCTTCAAAATCTGGAAATGTAACCAATTAGCATTCCAAATTATGTTAATGAGGCAATTAATAGGATTTCTCTAGGGAAATGCAATAATCAACCAAATCCCAATCAAAGAGAGACTGCTCTGCTGTATAACAGTAACAGTTTGGATTCAGATTTAATGTCTTTGTACTATTGATGAGGGGACTGGAGCATCTCCCAAATGGAGCCAGGCTGGGAGAGCTGGGGGGGTCACCTGGAGAAGAGAAGGCTCCAGGGACACCTGAGAGCCCCTGGCAGGGCCTAAAGGGGCTCCAGGAGAGCTGGAGAGG
>JAYRBT010000181.1:1155547-1168248 GCA_036023395.1 Myiotriccus ornatus
AAGGCCAGGTTGGATGGGGCTTGGAGCAACCTGGGCTAGTGGAAGGTGTCCCTGCCCGTGGCAGGGGGTGGGATGAGATGGGATTTAAAGTCCCTTCCCACCCAACCCATTCCAGGACTCCCTGCCTGTCTGCACCTTCCCCTGACAGGCAGAGGAACTCACAGCACCACCCTGGGACACAGAGCTCAGGTTTCCCAGTCGCTGGTGACATAATTAAAGGCCATTTCCCAGAAATCAGCACAGGGTGACAAATTGAGCCTCCTCTTTCCATGGCCCAAACCCAGCCTAAATCAAGAGTGTGTGTGTGTGCCTGGGGTGTGCTTTGAGCCACGTGCCCGCTGCTGCCTCCACGTTAGACCTGCCATCCTTTTAATACTTCAAAGGAAACGGCACTGCTGCTGCTAGAGAAAATATTTACAGATGATTTACAGGCGGATGGCAGCCCCTGCATCCTCTGGGCTGGAGCCTGCACGCTTGCTTTGCAAATCGTATCAGCCAGCCACAAAACCAGGCCAAGCCCGTAATTATTGTTTGGGACGCGAGACAGGAATTGAGTGTGACCAGTGGCCATGCAAAGTGCTAAGATGTGTGTCAGGGAAAATGCTTATTCAGAAGGATTTGCAGCAGTGGCCTGAAATGGACTGGCCAGCGTTTTCTAAAGCCGTTTCTCGGAGCCCGTTCCCATCCACGGGCTGTCCCGCTCCTGCCGACTCAGCTCCTCTTTGTTTGCCTGCTCCTTGCTGGCTGGGCCAGAGATGCTGCAGTGCAGGGCTGGGTGGGTGACCTCAGCCCCAGAGCCCGATGGATGACTGAACTGCACGCAGAGAGCACAATCCATTGTCTCCCCCCTGAAATGCCAGCTTTGTTCCACGTGGAGCCGCGGGCTTATCGCTATAACCCCTTCCCTGCTGCACCCGCAGTTCAGCCCTGCTCTCCCTGCCTTCAGCCAGAGATTTAAATAATAGTGGGCTCACTGAAAGGCTTATTTTGCACCTGGCAAGTGGCAGATCCGGTGGGATGACAGTGATGCAACGAACAACACATCCTCCCTGGGCAGAGTAGTCACATTTTGGTGCAAATCCTCCCCGAAGCGGGTGTTTCCGTCTCTGGTTGTGGTCAAATCTGCGGGGGTGGGCCGGAGAAATATTTTTGGCATGTACAAAATTATGATCTCCACTGTCTTCACAGTCACTGGGCCTGGTCCCCTCCACAAAACAGCACCTGTGGGCTGGTTTCCAACAGAGCAGGATGTAGCACAGCCTGGTCCGTGCTGGGATGGGCAGTTCATCCTGGGATGGCCTTGGCCAGAACCCAGGGCAGTCACTCTGTGTCTGCAGGGCAGGGAGGACCCTCAGAGGTACAAATCCCTCCCAGTGCCCATTGCTTTGTCAGGCACAGAAAAAAGCTGGGCTTTGCTAAACAGAGCAGGTGCCACTTGTGTCCTACGAGGGCAGCAGTGACTTCCCGTGGGTTGGGAGCTTCTCCAGCTCCATCACTTGGAGAAACACCACTGCACCTCCTGCAGTCAGACACCTCTTGTAGGGATGGAGCTGAGGGCTGAATCCCTTTCTGGCTGATCCAACAGCTTGGGAATGTGATTGTCAGCTTGCTGTTGAATTTTCCAAGTGCTTTAATAGATGGCTCTCACCAGATACAGAGAGACACAGATAAGGGGAGACCTGAGAGCCCCTTGCAGAGCCTAAAGGGGCTCCAGGAGAACTGGAGAGGGACTGGGGACAAGGGATGGAGGGACAGGACACAGGGAATGGCTTCCCACTGCCAGAGGGCAGGGAGAGATGGGATATTGGGAAGATAAAAGGTCTGTGTGTTAGATAAGCCATTGCTGTGTTGACAAGGACAAGCACAGGCTTAAAAGCAAGGAAGATACAAACTCTACGGGAGCAGCACCACAGGGAATCCCACTCCTGGAGTGGGTTTCCAGTGCACCACTGTCCAGGACAGACACCCCTGTGCCCATCCCTCCTGCTGGCCCCTCATCCCAGCAGCTCAGTCCTTCTCTTCCCCGGATTTACCCCAGAACGGGATGAAAGCAGCTGAGTTTTTGTGCATCCCAACCCCGAGGGCCGGGCAGGGACTTTGCCGGTTCTCTCCCACCCGGCTGCTCCCGGCCAGAGCCATCCCTGCCCCCTGGCCATGCCACCCCATCAGGGCCTTGTTTGGGAAAAACAAGTAAATAAACACCCAACCCACAGCGGGATCCACCCTGGCCAACCCCTCTCACCCTCCCTGCGTGAGATGTGGGTTCAGAGGAGTCGATGGTTTTCACGATGTGGGTGTGATTAATGAACTTAATCACAGGATACTTTGATCCATCTCTTGTTTTTAAGGGATAGTCGAAAACGAGAAGAACTGCTACCCTTTGTGCTTTTGTAATTTTGTTAATCGTGGAAACCAGGGAGCCTTTTGCATAGTCAGCACTTGCATGCATTAGAAGATGTATTTGCAAAACACAACAACACTTGCTTTTCTATTCCGGAGCCAGGGAGCGTATCCTAGTTGGCAGAGAGCTCAAAGGCAATTTATGGAGACCCAAAAATCTCGCAGGAATTTAATTAAACCTGAATCTTGGTAACACTCATTCATATCTGTGTCCTCTTCGGGCACAGCTGCTGTGCTGGTCGTGGCTCTGGGTCTTCTCCACTCAGGTCACTCATCACCAAACCAGGCCAGGGGTGACTGCTTGAGCAAGTCCCTCTGTCCCCCAGGTCCTTTAGTCCCTTCTCCCACACAAAGAGAAGGGGGAGAAAGTGCCTTTTGGTGCAAAGAAGGGCCGTTTTGTGGTGCTGTGCCAAGCGCTGCCCAACAGGAAAAGCAGCGGCTGGAAAAGAGCCATTCGTAGCTCATTTGTGCTGTGGGGATGGAGCAGGGGCTGCCTGGGCTGGGCACGGGCTGGGCTGGGCACAGAGGGGCCACATCTGCCACCTCTCAGGTGGCAGAGCCGTTTGTCACACCCCTGTTGGTGTCACCCAGCAGGGGTGGGTGGCACGTGCTCTGCTGGTCCCCAGCGTGGCCAAAATGCAGATCCATCAAAACTTCCCCTCGGCCTCACCTTTGCCTCTCAACTGCAGCATTGCTTTCAAATAGCAAAAAAAAAACCCAAACCCTTTAGCATCCCTCATGACAATTCCACTTCCTGCTGTCCCTGCCCCGTGTCCCACATCCCTCCAGCCCGGGGTTTCACTCCCTGAGAGCAGCAAAAACATTTGGGTGGCTCCAACCCCCCAGCAATGCCCTCAGAAAGCAGACAGAACATTATGCAAAGGGAGGAAATTTAGACTGAGTTTCAAACTGAAAGTTTTCTAATTAGTAAACTCTTTGCCCAGGAATGATTTCCATTGGTGAGGACATGATTCCTCATTGCTTGGGGGATTTCAAACCAGACTGCTCTCTGCTCCAAAAAAGTGCTACAAGCAACAGTTCTGTGCTTATAATGAGCTGGAAATACTGGCACGTCTCCATCTCCTTCACATATTTTCCCTTGTATCTTCAGAGGTTAAAATAAATTATTCTGAGATGGAACAGATGTAGAGTGCAGCCAGTGATGACATTCCTCCAGCTTTTTCAAGGGAGTTTTCTTTCCTCGTGGAAAGGACCCTGGGCTGGGCACTGTTGTCCTCCTGGGCTTTGGGAGGTGGCCTGGCCACCAGAGCCCTGTCCTGTCCTGAACACAGCCAGCCCCCCCTGGAACAAGGGAACCTCCACTGCCTGAACCTCCAGTCCCACTGATCATTAGCACTGGTGTTAATGAAGCTGCTGGAAAACCCCCCTGGAGAGGTGGAGTCCTTCCAGCAGATTAGTGATCCGTCGGTCAGTAGTTGGTATCATAGGGGTCCAAGGAATACAGCTGACAGCCCCAGGGCTGTGTCCCGGCAGTGACTCGGAGCGGGAAGCAGGAGGGGTGGAGCTGTGCAATCCACTGGGACGTTTTCTCATGGATTCAGGTGCCACGTGCCAACACCAGCGTGGTTTGGTGAGCCAGATCCTGCCCGCAGAGTGACCCTGGAGCAGCTCATCCACGGCCCACAGCGGGGCCTGGGAGCAGTGGGGTGCAAAGGGAACAGCACTTGTGGTGCTTCAACCACAGAGGGACACGTCACAAGGGACAAGACACTGCTCATTTTTGGGTACTTCCATCTCTGGATCCCTCCAGATCCCCCACCAGCACCTCGTCCCCTCTCCAGCCAAACTGGCCAAACCCCCTCCGTGTCCCAAGGGAAATGTCATACCAGTCTATTCCTAGAACAGCAAGGAAATAACACCTTTTTGAACATGAAAACTGATGTAACACAGGATTTCACCTCCCACACACAGCTACTCCTTGTAGCCATTTGTTGCCCAGAGCAGCTGTGGCTGCCCCTGGATCCCTGGAAGTGTCCAAGGCCAGGTTGGACGGGGCTTGGAGCAACCTGGGCTAGTGGAAGGTGTCCCTGTCCATGGCAGGGGGTGGAACTGATGAGCTTTAAGGTCCCTCCCAATCCAAACCAGTCTGGGATTCGGTGATTTTTCCAAGAGCAGTTTGGGTTTCCACAGGAATCAGAGCCGGGGAGGTGCGAGCACAGGCATTCAAATGACCCATCCAGTGTTTGACGGGGAAATGCAGCAACTCAGAAGTGGTTAAACAGGAATTATCCCACAATCCCAACATGTCTAGATCAGGCTTTTACACATCCACGTGTTTCTCTGGCCATGAGGGCACAGGGAAACCTTCCCCTCTCCCTGGGCCGGCTTCATCCGGGGTGGGACAGCAGCAGGGAAAGCTCCGGCCTGATTATTCCACACACATTTATCCTGTGTATGGAATCCAGCTTGGATTTATTTGGAACCAAAGGTAAAGCAGAAGATGGACTGCACGACTGCATTCTCTGGGAATTGCTCACTGGCTGGAGATTGGCTCAGGGAGAGTGGAGGACGGCTCAGGAAACAGAAAATTAAGCCTATTGTAAAAAAATGTTTGTGATTTATAGAATTATAACAGAATTGCTCAGGGTTTAATGTTACAGGACGGAGTGAAATGTTCTTAAGAATCAATTTACCAGTCCTGGTACCTGGAGGAGTTCTCAGAGTGGGAGGATGTGGCTTGGTGACAACCAGGACAGGTGACACTTCCCCCTGGTTTGCCCTTGATTGGAATTCCAGTGGCATTTCATAACTTAAGTGGAAGCTGTAGCACAACAAGTGCTTTGGGGGAGGAAAATGCTATGATCCTTTCCCTCTTTTTCTACATCAATAATGAAAAACAATCAGCTGATTCTGAGGTCAGCAGCCCTGGTTCAGACACAGGGAGTTTTGGATGCAGTGCCCCCGAGGATGCTCCACTCCAGGAAGGTGCAAACCCATCCCAGCTCTCCTGCCTTTTTAAGCCAACACTGTGGCTGCTCATGGGTATCTTCAAAGCTGTGCCCTTTTTTGATGACATAAACAAACCAGTCAGCAGCAGCCTCCCCATTATTTAAACAAGTCCTCAAATCCCTTGGCTCTCTTCCTGTTGCCTCTTTTTTTTTTTTTTTTTGCTTTTTTAACAAATGCCAGAAGCCTTTTCTGCAGAAAAACGAAAACCGCCGGTGGCCAAACCACCAGATTTGTGCTTTTGGGCCGTGGCCTAATGGGGTGTCAGGGCTGGCTGCAGCTCTGGGGGTGGCAGATGGTTGTCCACGCTGTTTATGTGGCATTCTGGCCGCAGCACCCGTGTCTCGGCCGTGGCCGTGGGTGGCCGGGGCTGCACTGCCAGCAACTTGCTCCACACGGAGCATCCAAGGGCCAGGACTGGGCAGGGAACGTGGCAGTGGCTCTTATGGGGGTTCATTCGTTAGATTAGGCTGTAATTGTGTTGCCTTCTGTTCAGATATCAGGCAGCACAACCTCCATGGCCTGGAGAGCAGCCTGTTCCCGGGAGGGAGCTCTGCTGCCACTCGGCCCCCAGGAGCACCGGGGATTACGTGGGGACTTCCCAACCCCTGGTCCGGCTGAGGAGCGTCCATGGGCAGGTGCCTCCCCACAGGGGTGCTGGAATCCTGCTCATTGAAAAAGCTTTTCCTGGAAGCAGCCTCTGAAATCCTCCACAAGAGATTTGCTCTGCTCAGGGCTGGGGGAGCTCCTGCCTTTGGAAAACCAGCCCAGGGTGGGGATATGAATCCTGGAAGGAATCAGGGGGATGAGGCTGAGCATTTCCCAGGATGAGGAAGCTCAAGGTATCTGGAAGAGCAGCTCGTGGCCACCAAGCCATGGGTGGCTCCAGCCCAGGCACCCACTGCTGCCTCTGGCTCTGGAATCCCAGACTGGTTTGGGTTGGAAGGGACCTTAAATCCCATCCAGTCCCATCCCCTGCCAAGGGCAGGGACAGCTTTCACTAGCCCAGGTGGCTCCAAGCCCTGTCCAACCTGGCCTTGGACACTTCCAGGGATCCAGGGGCAGCCACAGCTTCTCTGGGCAAGCTCTGACAGTGCACAGAAATTAATTATTATTAATGAATTCTTGATCATCCCACTTTGTTTGCAAAGTGGCCCATGACTAAGTCCTGAATCTCTGGCTCCCAGGCTGCTGATTCCTGCTTTCCCACTGCAGATCCACAAGCAGGAGGAGCCCCAGGATCGCAGCTCAGCTGCACAATTGCTGGGATGATGTTCCAGTGAATGGCCCCACAACAAACACGTTTGCTGCAGTTTGTGTGAATAAAGGAACAAAGTCACCCCGAGCTGAATTGATTCCCACATTTCAGTCCAGATTTCCAGGAAGCTTTGTCCTAACGCTGCACAAAGAGAGAAACAAAAGGAGGAGGAGGGCGGCTAAAAAACAAATGAGTTTCCAGTTTTAGAATGCAGAAAATATCTTTGAAAAGGCGCTTTTTTTTTCCAATTCACGATTGAAATGGTTTGCAGAAATGGAGGCAATTCTGCAGCTGGAGCCACCGGGATGGATCTCACTTGTGTGATCTTGCCCTGCTCAGTGTCTCCTTGCATTTAAAATGATGTGTTTATGAGGCTACAAACACTTTGGCAACTTGGTATTTTGCCCTCGTAAATGTTTTCTCTCAGATCTCGGGGTAGTTTATAAACATGACTGAAGCCACAAAGCACCGGGGCAGGGCCTCCCCATCCTACTGGTCCGACAGGTGTGGGAGCGGGAAGGGAACGGGGCCTGCCTGGCTTTGCTCGGGAGAGGGCAGTTCCTGGGGATTTGGGGAATTTCCTTGAAGTCACACCAGTGGCAGGCGTGAAATATGTAAAAAAAAAAAAAAGGCAAGACAAGGAAACTGGAGGAAACATTTGCATAAAGGTGAGCATCCTGGTATCACTGATCCTGGGGCAGGAGCATCCTGGCATCGCTGATCCTGGAGCAGGGGCATCCTGGCATCCCATCTGGATACCACAACAATCCTCGGTCCTTACACTCAAACTACAACAGGATCCTGCTGCGAGTGGGACACACTCCTGGGAGCCAAGGATATTTCTTCTCCTCATCCCTTCCAAAGGCTCCATTAACCCCTTTGGAAGCTGACTCCAGAATTCTCCAGAGCACACCCCAAAACACAGGATGCCAGAGGGGATGGGGAGCAGGACAGGGGCTCCCCTGCCATCCTGCTGGGGATGAGGTCAGGACTACCCTGGTCCTTGCCAGTGCCATAGGACGGGAAAAGGCATGGACATGTATTCCAGAAGCAGCTCTTCCCTTTGAGCCTTCCTCTCCAGAGGTTCCTCTGGATCCACCCCCAAGCCTTGCACCGCAGCTGTGGATCTTTGGGCACCTCCACTTTCATACACTGGGATTGAGGTGAGGACCGTGCAGTTCCTTATTTACATTTTAATTGACAGGGGAAATTTGCTTTCTGACACCATTTAGAAGACTCAATCCATGGATTCCTTTCACTCCCCACTCCGTGGTGAGTGAACGCTCCTTCCTGATGCTTTAACCTGTTTGCTCCTCGCCTGGGGGGGTTAATTCTGACACGTCTCACGACCTCCCCGATCTCTTCCCGGCACGGTTCTGGTTTGATCTAGCCCGGGTTTGGGCTGTTTTTCCCGGGGAAAACTGGGAGCAGCCTGGCAGCACAGCCTGGACGGTCTCTAACCGGGAATCGGCTGACGCTGAGCTCCATCCTCTGCCCCCACGAGTGCGTGGGCCGTGCTGCCCCGTGCTCTCCCCTCCCTGCTCACCCTGCACGCGGTTGGGTGTCTCCGGGGCTAATTAAAAAGGCTCATTTGCATATTCTAGACTGCGCGTTAATTATATGCTTCGAGGCTCTTGCATGTCTGGATGTTCGGTTGGGATGAGTATCCCAAAAGAACGCGTGGTCTCGTCACGGCTCTGAAAACCAGGAGCCGCTCTCCAGGGAAAATGAGGGATCTGGGGATATTTGGAGGTGGATAAAGGCAGAGGTGCCCCAGCCCTGCAGACAGAGGCACAGACAGATCCAAATCTGTCCCAGAGAGAATCGCTTACACGCTGTCTGGGCGCGCCGGCCCCGATAACGAGATGCAAAGCACCGTCCCGGCACTTTCCATTCAGGGATAAGCGCTCGCCCTGAAAGGACATTGAACTCGGGGGCTCGTGAGAGGAAGCATCTGATCCCGAATTTGGCTCGTGCTGTGAAACAATCGGGATTGCCCGGCAGCCACATTCCGGCACCCAGACGGGACCAGAGGGTGCCAAGGGAGGGACGGCGGGGGACAAACAAAAGTGCGGGATGCGCCGCCATATGGGATGGGCACCAAACGCCCCATATGACCCAGTGATGAACAAAACCCCTCCCCTGAGGCAAACGGAGTGGTCAGGGGAGCGCTCACCACGCAGGCCAGAGGCTTGGAAAAGCATCTCCCCAGATTTGGGGATGGAGGGCTCAGACAGCACCAGAGACTAAAGTGCCAGAGGGCAGGGAGAGATGGGATATCGGGAAGGAATTGCTGGCTGGGAGGGTGGGCAGGCCCTGGCACAGGTTGGGCAGAGAAGCTGTGGCTGCCCCTGGATCCCTGGAAGTGTCCAAGGCCAGGTTGGACGGGGCTTGGAGCAACCTGGGCCAGTGGAAGGTGTCCCTGCCCGTGGCAGGGGGTGGCACTGGATGATCCCTAATGTCCCTTCCAACCCAAAGCGCTCCATGATTCCATAACTCTTTGTAGAGTTCCCTACTGGAAATAGGGACTCAAGAGCAGTGGCTCAAGGAGCTGCAGCATTCCCATAGAAAAAAGTCAGAGCCAAGCACGGAAATACTGGATCTTCTGGCTGCTCCAGAAGGAGCTCCACATCCTGCTGGCACAGCCCTGCCCTGGCTGAGGCCAGTTTTTGGAAGGAGACAACAAGACCCCAGGGCAACGTCCATGAACCAGGTCTTTTGCCATTGGAATTGTCCCTCTGCATCCAGGGGGCTGCTGGGATGCAGACACCGGGTGGGAGCTGCGCATGGAAGTGGGGAAAATGTGGGATTCATCTCCCCTGTGGCAGCTGGTGTGAGGAAGAGAGTCCCACCGTGTAGCAAGAAAACAAAGTACTATTAGAAGAAGAAATGCATTCCAGTTAAAATAAACGTATTCCAACCGTGCTGCAACGGCCACGCTTGGAAAAGCGTCGGAGACATTTTTATGAGGGAAGTCGAGCGCCTGAGCTGAGCAACAAAGGCCAAATAATGAACAGTAATGAATCAAAGCCTTTAACCAGCCAGGGGATGTTCCACGTAAGTGGCATCAGGCCGTGTGTACAGTGAAATTAGGTATCAAAAACACCCCAGTGTTTCCAAACTCGTCTCAGGCAGCATGATTTTCCAGGCAGGAATATCATGACGGATACAAAGTGTGTCCAGCTGCTGAGCAGAGCTGTAAAAACACAGAACTTTAACACTTTAAAGAGTGGTTTCCTCACCCAGGCCTGCGTCTCGAGCCTCACCTAGAGTTCCAAGAGTTCCAGCACTTCCCAAGAGCTCCTCACTCACAGTTTGGAATGTTTTACGTGGAATTGCTTCCAGCATTTCTCGGTTTCATCAGTTCTCTGTCGGCGTGACTCCCACACGGAGCACCGAGGAGAGAGACCAGAAAGAGGAAACAAATATCTCAGTAAACCACAAAAGTAAACGAGAGGGCAGCTGGAGAAATCCAGAGGATCCAGCCAGCCCCCAAACAAAGCTGGAAGCCGGAGCAAGCGGCTTCTGTGCGCCAGGAAAAAGCTTCCTGGGAGCTCCCCCAGGGTTCCCAAAGCACTTTGGGGAATACAAATTGTCCTTTGAAACATCTGTTGCCAAAGTCAGGGCCTGGAGATTAAATATTATGACAGCACAGAACCGGGAAAGCTGAGTTGGCCCCTGGATGAGGGTAAGGGAGGAGGGGGAAGCACGGACTTCCTATGGACCCCTCAGATCCATAGGGATACGGACACCAAATCTGCAGGTGGCTGTTCCTGATGATGGCAAAACAGCTGGGACACGGGGGCACAGCCTGCTCAGGGATAATCAGATTCCCAGATCCGGAGTCTGGAAAAACTGGTTTAGAAATAACTGATTTTTTAACAGTTTTTCCGTCCTCCTCTCAAGTGCTTCCTGCTTTTCCTTAATGAGCAGTTTGCTCCTGGATAATTGTCAGTGACCTGATATTTCCATCTTCCCGGGTCTTATTATTACTGGGGATTTTAGAATTTGCTGGGGGATTTTCCCACTGGGAATTGTCCTGTGGCTTCTGGAGGTGCTTCTGGACTGGAAATTCTACTGCTTGAACCTGGGAAGCTCAGACCCAGTGGGTGATCCTTCCCAGTCTTTTATTCCCAGGAGGAACAGCAGGTCTTGGATGCATTATCCCAGGCAAAAACCAGAGCAAAAGTCCACGGAAATGTGTGAAACGTGATTGAAGGTGACAAACCCCATGGATGTGGAAGAGCCATCCGTTCATTTCCATGTGCAGCTGCTGGGATTGTTGCACCACGTGGGATCCGTGGAGTTAATAAAGGACAAAACTCACCATCTGGAATTACACAGGATCCATTACAATTCCCTCCTTCAGCCAGACAACACCAGTGTTCGGTGCTTTTCTGCACAAATGGCTTCGTCCTCCCTTTTTTTAAGGCAATTAAACAAATTAACGCCATTCTCGGCGTGATTCATTAAGTGAAATTAGAAGTTTCGATGTAATTAGGGAATTACAGCTGGAAAGACGCTCCATTTTGCCTTAAAAATCTGACCGAGTTCGTTCCCGGCGCTTAGTTCGGGATGGGCGAGGATGGCCGGGAATGTGGTGCAACGGCGCCACCTGCAGACAGCCCGAATCCATGGAAAAGGGGAACGAACCCATGGAATGAACCCATGGAATGGGCAGGAGAGCCACTAACTGGACCCCCACCATCTCCCCAGCCATTTGGACTTGATGACATTAAAGGTTTCTTATAACGCGATTTCAGACTCGAACAAAAAGCACATTTGATAACCCCCAAAAAGAAATGTTTTGACATAAAAAAAAAATCACTCAAAAATTACGAACTCCGCTAAATTTTTGAAGCAACATCGGCGTGCTCTTCAAATAAAATTTTCGTTCCTAATATATGAACTAAAATTCCTCGCAAAAATATAGTAATTTTTTCCCCCCACGTGTTTAAGTGAAACTTCAGTGTCTTTAATCTTATATATTTATGTTTATGTATTTATTTATATATTTGTTTATATATTTAAATATTTATATATTTATATTTTTATTTATATTTTTATATATTTATACATTTTAAACTTTATACTTTATATATTAATATATATTAATATATATATATTAATATATATTAACTTTATACTTTATTTTTAAGTTTATATTTCAATACTTTCACACTGCAGAAGAAAGGAATGTGGCCTCTTGAATCTGAGGTGAGCGGGCAGGAGAATATCACTGAATCACAGAGGAAGCTTTGGGGAACCTTGGAATGGTTTCGAAGAGACTTCAAAGATCATCTCACCCCAGTTATTCCCGCATTCCTGCCCTTTCCAGGGGAAGCAGCCCCCCGTGCCGCGGCTGTGCCTCGCTTTCCAGGCGCTGTCAGGGAATGGCTCCGCAATAGGCTGTGGCTGAGGCGGTGACTCGGATCGGGACGGTGACTCAGGATCACGGCGGCTCCCAGACGGATGGCGGGGCGTATTCCAGAGGCACGTGGAGCCGGGCACGAATTCCCGGCTCGCCCCTACTCGGAGCTCCTGCCTCCGGAGGGACATCGTTCCCGCAGGGGGGAGGCACAGCAGGGCTGCGGTCGCTGGGTCCCTCGCTGGGTCCCTGCCAGCCCCGGGGATGGCACAGCGGGGCCCTCGGGGACTGGGGCTCTGCGGGGGCGGCCGCTCCTGGTGCCCCGGGATGGCCACGTCCCCCTCAGCGCGACAGGCTGGGACATGCCGAGACACCCCCCTTCCCAGAGCCACATCCCCACGGGGAAACACCGCAACCTTGGCGCCACCCGCCTCCATCCCCTCAGCCGGGACCGCCACCATCCCCTCAGCCATAACCTGCCTCCATCCCCTCAGCCGGGACCGCCACCATCCCCTCAGCCGGGACCGCCACCATCCCCTCAGCCCCAGCCCCATCTCCTCAGCCATAACCCACCTCCATCCCCTCAGCAATAACCCGCCTCCATCCCCTCAGCAATAACCCGCCTCCATCCCCTCAGCCGGGACCGCCACCATCCCCTCAGCCATAACCTGCCTCCATCCCCTCAGCCGGGCCCGCCACCAGCCCCGC
>JAYRBT010000181.1:1168348-1182930 GCA_036023395.1 Myiotriccus ornatus
GCCGGGCCGGGCCGGGGGGCGGCGGCTGCTCCGCTCAGTCCCGTTCCTCCCCTCGCTGCCGCCCCCGGGCCAGCGCGGGGCTCGGCGCCGGGGGTCGGTGTCGCTGCCGAGGGGCGCTCCTGGGCCCCCAGGCGGGTGCGGGGAGGGGGCCGGAGCTGCGCAGCGGGCACGGCGGGATCCCCGGGCTGGGAGGGCTTTCCCACCCTCGGGGGGCCGCGGTTCCCGAGGGGGAGCAGCGCCTCGGCTCCTGGGCAGCATCGGCAGGCGCGCTGTGTTTTTCCTGCCCTGACTCCCGAAGTTTTCCGGCTCTTCCCGCGTGTCCGGGGTGCCTCGGTGCCTCCTGCCCTCCCCTGGCACGGCTGGGTTCGCGGGGAGTTCGGGGGGTTTTCAGCCTTTTCTTGGTGGAATTTATTACGTTCTCCTTCCAGCTGCTCCCTAGCTTCCCTACAGGACCCTATAAATGCCCCTGGCTCCCTGTAGGACCCTATAAATGCCCCCTGGCTCCCTGTAGGACCCTATAAATGCCCCCTGGCTCCCTGTAGGACCCTATAAATGCCCCCTGGCTCCCTGCAGGACCCTATAAATGCCCCCTGGCTCCCTGCAGGACCCTATAAATGCCCCTGGCTCCCTGTAGGTCCCTGCTCCGACACGTGGGGCGATTTCGGGGTGTCCTGTGCGGGAGGTGATCCCCGCGGGTCCCTCCCAGCTCGGGACGCTCCGGGATCGTGTGGTTACAAAACCCGTGGCCGCGCTGGGGTGACACAATGACTCAGTTGTTTCGGGCCGAGTTCCTGCCCTGACTTGCGCTTTCTGGAGCAGCAAACTCGGGCCGAGTACAAATTGTTCTCTCGTTTCATTTATTTTCGTTTATTTTTTGACTCCTCGTTTCGAATTCCTGGTGCGGTTTGATGTGTTTTTGACTCACCTTTCGCGTGGCTCGGACTGGGGAACTCGTACAAGTGCAGTTCTTTTTGAACTCCCAGCTGTGCAGGATTCTTTAACAAACTTATAATTCAAGCACTTCCAGGCTGCAGAACTTGAAAAGTAGGAGTCCGTTCACTTGCAGTTTCTTAATTTTTCCTGAGTGTAAAATTAATTTTTTTATTTAACACTTGAATATTAATTATTTAGAATTTGCCCTTATCACTTTATTACAACTAAGCAAAATTATTTGGAGTTTACTCCTATCACTTACTGCGATTAAACAAAATTATTTGTAACTTATAATTATCACTTATTACATTTAAACATCCAGGTTTGAGGGTTTTTTGGGTTCATTGAGCTGATGTTTGGTGGAAAACCGATTTGCCAGAGGCTGGTGAGTCGGATCATCTCCGGAAGGGCAGAGTTGGGAAGTTTGGGGCCTTTTGCAGGAGCAGCAAGGAAGCAGATCCAGCTCTTCCTCCAGGCCACACGTCCAGTGGGGCACACCTGTGGGAAATGTGCTTTTCCTGCGTGTGCTCCCGTGCTTCCAGGCATTCCAGCAGGGCCCGAATTCCTTGGATCTGTGCAGCAGCACAGGCTAAACCCCTGGAAGAGGGCTTTAGTGGGATGGGGGTTCTTCTACCTGCTTTTCCTCTTGAGAGGAACGCCCAGAACTCTGAGAAGCTTTAACCTTCCTGCCTGGATCTGTTCCCAGTCCATGTGCACTTGCTGTTTTCCTTCCCCTTCCATCCCCTTCACCTCCCTCACGGGACAAAGCCCTTCCCTTTGGTCCCGGCTTTCCTTGCCCTCCTTTCCCAAGGCTGTTGGCAGGCCCAGGGGAGCAGGAAGTGTTTTCCTGTGCTTTGAGAGCCATCCAGAATTCCCCAGCGGATCCGGGACTGCTGAGAAGCTGTGGGGTAACATTCCATGTTTCCCTGGGTGCTGCTGAGGTGTTTCATTCCAGGGTTGGATTTGCCTTTACCTTTGCCCGTTCCTCTTGTCCTGGAGCTGAGTGTCCTCCTCCTTCTCCTCACCTTTCCAACTGCTGAGCCCTTGTTTTCCCAGAGAATCTTTTCCTGACTGCGGGAATTTACAATTTGTCCTGATTCCACCTAATCCAGCCCTCAAGGGTTTACATTGCCCTTATGTTTTATTTCCTTTTTACATTTTCTGATATTATTTTTATTATTTATTCATTTACTATTATTGATTTTTTATTTATTTTTATTATTTCTTTTATTTCACGTTCCTTTCCTTTTACTCCCTTTCATTTGATTTCCTTTTTAAATTTTTTATTATTTATTTTTATTATTTATTATTTGTTTCATTTCGTGTTCCTTTCCTTTTATTCCCTGACATTTTATTTCCTTTTTAAATTTTTTTTTTAGTATTTTTATTATTTATTCGTATTATTTATTAATTTCATTTCATGTTCCTTTCCTTTAATTCCCTTACATTTGATTTCCTTTTTAAAGTTTTTTTGGTATTATTTTTATTATTTATTAATTTCATGTTCCTTTTCTCTAATTCCCTTACATTTGATTTTCTTTTTTAAGGTTTTTTATTGGTTTTTTTTATTATTATTATTATTTTTATGTTCCTTTTATTCCCTTACATTTTATTTCCCTTTTTTTATTTTTTGTATTTTTTATTTGATTTTATGCTCCTTTCCTTTTATTCCCTTATGTTTTATTGCCTTTTTATTTTTTTTGTATTATTTTTTATTATTTATTTTTAAATTTTATTTATTTATTTATTTAACTTTATGTTCCTTTCCTTTTACCTTCCAGCTTCCCTCTAAGGCCTCACCTGCTCTCAGTGTCAGCCAGGACAGATTCATTTCTCAGCCTGCAATAATTTCTGCCTTCGCTGTTTTATCCAAAATCTTGCAAATAGTTTAGAACAACCCAACTGGACTTTTTTTTTGGGGTTTTGCTTTGGGTTTTCTTTTGGTTTTGAACTGTAGGACAGTATTTTCCAGTTTTTAGTCCGTGGCTTTGCCTTGACTTGGCTGATTAAAACCCCTACCCCGAGCCTGCATTTTTATGGCATTTCTCATTTTTGAGATGTCTTTTATTTTTCGCTTTTCCCACACCAACTGTATTTTTAAATGCTTTGTGCAAAATCTGGAATATTTGTGTGCAGACAGGGTTTGATTTCACGTCATTTCAGCGGCAAATTGATCTGGAAAATTGAGATTTTGGTGATCGCAGTGGCTAAAAAATAAACAAGGACTCGAGCGCTGACTTGGCACAAAAAACCTTTGGGCTGAAAGTGGCTTAGTAGTGATTTTTCTGGTGCTAAATCAGGGCTTGTTTTCTCTGTTTCTTGCATAAAAAGTGACAGAGGTGGAGAAAAAAAATGTTATTTTCTAGTAAATATAGATGGTATTTGGGAAGCCTGGCCCCAGGGAATGGAGGACTTTGTTATTTGAAATAACAAAATATTTGGCAGTTTGGAGGTGGTGGAGCTGCCAGAGTGAGGAGCTGCTGCTGGAAAAGATGGACACAGGCAGGATTTGGGCATTGCCTGGTTCCAATCCTCAGCATTTCTCTTCCCCTCTGCTTTGGTCTTATTTCTGTGTGTTATCCATCCCTTTTCTTGGGAAAAAAGGGAAAAGAAACAGTGCCATGAGCTGGGAGAGAGGCTGGAACACCTTCCCAGGAGGAGAGGGTGGGAGGGTTGGGATTGTTCTGCTGGAGAAGAGAAAGGTCCAGGGAGACCTTGGAGCCCCTTCCAGGGCCTAAAGGGCTCCAGGAGAGCTGGAGAGGGACTGGGGACAGGGAATGACCTTAAGCTGAATAAAGGTTGATTTAGGTGGGGTATTGGGAAGGAATTCTTGGCTATGAGCTTGGGGAGGTGCTGGGATGGATTTCCCAGAGAAGCTGTGGCTGCCCCTGGATCCCTGGAAGTGTCCAAGGCCGGGCTGGAGCAACCTGGGACAAGGGGTGGGACTGGATGAGCCTTAAGGTCCCTTCCATCCCAACCCATTCCATGATTCCGTGACACTCAGCTTGGGGTTGGCTGTTGTGTGGTACAGGGATGATCCTGAGACACTTCCCCCAGCGGCACAGCATTCCCTCTTTTCCTGTGGGGGTGTTTGGAGGCAGGAGCTCCGCAAGCTTTTCCTCCTTTTGGCAGGAATAGCAGCAAACAATTCCCAGCCCTTTCCCAGCTGCTCCTGCAGCACTGGGCCCCGTCCCGGGTTGGCCCAGCTCCTGCTGCAGCTGCACATCAGCTCAGGGAGCTCACCCACCCCGAAATCACCGACTGGGGCTTCCTTCTTCCTGCCTTTTGGAACCCCCCAGGCAGCAGGTTGTGACTGGGTTGTCGTTTCTGTCACAGCACACTCAGCTCCGGCGTTCCTGCCTGGATTGGGGGATGCAGAGGGTCAGGCAGAGCACGGGGTTAGGGGTTGCATTCTCCTAGCATTGAAAAACATCTTGGAAAATGTGTCCTCCCACAGCTGTTCCTCCTGATCAAAATCCAAGTCTGAGCATCTGGGAAGGAGTTATCCTTCAAAAGCCTCTGTGGGAAGGAGGAGAGCAGGTGGTGTTTAATTCGGTGTGCTGGGAGCGAGAGGAGTCCCCAGAGCTGGGAGGGTTTGGAGTAGGGCAGCGTTGGGGTTGGGATCCTCCCCAGAGCAGGCTGTGTGGGTGCAGGGGGAGGGATGTGCTGGCTGGGGGAGAGGGAAAAGGCCCGGGAATTGTGGGTTGGGAGCGCTGAGTGGATCCGTGGTGTGGTTTGGGATGTAGAAGATGTGGAGGGAGGGATGGGCCTGGAGAAAAGGAGGCTCAGGGGGGACCTTCTCACCCTCTGCAACTGCCTGAGGGATCCAGGTGGGAACTGGGCTCTGCTCCCAGGGAACAGGGACAGGAGGAGAGGGAATGGCCTCAGGCTGTGCCAGGGGAGGCTCAGTTGGACATCAGGAGGAATTTCTCCTGGAAAGGGTGGTCAGGCACTGGCAGGGGCTGCCCAGGGAGGTTTGGAGTGCCCAGCCCTGGAGGTGTCCCAGGCAGGCCTGGCCATGGCACTCAGTGCTCTGGGCTGGGGACAGGGTGGGATTGGGATTGGGCACAGGGGGATCCGTGACCTTGGAAGTCTCATCCAGCCTCAGGGATTCCATGATTCACTTGCTGGTGAAGCCTGTAATCATCAAACCTTCCTGTAGCCACGGGCAGAGCTGGGAATGTTCCACCCATGGCAGGTAGAGCTGGGCTTGGTTCCCACTCAGGGTCCAGGAAAACCTCAGTACATCCTCGGGAAGCACTTCCCAGCGTTTTGCAGAGGATGAAAGTGCCACCTGTGCCTTCCTGACAAGCACCAGGAGGGCAGGGAAGCTGCCCTTGGAAGGATCCAGAGCCCACACAGTTCTCTTGATGACCTGCCACCCTTTCTCCCTGTTCCCTGTTTGCTGCTCCCTCCCTGCTCCTGGAAAACAAGGCATCCCTCAGAAATCCCAGGAATTCCAGAGTGGTGACCCCAGGCAGTGTGCCCAGGCGGTTTTCCAGGCCTTGGTGCTCTTTGTCCTTGGCTTTCTGGGCACAGGTGGTGGCTGCTGGAATTCCAGGAGCTGGATTCCTGTGGATGACAGGCTTGGATGGGGATGTGCTTTCAGAAAGCCATTTTTTCCCTGGCAGAACTTCCCAGGAAACCACAAGCTTTGTGCACCAAACACTCCGTGATAACTTTCCATGATTGTCCAGCACTGGGGGTTGATCTGTCCAGGGAATCTCCAACCTCCAGGGGCTGATTTGGTTTGAATTTAATTTGATTTTTAAAAAATAAATTGAATATTAAAGCGTTTCAAAACCCAGCCACTCGTTTATTTTCCACAACACCAGTGAGGGTTTTTTTGTTCATGTGCTAAGATGTTGCTGCACTTCAAAGAAAGTGTAACCCTTGTGTCATTGATCTGCAACATTCACGTGGGGTTAAAATAATAAAAACTTAAAGCACAAATAAGTAGCAGGAAGCCTTAGCAGTTTATCTCTAAAAATGAGTATCCCTCCCAGCCCAAACCATCCCCTGGTTCCTGGAAATGTGAATTATTGATAAATACCAATATTAGGGAATGTGGTGGGATGGCTGGCTGGAGTCTGACCAGGGGCTTACACCTCATAAATCTCATTTTTCCTTCCAGAGAAAGCTACAAATGAATACAACACCAGTGAGGACTGGGGGCTTATCATGGATATATGTGACAAAGTCGGGAGCACTCCCAATGGGTGAGTTGGGCCTCAGAATTCCCCGGAATTCCGGGTTGGTGTGGTGGATATTTCGGAGGGAAAAGCCTCAAAGTGCTCAAATTCTACAAATACGTGGCCTTGGCTCTGAAATTCTTCAAAAGCAATATTCCAGCAGGATTGTTCCAGCACAAAACTGAGGGCATTCCAGGGTTTTTTCTGGAGTTTTGCACAGCAGCTCAAGTTATTCCTATTGAATGGCCTAAGTTTTGCAGAAAACCATCTATTTATGGTGAGAAATTTGGGTTTAATTAGCAGGAAAAATGGGACTGAGGAAGGAGAAAGGGGAAAACCAGGGATGAAAACACAGATCCCTTGGAATCAGTTTAAGCTGAGGGGCAATACTGGGATATAAAGGGAATTTCAGGGATCTTACAGTGGCCAAAACATGTGGAATTTTAAGGTAAGATGCTGAATTTTAAGGTAATTTTTTCCAGTGATAACATGTTTCAAATTTTTAATTAAACCTCAATTAGTGCACAGGCAGAATTGTGAAGGAATTCAGAGTCTATAGAATTTGATTTAGCAGTTGTATTTAACATATAAGATTATGACACTGAGAAAATTGAGGCTTTTTTCGTTGTTTTGTTGTTTTCTTTGTTTGTTTTTTATTAATTACCTCCCACAAGGAATAATAGCAAATCTGTTCAATCTTTTATTAAAAACCGGTGGGTTTAGTGCTGTTTTTATCGAGGGAACCATTTTAAGTCTGGTTTTGGAGGGGGGCAGATTGTAAAAAATGCAGTGGTTTGTTTTTTAAGGGCACGTTCAAAAATATAACTATATAAAAATACATAATTAAATCTTACCTATATAATTTTTTTTACATGAGATCAAATCCTAAATTCTGAATTTTCAAATTGCTTCAGTTTTGGGTAGTTTTCACCCCTCTTGCCCATCACTAAGATAATAATAATTATATAATGAAAGCGAATAAATATATAACTTAAATAACAATATAACTTAAAATCAACTAAGCTGGCTTTGTTTGTACCTGGATTAGGATAAAAATATTAAAAATAAAAGCATATTTCTGTGGCACAGAGACTTTTCTGTGCTTTGCTACTACAGCAGCTCAAGGGATATTAGTTTTTAAAATGCAGCATCAGCTTTTTCAGGGGGATTTCATGTTTTTAAGAGCTCAAAATAATAATGTTAATGAAGCTTTTCATCTGCCTGGGCCCATGTAGCTCCTGCTGCCATTAATGCTCATTTAGAGTGTGGAAAAACTCCTCAGCTGGAACATTTAAAATGCTATTTATTATTCTATACCCACCTCAGATTGTGCTGAGAGAAATGAGGAAACTCTTGTGTCCTCAGGCTCTGGAAAAGGGGATCCAAGAGCTGCAGCAGCACAAGGTGGAAATGAAATCCTTCGCAGTGGCCTCTGAAATAACCGTTTATTTCATCATTTTTTTTATAGTGACATTTCTTCCATTGCATCATTCAACTTCTCATATCATTTTACCCCTTTGTTTGGCAGTGGAGCCCTTTCCAAGCCAGGGCACAGACAGGAGCAAACAGGTTGTTAAATCTCTTTGAGCCCAGCCCTGGGAGGGGCTTTCAGGTGTGGGGACATTTTTCGTGCCCAGCAGTTGGGTTGCTCACCCAGCTGGAGTGTCTGCTCCCATTCCTTGCAGGCACCTGCACTTCCCCCGGGTCGTTTCTGATGGTTTCTCCGTTCCTTTGGCAGGGCAAAGGATTGCCTTAAAGCCATCATGAAGAGGGTAAACCACAAAGTGCCCCACGTGGCTCTGCAGGCACTCACAGTGAGTACATCCCCACTGTTCCCCCCGAAGGGATATTCTCCGTGCAATACAGCCATTACTTAAGCAATTCGGTTAATAACTTCATTAACACACAGTCTGTTGAATTGAACTCTTTTATTTTGGGCTATTTTCACAGTTTTCACCGTTTTTTCCCAACTGTACCTCTGGTTTTTGCAGCTTTTGGGAGCCTGTGTCTCAAACTGTGGGAAGATATTTCACCTGGAAGTGTGTTCTCGGGATTTTGCCACTGAAGCTCGAGCAATAATAAATAAGGTAATGCCTTTGCAACCCTGAGTGCTGGGGGAGGATTATTTTGGCCATTTCTCTGCTTTGTCTCAGCATAACAAAAGTAATATTCTGGTTAATACACTTTTTCTAGTTTTGGTGCAGTGGCAGGAACTGCTCTTTGTGTTTTCAGTGAAATTTGTGATTTTTCCTGTCAAGAAGAATGAATTGAAGAAGTGACAGCTGCTGTTTCCCCAAATGACATGAGCAGTTTTAATTGAAATTAAAACCTCTGACTCTTCCCAAACTCTATTAATTTGATCATGGTAAATGCAGCTTTTCTTGAAGAGGGTTTTATTGGCCTGGAATGAAACTCTGAAGTGAAAGGGGAAACTGTGAGAAAGTTAAATCACCTTTTGACCAGGAAAAGGGTAAAATCTGCAGACAATTCTCTAGAGATTCTGAGGGTGTTGAAAGAGAAAATTACCAAGAAAGGAAGACTTGAATGTTGAGGTCCAGCAGCGGATGGGTTTTAATCTGGATGTGAGGAACTGAAAAGCACAACCAGCTTTTCCCAGAGTGCTGCTCCAGCTGGAGCCACACCTGGTTAATGGGTTAAAAAGGAGTTTTCAGCTGCATGGGAGCCCTGGAACCATCAGAGGTTGAGCAAAGCAATTAAGGGAACTTAATAAAATTGCTGGGAAGCAAAATGAGTTCACAGCTCTCCTGCTTCTTGCTTTCTGTGGAAAAATAGGTCTCTAAGTGCTCCCCTTTTCTCCTTACCCACGGTCCAGAACTTGACCTTCATGGTCTGACAGCTCCTGGAATGCCAGGGAAGCCTGGAATCCCACGGGAGGATGGCCTGCTGGAGAGAGTTCATTGTGGTTTGGGGCAGTTATTGCTGTTTTACCCCCGTCCCTGGCCCATTTTGGGGGGAATAATGTGCAGAGGGCAGATCAAAATTGTCCTTTGCCCCTTTTCTCCAGGAGGAAATTCAGTCCAGTGTCCCAAATGTCTTTGTGCTGATACTGAGCCCATCAAACTACGGCTTTACTTGGAATTAAAGGCACGTTGGAGCCCAAACCTGGGAATGTTCTCACTGCTCAGAACATGCTCCCAGGCTTCCAGTGGGAGCTGATTCCCTGGCTGAGGAATCCTGGCCAGCACTGCTCCTGTGCAGAGGCTGGGGGAGAATGTGGGAGCAGAGGAATTGCTCTGACCTGAGCACAGACCTGAGCTTGCCTTGCCCCCCCAGCTCCAGGCAAACTTCTCAGAGCTTCCCTGCCCCTCAGCTGCCAGTTTGGGAGCACAAACTGTGCCATGAGAAACTGTGCCAGGAGCTGGGTGGCTTTATGGATAGTTCCTTTTCGTGGGAGAAGCTGATTCAAGGAGACAGAGGGGTGGTTCAGGGATCAGGGCTTTGTGAGAGTCTCTCAGCTGGCAGAAATGTGTTCTGGCATCTGGGGAGGAACTGCAGAGGTCAGGAAAGGCAGGGAAGGGGCATTGTCTTCCAGGGAAAGACAGTGTCTTATATTAGACCAATTTTTGTGGTGTTGGGAGGGGAATCACAAAAGGAGTGGAGAGGAAACTGAGGTAAAATGGAGGGGCAGAAATTTGGGGTAAGTGTGGTAGGTGGCCTGAATTCTTCCAAAACTAGTGAGGTGGAAACCTGGCTAACATTTGAAAAGTCGAACAGTTTGCCTTTTAACCCTTCCTTAACCACCTAAAAGTGAATTTAAAATGCCAGCACTCTTCCTGTTCATTCTGAGGCTCAAGGACATCCCTTCCTGTGCAATTTTGTCTTCCAGGCTCATCCCAAAGTGTGTGAGAAGCTGAAAACCCTCATGGTGGAGTGGTCAGAGGAATTTCAGAAAGACCCCCAGTGCAGCTTAATATCTGCAACTATCAAATCTCTAAAAGAAGAAGGGGTCACTTTCCCTGCAGCTGGATCACAGGTAAAATTGATTCAGTGCTCCTGGGGACAAGGAAAAATTTGCCTGGCAGTGGTGATTGGAGCTTTGGATGCGAGGAGAGCAGGCTCCTGGTTCCTGTTGGTCTCCTCCTTAGGCTGAGCTTCACTTCTGGCCATTCTGCCATTTTTTTTATGAATTAAAAAAATAGGAAGATTAGAAAAAAAAGACCAGACTGATGGCCATTCCATGATGCCCCTGTGAGTTGTTTCAGTTTGTCCCAAAGATTTTTGGAGCTTCGTTTTCCTGTCACCCCCTTAACCTGAAACAATTCTGTGCCCACACTTGGAATTTGGTGTTGCTGGCTCTCCTTTTGCTGCCACGGAGCACACACACCTTCCCTCTCCCTCTCAGAGCCTCCCAAAACAGGGGGCAGTGGAACAGAGACATTTTGGAGGAGGATCTGTGCTGTGGTTTCCTTTTCCAGGCCCCCATTCCCTGCCTGGGCAGTTCCCTGTCCGTGTCAGGGGTTGTCCTGGATTTTGCAGTGGTTTGTTCTTCACTTTTTCTGGTTTATTATAATATCTGACTGGCAGACATCATGCCAGGTGGTTTCTTTCTAACCTTTATTCTTGATGCTCCTAAATATTTCCATGTTCATTATGAGTCAGGTGCAGATCAGCCCTGAAAATTCCAACAACAGCTCCTTTTCCATATTCCTTGCCCCGAGTTTACTTTGCTCTGCATTAAACACCGAGGGGTTTTTTGACTTTTACAATCTTTCCTTCCTCCACAAAGATGTTTTCACTTCTCAATCCAGGCTATGTGTTAAAACATATGGTAGAAACATGGAAGGTTGGAGCGCTGGCACCCAGTTCCAGTTCCCTGGGGGAATGAAAACTCTAGGAATGATTTCACTGTGCTGCTGTGGAGACTTGGAGTGTTTTAAGTCAGCAGCTCCCAACTGGAGCATCTCCCCATTGGAAAGGAGGGGGGAAGGACAAAGAGTGATTTAAATGAGGAGCCTCACTTCAATAAATACGAATAAATGGAATAAATACGACTAAAATAATTATTTAAATGCTATTTATATTAAATCTCAGTACTTATTTTACTTCTTTCTATGCTGAAAACAAAGACCTGGCTGAGCTTCTGAAGAGTGGTGATTTTTCCTTCTAGAAAGTCACCTTGATTCCTTAAAGGCATCTGGCCAGTGCTATTTTTTTCAAATGTGTAATTACAGAGATTTCAGAGGTTTCATTTGTAACCTGAATTTTCTGTTGTTCCTACCTTTGCAGGCTTCCACCAACGCTGCTAAGAATGGTTCCTCAGCCAGCAAAACCAAAGAAGACGAAGATATAGCTAAAGGTGAGTTCCATTTGTGCTCCAGAAGTTCTGGTAAAAAGCAGGGAAAGGGGAATTTGGGGCTCTTTCCTGCCACGTGGAGTTGAAATGGAATTCCCAGCAGGCTGGGAATTGGAATGCTGTGCCATTCAAGGTGTTTTCCTCCCCCACGAGGATTTGGGGTAAGATACATTCTTGCCCATCGCAGCCATTTAAACCTGCAATTTTAAATCTCAGGGAGGCAGGCCACGTTTAAATAACGCATTAAATCCTGGTTTTAATCCATGAAGAAACCAAACTGCCCTTGTGTGCAGGGGTAAAACACCCCAGGCATCGGGTTTTTCTCTCTCCCTCCCTTGTAGCCATCGAATTGTCGTTGCAAGAGCAGAAGCAGCAGCAGATGGAGACCAAAGCCTTGTACCCCAGTGCAGAAGTGCCCCCAAACAGCCAGAACCTGAGGAAGGTGCGAGCCCTGTATGACTTCGAAGCTGTGGAGGACAATGAGCTCACCTTTAAGAGTGGAGAGATAATTTTTGTGTTGGATGACAGGTATAACACGCTCACACGGATGGGGACTTTGGGCCACACTTGTTTATTCCACAAAATATTGTTTCCTTAGGATTGGTCAGTTTTTCCTCTGATGCTTTTTCCCCTCCCCATAGAAACATACTGCCACTCTGGCCTCCCTCACACCCCTTCATCTTCCTTTTGTCTTTCCATCCTCCTCATTTTTGACCTCAGATCACTTTTAGTGCGGGCAGACTCAACTATTTCATGCAATTTGTAGTTTTTAAGAGAAATGTTAGCTGGTTGTGTGTCATCACAGAGCTGAATTCCAGCTGCTTCCAGCATTTGTTAAGTCTCTGGCTATCGAGGAGCATATTTGGCAGGAATAAAACTGATCATAAACAGCTGAAATAATTCTTGTTGCCATCACCTATAATATATAGAGTTGTAAAAGAATCAGTATTGAGTACTGATGAATTGTGTTAAGTTTTGAGTGATTCTTGATCCCCTGATTCCTCTTCCTCCCTTCCCTCCCCTCTGCCCCAGCTCCTGTCTGTGGCTTTGAGTTAATCTCTGTACTCAGGATCACAGGTTTCCTGTAAAAAGCCTCAAATACGTCTCTGATTTAACATCCAGGTTTTTAATCCATCTTTATTCCCCCAGTGATGCCAACTGGTGGAAAGGTGAAAACCACAGAGGAGTGGGGCTGTTCCCATCCAATTTTGTGACCTCTGACCTGACTGTGGAACCCGAGGCAGGTGAGTGACCTGCCAAAAACCCAGGGGTTGTTTCAGAAAGGCAGGTTTATGCTGCAGTTAATTAGCCCCCCAGCAAAATAATTCCCTGATAATCAGCCCAGGGAGAGAACTGAGAGCCATCCTGCCCTTGTTTCAGACAAGCAACCACAGCTCACTGAAATCTCTGTTTTCTGCTCGGAGTTTTCCTTTTCTTTCTCCTCTTGCAGAAATGTGGTTCAGCTCAACAGCACTGTTTGTCAGAAACATATTACATATGAATCCAATAAACTGAAAATGTCACCTTCTCTTCTCAGACACAGGAGCAACATCCACACCCGTGGCAGGGGATTGTCAGAGTCACATTGTTGGCTCTATCCGAGCCCACGATTCCAAAATAAACCCCAGCACTCAGGACTTGGCTGGAAGGGAATGTGTTGGAGGTGCTTTTTAGCTTGCAGGTTTTCTAGGCAAACCCATTTGCCTTTCACTGGGTGCATCACTGCCTGAAGTACTTATTCAACCCCCTCTGCCCTTTAAAGGGCTGATGGATGACAGGCAGGAGATGTGTGTTTTGAGTTAATGGAGAGCTGCAGAAAAGAAACTCATCTTTGTTCTTCCAGCAGCTGTGGATAAAACCTCTGCTCCTGAGGATACTGCAGAAGAAATTAAGAAAGCAGAGCCTGAGCCAGTTTATATAGATGAGGTATGGAGCCACTTGAAATGTAAAATATTGCTGAGCTTTTACAGCCTTTTGCTACTGAATGTTGGCAGATAATTTCTTTTTACATAAAGAACTTTTATGTGAAAATTCAGACAGACTCTCTGCCACGGCTGGGAAATAAAAGTTCTTAATCTTCTCTTCACCTTCCAGGATAAGATGGATAAAACACTGCAGGTGCTCCAGAGCATAGATCCTACAGATTTAAAGCTTGATTCTCCAGATCTTCTCGACTCAGAAGGTACTTGGAGCACTAAGCTATTTTTTTACATCATTTCTGCTCACAATTACCTTTTGTGGCTCGAGCTGGTGGTTCTTTTGTGTTTATTTTAAGCTTACAGGAACCGTGGTCTGTACCAAGGGAGTGCTGTAGAACAGTTTCTCTCTCAGTGGGAGCGTGGGGCTCTGTGTATAATTTGAATTTCTTTAATAGTTCCAAGCCAGCTCCATGTTTAGCAGAGCAATTTGCATAGCTTCCAGCTCACATAAAATGCCTGATCTTTGCAAGATCCAAATCCCAGCTCTGAACGAAGCATTTATTGAAATAACATAAAAAAATTGGAGTTTTACCCAGCTACACGAAAATCAATTGCTTGTTTCAATAAATGCTTTTGGCTGCATTTAAACTCTTAATTGTGCAAGGCATTAACTGCCTCAACACTTTGTGCTCACAGATATCTGCCAGCAGATGGGCCCAATGATAGATGAGAAACTAGAAGAGATAGACAGGTGAGCCTAACAAAGCTTCTCCTATTTGCTGATTTGCTTCAACTTGTGCAGTTGGAACAACCTTATTTTTTTGGTGCTTTTCATCTCCCAAGCAGGAAAATCTCGCAGGAAAACTGTGACAAGCCTGCCTTTATGTTTTAATGCTGAAGCATTGAGTTCCCAGGGGCTGCACTCAGGTTGGGTTGCTGCTCTCCAGAGTTTACTGCACGAGTCGTGGGTGCAGCGTACTGTGGCATTTTTTTGGCTGGAGCCTTTTGCAGCCTGGCCAGAGGTTGGAATTTTCAGTGTCCTGCTCACCATCCATGACAGGAAGATCTGCTCAGTGTTATCTTCGCCTCTCCCTCCTCAGATTTGGGCTTCCGAGACCTGAGGGAGCCAGGACAGATGGAGAGAGACTTTTTACAGTGGATGGAGGGACAGGACACAGGGAATGGCTTCCCACTGCCAGAGGGCAGGGATAGATGGGATACTGG
>JAYRBT010000181.1:1190283-1203808 GCA_036023395.1 Myiotriccus ornatus
CCTCAGCCCGGGGATGCTCCGGGGCCGCCTCAGCCCGGGGATGCTCCGGGGCCGCCTCAGCCCGGGGATGCTCCGGGGCCGCCTCAGCCCGGGGATGCTCCGGGTCCTGCTCCGGCTCTGCCTGCGGGGGCAGTTCGGGCTCGGGGCAGAGCTGGGACCCCCGAGAGCTCCGGAGCGCGGCCCCAAATCCCGGCTGGAGTCGCGGTTTAACGGGATAAACTCGTGGATTGTCCTCGCCTTCGCTTCCCCGGCTGCGACTGACCCCGCGGGCTGGTTCTCTGGTTATTCCCTGGGACACCCGGGGCGAGAGGTGCGCTTGTTCTCAGGGAATGGAAGCGGAGGTTTTAGCGAGCTCCTGACTTTGGGATTTCTGGGAAAAAAAAAATCATCTTTTAAAGGTGTCAAGAGCACCGGCAGCTAAGCTGGGGCTCCTCAGGGCTGATTATACAGCCCCCTGTGCTCCCCCTGGCACTGCAGGAGCAGTGGCACCGTCGTGAAACCCCCTGGTAATAGTTCCCCTTTCCCTTCCCTGTTCCCCTTTTCCATCTCTATTCCCAGTCTCCCACTCCTGCCTGCCCTGAGTAAAACACAGACTGACATCCCGAGTCTCCCTGAAGCGTCACTCTCACCTAGAAGACGCATCTCAGAGGAAATGTTATTAATTTGATTTAAAAGTAGAGGAGGTGGAACATTTCCCAGAGCACAGACGTGTATCCCAGATTCCTCGGTGACTTTAGCAGAAATTCAAGGAAGCTCAGGGAAAGCTGAGCTGGGCCCTCGATGGATCTGGGGACACTTGTCGTGTGCTGTGCCCAGGCCGTGGCAGCTGCGAGGTCGGTCTGTCAGGGAGAGGGATTTTAATAACCCGGGGAAGTTCGATGTTGCTTTGTGGCATCTCATCAGCTCCAGCCCGGAGGAGATTCCCCGTTCCCAGGGTGACATGTGAGAGTCTCAGCAAGAATCTGCTGCTCAGTGTGATCTCAGCCATGGAAATGGGAGTTGAAACAAGGATAAAGGAACAGAAAGGCAGTTTTAGGGTGTGTTGGGATGTCGAGGAGGTGTTGCCCTGGGCCCTCCTGGGGGGTGTCCCGGAGAAGCTCAGTAGGAATGTTGTTTCCAGAGGTGGATTTTGTGCCATATGGAAATTGAGGGTTGGTGATTTAGGCAGAGGGTCATCAGCATCGCTGGGTGTCTGAGGGAGCAGGACATGACGTGGGGTTTTGGGAGCCTGGCCTCCGTCAGTTGGACTTGGGAGGACAGGGGGACCCGCTTCTCTCCTGACCCCCCTGAGGGGGTTGATTTACACACTGGAAGGGCACTGCCAAATTCTGACAGGAAAATCAGGTGCTGGGATGTTTTCCCTGTCCTTCCCTCCCACCAGGAAGTTTTCCCTGACAGCAGCCAGGCTCTACCAGCCAAGGTGGAAGGTAAAGTCCCACCAGCAGGGATGAACTTCAGGGAACACTGCTGGCTGATTTAAAAACAGACAGGAGTTCTGTCAGTGAGATCTGCAATAAATGTCCCAGAGGACTTCAGATCTTTCATAGAGCTCGTATGTGCTGAAAATTGAGCACCAGCTTCTTGTCCAAGTCCGAAATACCCACAGAAATTGTATCCTTGGTTTCCTTCTGTGTCAGGAGAGATGCGGCTCCCCGGGATTTGAACTCATTATTTGACTTTTCATAGTGTTACATTTAATTTCTGACCTCTCAGTCTAATTTAGGAAGGGAATAATGTTTGGACCCAAACTTTTGGGTTTGCCTTTTCGTCCAACACCCCGTGGTGAGAAGCAAGGAGAGTCCGTGGTGCTGAGTCCTGTTCGTGTCCACAAGGACAGAGCTCCCAACTCCACGTGGGGAGCTGGGGGTGCCCCTCATGTCCTGTGTGCTGGAAATCAAGGGGGTGATGCTTAAAACCCCCCAAGAGCTGCCCAGGGAGGGAGATCCTCGAGTCCTGGAGTGCCCTGGAGTGCAGGATGTTCCCAGGGGGTTGGTGGCACGGCCGAGCCTGCCGCCAAACCCGGTGCTGGAGGAGTTAAGTGTGGCCTTGGAGCAGGGAATGGGTGCTCAGAATTGTTCCTCTGACGTGGTAGGTGCTGCTCAATTATAGTGAAGAAGCCCCTTAAGGGACAGAAGTCAATTATAAGACACTAAGTAGGGCAGCTGCAAACATGTGCTTGTAGTTCCACAGAATGCTGCCATAAGAATTCCTGGTTGTGCTCTCGGGAAGATTTTGTCTTTCCACCCCTTGTTGTGTGGCCTGTGACTGCACACAAGTTGTCTTTTCTCTTTGAGTTCTGGCAGCATCACTTGTACTCCCTGTGATTTTTTGGGGGATTTATTTCACTGAGAAAACTTAAGTGATCTGTGGAGAACAAGTGAGAGCACAAGAGGAAATGGCCTCAGAATGCACCAGGGGAGGTTTAGGCTGGATATTAGGGAGTATTCCTTCATGGAAAGGGCTGTCCAGCCCTGGCACAGCTGCCCAAGGAGTCACCTTTCCTGGAGGGATTTAAAATCCATGTGGATGTGGCACACGGGTTTGTGGTGGCCTTGGCAGTGCTCGGGGTCTTGGAGGTCTCTTCAGTGTCAGCCTGGTAATAAAATCATCTTGATTCCAAATAACCAGTGGAAATCCTTCCCAAATCATGGCAGAGATTTCAAGTAAAGCCACTGAGTGTCCCTGTGCAGTCCAAGGACATTTAACTTCATGGAAATTATATTTAGACACGCAGTTTATTTCTGGAAGGTTTGGTTTGTTTTTTTTTCTTTTCTGCTTATTTAGAGATATTTGAAGTTAAAGCCAATTTTCTGTTAAGACTTAGTTACACCTGCATCTCTGGCAGTGCTTCCCCTTTTCAGATGGCATTTTTTCTGTGTAATCCTGAGAGGAAAAGGAAAACAGCATTTTCTATTCTTAGAGCAGCTCTCAGGCTGTAAGAACACTTTAAAAGGTTGGTGACACTGATGAAAAGGTTTGGAATCTTTAGGAAGGGTTTTGTGGCCTTGTTTCCAGCTGTGTTTGGGGCGGGGGGGTTGCCCTGGGCAGGAACAGCTTTGGCATCTCAGTCCCACATCTTTTTGCCTAATCAAGCAAAGGTAGTTCTGGCTCAGATTTGGGAAGGTTTTGGGGGGTCTGAGCTCTGTTTGTCCTTTCTCAAGTGTGAAAAACCTTCCCCTTGACACGGGAAGGTCTCAGGTGTGGCTTCACCTGAGGGCAGGGTTAGGTGGGATACTGGGAAGGAATTGCTGGCTGGGAGGGTGGGCAGGCCCTGGCACAGGTTGCCCAGAGAAGCTGTGGCTGGATCCCTGGAAGTGTCCAAGGCCAGGTTGGACAGGGCTTGGAGCAATCTGGGCTGGTGGAAGGTGTCCCTGAACCAGGGAGACCCAGCACTTGGTCCCTGCTCACCAGTGACGTGTGGGGGCAGCTCCAGTGACCATTTCTTACCGAACATTTCAATGTGCATCCGATTTATTCCTTCAGTTTTGCTATTTTTTTGTCTTAAAACCCTTCTCCTTGGCGTGAAATGAGACCTCAGGGTGCGACCCTGGGACTCTGGTCTTGGTTACGGTGTTCTGGGGGCAGGAGGTGGGTGTAGCTGGCAGTGTGATCCATTCCAGGGGGGACATGCAAGGATCCAGGCATTCCTCAAAATCCAGCTCCGACTAGGTGGCTAAAACCCAACGTGCAGAGGAGCAGCTCCAGGTTTCAGTCATTCCCCAGGCTGAGCTCAATCCTGCGATGAGTCATTAATTTCTAAAATACAGCTTTACTGTCATGGAATGTGATTATTCCATAAGGCTGTTATTTTCCTCTGTGCAGCATTTAGAAGCTCTTTCAGCACTTGACAGGTGAATAGAAGATTGAGCCCTTTCCCCAGAGAGCAGGAGCCTCGCTGGCACGGAGGTGACAGGGCTGGGAGTGGGCTCTCTGCTCCTCGGGGTGCTGAGCTCACCCAGCAGCTGCAGCTCTCAGCTCAAGCCAGCTCACACAGGGGAGCACAGGAGATTCACTCTGTCAAAGTGCAGATTCTACTTTGCAAATCTACGTTGTTTAGGTTAAATCCAAAGGGGAAATAGAGGCCTGAGCTGAAATAAATGTGCCCGGGGTGTCTTGCTGTAGTGCCCCAGCAGCCAGGGGAGTGCCCCTCTCTGTGCAGGTCTCTCTTGCACCACAAAGTGAGTTTACAGAAGGGTCCTGGGAGCTTTGGGGGAAAGCAGGGTTTTCCACAATGTCACAGAATCATCAAATCATGGAATGCTTTGGGTTGGAAGGAACCCTAAAATCATCCAGTTCCACGGGCAGGGACACCTTCCGCTATGCCAGGTGGCTCCAATGCCCATCCAACCTGGCCTTGGACACCTGATCCTATTGCTCTGTCAGTCATTCCAATCAGGATTGAACTCCCAGGTCACAGGGGTGACCTTTGAAGCTGGTTTTGTTCTCGGGGCAGGGATGAGCCCCATCCCTCATGTCCCTGGTGCCGTGCCAGCTCCTGGCACTGGGATTGTGCCACCACAGCAGGATTTCCATGGGACAGCTTGGAGAGCTTCCAGGTCTCCTGCCAGCTGGAGAGAGCCCGTCCCACCACTGGGCCCAGCTGGGTTTGGACCCTTGGTGAGGCTCCCAGGGCGAGGAGAAATCCTGGAATGAGGAGGATGAAGCAGAGCCTTCCCTCCGGTGCGTGTGCCCGTGGTGAGAGGTGCTGCACCTGGGCAGCTTCGGGTGAGCCCAGGGGTTGGAAGTGGACTTTTTTAACCAAAAAACAAAGAGGAGGAAAATTGGCTTCTCTCCTTAGTTCTGCCATCACCTCACCCAACTGCAACAGAGCCACCAGGCTGCTGCCCCCTCCCTTCTTCCTCTGGAAAGCCGTGTGTCTGGGAATTTCTGTGTCACCAGGAGCCTTCACTGAATGTTTCTCCATGTACTCATTGAACCTCCAATTAAGTTCCCACTTTGTGTTCCCTCAGAAAAGGGAAAGGGTGTTGTGTGAGGGAGTGTTTGCAAGCAAAGAATGACCACCACCGCGCCCTCCAAAACAAACCCCCCAAATGGTGGTTCGTGGCTGTGTCTGGAGCCTCTGAAGCCTTTGGCTCGCTGTGCTTTGTCCAGGGGGAGCCCCTGGCTGTCCTTGGTGCTCCCTGAGCGCGGCCGGGGCTGCCCGTGGAACTGGGACAGGATCCACGTCCTGCACGTGGAATTGGAACATGAGCCGTGTCCTCACGCATCCCAGTGCTTGTGATGGGACTCCTCGTGGATCCCAGTGTTTGTGGTGGGCACCAGAGCACAACAACAGCCCCCCGGCATTGGCAAAGTCAGGCAAACCGAACGAACGGGATGCTCTGTGTGGGTTTGATGGAGTCGCTGCCGTGGATGCACGGAAGTCTGAGCCTTTGGAATTCTCCCTTTAAAAATCCCATGTCCTACTCTCCGGCAGATGTGCTGACCGGCTTATTGTCTCCATGGCAACAAGGTTTGGGTTTTAAAATAGCCCGAAGTCACAAAAGAGAGCTGGGGTATTAATAGCGCGGGCAGCGTAGGTACGGAGGGAAAACGGGGCTGGGCTGCTGCTCACCCCAAATTCGGGCTGTTTGGGATCGTCTGTCTGCCTGCACCGACCGGGGGTGTTTGTTTACATGTGCTTCTGGAGCGTGACCTGTAAAATCGGTGCTCCTGAGTGTGGGTACCGTGGGTACCGTGAGGCGCTGGCGTGAGCCGAGTGACGAAGTGCCGGGCGGGCGGCACTTCGAGGAGGAGGGGAGAGCTGCAAAGCAGCCCCGGCAGGAACGTGTGTACAGCTGTGCAGCGTTAGAAATATACGGGGTAGGGAATGCACGGCGTTCCCGCTGCCTCCCCCCCCGCCCCTTCCTGTAAGGAGGAGTTTGGATCCAGAATTCCCACGCGACCCGCGGGGCAGCTCCATCCCCGCCTCGCATCCCCCAGCGCCTCCTCCCGGTCCCGCCGGTTTGCTCTGTGCCCCCGGTGTGGTGACAGCCTGCGCGGGGCTCCGGTGCTGCGGTTCCAGGTGGAGCCCTCGGGGGAGAGCCGGGAGCTCTGGGATGTGCCGTGGTTTCTATGGACACCACCGGCTCGTGTCAAACGCGATCCGATGGGATTGTGCTGGATGTGGGGGAAGCGGAGATGATCACGCGGGGCTCCAGACCTCGGGCTGCTAAAATGTGTTCTGTTGCCTCGAAAGGAATGTGGTGGAGGCAGAAATAGGGTTTTCTTTTTCCCTAAATTCCTTAGGTTTGGGTGACCCGCGGAGTTGGGAAAAAGAGCTTCTGAGCAGGGTGAGGTGGGAGAGCCTGGTGTGTGTAACCTCCAAAATTCTGCTTTGATAGAGCAGAGCCCCAGGAAATACAACTGCCATGTTAAAAAGGTCTCCTGTTAGAGGAGGTTTTGGCTGATAGACAAATGTCAGAAACACAGTCATGGAATCACAGGATGGCTTGGGTAGGAAAGGATCTTAAAATTCATCCCATTCCAACCCCTGCCATGGGCAGGGACACCTTCCACTGGCCCAGGCTGCTCCAGCCTGGCCTTGGACACTCCCAGGGATCCAGGGGCAGCCACAGCTTCTCTGCCCAACCTGTGCCAGGGCCTGCCCACCCTCCCAGCCAGGAATTCCTCCCTAGTCTCCAATCTGAGAGTCAGAGTAACAAGGTGTCTCTCCTGTTGTGTTAATTTGTGGCTGCTGGTAACGAGGTCTGCAGGTGTCCCGAGGAGCGGAGTGGGATGAGGAATAGCAAGGACTCTCCTGCCTCCTCCTGTCCCTCTAATAAAAAATGGGAAACTTCCTTAAAACACATGGAGCAAGGTTGGAGATCCCCTCCTGCCCCGATTCTCTGCCCCTGACACAAATTAAGTGCATTTTTGTGCCGAGGGGACCCCGTGACCTTCCACAGCGTGTCAGAGGTGTTTTTCCCTCCTGGCTGTTGGGAATTTCGGTGCTGGCATTCCCGTGGGAGTGTTCCCACACCAACCCCTGTGCTCTGTGCTGTTTGCCGAGCGCCTCGGGGGTGGTTTTGGGTGAGATCTGGGCTGGAGGGTGTTAAACAGTGCAAGGAACCAGGGTAAAAATACATCCTGGTAGTTCCACTCCAGTCACATTCCCGGGGAACAATCAGCCCTCCGCGCTCCGTCTCCTTGGCACTCCTTGTGAGGAACGTCACGGCTTCAGGGAAAACCTTTTTCTGTTCTAAAGCAGAGATTTAATGTCCTTAAATAAGAGTCTCCTCAACACTGGATCCTGACAGCTTTGCAGTGCTTGGCTCTGGGCTGGGACACCTTTTCCTGCAAGGAATAAGCTGCGACCTCCCCCTGGTTTTCCTTGTGTCCCACTTTTCCCGGCATTTGTGGGTATTTTGACGGTCGTTCTCTGAGCTGGTGGTTTCGGTGCTTGACCAGCAGCTCCTTCCCAGCTTCTATAACTCATCACTTTCCCAGTTACACGTTTGGACAGTGGGACCTGCCCCCGTGTCCTGATATTTCCGTAGGTTATTGCACTTAATGCATTTTGATATCCCTGGAAAAATGTGAGATCCCGAACCAGCAAAACACCTCAGGTCAGAACTTTGAGGGCACCTTTGAAAATGCTAATTCCTTTGAAATCAAATATCCTTTTATTGGGATAATCTGGTATATCAACCAGTGACAGCCCATTGATTTTCCACGTTTCACCTGGAGAAACGTTTCCAGTGGTTTGTTCTGCGGGAGGAAGAAGAGGCAGCTGCACGTGGGAACCCCTGCAGCCCAGTTCCTGTTGGATCTGGAAGACATGTCCTGCTGCTTCCATGAAGATCTGCTCTCCTACCACTCCCTGGGTGGGAATACACTGGGCTTTGTGAGCTAAAACCGAGTCCTGGGACACACCGGGCAGGAATCACCTGCCTCGTTCCTGGTGTTTGATCCCATGCTGGACATCCCAGGCTGAGAGCATCCAAGGATCTGGGCACCTGTGCAAGTCCATCACCCTGCTGCAGCCCCACAGGATCTTCTGGGTGGTCTGCAGCAACCTCAGACACCTGGGATTAAGCAGGAGAATCCCTTGTCCCAGAGGAAAACCTCCCTTCTGACTCCAGTAAGCCTCGATAGCTGCAGAGTGACGTGTCCCTTTCCGAAGAGAAAGGTGAATTCCTTGATGATTTTCCAGCCAAATGACACCTTTGATTGGATTTTCCTTGCCCAAATCCTTGTGGTGTGGTGTGTTCTCCACTTTCCACCTCATGGTTTCCAGGGGGATCTTGTCCTCCACGAGACCTCGGTGCCAACATGTGGCCCGTAAATGTTCTGGCCCAGTTTCTGTGAGCAGTTTTTGGAGGCCTTTCAGGCCAAAGTCACTTTGTGCTTCCAAGTTCACCAGTGGAATTTTTGTGCTGGGAGTTGTTATGGTGTTCATTCCTTGGGGGATCTCTTAGCAATTGGAACTGGTTGTCCCCTTAGGAGACGTTTTGTGACCTGGTGGGTTTTTTCCCTCCTCTCTTTTATTCATCTCGGAGTGATAAAAATTCCTGGGTACTCCTTGGAGCTTTAGTGACCAGCTGAGGTTAATGGCCTGAGATTACTGAACACCAGCCAGACATTAAATCTTCCAAGTGCCTGGGAGCAGGTATGGCTCATGTTCCCTTGGAGTCCATCCATCCGTCTCAGCCGGGATTCCACCTCGGCTCTCGGTGCCAGGGGTTGGGCTGAGCGCAGGTCTCTCCTCAGGTGGTCCTTTGCCTTGGGCTCTTTGCCTGCTCTCACACCTCTGGTTCAAGGGAAAATTAACACCTGTCACCTTCTCTGGGAGTGACATCCCAGGGGATTGGGTGCTGCTGCTGCTCCAGCACGGAGGACTAGCAGGGATTACTCCCCCTGGACTCCTGAGGTCATTCCACAGGAGCTCCTGATGGGAGGTCACTGCCCAGCCAAGGATAAGGTCCTTATTCACCGAGGGAAGAGATGTCATGAAACGAAAGGAAGGTGGAATAACTCCTACAAAACTACTGCATTAATCCTGTCTCCTGGCCTGTTCCAGCCTGGATTGGAGGATCCAGGGATGAGCTGCATGAGAGGATGGGAAAGTGCAAAAAAAGGAGATGAAAGACAGAAATACAGCTGTCCCCCTTTGTATCACCCTTTTTGCAATTCCTCCTTTTTCCTGTGAGCCAAAGCAAGAATTGCCAGTGCCGACACTGAGCCCCAAACACCAACCCCAGGCAGAGCAGCCTGAGTGGCAGAGGCTCCTTTATTCTTAGCCACGTTCAGTAGTCAGGAGGGAGACGATATTTGCTGTCAGACGGATTTCAGAGCCCAAAAGCACATTAAAAATAAAAGAATGAAGAAAGCCAAGCCTTGCTGAGCAGAGCACACCCATCTGTGGGACTGCAGAGCCGGGCCCTCCTCCGGGGATTTTTATAATAACTTGCTTCTCTCGGTAAATGCTGAATTAATTTATGTAGGTTGATTTTGTCTGCTGGTAAATGGGTGAAGAGGAGCCTGCACACGGCGTGTCCCTCCTTCAAGGGCTCATGGAATGGTTTGGGATGGAAGGGGCCTTAAAGCTCGTCCAGTTCCACCCCCTGCCGTGAGCAGGGACACCTTCCAGTATCCCAGGATGCTCCAATCCTCGTCCAGCCTCCCAGGACGGGGCATGTTTTCCACAGTCATTTAGTTCTCTCGAGGGCTGTTCTGCTTTGCACCAGGAGCAAGAGGCTGGGCAGCTCCCAGCGCTCCGGGACCAACGTCCCGAGGGGTTGAACTGCAGCTCCTGGGCGAGGTCGGTGCCTTGGGGGTTCTGCTGCAGCCTGTGCTTGCTGACAGGGAAACAGCTGAGGGTCCTCCCACCCCAGCCTCGGACCTTTCCCAGCTCCACGTGCCAAACGTGCAGCTCCTTCCCCCGGAGATGCCTCACCCCGCTGGGAGCCGCTGCCTCGACTGCGGTGATGGTTAAATGAGGGGTTACCACTTACAAGCAGGAGAAACAGGAGGGTGATGAATTACAAGCCGGTGTAATTTATGCAGGAGCAGCGTGGGGGAAATCTCAGCCCACTCCTGTTCCACATAAATTATGGATGTACCGCCTTGAAAATAGCTCCAGAGGGTGTTGGGATTTTTTTTGGCTAATGAATCATGCCCTGAATTCCTACAGTACCTACATTGACTCAAATGTCTCCTTTTTGCCCCACCTTTATTTTTGGATCCTCGGTAAACTTTTGCTGAACTTGCAGTTCTGGGAGTTTCTTTAATTTCCTCCCAACAGACCCTGTTCTTTGGAGACCCTGTTTGGAAAAGGGGCTCCTAAATTTACTCCTTTACCCAGAGCCTTCCCATGTGAGAGTTCCCATCTTGTGCCCTGGACATCACTGGAGAGATCCCTTGGCTGGTTTTTAAGGATCTGTGGGATTAAATGTGCGCTTGGGAAAGTGGAGCCTGCTCTGGTGTCCCTGCAGTCCATGGATATGGAATCTTTGGAGCTGCAACCTTCCAGCCAAGGTCGTGGGCAACACAAACCCTTTGGAACTGGGTGCAGAAATAAAGGAGCTGGAAACAATTCCGGAAGGAAGCGAAGGATGAGGGTGCCCACCGTGGATTTGGGGGTGTAATCTATAGAGAGAATATTGATTTGGCTCCAAGTTAGTGACTTTGGGGGTCAGAGGAATGCCGTGTGTATCCCTTGGAGTTATCCATGAGGAATAACGGGGGAGCAGCCGGGCTGAGATCTGAGCTCCTTCAGCGGTGAGAACATCGCCCAGCAGGGAGCGGGTTTGGAAGGGCTTTGGAAGGTGAAAAGTGGTCGGTTTGGAACACGAGGAGATGGAGCAGCTTTGGACCTAAAAGGAGCTGCTCCAAGGATACGGAACGTTTCGGGAAGAACAAGGCGACGTGTGATTCTCATGCTAATCAGGGTGTGGGAGGAGCAGCGGAGGCACCTCGGGAAGGGGGGGATGAGCCCCGGGAGGGAGTGGGGAGAGGGAGAAAAGGCTCCTGCTGGGGGGGGGGGGTGGCACTCCCGGAAAACCATTTGGATTTTGCCACGGATGCGGGAAAAGGGGTTTCGAGATGCTGAAGAGACACACTGGGAATATTTTATTGTCAGATGGCAGCAGCCTGCCTGGGATATATTTAGTTGATCCCATGTGTGGCTTTGTGAGGATTCTGTGCGTTTCTCCCCCCCCGCTGTTTTATGTCACTTTTTAAAGCACAATTATTTATATTCCGGTAGAAGGTGTCCCTGCCCGTGACACGGGAACGAGACGATCTTTAAGGTCCCTTCCAACCCAAGCCAGGCTGGGATTGTGTGAGTCACTTGCACATGGAGCACAGTGAAATGCCACAGCCCTCGAGATGGGGCCCTGGCCACGTGTGAGCAGAGCACTGACGAGCTCGGGGCCCATTTCCAGCGCCGATTCCGGGGGCTTGGGCAAGTTCAGCCAAATCTGCCTTGGAGGTGGCAGTTTCAAGCCATGCAGTGCTATTTTTAGCACAGTTCCTGGGTACCGTGTGTTTTAGTGCAATGCCCACACAAAGCACACCGTGCAGATGGTTTCTGACTCTCCAGTGTCCCCTTTTCGGTGCCACTCATTAGTTCTGTTCCCTCCACGGAACTCCTTGGCAGGGGGTAAAACCCTTTGTGCCTCAAAAGCACTTTGTTTTTGTCTTGCAGCTAAAAAGTGACTTTTCAGGGTTGGGTGAGCTTCAGTTATTCCTGTGGAGACAAAACGCTGTGCGAAGAGGAAAAAAAAAACCCAAATTTCAAAGCATTTGGGGGAATCTGTGACCACCTGGAGGGAGGAGCCGTGCAGGGAGTGGCTGTGGGGGAGCAAGGAGCAGATGCCACCACTCCTGGATCATCAGATCCCAAGGGATCCTCCTGGATTTGCCTCCCAGACTTGCTGCAGTGTCCGTGGTCGTGGCAGCTGGGACCTGGTTTGAGCTGAAGGAGGTTCAGCTGGGCTCAGAGGGTGGTGCTTGCCCTGCCACGGTCCTCAGGAAATCCCAGAATAGTTGGGGATAAAAGGGACCTTAAAGCCCATCCAGTGCCACCCCCTGTCCTGGGCAGGGACACCTTCCACTGGCCCAGGTTGTTCCAACCTGGCCTTGGACACTCCCAGGGATCCAGGGGCAGCCACAGCTTCTCTGCCCAACCTGTGCCAGGGCCTGCCCACCCTCCCAGCCAGCAATTCCTTCCCCATATCCCATCTGTCCCTGCCCTCTGGCAGTGGGAAGCCATTCCCTGTGTCCTGTCCCTCCATCCTTTATCCCCAGTCCCTCTCCAGCTCTCCTGGAGCCCCTTTAGGCCCTGCCAGGGGCTCTCAGGTCTCCCAGAGTCTTCTCTTCCCCAGGTCCAGAAGCAGTGGACATAAATATCCTTGCTTTTCTCACAGGTATCCAGCATAATAATCTTCCAAAATGGGAAGTCTTGACAACAATAAATCCTGTGGCTTCCCTGAAATGGGGTCAGGGCCCCTTTGGGGTCAGGGCCCACTCCTGGTTTGGATCATGGAATCAGCTGTTGCTGTGTGTGTTCCCGCCTCAGTCACTCATCACTGGGATCTGACACAGGAGGTGCGAACACCTGGGCTGGGATCTAAAACACCCAGTTTAGGCTTCAGAAATGCTTTTTCCGGTGGCTGTTGCTGCGTTTTATCTCGTGTGGCCCCAGAAGTTGGACTGACTGCTGTGAACAGCAGATTAACTCAGGGTGGGCTCAGCTTTGTGGTGATGCTGTCCTGCTTTTTTTGGTAGTTCTTCCACCCTCGTGCCTTCAGCTGAGGTATTTTTCAAGGACAGACACCACTGAATTTCACGGGAGTGAAATACCCAGGAAAAACAGGAACAGTGTTTGTAAGACTTTCAGCCCCCTGAGCTGTCCCTTTGCTTGCACAGACACTCATTAGTTACGTTTTAAAAGCCCCTTTTGCACAAAATCCTTCCTTTTTACCTCAGGCCAGACGTCCCTGGCAAATCCAGGCCCACCTGGAGAGCCCAGGATTTGGGAGGTCATTGTGGATGTAGTTCCCGAGGGTCCCAGTGCCCGGGGCTGGAGACCGGAGGGTTCTGGGCTCAGGAGGATGAAGATGATGAAGATCCTCTCGCTCTACTAAAAGTGTTTCATCTCTATCAAACACACGACTCCTATTTCTTCATAATCTCAGAGTCACAGCCAGATGCTTTTCAGGGCGATTCCGTGCAGGAAAGCGGTTAAAAGGGAGAATTCCCGGCGCGGTGTCGGTGCGCGGGGAGGCGGCAGCAGGAGCCGTTTCTGGGCTGAAACTCTGCAGTTCTGGGCAAAGCCGCAGGGTGGGGATGTCACCCAGGGCTCGCTGGAGCCGCCGAGTCCCTCAGCACCCCGGGCCGGCTCCTCCCGGCTCCGTGTCCTGCTCGGGGTTTGAAGCGGTCTGTAAATCTGGGCTCACAAGCACAGCATAATCCACTTCCAAAGAGTTGCTCCTGCTCGCGTGTCGGGGAATGATTTGCGGTGCTGTCCGTAAGATCCCTGGGTTATCCCAGCAGGGAGCAGCTGGAGCTACAAGGAACG
>JAYRBT010000181.1:1211031-1221475 GCA_036023395.1 Myiotriccus ornatus
CTCCAGGCTGAGCCCCCCCAGCTCCCTCAGCCCCTCCTGCTGCTCCAGCCCCTTCCCAGCTCCGTTCCCTTCCCTGGGCTCTCAGAAATAAACCCAACCTCAGCTGTTCCCCCTTTCTCCCTGTGTATATCTGCTGTAAAAAGTGGTTTGTAGCGGTGGCAAAAAAACTTGTTTGCCCCAGTTGTGTTGGCCAGAAGGTTCTGAGTTAAAGCTGGGATGGATTTCTTTGTCATGTTCCTCTTTCTCCAGAAACTGAAGTGTTCAGGAGAGCGTTTGGTGTCAGAGCCCTCGTGGTGAAGCCGAAGGACTCTATCCTGTACACTCTTTGCTCATCACTGGTGTATAAATAGGAGCTTTCTGCTCTGAGTCATTCCCTGGAGTAGCTGCAGAGGGAGGTACCAGGGCATCCTGATAATGCTCGCTGGCTTTTCCATAGAATCTTGGGATCATTAAGCTTGGAAAAGACCCCTAAGACTGTCAAGTCCAAATGTCCGATTTTTGATTAAGGTCATGAACCTGTACAGAGCTTAAAGCTCATCCAGTTCCAACCCCAACTCCTTCCACTATCCCAGGCTGCTCCAAGCCCTGTCCAACCTGGCCTTGGACACTTCCAGGGATGGGGAGCTCACAAGCTCTCTGAGAGTGCTCAGTGAGGTTGAAATGGAGTCATAAAAATACAATCTGTGTTTGAAAATGCACTTTTTCATCACATATTTAAGGCTCGGTGCAGAACTGAAACTCAAGCTCAGGGGGTGTTTTCCCTCTGCCCAAAGCACTGATGTGGAACCTGCTCTGCCTGTAAATCCCAATTTACCCCAAACATGGTGCTCCTCCTATGAAGAGACCCTTGAAATCCTTCCCTCCCCTTGGAGTGGCTTTGCAGGGAAGGATCCAGAGCTGCTTTTCCCACGATACACTTGGTGTGGTGCCATTTCCTCGTTTCAGGAGGTTATTTTAAGTGGCTTGTGTTGCTTCACGATGGCAGAAGCAAGTCAGTAATTTAGTGTTCTCACAAACACCACAGCTTTTCATCTGGTGGGTTCATTTTTGGGTGACTGGCCCAAATCCAGCCTGGACTTGGCCAAGGCAATGAGCTTGCCCTGCTCACGAGTGTGTTCAGGGGCCTGTCAGGAATGCTGCAAACCAGAGCCCAGGCCTCTAGAGCTGGTAATTAATGCCCCCACCTTAATTGGCACTTGTTACAGGTGCTGGACTTTGAGTTGAGACAGGGAGATGACACCCTGCATGAGGTATTTCTGTACCCCAAATGGCATGGAAAACCCTTGGAGTGAGAGATGCCTGGAGTGCAGCTGGGAAGGAGGGGACTGGGAGCCTGCTGGTGTCCCTGTGGATTTCCATTTGATGGGAAGTTGATCCCAGTAACCTTTGCTCAGGTGCTTTGAAGGGAATGAAGACAGCAGTTCCCAAAAATCAGATAAAAATCCCTGAGCTGAGCTCCCTGCTGGATCTGTGAGGTGCCTGAGGGAGACCAACCTCAGAGCAGCTTCACCTCCAGATCTTCAGCAGCTGCACTTCCAAGGAGAATCTGAATATTAAAGTCAAAATGTGGCTTTTTCCCCTTCAGATTTGCTCCATGTCCAGCCAATTCTACTTTAATCAAGTCAGCAGAAGCGACTTCAGAGTGTCCCAGCACCAGCTGGCTTTGGAAAACCATCCTAAAGCCCCAGCTTTCCAGGAGCCAGATCTCTGCCTGGGCAAGCCCTGCTGGGTTTTGAGGAAAGCTCCTGGTACATCCACTCCACCTGCACAACTATTTCTACTTTTAGTCTATTGAGTAGAATTTTTAGGAGTCTTTCTTCCTATTTTTCTCCTGCTGAACCAAGAGGTGGCAGCAGCATTCCCTGCTAAGGCCTGTGCCGTGTTTTCCACTCCTGTGGTGTTTGGTGGCAGCAGTGAGGGGTTCAAGTCCTTTCACCTCGAGGCTGAACTGGAATAAACCCACTTTTCCATCACCAGTGTGTGTGGAAATGGTGCTGATGAAGTGTCAGGGTTGGGGCTCCTGTGGCTGCCCAGGGCTCGGTGCTGTACCAAGGAATAAACACCACAACTGAGTAAAGGCGAAGCTCTTGTTCTGCCCATCACAGCAGCTATTTTTGGAGGCTGAAATGCAGTGGGAAACATGTATAGAATGATATGTCAACTTTAGGCCTTTTCCTAAACCTGCTCCTGCCACGGGATTGAGGCTGAAAGCAGAGATTTAACTATTTCCCCTCAAATTCTGCCACAACAGTTGCGATATTGAAATTAATATCCAGTCTTTTTTAAGGATGGCTTTCCAAGTTCTTCGTTGATTTGAACAGAGTGTGGAATTTTTCTACACTTTGGATAAATTTCTCCTACTCTAACTTTTGAGTTTTATCAACTTTTAATTCCCTGCTCCCTCATCTGGACGTGGAATTAAATTCTGAGAACATGAGGTTCTGATCTGCTTCTCTCTGGCTCCTCATGATTATGGGCAGGGAGGGCAGAGCTGCCATTAGTTATTATTCTCCACACTTCCAATTAGAATATTCTGTTTTCTGCTTGTAACTCTCTCAAGCTGAGCTGCTTGAGCTGAATTTTTCCATTAATGATTTTAATGCCCGCTCTACACGTGATGGACACTTTTTTTTGGGGGGGAGGGACCATGGAAAATATTAGACCCTAAATATTGATCCCTCTGCATTTTGTTCCTGCTTTTTTGTTTCCTGTCTCGTAGGCAGTTTCAGATGTAGGACAGAACTCTCCTCTCAGCAGTCTATTTAGGGTTGGGGTTTTTTTTTAAGGAGTCTCTGCAAGGATGTTGTCAAAGGCTGGAATAAACTAATCATTCTGTTCTTTTTTAATGCCTGACTGCAGGGTTTGGGAGACTTGTCTGGAACTGCATGGAAGAGCCAGAAGGAAAATATTAGTTGTTTTTAAGTGTTCAGAGCATCAGAAATTACCTGATTTAATCCAGTTTCTGGGGCTTGGAGCAGCCTGGAGTATGGAAGGTGTCCCTGCCCACGGCAAGGGGTGGAATGAGATGGGCTTTAAGGTCCTTCCAACCCAAACCAGTCTGGGATTCTGGGATTCTCTGAACTCCATGAATTACATCCCAACCCCACCTGCACTGGGGTGTCCTGTCACACTGGGGATTTCAGAGGTTTACTGGTGAGCTCCCACATCTCTGCCTAAAAGCTGGGGCACAGAATCCGTTCCCTGCTGTTTCAGAAGCTCCTCAGGGGCCAAACCCCTTTTCCACACGGGGTTTATTGGACCTGCAGCAGGAACGTGGGCCCTGCTGCTGCAGGGGTGTGGCAGTGATGGTGTTTGCAGAGGGTATTTTCAGTCAGAGGTGTAAAGGTGTCTCACAGCGCTGCTGGAGCGAGGGGTGTTTGAGGTGGGAAGGAATGAAGTGAGAACTGCAGGTGTTGGAGCCGTCCAACCCCACACAAAGTGGCCACACCCTTAGTCCTCCTCCTGGAAATGTTCCCCTTGGTTTCCCTCAAGGATTGCCAGGGAAAGGGAAGGAACCTCTCACGTGGAGACACAGCAGAAACACAGAAATTGGTTTTTTCCCTGTTCCAGGGGAGTCCCACGAAGATGATGATCAGTCATCACTTCCAGCATTCTGCCCCAGACTGTGTGTCCTGCTCCTGGATGGGGAGAACATCCCAAAGTTTCCTCAGGTACATGAGGAAGGGTCTCCCAGAGACTTCACAGGCTCAGCTTCCTTAAATCCGCAGAGCTAAACCCGTGAATCTTTGCTCCTCTCCACGCACTTCCCGAGGAATTGTCACCAAATCTTCAAAGAAACCAGGTTCCATGGCTGCTTCCTCCATCCATCGATCTGCTTTTTCTGGATCAGTTTCTCCACCTGGATGGGTGTCATGGAAATCTGCTGAGCTGAACTGAGGGCTTTCCTGCAGTCCCCTGCCATGGAATTCCGAGGGCTGTGCTGCAGTGTGTGATAATTGGATTAGAAAGCAGAAGGAACTGCAATAAAATCAACCTAATCAAGCTTCAAATCAAATTTACAATCCCTGTAAAATCCCATGGAGAAGCAGCAAACTAGAGATAAGTTTGAGCTGTGTTTGCCTGGTTTTATTTATTTATTTCTTCCTTTAACCTCTTGAGAAGAACAACAAATCCTTCTCAGCACTGGGACTTCAAAGCTCTTTGTCTGTCTCCTTTTCAGACACCCTTTGTCTGAGTCTCTTACCATAAATACAGAATAAAAGTTGTAGTTTTACTGGTTTAGCTAAAGAAAAAGAATCTCCACGAGATCTTGTGTTTTGCAGCAGATGGAATTTCGTTTTAACTCCCACGGCTGTCTTTGTCCAGCTCCAACTGCTCACTCAAAACTTGATTTTCTCTAAAGAGCTGTTACTTGATACCCATAATTTATCAAAAATATATTTCAAGCAACCTTTTTATGAGTGTTTACTGACAAAAAATGCAAATATGTTGGATGCATTTGGGAAATTTGCACTGACCAGGAGCTTTCGTGAGGCTGGAAAATCCTTCTGCTTGTTGGTAGTTGGATGGGATGTACCTGATATTCCCAGGACACTTCCAGTGCTCCTTCCCTGTTACAGATTCCCTGCAGCTTTGCTGTCCTCAGCCCCAGGAGGGGGATTGTTGCCCTTGGGGGTGTGTTTCAGTCCTGCTGGGGCTTCCCCACTCCTTGGGTAAAGCAGCACCAGCTTCCCATAAACTCTGTCATCGGCTCTGGGCGATGGTTTCCCATCATCCCAACAGCTGCAGCCTGAAATGTTGTACAGAAACACTCAGCATCAGCACTTCTGGCAGCTCAGGAGATTGATTAACATCCAGAAGGAAAGCAGAGGAGCTTAAAATAAGAAATAAACCAAGCCCTTAATCCTTTGGCCCGCGTGGTTCTTGGCATGGAAGATCAAGATGTGTGTCTTCTCTAAAAGCAGAACCAGCCCAGCTCCCTTTCCAGCCAACAAACAGGGCACAGTGCCAGCCAGAAATCCACTCTGGCTTCTCGGGGTGGCACCTGGAGTGGGATTTTGGAGCTTCCCAGCAGCCTGGTGGGCACTGGGATCTCCGTGCCCGGTGGGGGAATATCCCCGGCACTTCACCTGTGGGTCCTTCATCCCAAGCTCCACGTCTTTCCGGGGGATCCCCGTGTCCACACAGGGCTGCAGCTCCGGGCTGTCCCTTGGAACATCCTGCAGGTAATTTGGGATTTCCTTTGCTCAGTCCTGTGCACCAGTGGAGCCACAGCTGGAGCTGGCTGCAGCTGCTCAAACCTCACAGCACATTCAAACCCACCTCAGGAGGTGCAGATCATCCGCTCTTCCCTATCAGGAACCCTCTGCAAGGCCGTGGTTGTGGTTCCAATTCCCTGCAGCTCAACTTCCTCCAAATGCCCAGGAAAGAGGCCTTTCACAAGCAGTTAAATATAGAGGATACCTACAAATGTAGCCCAGTTACCTCTCGCTGTAGGTGCTTTAAACCAAGAGGAAGTGGCACTGAAGTCTTCACACTCCCTTTAATTATAGCAGGCTTTATGTAACAGAGGCAGAGAACTGTGCTTTAGAATAGGTGGCACCTCACTTCCTCCAGAACTGTCAAATCAGGCCCTACCAGGCTAATTCATTACTTGAAATTCAGGGAATTAAAGCACAGCACCCAGCAGTCTGTTGGAATAAAAGCTTTAAATCCACAGAACCTTCCACGCCAGGACATGTCCCAAAGAGCAGGATCCTTCCTTCCCAGAACCTCTTGCTTTTGGAGCAGAAATCCACCCTGACTCCTGTGGTGGCTTTGAGGGCTGTCCAGTACCACAAGTGCCATCCCATTTTCTTTGCTGCTCAGGTGTTGGAAAACAGGGATCTCGGGAGGTTCTCCTGTGCCCACCCCCACCCCAAGGCAGAGCTGCTGCCACTGAACCAGATTCTCACCTAATCTGTGTTATAAAACAGAGGAGGAGGGAGAGAGGGACAGAAATGGCTCTGGAGGGGGAAGGGGGAAGGAATTACCGATTCCCAGGACATGCTGAGCTGGAAGGGACCCGCAAGGATCATCGAGTCCAAGCCTTGGCCCTGCCCAGGACCATCCCCTTGTGCCTGAGAGCAATTGGGCTGTGCCAAATAACTTAGGAGAGTGAGGGACTGGAGTCCTTCCAAGGATGGAAGCAGGTTCTGCCTGTGGTGGATTGCTGGGGAATGCTGATGGTCCTTTTCCCTTCTGTTAATGGAACAGGTCCTTGGGCTGCTTTGCTGACTGCAACAAGAGCAGCATTCCAGGGGGGACAGCAATTTGCTTCCACAGGCCCCAGGATCCTGGCCAGGGAAGACAAAACCCCAGGTTTATGTTCCATGTGAGCGATGCTGATGGAGAGGGCGGGTCTGGAGTCCTCTGGAAGGAGTGGAGTCATATCCAAATGAGCCATTAACGTAACCACTAATGCTTTTTGTTAACGTGCCCTTGTGTTCTAGGGGAATTCTGCCTCATTGCTCCCAAGGAACGTTACAAACCCGGGATCGTGACCCAATGTGAGGCCCCACAGAGCTTTGCTGCGCTGGGGTCCTGTTGCTCCAGGGTCCATATTCCCGTCCCTCCTTCTCTCCCCCAGAAACGAGGCATTACACCTGCAGTGCTGCTGCTTCCCTGGGCTCCCAGGGAGCTCCTGATGGTGAGATCCCAGGTGGAAGAGGGATCTGTTGGAGTACAGAGTAGAGAGAACTTGCTGACTTACATTGCTGTTGGCGCAGTGCGGTGCTGGGGCGTTCCCTGACTTGGCAATCTGGTGCCATTTATTCCAAGAGCACTTTGCTGTGTTTATGCAAATAGTTCATTGCTACATGTCCTGAAAGAACCCGACAAGTGCCGTCATTTGATTGAGGAATCATCAGATCAGGCTTGAAATAAAATTTCCCCTGGTTCTGTATTTGTGCCCCTGGGAAACAAAAAAAAAAAACCCCAAACCCGTATTCCCACATTTGGGGAACTCAGAAAAGGGTTTAATAATTGATACTTTGGGATAGATGGATGCACATCTCAAGGAGGTTTCCTTTGTACTGGAGAAAAGCTTGGTTCTAACAAAGAAAAAGAAGGATATGAACATTTCTAGTGGCATTTTCTAGAATCAGATTCCGTTTGTTGTGTTGAGCCAGGGTACTGGAGGGAGTGGCTGGGCTTCCTTTCCAGGGAGGCAGCTGATTTTAGAGAATATTCTGGGCTGGAAGGGACCCACAGGGATCAGCGAGTCCAGCTCTTAAGTGAATGGCCCCTACAGGGATCAGAGGAAGCCAAGGATCTTGGAGGACTGGGAATGCCCAAAGTATTCTGAATTCCAAGCCTTTTTTTCACCTCCAACCTACCAGGGTGCAATAAAACCCTTGTTTGAGGCCAGAAGGGAATGTCTGTGCTCTAACCCCAGTGACTTACTGGTCAGTCAAAGTCCTGGAGGACTCTTTCCAGGTGGAAGAAGCAGCACTAGGTGGTTCTGTCTCAAGGTCTGTGCTTGCAGGATCATTTCCTGTAATCCAAGATTAAAGGGGCAGCCTGGTTTCTGGACATGTTAGGTAGGTCCTCTAGAAACCTACAGATATCCCATAAAAACGGGATTGTTTTGCGGCCTTTGTTTACATCTCCTTCAAAATCTGTGCCCTTGGAGTTGTTGCAACACACCATGGCTCAGTCCTAGGCAAAGCAGAGACTGGACTGCTTGGAAGTGTCTATTTACCACCCTTTGTTCATTCACATCATAAATGAGTGAGATAGACAAAAAATGTATAAGCCATTCAAAAAATTAAATTTTTTTCAAGGGTTAGACCTTGCAAAGCCTCAGTGCAGCTCATTTCCCTATTCCATGATTTGGATGCTCGTTCCTTTAGCGTCAGCCAAGGGCAGAGCAAAGCTGACAGGAACCAGAGCCTTTCTCTGTGGCCTGAGGCAGTGGAATTCCCTGTTTGATAACATCACATCATCCGGATTCTCTTCAGGAGACAGGCCAGGGGTGATCTGGATCTCTCCCAACCTTCACTTAAGGCGTGACCCTCATCTTTTGTTGTAGGGGGGGTTTTTTTGGTTCCTTTGAGCCGCTCCTTGGGGAGCTCAGCTCCAAAAGATGGACCTTTTCAGTGTCTTCCTGTTGTACCCTTTCCATTCTGTGCTAAGCCATTCTAGAAGTTGAAATCAAAGAGATCTGACTTTCTGGAATCCCACAGAGATGACCACCCACAAATGCAGTGTAAAGTCCCTGTGCCTTACAGATCTTGGTGGAACAGGGCTGGCTTGTCACTGAAATAAATTCAGAGCTGTTTTCCTTGCCCTGTTTATCCATCTTCCCCTCTTCAAAACCCACCCCCCTGTTCCTCCAGTATATTTATTATAATTACATTACTTGTCAGACAGCTCACAAGGGCTGCATGTCTCCCTCTGTCACCTCGGTGTGTTACCCCCTCTTGGTTAAATTCACTTACAATATTCCAAACAGCCTTGGATTCCGAATTCCTCTATGTACAGGGATTTGTAGTTAAGATTTTAGACACATGGCTGGGAAAAACACTTAGAAATATGGGAGTTACCTCCATTATTTTGTCTCTGTTGATAATTTTCTCCAACTTAGACCATGGAAATGGGTGTTCAGTGTGTAAGTTTGGGCTGGCTCAGGTTTGCTTTGTAATTCAGGTGTGTCCCACGTCCCCTCCCTTGTGCTGGGAACAGGGTGTTGCCCCAGGAGGGCAGGATTTGAGGATGCTGGAAGGGGTTCAGACCCCCCAACCCCAACTGAACAGCCCCACCACCGTATTTGAGGCACCCAAGTCAAATCCTTGAAGTAGGTTGTGCAATTTTCCCTTGTGTTTAGATCTTTCCCAAGTACAATCCCAATTTAATGAGCTGTGTGTATTTTTATAGCATCTTTTAGGAGCCTTTCAAGTTGAGTCATTAAATATGTATTTTTAATAACCTCTCTGTCTTAAAAGCACAATGTGAAATGTAAGGACTGGAAATCAAATAGCGATTTGATTCCCCTGACTTCTGAATTAAATTATTTCATTACAAATCCATGTGAAGTTCAGACATTTTTTGTTCTCGTGATTTCAAAGCGGTTTTTGTTTGGTTTTTTTTTTTAAATTTGGAGTTGCCAAATGATTCTGATCATTGATTCTGTAAATCTGTAACATCCCAGAGCTTCAGGGTGGGGAGGGAACCTGCTTTGTAGCACAGGATGTAAAAAGTAACTCTTGTATAGGGAGTTTAATGAACATTTTAAAGACCATCTTAGGGCTGAGATCCTCCTCCTTCAGAAGAAGTACTAAATTGGGAATAACACCATAACTTTGGGGAGCCTTTGATGAAATTTGTAAGAAATTGTGAGTATGCTAAGAATAACACCTTTGGCTTTACTTCAGACGTTTTTTTTTGACTCTTCCCAAGGGATTAGTGGGAACTTTGCAGTACTAAATGAAGCTTTTGGAAGGAAAAGTAGATTAAGCCAACGGAAAAGGCAAATAGGAAGCGTTTGTGAACGCAGGGATGTTGGATCAGATTGCACTGAAGATGAGATTTAAAGTAATTGTTTTAATAAGGATAGGAAGTAAATTGTAAATTAGTCTCATCATTATTTTTTAATTATCTATTTACTTTTTATTCACTTAGTGTTACACCAGAAGCTTCAGTCTTAAAGCTCCAGCAGGAACCAGTTTAGAGATTTTTGTCTCTTAATTGAGTTTAAATAAGGTTCAAACTCCTGTTCTTTTAATTCTTGCTGCTCAGGGTTTATTTTGCTTGTTTTCAGCCAGTGTGTGTGTGTGTTCTTTTAATTCCTAGTGTTTCGTCTTAGTGTCTCAGTGTTTAATTCTTGTTTCCAGACATGGGGGGGGCGGTTCTCCTCAGAAACCAACTGCTCGTTCTCTGGGATCTTGAAGACGTGAGGCTGGGTTTTGTTGTGAACAGATCACAGAATAACAGAGTATTTAAGGCTGGAAGGGCCCTCTGGAGATCATTTAGTCCAACCAGGGTCACAGGACGAGTCCAGGTGGGTTTGGGATGTCTCCGGATAGGGAGACTCCACACCCTCCCTGGGCAGCTGTTCCGGGGCTCTGCCACCCTCCACGGAAAGAAGGGATTCCTCGTGTTGAGGCTGTCTCAGCTTACGGGCACTGCTGCTCGTCCTGTCGCTGGGCACCGCCACATTCGGGCACCGCCACATTCGGGCACCGCCTGCCTCTCCGGTACTTATGCGCATTAACGAGATCCCCTCCGTCGCCTCTAGACTAAGCAGACGTTGTTTTATTATAAATCAGATCTATGTTGGTGTAAACCCGACACACCTTACGGCGCACAGACCCCCAGCCGCCGCCGCCGCTGCTCTCGCCCCGCTCCCCGCGGCCGCCATGCCCGCCGTGAGGCGCCGGGGGGCGGCGCCCGCGGGCAGCGCCGCTCGCGGCCGGCGCGTCTCAGCCAATGGCGCGGCGGCGGC
>JAYRBT010000181.1:1231878-1249753 GCA_036023395.1 Myiotriccus ornatus
GGCTCTGCTCCCAGGGAACAGGGACAGGAGGAGAGGGAACGGCCTCAGGCTGTGCCAGGGGAGGGGCAGGTGGGACACCAGGAGGAATTCCTCCTGGAAAGGGTGGTCAGGCACTGGCAGGGGCTGCCCAGGGAGTTTTAGAGTCCCCAGCCCTGGAGGTGTCCAAGGCAGGCCTGGCAGTGGCACTCAGTGACAAGGTGGGGATGGGGCACAGGGGGGACTTGATGATCCTGGAGGGCTTTTCCACCCTCAGTGATCCCGTGATTCTGTGATAGGGGGCTGTGCAGGTTCTGTTCCCCATTGCCCCACATGAATCGTCCCTGCCATCCACCCCTGTGGGTGCTGCTGTCCCTGTCCTGCCAGGGGGGCTCTGGGCCCTGTTCTCAGGCACTTTGCAGCACCCAGAAAATTTAGGGGAAATGAGGTGGTCAGAGAGTCTGGGGTGAGGAGCTGTGTCTGCTGCCCTCAGTGACAGCAGGACTGGCCTTGTGCAGGCTCAGCCATCCCAGGGTGTGGTGCCTTCCTGTGGCAGTGCATTATCCCAGGTAGGACTAAAACTTGGAAAGAAGCCCATTCATACTGCAGTGTTTGACTTGTATTTCTCATGATGCCTTTTGATTTATTATTTAGAGCGTGTGGTTACTCTTCCTTCTTCCTTTCTGCTGCTGTTGAAGCTTTGCTGTCTTTAAATAAGAATTGTGATGATCAGCGGGTACAAAAGTACCTTCAGAGTGTTTGATGGGCAAAGAAATTTGTTCTTCCCCACAGAGCTGGTCTGGGTTTTGCAGCTCCTGGTCTGGGGGGGGTGGTTGGGTTTTTCTGTATCTCTATGGCTGGGGAGTTCCCTGGTCTCTGCTACATCCCAAAGGAAGCAGAAGGAAAAGCAGGATCAAAATCACAGCTGTGAGTGAGCTCCTGTCAGGCAAATGCTGTTGTTGGCATGAGGAAATCTGCCCTTGCCAGTGACAGGCCAGGTTAGGAGTATGGAATGAGGAGAGCTCCTCAGTGGTTCATTGCCAGGAATCTTCTGATGGATATGGAGTCACATCAGTGGATATGATCCGCAGCAATGGCTGTGGATTCACAGCAGTATTTAAGAATATTTTGCTTTACGTGGAGAGTAAGAGTATTGACTCACACTGTACAGACGTGTCTCCCTGTGCTGCAGGATGTAGATCAATCTAAGGGGAGGACACAGTGGTGCAGAACAGCTCTCCTGGAGCTGCAGACTGTGCAGCTCTGTGCTGGACTCACCAGGAGTAACATTCCCTGTTTTACAAGGTTAAAGCCCTTCCCCTGTCGAGTAGCCTTTAATAATGTCGTTTTTGCCTCTTTTTCCCCCTGGAAGCCCAGGACAAAGCTCAGTGGGAGTGGGAGCAGAGCACTTCCACAGTGGAGTGTGTTCATGGGGAGGGATGACTCAAACCAAGCCTGATACCTTAATTACATCTGAGGTGGCCTAACCCTTGACTATCCCGAGTCTGAGGCTGCCAAACAGGATTTAAATGTTATAAAGACTCGTGGACAGTGCCCACAGCTGAGCTGGATTTCACTGTGTCAGTAAGGAAGTGATGAAGGGAGAGGTTTCTCTTGGGATTTTTGCCTTGGCCTTAGTGCACCTGATGGGCAAAGCCAGGCTGTTTCTCTGCTGAATTCTGCAGGTTTTGTAGGTGTAAAACCCACTCAAAGAGATGAACACACGTATATTTTAAAGGGATGTTTTGGAATGTGGCTGGGGAAGGGGGTTCTGTTTGTTCCCTGTGCTTTCTTAGTGACCTGGCTTTCCTTTCAGGGCTCAGCAGATTCGTACACGAGCAGACCGTCGGACTCTGATGTCTCTTTGGAAGAGGACAGGGAAGCAATCCGCCAGGAAAGGGAGCAGCAGGCAGCCATCCAGCTTGAGAGGGCCAAGGTGTGTCCTGTTCAGCTCTAAGAGCCTGTTCTGTGCCACTGAGCCTGTCCCTGGGGTTACAGTCTGCGACAGGGCTGCTCTTCTGGAATAGTTTGGCAGTTGAGCCAAGCTGGGAACGTATGAAAATATTCTCTCTAAATGGGGGTATTCTCCAATGAGCTTGTGTGAAATCACTAGGGCTGAGTTTTTATGGCTTTAACAGCATCCTCTGCTGCATTTCTTGCAGTTGGGTACAGTTGCTGACTGAGGGCAGTTTGCAGTGGTTGTGTTGTGTTTCCCTCTGCAGTCCAAACCAGTAGCATTTGCTGTGAAGACCAATGTGAGTTACTGTGGAGCTCTGGATGAAGATGTCCCTGTGCCAAGCACTGCCATCTCTTTTGATGCCAAGGACTTCCTGCACATCAAAGAGGTAAGACCAGGAGCTAGGAAAAGGGGATCTGAGCCAGAGTGGATTAACACACCATCCAAGAGGACCTCCACTGAAGCACCACCTCCTCCTCACTGGCTGTGCTGTGCTCTCCTGCCTCATCTCTTGGATGGTGTGTTAATCCACTCTGGCTCCCTGGGGTGCTTATCCTGCACTTGGTATTGCCAACTTCTTGGATTTCCATGGCACAGGAAGGAAATAACTCCTTTCAACGTGATGGGTTCAGGTTCTTTCCATCAGGGGAGGTTTGTGGTGGATCAGAGATCGTGGAGCAGAAAGGGCTCCCAGTGATCACAGAGTAGAGCAGCACCAGGTCACACCAGGTCTTCATAAAGCACCAGATGGGCTTGTGAGGGAGAAAAGAAGACTTAGAATAACACATTAAGAAAACACTGAAGAGGACAGATACAAAAAATAAGGGAAAAAATGGGAATAAATGGGCCCTAAGTATGGCTTTGGTAGAGAAAATTGCATTTTATTGCACGCTGAGCATATTTTCTGCAATTTTTCATTTGAATTGAGCCCTCCAAATTTGCATAACCCCCTGTTGTGCTGTAGATTGGTACCCAGGCTTGCAGCTTGCAGAAGCACTTCTTCATCTCTGCATTCTGGGGTTATTTTAGGGTGTTCAGTGCTCAGCTGCCTCTTTCTTTGAGCATGTGCTCGTCATCACTTCAGAGCACTGAGCTCCCTCAGACTGAGCCCACCTGCTCCTGCCCCTCCAGAGGCCCCAGTCGGGTTGGAGCAGGGAATTGCTTTGCAGAAGGGCACAGGAGAGGCACTTGAATGCCCTGAGCTGGTTTTTGATCCTTGGCTGTGGCCACCTTTAGTGCCAGGGCGGTGCTTGGGTTTAGCACGCTAAGCCCTTATCGCTCTGCCCTGTACGTTCTCACAGACAAGAGTCCCAAATCCACATCTTGGCACTCCCTGAGTTGTCCTCTGAGGTCTAAATACCCAGGATCACATTGTCACTAAGCTGTAAACCAGCTGGCTTACTGGTGTTTGTCAGCTCTGCTGAGGGTTTAGCTTATTTTCTTTGTTAACACTCAGAACCTTCAGCTTGCCCGGAGCCGTGGCTGCAGCTCAGTCGGATTTGGGGAATGGTGGAAAAAGGCTTTGCAGAATTCGTTTTTCAGTGATCTGGCAGGGCCTGATTGGATTAGAACAATGGTTCCAGATTTTGGAATGATGCTAAACTGGTTACAAAGCCAGGTCACCCTGTGCCAGGGTGGAACAGCAGCAGCGACTGAGGAGCTGCTATTTTGGGGATGTGTCCTGGATGTCTCATCTGCCTCCAAGACTATACATTATGTGCTTACTTAAAAGATGAAGTGGCAACAATTCCTGACAAAGCAGGAGGAATCATGGGCCTGGCAACCAATGGGAGGGCGTGTGGGCCTCCCACACACTGAGTAACATATGGGAGGGAATGACCTAATGCAGATCCCATGTTCTCACTGCATCCCTGGCTTCTCTGTGCTTCAGACACTCTCAGCTTAACCACAGAGTCCCTGACTGGTTTGGGTTGGAAGAGACCTTAAAACCACCCAGTTCCAACCCCGACGCCTTCCACTAGCCCAGGCTGCTCCAACCTGGCCTTGGACACTTCCAGGGATGAGGAGTCCACAACCTCTCTGTGATTTCCAGTAGCAGAATGTTGGGTCCTGAAGAATTTGTGTGGTTTACAGGCTGTAAATAGTTCTGTCGAATTAACACACTTGAAATTAAACTTTGCTTCCTGACACTGTTCTCCAAGATGAAGAACAGACAGTTAAAGAGTTGGGATGATAAAATAAGGGAATCTCTTGCACAGATAACGCTTACAGCAGGACAGGTTTCCAAGGTGAGGGTGTGAGGACTGCCCTTCCCTTGGCTGTGGATGTTAATAGGTGTGTGTATGGGTTAATGTTGCTGTCTGTGTATGCATGGGTTAATAAAAAGCAAATTAATTTCTCCAAGATGCTGAGGCCCCGTGTTTCAGTCACCATCAGGCCCTGCTGTGCCTTGACAATGGGGACATGGGATTTGTGTGTCTGTGCAAGAGCTTAAGTGCTTGAAAACAAGAGCCAGGGGCCGTGATCATTGTTAGGAGAGATGTCTGGGATAGCTCTGATAGCTCTTGGCTCCAGGCTTGCAAACAAAACCCCCACTCTTGTGCTGCTCTTAATGACTCCGGAGCCAGCTGAGAAAAGCCCTGATTCTTCGGAGCACTGAGGGGCCTAGTGAAGCAGAACACACCCCAAGGTTTGCAGATAATTTTCTTCCAAAGCTCTGCTGCCAGCAGCCACCACAAATCCTTTGCCACACAAGCTCCGCCAGGATACTGCTTTTCACCTTTGCATGGTTAGAGCTGAGGGCCAGACTGTCAACAGTGCAGGCAGACCCAAGTTCCCAGAGGCTGATGAATGAATGAATGACCTGTGTTGCAGAAATACAACAACGACTGGTGGATAGGGCGGCTGGTGAAGGAGGGCTGCGAGATCGGCTTCATCCCCAGCCCCCTGCGGCTGGAGAACATCCGCATCCAGCAGGAGCAGAAGAGGGGCCGCTTCCATGGAGGGTGAGGGGGCTGCAGCCCTGCAAATCCATTAAAACCTTCCAGGTGTTTCCAGGATCTCCAGAGGTCACCCGGCGCTGCCGCGCTGCGGTGCCTGTGCGCGGCTGGGTGTGGGATTCCCACTGGAAATGGGTGTTTGCAGAGAGCAGACCTGGGAGATGCTGATGGGGAGAGGCAGGACAAGCTGGGTTTGGCTTCAGGAGAGAGCAGGAATTCAGTGTGAGGGGTAGTGACAGCAGTTTCTCAGAGTTTTGTGTCCCCATGCCCAGCTCAGCGCTCAAAGACTCCCAGATTTTTTCCCCCAGCTTTTTCTTAAGGTTGTGCCTTTTTTCTTCCTTTTTTTCCTATTCCCTCCATTTCAGCCCAAACCACACTTTTCAAAGTTGATGACTTTTTTCGTTCAGCTTCCTTTTATCCTTCACCTCCCAGCCTGAGCTTTCTGGGGCCCCACCCTGCCAGAGCTGGAGATTGCAAATCCCTGGGAAAATATAAACTCGGGCAGGGAGGTAAAGCTGAGGAGGGAAGTGTTTTCAGAAGGACTGGACAGCATCAACTGTGCTCCTCCCAAATTGCTTTCATGGTTTTTGAAATAACTTCAGAGGGTCTCCATGGGCAGGGGGAGGATTACCTGGTTCAGCGAGGCACTCCTGGATTTGTATGACAAAATTCAGAGTTATATTTAAAATAAACAGTTAATTTTTGAGCACCTTTGTTAGGCAGAGTCACAGAGATCTGTATTACATTGGGATTCCTCCGGGGGGTGGGGGGCAGTTCCTCCCCAAAACCTCCCACATTTGCATCTCTGGGTGCCTTCACGGGGCTCTTTCTGCTCCCACAGGAAATCCAGTGGGAATTCTTCTTCAAGCCTTGGAGAAATGGTTTCTGGCACATTTCGGGCCACACCCACTGCCACAGGTAAGACAGAATGTTATTGAGGGGAGCTCTTGGTGTTCTGTTTTCAAAAGCACCCAGGAAAAATGCAGGTTTTCCCCTTAGCTGAGGGATTGAAGATGTTAACCAGCAAACTGCTTGTGTGCGGAGGGGGAGGAAAACAGCTATTTCTGACCATGCAGGAGTTGTTGAGGGACTGGGAAGAACTTTGGGAAGAGTGGCAGCTGCCCCAGAACGGACTGAAGGAGCAGTTTAAGCAGGGGGACCAAAGGGAGGGAATTCCCAGTGCATGGACAGAGGGGTTTCTGTTGGCACCCGGATGTTTTAACGAAGTTCTCCTTTGGTCTTCCAGCAAAACAGAAACAGAAAGTGGTAAGTAGTGCTTTTGCTTTCATTTTATGTCATTCTAACCCATAATTCCCAGGATTTTCTTACAGGTCTCGTTGGATAAATGATCTGAAGGGTTGTTTTCTTCTTGCAGACAGAGCATATTCCCCCGTATGATGTAGTGCCATCAATGAGACCTGTTGTCTTGGTGGGTCCCTCACTCAAAGGCTATGAGGTACTTGCCATGAATTAATGTTTTATTGTCTGTAATCTTCCTTAGTAATTCAGGGTGTGGGCCAGTGCAGCTGTTTGGTGATAGTTTAAAGTGATCTTTGCTTAAATAATTATCCAGAATGTTCTGTAAGCACCAAGAGCTTTACTTTGAGCCTGCCCTGCACATCCACTCTTTGCAGTGCACTTATTTTTGATTAAACCAAGTTAGAAAAAGAGAATTTAATTAGCGAGAGATTTCCAGGGAGCTTCCTTGCTGTTCTTTTTGTCACTTTACCAGTATTTCAAATATGTTTGCAAAGAAACTTTAACCCTCCTAAAGGACTTGCCACTGTTCCACGTGGCAGTGGGAGGGTAACGTGCCCAGAAAACCAGGCCACCCATTTTTTGGGCTGCTGCAGATTCAAGTGAGCATTTCCCTCGTGCCAAGTGAGCAGTTGGGTGAACTTCCCCATCTGTGAGTGTTGTGCTGAACCAGGAGCTAAGTGAACATCAAATCAAAGCTGCTCTTCATTAAGCTTAATTAATGTTGGTGGTGCTTCGTAAGATATTGTTAAACACATTGGAATGGCTCTTTTTGGGAAGATTACAGCGTGGTGCCATCAATGGAGTAATGAAGGGTTGTTATATTGAGGGGGTTTTATCAGAATCTTTGAAGGTGCAAGTTCAGCAAAGCAGGAACTTCATGTTCTTTGCTGCCTTGGAATTTTATGGTGAAGTTCCTTGACAGGAGTAAAGTCCATCTGTGCTGCACCACAGATCGATTTGCCTCTCAAGTCTGAGGCTGTTTGTTAATAAAACCCTCCTCAAATATTTGAAATACTCAATATTCAAACATCTGAAGTACTCAGTATTCAAACATCTGAAATACTCAATATTCAAACATTTCCATTCTGCCTTTTTTCCCTAAAAGAAAACGATGCTAAACATGACATCTTGAACATATAAATGTGTATAAATGTTAACACAGGATATTAATTCAGATTACAAACAGTGGTCTGCATAAGAGAAAATGCTTGATCTGACTTTGCAACCTTCGTGGGGAAATTATTTGGAGTATTTTTTTCCTGGCTGAATTCTGAAGGAACCAGTTAGGGGGAGAGAAGTAAAGTGGAAGAGGCCTGAGGGGGCTTTGATGGAGCTCCTGGCAGGTAAAAGTTGTCAGGCCTGGGAAGGACAAGGAGCCTGGTCAGCAATGGGGGTTCCAGAGGTGATAGTTGGTGGGCAGCAGTGGAAACATCCCCTTTCTGTGCCTTTGTGCCTCTGTGACAGGAGTGTTCTCTGGGAGAACAGTCACCCAGCACAACACAGCTCCTGCCTGCAGGATGGATTATAATAATGTCAGTGCAGGAGAAAACCCCAAATCATCTGTTCAGCCTGAGTGTCCCACGTGGCTGTGCCCTGTTTGGGAATGAGGCTCTGGGAATGGGCTGCTGTGGGAGGGGATGAGGAATGGTCAGTGCAGGGCAGGAGCAGACAGGAGTGATTGCTGCCCATCAGAGGTGCTGATTGTTGGCCATATCCTTACCTTCTACTCACCTCTTTCCTTCCTTTTCCTTCCTTTTTCCTGCTTTTCCTCGCTGTCCTCCCCCCCGTGCCCCCTCCTGCCCCTGCCAAGGTGACAGACATGATGCAGAAAGCTCTCTTTGACTTCCTGAAGCACAGGTTTGATGGGAGGTGAGAAACACTGCCCTTCTCGTGCTGCTGTGCCCACATGTGACTAACACTGCAGTGCTTTGGGTTTTAGTTTCTGCTGCATGTTCCAAGCTGATTTACTGCCCTTTTTCTCACCACTGGGGAGTGCAACACAACTAATGTGGTACTGTCAGTGCGCTTGTCTCCATTTCTGCTGTGTCTGGGGCAGGATTTCGTAGTTTAACACAGTAATTCCTTTCCAGTAGCTCACCAACACCTGAGAAGAATCAGCTCTTAGATAGTCTCTAGTTAAACCTTTGCTTTGCTCTGAGTAGGCAAAAATACCAGAAAAGGCGGTTTGAAAAGGAAATGCTGAGAAATGAAATACAGAAAAATAAGGGTGTCAGGGCTTAAAAAATTATAAGGAGGGTTCATTCTCAGCTGGAGCACAGGGAATATTTCCTGGGGAGCTGTGAGGAGCATCATTTGGATTTCTCTGCTGGGAACACAGCCTTTCCCATGGCATCTCTTGCCTTTTCCCTGGGTAGGTGTCTGCTGCATCTTTGGGATGTTCTGCCCTTCCTTCTTCCCAGTTTATTCAGGATATTCTGACTGGGAAAAGGAGCTTACACCGTTCTAGCCAGTACATATAACACTGAGTCAGGTCAGAAATACCTAAACCATGGGCACTGGGGTGGGGAAAATCATGTGCAGAAGAGCTGGAGCAGGACTGATGGATTTGTGGGAGCTGAACTGATCCATAAGCAGCTGAGAGAAAACGTTTAATGATCAACCTCTGTGCAAAACAATCTCCTCTCCTGGCCTGTTTGGAGCTGCCCAACTGAAGTGATTTTCTGGGAATCCTAATTCCATTAGCAGTATTGGCAGCTGGATCAGGTGGACTATGGGGTTTCAGCGCTGGGAGGGTAAGTGCCACCAGCAAACTGATACCATTGATTTTCACTCTGAGGAACTTAAAAAAAGCTGCTTCTTGGTCCTCCTGCCAACTCTTATGGCTTTGTGGTCTTTCTCCCCCCCCCCTTTTCTATTTCTTTCTTTCCATCTCTTCTGCAGTTTTGTGACAGGTCCATGTTCCCAGGAAAGGAACTGACTGTCCAAGGAAAAGCCTTTCAAAAGGCTGCAGTGGGACTTGGCTCCCTCCCCACCTCTGAATTCCCTGTGCTTTGCCAGCTCCTTGCTTTGTAACTGCAGCCTCCTCTTCTGCCCAGGGAACCAAAGGCCCATGATCCATTAATTCCTCCCATTTCTGTTTTAAATTCATTTATACTTTTGGTCCCTACTGTATTTTCTGGCAGTACATTTATTTATGAATTATTTAGAAAAATACTTGTACTTCTTTTGAACCCTCCATGTGATGATTTCACTCAGAGCTGCAGAAATCTCAGGTTTGGTGGGGAAGCTGCTGGTCATTCCCTGCTTGCTTTCTTCTCATTATTCCTGGCTCTTTGGCTTATCCCAAATGAGCCAATCCATCCTAAATGGATTTGACCTGAAGGGAGTGTGTGGTCTTTGTCTGATAACATTTGGTCTCGTCAGTTCAAGGAAATCTGAACCAGTTCAAGGAAATCCAGTAGATCAAGTGAAAAATCACCTTCCTTCAGTGAGGGAGGTGCAGGGAAGTTAAACTGTAGTTTAAGCAGTGCAGGGAGCTGTGGTTTAACTTCCTTTTCTCTGGTTCATCCAAGTCAGACTCTTGTAACATTCCTGGCACTGTGGAAGTCCATGGAGGAGAGGAGTGAGCTGGGAGGAGGAAAGTTAATTAATGCACTAAGAGTGGCAGACACTACATCCCAGAGTCTACAATAGCTCAGGAAAGGGAAAATCCCTCACAGTTCCACAGCACTTCAGTTGTTTGGAGTGATGACATAACGCAGCTGGAAAACGTGTCTGAGGGGTGTTTGGTTGGGTCTGCCCTTTGGAATGGGGTGTGGCTGCAAATCCTGCAAATCTGACGCTGTGCTTGTGTCCCTGTGCCAGGATATCCATAACCAGAGTGACAGCTGACATCTCCCTGGCCAAGAGGTCTGTGCTCAACAACCCCAGCAAGAGGGCGATCATCGAGCGCTCCAACACCCGGTCCAGCCTGGGTAAGGCACCGGCACACAGGGAATTCTGGCTGTGGGCTGCAGCCTTCAGGTTCACAGAAGGATGGGAGGGACCCCAAGGACCATCCAGTCCAACTCCTGGCCCTGCACAGATACCCCAGCAATCCCCCCCTGTCCCTCAGGGCATCATCCCAACCCTCCTGGGGCTCTGGCAGCCTCGGGGCTGTGCCCACTGCCCTGGGGAGCCTGTTCAGTGCCAACCACCCTCTGGGGGAAGGACCTTTCCCTGAGATCCATCCTAACCCTCTCTGACACAGCTCCAGCCCTTCCCAAGATGCCCTCAGTTCTGCAAGTTTAGATGTGTGCACAGCATTTTACTGGATAATCCCGAGTTGGCCTCCCAGCACCTTCTCCCTGTGCTTTAGTTCCACATCACAGGGGGCCAAAGAGCTTTCCCTCGTCCAGCCAAGGAAACGTGTCATTCCTGACCCTGGGACCAGTTTGGGGTGTTATGGTGAACATCTACAGCTTCATTTTGCTGTTTAGCCATGAGATTTTGGCTCTTCCCCCTCTCGCTGTTGTCATGACTGCTGGATGAATTTTGATTTGGACTCGATGATCTTGGAGGTCTTTTCCAACCTCAGTGATTCTGTGATGGGATGATTCCATGATTATTTCCTGCACACAGGTGGAAATTTGTGTGTAGCAAGTGCATGGTGTGTTTTGAAATAATACCCTGTCAATTGTATTTCACATAAGTGAGTTTTTATGGTTATAGAATTAGGAGGTTTCCTTTTCACAGAGACCCTTCTTTAAGTTAAGTCAGAGTTATAATATCAGAACAAAAAAAAAGTTGTAAGGAATATACAAACACTTGCTGATTAAATTAAAAATCTTGTGACCCCCAAGCTGTTTAGCAGATTTGGAAAATGTACTATTTAGTGCTAGTAGGTATTTAATTGTACCCAACATTTAAGACACTGATATTATAAAGGAACATGGCACATCTGTGCTTTCAGGCAGCAGAATTGTCTCAGAGGTAATATTTATTTTTAAAATGCCTTGAGTAACAGGTTATTTAATGGAAGTGATGTAAATTCCCCTACAGACTCCATGCAAGCAAGTGGGTGATGGTATTTTTGTCCCAGTGCTGTGGGGTTGGATGTTTTCACCTGCTTTGTTTTCCTTCCCCAGCTGAAGTGCAGAGTGAGATTGAAAGGATCTTTGAGCTGGCAAGGTCCTTACAGCTGGTTGTCCTGGATGCAGACACCATAAATCACCCTGCCCAGCTCATCAAGACATCTTTAGCCCCAATTATTGTCCACGTGAAAGTGTCCTCTCCAAAGGTAAAGCCTCTCACCTTAAAATCCACGAGGCACCTGCAGGGCAGGGTGGGAGGGAGTGGAATCTGCACCTGCAGGGGGAAATAGGTGACACAGCACCTGCAGCTGCTGTGCCACGGTCCATCCAGCAGTCCAGTAATTCTGGATATGGACATGATGTTCATGGTGTTCTCTTGTCAAAAAGAAATTGTTATTTCAAGTACAGTCAAGCAAAATCCCTGCATTTGAAACTTCTCCAGGGGGTCAGACGTGATGCAGAGGGGAACCTGCACAGCTCTCAGGGGGGTTATCAGAAAGGTTTGGGCTGATACTCAAGGACAGCATTTTGTGGAGTGCTTCTGATCTTGGAAGTCATCCCGTGGGATGTCAGGCTGAGCTTTGGGGAGGTAAACGAGCCTTGAACTCACCTTTCCCCCTTTCCGCCCGTCAGGTTCTGCAGCGACTGATCAAGTCCAGGGGCAAGTCACAAAGCAAACACTTGAATGTGCAGTTGGTGGCAGCTGATAAACTGGCACAGTGCCCACCAGTAAGTACAGCAGAGAGGCTGGGGAGCTGGTGACACGTGGAGCTGTGGTGATTGCTGCTGGGCTGGCCCCTGCTCAGAGCCCAGCCCGTGGGGTGGGAGCGCACACACCAGTGTTGGTACCGGGGCAGGGCTCAGACAGCCCAGCCTGGGCTGGGGATTTCCCACCTCTCCTGTGCCAAAGAACTGTGCTTGCAAATCAGCTTAATTCACAGAAATTCACAATAGGCACTGGCAAGGTTTCCATGTCACTTAAAACTGTGGCAAAGTGCTGACAGAAGAAATCTTGGAACAATGTAGGAACAAATGTGGGAGCTCAGCAGAGGGAATGCCCGGCCCTAACGGTCAGATAATGCCCCTGGAACACCTTGCCTTGTGTTCTACAGGCCCTGAAGAAGTTGCCTCCATTTCAGATGGTTTTTATTCTCAATTCAAATTTAAGCAACAAAGTTCAAGCAGCCCTTGTCCTGGAGCAAGGATCCTCAAGGATCGATTTCCATGGACCTTAACTTGGCTTTGAATGCTTCTTCAGATCCCAAACTTCACAGCCACCTGCCCTCTGGTCCCTACCAGCCATAAAAAGAGAGTTCAGGTGTTTCTGGGCACTCCCCGTAAATTACAGGGGTAGATGTTGCTTTCTAACCATTGCAGGTGGTGGGAATTGAGGCTGAGCCACATCTCCTGGAGGCCTCGTGCTCCTGCAGTGTCCCAGGGCCGCTGCTGGGGCTGCCTTCAGAAAAACACCCTTTTCAGGCTGACAGTGAGGAGTGCAGGGTGTGTTTGCTCAGCAGTTTCAGACAGACACAAAGTGAGGAATAACCAATGAGGACCTGTGGAAACTCTGAATTTTGGCAGGTGTTGGTAGTGTTTTGGTGCAGATTCACACTGCAGCGTTCGAAAGCAGAGGAAAAAGGTCACAGGTTTAACTGAGCTGTGATCTCTTGAAATGCTGACGAATTCCTGTGAGCCCTTCAGGCCCCACTGACTAAACCACATTTGTACCCTGCTCTGTAGAACCGAGTAATTCTGTCAGACACATCTCTTCCTGCCCCCCAAGGAGTGAGGTGACTGGGGCTGCTCCTGTGTGAACAGGCTCGTGGTGTTTGCACTGAGCTCACACACAGCACAGCCCACTGCCATTCTTCCCCTGGGCAAGGTGTTTCCTTTGGCACCTGCAGAGAACCCCGGGCATGTTTTTTTTGCTCTTTAGACAGTGATTTCTTCTTATTCAGCTTCACTTTGCTTACAGTTAAAATGAGGCAAATTGCCCAGAGAAGCTGTGGCTGTCCCTGGATCCCTGGAAGGGTCCAAGGCCGGCTTGGAGGGGCTTGGAGCAACCTGGGCTAGTGGAAGGTGTCCCTGCCCATGGCAGGGGGTGGGATGGGATGGTTTTGAGGTCCCCTTCCAACCCAAACCATTCCATGATTCTGTGAAAATATCAGTGCTGTAGCTTGTTGGTGCCTTTTGGCATTTGGATTGTCCATCGCAGGACCTGCTGAGCTGTGCCTTAAACCCCAGTCCTGTAAGTCTATTCTGGTGCCTCAGGCAGCAAGGTGAGGCCCCACCTGGCTAAGAAAACCCTTTCCAAATGTCAGAGATGTGCAGGAAACCCTCCTTGCTCAGAGGCTCTTCCGCCCTGCCCTGCACAGGAGCCTTCTCAGCAGCCAGCTCAGCACTCTGCTCTGGCTGATGGCAAGAAAAGGATTGCTGACTTTGAGCAGTGACTGCTGACTTAGAGCTCTCCAAGGGACGTGACAGCCCTGGTTAGGTTTAGATTCAAGTTGATCCATGATTTAATTAAGGCAGAGTATCCTGCTCAGAGCAATGGTGCTGCTGCCTCTCCCCTGCTTCGTGGATCTCTCAGCTCCAGCTCCTGCAAGAGGAGGATTTGGAGTGTTTGTTCAAAGTGAACCATCCAATCCTCACTTTTCTCCTGTGCTGAGTGCAGCCCTAAGGAATCAGCCGGTGCTGCATGTCTAGACATTTTAAAAATAGCTGTCTCTTTGGGCATATTTGAGTTCAGGAACTGCTTTCATTATTAATTCCTTGCTAATCTCTCTCTGGTGCTGCTCGAGCCCGTGTTAAGCACTGCAGGACTCCAGGAACGTTACAGGACTCCAGGAACTCCACTGCAGGAACATTGTATGGCTCAGAGGAACATGAACTGCACTAACTGTGCATCTTCAAATACACTGCTCATAAACAGTTCACTGGGATTGGTTTTTAAACTTTTGGCCATCCTCAGAGAGGGGACAAACCCCCCTGGGCTCTTGGACACAACCTCAAAAATAACTGAAATTGTACTCCAGCAGGACTGGAAGGCATTGGTGTAATTAAAATGTAATTAAGATATATCTACAAGTTGCAATTCCTCCCCCTCTCAGGTACACAGTGGTCCTGCAGCAAACCAAAAGAAAGAGCAGAGGGCAGTGGCCACTGATTTTCTTTTCTGTGTAAGAAATACGTCTTTTATGCACATGGTAAGAAAGTGCTGCAGGGAATGAAGTGCACTGCAAGGAGAGCTGGGGAGGAATTGCTTTTCTCCAAGACCCTTACAAACAGGGATCTTCTTAAAAGATTCTTTCCTGCCAAATCCAGGGAAATAGAAGAACCCAGTGTGAGTAGAACTGTTAAAAACGAGAGAAAGGCTGAGTGTTCTCTCTGTCATTATTTTCCCTGTGCAGTCCTGGACTCGGGATCCTGCAGGAGACACCCAGGGACAGCCTGAGAGGCTCCCCAGTCCCAGTGTTACCTTACAATGAAATATTAAAAAGGTGACAGTTCTACTGCAGCTGCTAAAGAGTTCTTGTCCCCTAAATCCAGCTTAATTCTTTATTCAGGAAAACACAATTATACTCCAAGTGCAATCGTTTAATTTCAGTCTTTCCAAAGCAAAATACATGTGAGCAAGCCACATTCTTTTACTTCCTCATTTAACTATGTTTTAATTAATAATGTCCTCCACAAGTGATGATGGGAGCGATAGACTGGAATGTGAGGTGTAGCAGCGTGGGGGTGAATAGCAAAGAGGGTGAAAATGCTGTAGATCAATAGAGGAGCAAAACAAACAGGAATAAACTCTGAATTGGACCAAGGGATGCAGTGTTAGGAATATTCTGATTGGAAGGAAACTCCTTGCTGGCAGAGGAGAAACATCTCTTTGCCATGCTGAGAAGAGAGAATAAATTATAAAATGGCTTTATCATTTAAAGTCTTGTTCTGTGTGCATGGAGAGCCCTGTACAAACACGTGGAGGAGAAGCAGCCTGTGGTTGGTATCGGTTGCCCTTCACACCCACAGCACCTGCACTTGTTACTGCCATTTCCTGTGCTCTTTTCACAGCATTTTTCGAAGCTAAGATTAGAGATGAGATATGAAATTGAACTGCTGATAATACGGTTGTGTTTCTCTCGAGGGGCTCAGCTGGTGATGGCTGTAGGTTTGAGAGCAGGCAGGAGTGGCCAGACGGGCAGGAAGGGAGGCAGGTAAAGCCAGCACATGGACATAGTGGCTGAAGAGTTCCCTGAGGCTGGAATGCTGCTGGTGTCAGCACTGCCCGGTGTGGGAATGGTTTTAGGGGCATCATCACTGGAAATAAATAAATTCCTTAAGGAGTTTTGTGCCTCTGAGCTTGGAAGGGCTCGTGTGATGTCCAGTGACCCTCAGGGATGGGGTTTGGTGACTCTGGTCACCCTGTAAACCCACTTGTACCATTTTGTTTTGCACCTGCAGAATCATCACAGAATCATGGAATGAGCTGGGTTGGGAGGGACCTTAAAGCATATCCAGTTCAAACCCCAACACCTTCCACTAGCCCAGGTTGCTCCAAACTGGCCTTGGACTCTCCCAGGGATCCAGGGGCAGCCACAGCTTCTCTGGGTACCCTGTGCCAGGGCCTCCCCACCCTCCCAGCCAGGAATTCCTTCCCACTATCCCATCTCCCCCTACTTCGTTCCAGTGTGAATCCCTTCCCCCTTGTCCTGTCACTCCACACTCTCCGTGTGTTTTGTCGGCTCCTTCAGCAGTCCCACGCTGCGATCCCTGTTCATTGGCATGGCCAGAGGTGTTTGCCCTGTCTCACTGTGCCGCTGTGTTGTGCCCAGGACATGTTTGACGTGATCCTGGACGAGAACCAGCTGGAGGACGCGTGCGAGCACCTGGCCGAGTACCTGGAGGCGTATTGGCGAGCCACCCACACCACCAGTACCACCCCCCTGACGCCCCTGCTGGGCAGGAACCTGGGATCCACCGCCCTCTCCCCGTATCCCGCCGCCATCTCGGGACTGCAGGTAGGAGAGCCCAGCCCAGCCCACCCAGCCCTGCACACCAGGTGGGTTTGTTCAGTCCCGGGGGCAACGTGTGAAGTGGTTGGTGCAGCGTGACCTGTGTTTGCTCCGGTAGTTACTGCTCCCTGTTTGGCCACTGCCAGCAGTGACGGGCAAGCTGAGGGGTGTAACCAGGGAGGAGCCACCCGCTCAGCCCGGTGCTGAAGCACTGGGACTGCTCTGCCTTTAGTGGCAATTAAAATGCCCATCAGTTCCCTCCATCCAGCTCTGTAACCATCCCTTTTATTCCTCCCCTCGAAACCTCACAAAAAAAACCCTCCATGCTTGTCTCTTGTACCAGCAGAATGCCTTCCCCTTTTTTGGGTTCTTTGAGTGTGAATAAAAGACATTCTTTTTTTTTTCCTTTTTTTTTTCTTTTTTTTTTTTTTTTTACCCATTGAAAAAAATTGTGACCCTTTTTTTCCACAGGGATAGCTCAAACTCGGCTGAACTTTGACACTTCAATCGTGGCATGTAAATAGTCCTTAATGAGAAGTACGTGCTTTATTAAGTTTGCAAAGAGATTTTTTGGTTTAACAGTTGTGAGTGCTGGAGGGGATCAGGATTGCAGGGAGCTCTGTGTGTGTGTGGGGGGAACCTCCAGGAGTGTCACTTGGCAGTAATGTCTGTCAGAAGTAGAGCTGAACAAATGACACTGAACGAATAATTCACTGACAGATGTACCGTCTGCTCTCTGCCTGTAGCGTGTCTGGAAGCAGGTAACAGTGTGGAGGGAAATGGTGGTGTCAGTGTTGCTGTGAGTGAGCTGCACTTCCCTGCAGGTGCACAGTTCCTGGCACTAATGCCGTGCTTGGTTTCATTAGGAGCAGCAAGTCCCTGTCTCCTGACTGGCTGAGTGCACAGGCACTGCTCTGTTACTGATGACATGCACATGTAAACTGTTGTTTCCATTCTCACTTGCCTTAAAATTTCAGTTTTTCCATCCCTCCATGCCAATAAAATACCATCTGCAGAACTTTTTTCACCTCTTCAGTTTCATTTTGAGCACTGGGTGTATCCACAGAATTTTTTTCAGGCATTTATTTCTCTCTGATCAATGGACACCAGCAATAACTGTGCAATGTTGCTCCATTTACTTAGGGAAAACTCACACTGAAGATGAAAATCACCCCTGTGCAGTGGGCTGGCTGAAGGTATGCATCACTTAATCCCCACTCCACCCGGATTCTGAAGGGTTTAGGTGGGATGACTGGTGCTGGTGCTCTGCAGAGGGGTAAATTTCTCCTGGAGTCAGTGATGCCCAACCAGAGGCTGCAGGGTTTGGCTTGTGGTGCCGCTGAGGCTGCAGGCCCTGAGGTTTTTCCAGGGTGGTCTCACAGTAAGGACTTTCCCCCATCCCCATTATCCACGTGGAGGTTTTACGCTAAATCCAGGCCATCAGAAGGATTTGCATCAGTTGTCACTGCGATGATGTGTGTGGTAATTAGGGAGCACTCACGCTAATTAAACTGGCAGAGGTGCTTATGACACTGCAAGATTTTTACATTGCTTGTGACCTTGATAATCTCAGGGACTGAAACCCAAAAAGCCCAAAGCCTCACGTGACAGTGACACCCATCCAGCTTCACCCTGGATCCCGGGAAGTGTCCAAGGCCAGGTTGGACGGGGCCCCGTCCA
>JAYRBT010000181.1:1251028-1261032 GCA_036023395.1 Myiotriccus ornatus
CCTGGCCTTGGACACTTCCCGGGATCCAGGGGCAGCCACAGCTCCTCTGGCCAACCTGTGCCGGCTGCTCCATCCCTGCCTGTCAGGGCTGTGACTTCACACCCACTGCTCCATCCCTGGATGTCCTGGGCGCCTCTGGGTACAAATTCTGCAGGAAAACAGTTGCCAGGCAGAGGGAGGAAGGTTTTTTATAGCCCGGAGAGCAGGGGCTGGAGTGTCAGCACTGAGTTTGTCCTGAGGGGTGCTGACACTCCTGAGGGGTTCAGTGTGTGTGGTAACAGCACAAAAAATACTTAACTTGAGGCTGTTTCTTCGTTGTGCCAGTTAGCTGGCAAAAAAAACCCCAGTGAACTCATTTTGTTCACTTGAAAAACGCAGGGCATTTTTGTGCGGGAACGTGAAAATATATCGTGGGCCAAACTTTTTAATTTATAGATTATCTTAGAAAAGGATTTTCTGCCAATATATTTAAAATACAGCGTTTCAGCTGAAAGGGTTTGTTAATCTCTAACCATTTCAGCCTCCCCTTTAGCAGCCCATCACTGGTTTGGTCATGCGAAGGGTTTAAACAGGGCTCGGAGAAGCACCTTTAAAAAAAAGAACAAACCCAACGAACACCTTGTTTTCTAAAACCACGTCAATCCAAACACTTGAAAACGGCCTAGAAGGGCGACTGTTCTGTTCGTGATCAGAGCAAAGCGATAAATGCTGGCACATCAGCTCACCGCCCATGCTCAGTGTGGTGTCGAACAGGGCGAGCACCGCAGGGCCCCCCGCGCTGGACAGCCTCCCCCCGGTCCCTGTAGGAGCCAGGTGTGGTAGGCAGGGCTCAGCCGGAAGGCCCGAGAGTGGAGTGTGAGAGGAGGTGTTGGGGGTGAGCCCCGCGCGGTACTAACTTGGCCCCGTTTGGCCCCGCAGAGCCAGCGCGGGCGGCGCGGCCCCCCGGCCCCGGACGGCTCTCCCGCCGAGCGCCGCGGCCTCGGCCCCCCGGACGAGAACTGCGACAGGGCTCGCAAGAGCAGGAACCGCCTGTCTTCCAGCTCCCAGCACAGCCGAGACCACTACCCCCTCGTGGAGGAAGAATTCTCTGACTCGTACCAGGACTCCTACAAGCCCCACAGGACCCGGGGGTCCCCCGGCGGGTACAGCCACGACTCCCGGCACCGGCTGTGAGCCGCGACAGGGATTCCTCCCGTGAGAACCTCCCCTCCCGTAGCTAGGAACGAGATCCGAGTCCTCTCCGCCCGGCAGGTGTGACACCCGACGCTCCGGGTGCGCTCTGCTCTCACTGATGTTAATTAGGGGCGACGAAACCCCACCCGGCCCTTCCGTTTCTGCCCGTTCATGGGGGTTGTTTTGGGGGTTGCTTTTGGTTTTAGTACATTTGATGCATTTATAGCCGTATTTTTTTCTTGCCGTTAGGTATTAGACACGTCCGTTTGTAATTTCAGGTACCTATCGAGGCACTTATAAAATGATTTCCTCTGCTGGAAATTCCAAATGACCAGTTCCAGTTGGAACCAATTTATAAACCAATTCCTGTTGGAATTTGGGTGAATTGACTGGAAAGTCGACGTGAGCATGTTGCAAACAGTTGGGAAAAAAACCCAACCAAACAAACACGAACGTGCAAAGAAAAATCTGACAATTAAAAAAAAATCACTGGAAGCCAGAAAGTCAGCTCCAAGTGTTTGTTTGCTGGAATTTCTACTTCCAGTTAGAATAAAAGGATTTCTATTCTGCTGATTTATTTCCAGAATGGCTTTTTCACACAAACCAAATGTAAACTCTCCAGAGTGCCAAATATCACAAGTTATTGCAGCAGTGACAAAACACTTTCCAGTTTGACATTATTTTTAGACCTGGCACGAATGTTGCAGCCAAATTCTTGATTTTAGCCAGTCCTGATGGTTTTGTCAGGACCAGCAGGGAGGAACTGAGACAGAAGAAGCGAAATAGGAACAGGAAAAGGAACAAACTCCGTAGTTTGTGTGGTTGGAAGTTGGGAATAGCCTTTTTATCCTCTCGTTTATCTGAGTACAGCTCCGAGTCCCCAGATGGGACAGGAGTGTAGAGACATCAGATTTTTCTCCCATTTTGCTCCTGCCTTTTAAGTGGGAAACACTCCCCTCCCCTTGCCCAGTGTGTGGAGTACCTACATTCCAGTACACCCATGTTCCATCTTCCCAAATCCGCCTCTGAATGTCTGAAATTCCAGCGTCGCACAAGAACTCTCTGAAAGATCGAGTTCCATTTCCCTCATGAAATCCAGGGGAAGGGAGTAGGGTTAACCAGTCACCACAGACTGGCCAGAACTGCAATAAAAAGGGAATACCAGACAGATATCTGCTCCCAGGGAGGTCCTAGAGCTGATTCAAAGCCTTGGATCCCAGGAGAAATCCTTGGAGGTATCGCTGCCTTACTTCCTACCAGTCATTTATTCCACCTACTGAGTGTTGAGTTCCTTTAAACAGATGAATTTTGGGATTGGACCTTGTGTCACACACGAGCAGTGAAGCCTTAGATCCAGTGGGATTGAAAACTGACCCCACTTGACCATTTTGTACAACCAGAGCCTCCCAAAATTCCCCACCTCGTGTATGCCCTAAAATTGACACAGTTGTGCTGAACTTGCATTTTTCATGCAGGTTCTTGGCAAAACTCATTTTTTCAAGAGTGACCATCATTAACTTTCCTATTTGCTTGTTTTCCTCCCAGAGCCTGCTGAAGTCAGGCTTTGACAGCATGTAGCATTAAAGGAATTTCTGGAATATGGTTTCTTCTTCCTGGACCAGCTGGCAAAGCCCGCTGGTGTTTCCAGCGTCCTGGAGTCTCATTATCTTCTTGAGGTTAACGAGAGCAGTCATGAATCTCCCTTGTGGGACACCCCACACTGACACGTCTCCAGCAGCACTGAAAGGAGGCAGATGACGATTAATTACTTTTAATAACTCCCCTGTCCAACAGGCAGCTCCAGCCCCGCTGGGTGATCCCAGTGGACCCGTTCCCAGGATAAAAACGGGAATGTCTGCATCCACTGGAGTCACAGAGTTGGGATGGACCTGCCAACCCTGGTGCTGCCCGATTTCCTCCGCCTGAAGATGCCAAAGGAGCTGAGGAAACACGGCAGGATCCGGCCTGGGAGCAGCAGCTGCAGCTGCCTGCTCCACCATTCCCTGCTCCAGGAACTGCCCAGCCCTTTTTCCATGTACAGCACAGCACCTGCATGAGAAAGGAGGCCTTAGGAGAACATTGCTCTCAGCTTTGCCCAGTGCCCTGTTTGTGCATTGGAGTCCTGATGGCAGAGGAGCCCTAGAACCCTCCCAGCAGCTGCTTCTCCTCCTCCTGCAGTAGCATTAGGGATCATTAGGGATCATTAGGGATCATCAGCTCATTAACTGCTTGCAGATATTTGCAGATTTGCAGGTCTAGAGCCTTTTGGAGCCTTGTTTTTAAGTCTTCCATGTCAGGCCAGGCAAGGGAAGGATCCACACCTGCACAAACCCAGCCCCTGAAGCATCTCAAGTGCCCAAACTGCTTTGGTTGGATAAAAACAAGCTTGTGAGGGAAGTCTTGGATTGTCCTGAGGTCCTTTATTACGTGAGCTTAAGTTGGATTTACTCCCGTGTGTAATGAATTTCTCCCACTGCCCATTCCATTTTAATACAGGGCACCAGTCAGGAGTGATCCAGGTTTCCTTCCTTGCTGGGGATTTTTATCTTTTGAAGATAGATACATCTGTAAGTACAAATGTGCCAGCTGTGCTGTAGATTCTTCATTAATCAAAAGACTCTCTGTTTTAAACACACTGTAACGAGTAAAAGCTGTGCTGGGGATCGGAATTTCTGTCAGAATTCCAGCACTGCTGTATTGGGAGTGATTTAAAACTGGGAAGTTCATGTCTTCCTGACTTTATTCAGACCCATTTTCCAGGCCCTGCATCATTTCTCCTTGTCGTTACAGTCCTGTTGAAGATCAGAGCTCAGTCCCAAGCTCTGGCTCAGGGCCAAGAGGAATTTTTTTACAGTTTTGTTGTTTTCTGAGCTCCTCAGTGGGACACTCTGGGATTGATGATTTAGCCAATAAAGGTGAGAACAACAATCTCTACAGAGAAATTTGGTGCATTCCTATGTTTGTGAATCAATTAACAAAGGATTTTAAAGCTCTTAAACCCACTTTAGAGACAGTTAATTGTTATATTTTAACTCCAAACCCTTCCTCTGGGGTAAGTTGTATAAGACATGTTCAGGTGCCAAACATTTATCCTGTGGGATTTTCCCCAGCTGATGATATTTGTAACTTTGTGTTCAGTTTGATGCCAAATCCTCAGAAATCAGTTTGGTCTCAGCTCCACAGAATTCCCTAAAACATCCCAGGATCTCCTGCCTTTCCTGACTTCACCATTCCAGAATAATTTTGCTAATCCTGTTGCTCCATAACCCACTGATTTGGGTAAGTCAGGGCTTCTGATACTCATTTTTAATTCAATAATGAATTAAATGTGTCCTCTGCTGTGTTTTCTTTGCAAAGTTCAGTCCTTCTGAAGCTTGTTCTTCATTCCACATTCCCGATGGTTTTTTAAGGCAAAATAATTGGAGACCACAAATGAAAAAATCAGAGGCATGTTTGGTAAAAAGACACCAAAATCAGAGGCGTATTTTGTCAAATGCCATTCACACAAACCTGGCTTTGCTCCCGAAAATGTATATTTTTAAACAAAGTGCTATGATACCTATTCCCCCCGTTGGTGTTAATCCAGGTTTGGACCCAGGGGATTCTGCTGCCTCGTATTTTGTGGCAGTTGCCTCCAGCTCCTTCAGACAGTGGTGGTACAAAGAGCACCGAGGCTGCAGCATCCTGTGCTGGGGCCAAGTTTGACTCTGGGCAAACGGAGTTCCAGTGATGCCAAAAGAGAGGGGGTTCTTTGAAGAGGCACCTGAGTGACCTTCCTTAGGCTGCCATTCAAGCCCAGTTTGTTTTGTATGGGAAAATAAAGGTGTGTCCTTAAAAATAAAGGGAAACTTTAATAATGCTGTGAAATACATATAAGGAATTAACTTGGAGAAAGAGCAAAAATTGCTCCTTAGGATTGAAATGTTAGGATTGAAATTTAAGATTCCTTTCATTATGTGTGGAATCTACTCAAGAACTGGAGTATTGTCATTAAATCCATACAAGGAATTTGGGGAGAAGGTGGGAATTCTTTAAGATGTTCCTGAGTGTGTCATTCCTTTATTCCTTTGGAACTGGGAGCAGCCTTGGCTTGGTCTCAGGGATGGTTTGTAGACCTGCCTTCTCCCCCCAGATTCCCACCTGGAGCAGATCCTACTCCTGTCTTCTCCAGGAGCAAGGTCTGACCAGAAATGTCACTTGACCATCACCTGCCTTACCAATGTTCCCTGAAAACCAAAATGTACTTAAATTTATCCCCCTGTACCCCTCTGGTGGGAATTCCTGGAGTGAGGAGATCTCATGGGCAGGACGAAATAATCTGTTCTACCAATGGTGTAAAACCAGAGCAAGGAAAAAGAAGCACATTTGTAATAGCACAAATTTCCCAGAATCCCACTCCTGCCTTTGGCATCGTGTTTTTGGGGAGCAGGGGGACATTTTTTGACCCAGCAGCAGTGGATTTATGGCATTTTTGATCCCTTTCCTCGCTGCCTGATCCTTCAGCAGCTGGTTTTGGCATTTTGCACACGGGATTGATTTTTCAATAACTTGTATTCCTTCCATGTCAATGAATTAATGACAGAAGCTTTTAAAATCCAAGAGCCCAGTGCATCCATTTCTGCTGGAATCACATTAATTCCTTCAGTTTTGGCCAATGTGTAGATTTTGGGGTGTGACTGATGAATATCCCACGGCACACCAGTGGCCCGAGGTCAGGAATGAGAGACTCCCAGTAAAGATATTTTTGGGGCTACAGAGCTTCGAGGCAGGGGAGAGAAGAGTCACAGCACCCAAAAATTCCACTGATACTCCTGAGAATTTCAAACCTAAAGGGAAGTGAGGCGTGTGGGACCAAGGGCTGGGACACACCTGAGTCTCTTCTCGTGCAGACAGGGAGAGTCAGCCAGGCCCTAAATCACCCAAAATGCAAATCCTGGGTAAGAAGAGGGGGGGAGAAGGATGGGAACAGTCATTCCAACTGCAAACTCTGCACCTTGGGCTTCTCAGACCCCGGAAAATCTCCATTTTCTCAGTCAAACTGGGTCCCAGTGGGAGCTGGGCAGCGCTGCCTGCAGCCTCACTGGGAGCCAGGCCAGAGTCTGGTGAAGACACTGCTGCCTTTGCTGGGAAAAGACTTCCCCAAGCTGGTGTTTTCTGCTGGTTTGCCCTTCGTTTCCCCCATAGATCCTGTGTGTGTAGCACCCGACAAGGCATGTGGGTCCAATATACTATGCAATGTGTACAGTGGTGCATGCTCTGCTCTCCCTCTGCTTTTAGTGGCTTTCAAAGAAAAACTCAAAAAAAAAAATTATAAATAAAATAAAACTAAAAAGTGGTGTTATTTTTGTGACCAGGATCATGCAGACTTGCATGCCCATAGTATCCTCATTTCTATGGATTCGTTTTCTGGAATTTAGATGTACAAAAGATGAACTGCATTACAATTAACTTTTCTACAATAAATGAGCCAAAAGTACAAACCGTTGGAAAGTCTCTCCAGTCTCTTTGTGTCCTGCACTGAGGTGGGAAAAATGCTGGGAAGAGCCACAAGGAGCCCTGTGGTATTCCTGTTGTTTGCCAATAGGTTTTGGCAGGGTTGAGTTTCTGGTGGGATTTGGTGACACCCCGGAGAAGGAGCTGCATCTGCTTCGAGAAATAAATGATGTTTATTTTTATACCGATCTGCCCTCAAATAGCTGCGGCTCAGGAGCACAAAACCCAGATAGTTCCTCGCTGCTCCAGCAGGGAGTGGAATCCATGCAGCCAACTGCTCCGGCAAAGGATGCCTGGGAATGCTCGGGGGTTGGAGCTGGTGTGACCTCACGGTAGGATTGGTTCCGAGAGAGAAGCAGGAGTGACAGGATGATGGGAGGTGTCAAGGACTGGACCATTAAAAGAGATTTAAGTTCATCACGGAATGATTAAGGTTGGAAAAGGCCTCCGAGTCCACCCTGTGCCCGATGCCCACCTTGTCACCAGCCCAGAGCACCGAGTGCCACGTCCGGGTGTTTATGGTGTCCTGGAAAAATGGAAGCACTGGGAGATGCTGCTTCTTCCCAAAGAGTGACCGCCAGGAACCAGCAACTTCGGAGCTGCTCTGACCACCCAAAAACCTGCCTTGGAGGGACAGGAGGACACGGACCAGGTAAGCTGCTTTTACATTGGCATTTACACACCTGCTGCTTTCAGAATTCTGTTTGGGTTTTCTGTGTGGTCAGAGTCAGATCTCAGCATGTGGGTTTTCATCTGAGCTGATAATAAAAACCAGAACATCCTCCAAATAAATATAACTGAGCAAAAAATGCCCTTTCTGTCCGATTTCGTGTGGTCCTGGAGGTTAAAATTTCATGAGCCGTTTGATTTGTCTGTGTTGTGGGGAAGGGGCTGGGGGGGCTCAGCCTGGAGAAAAGGAGGCTCAGGGGGGACCTTCTGGCTCTGCAATCCCTGACAGGAGGGGGAGCCGGGGGGGTCGGGCTCTGCTCCCAGGGAACAGGGACAGGAGGAGAGGGAACGGCCTCAGGCTGTGCCAGGGGAGGCTCAGTTGGACATCAGGAGGAATTTCTCCTGGAAAGGGTGGTCAGGCCCTGGCAGGGGCTGCCCAGAGAGGTTTGGAGTCCCCACCCCTGGAGGAATTTCCAAGCCCTGTGGATGTGGCACTTGGGGACATGGGCAGTGGTGGCCTTGGCAGTGCTGGGGGACGGTTGGACTCGATCTTGGAGGGCTTTTCCAAACCCAAACCATTCCATGCTTCCCTGCATGTTTGGGGTTTTCCCTGGACAGTGTTTCCCCTTCAGTGGGCACACGAAGCTCTTCCCCAGCACAGAAAGGCTCCGTGACCCACTGTCGGCGTTTGAGCTGCTGGGAACAAAATGTACATGACCTGGAAAAGCCTTCCAGATTTCCAGGAGGGAATTCTGAGACTGTCTTGGAGTGCCTTCCTAGAAAGCTTCCAGCAGCAGTGTGGTGCAGGTCAAACCAGGCTGCCACACAAAAAACCCCAACACAAACTCCAGGGGGGGAAATCTCAGCCATTTGCTATTTAAACAATCAGAGTAATTGCTTTAATTGAGTTTTGGTGCCTCTCACACTGCACAGCCACCCAACCCTGCCACAAGCCCAAGGCTTCCAGGCTCGCTCCGTGTTCCAGGAGAGCTGAGAACAGAAAGGAACCTCGAGCATCTGAAATTCCAAGCTGAGGAATGGCAGCAAGGGGGATAATTGCAGCCTAATGAATAATTAATTCCATTGCAGGCTGGATGCTGAACTTGTGGAACGGGTATCATCACACTGGAGGAGCTGCTCCACTTCCCTGCCGGTCACACACGGTCCCAGCTCTGGGATGGGGATGGGTTGGGACAGTTTATTATTGGGATATTTATTTCCTTCAACTGTTTAGGGCCGAAAATTCCCCTCCAGAGCAGCAGGAAACACAAATCCCTGTGGGCACGGACAGAAACTCGATGACTCTGCCCTTACTGCTTTGGTTATGGGCCAATATTGCAGCAGGGAAATAACAGCAGGGAGCTGCTGTGGGAGTAAAAGCTGCTAGAAGGGAATAGGGAAAAACCTCTGGAATAACAAAGGAGAGTATCGTGCCCCATCCCTGGAATGCCCAAGGCCAGGCTGGACGGAGCTTGGAGCAACCTGGGCTAGTGGAAGGTGTCCCTGCCTGTGGAATAGATGAGCTTCAGGGTCCTTTCCCAGCCAAACCAGTCTGGGATTCCATATGGGAAGCGGGCAGGCAGCGCACGGAAAGATGGAAGCAGCACAGCAGGGCAGAAAGGAGGGAAGGTGGAAATGAGTTGTGCCAGGCTGCAAAGGAGTAGGGACAGACAGAGGCAGTGGTGAGCGCTGGTGTGGCCTGGAAAGGGACTTAGAGACTTTAATACAGAGAGACTTCACCCAAGAATACATCCCATCCCAGGAAGGGCAGAGCTCAACTCCAGCCTGGCTCTGCTGACCCCGGCCAAGCTTTCACCAAAGGGAACTCGATGGGATTCTGTGCTGATAACAAGCAAAACGTTTAACCTCTGAACTTGAGCTTAAACCCCAGCCTTTCCACAGCCCCTCTCTCTTCACAGTGTCCCTGCCACAGCTCCATTTCCTTGCTCAGGGAAGTGCAGGGCTGGGTTTTCCTTCCCAAGCCCTCCCTGCTGGTTAAATGAAGGGCTGTCCAACACACCTGTGCCTCCCTAGGGAAAATGAACTCGGGAGTTACAAACCCCAGTGCTGAGATTCCCATCCACTCCCAGTGTCTTGGAAGGACTAAACCTGACTGACCCACGTAAAATAAAGGATTTGCCCCACTCGGGTGGCACTGGGCACTGGCCACACCGGGAGCTTTGCAGGTGAGGAAAGGGACACACAGCAGTGTTTTCCTGTAAAATAAAGCCGTGTTTTGCTCGGGGAAAGGACAAATGAGGGTAAAGATCTTATGTCTCGTCTCTGGGCTGCCACAGAGAGCCCTGCACAACCTATTTATCACCAGGGTTTTTCAAAACCCTGAGGATTTCAGGATTTCTCTTGGACAAATTTATCTTGGAGCAGAGAAGGCTACAGGGGGACCTCGGAGCCTTCCCCGCATGAAGTGCCTTTCTGCAAACTCACTCAGCTACTGGGGAGCAGCTTCAACCATATCATCCCCAAGTTTTCCTCAGAGCGCCGTGTTCCAGTGGGGATTATTTCGCAAAGTGCACATATTTTCTTCATAAACTGGAGCCAGGCTGGGAGAGCTGGGGGGGGTTCCCCTGGAGGAGAGAAGGCTCCAGGGAGACCTGAGAGCCCCTGGCAGGGCCTGAAGGGGCTCCAGGAGAGCTGGAGAGGGACTGGGG
>JAYRBT010000181.1:1261108-1271468 GCA_036023395.1 Myiotriccus ornatus
CCCCGGCGCGGCCCCAGCCGGCTGTGGGGGCGCCGCGCCGGGCCCTGAGCGCCCGCGGCCCCGCACTGCCGCGGCCGGCGAGGCCGGAGCGCCCCGGCCGACCATGGGGATCCTCTTCACCAGGATATGGAGGCTCTTCAACCACCAGGGTGAGCGCGGCGTGCCGGGGCAGTGCCGGGGGGGGCTGAGGGTGTCCGGGGGGGTCCCGGCGGGGCCGGACCCGCTCCGGGGGCTCCGGGAGACGGGGGGGTTACTCTCCTTTTGCCCTGCTCTCAGTCCCCGCAGTGCTCCTTCCTGACAGCCGCTGTTACATTATTAATGTGTGCCGAAGGAGTACGGCCGGGTTGCGCCGTGGAGAGTAGTTTCGGCTTACAGGCAGAGTGTGGGTTTAAGTGGTAAGCCTCGATATCTAGCTTTTTTTGTGGAGTAAATGCTATTTATAGCTTTAGCTGTGGCTGCCCCTGGATCCCTGGCAGTGTCCGAGGCCGGGCTGGACGGGGCTCGGAGCAGCCTGGGACAGTGGAAGGTGTCCCTGCCCAGGGCAGGGGTGGGACGGGATGATCCATAACTTCCCTTCCCAAGCCATCCTGTGAGCCTGTGCTTTGTGACACCTGTGTCCTTGGAGTAAGGTGCTCACCAGAGTTGTCACTTTTAACTACAGAACACTTCTTTCCGCGTTTATCAAGTCCTCGAAATTCGATTTTGGGGGAGTTTCAGTGCGCTCACAGCTGCGGGGTCAGTGTCCCAGCTGCGTCCCCGTTAACACTTAGTGCGAATGCAGCAAGGTATTTTTGTAGCACCCAGACCTTCTGAGCCGGCTGACTCCCAAACGTTTCCTATGCTGGCAGCATCGCACCCGAAACAAAAGTTCCTAAAAGTTACGTGGGGTCAGGCAAGCCGAGACTTTTACAATATTGTGCAGTTATGGAAAGTTACTAAAACTGGAGTTTGTATCGGATGGCACACGAGACAGCTCTGCAAAACCACACAATATTGGGAAAATCAAACTCAAGAAAACCCCACTTGCCTGACCCCTGTCCCCTCCCTCTCCTCTGGGATAAATCAGTGTGAGTGTACATCGATCTCAGTGTTTATAATGGCTTTTGGTTGCCCTGGAGGGCCAGCGGGTGGGGGGGAACACAGCCCCTTCTCACGGGGCTTTTACTTGCATAGTCCTGGTTGTTTGTGCAGTAAAAGTTGTGTAACACGGCTCGGAGCTGGCTGTGCTCACCCGTCCTGGAAATCCTAAATTTGGACGTGCTCAACCCCAGCTGTGAAGTTCCCAGGCAGTTTGGTGATGAGAAACAATAACTGAGTTGGGCACGGGGCTCCAGAGTGTCGGGGGAGGTTTGCTGAGCACCCCTTGGCTCACCCAAAACTCAGCTGGGTGAGTGTGCCCTGTCAAATGTCCGTGGGCAGGTCTGTCCCCCGGGTTCCAGAGCTGCTGAAAGGGCAGGAGGGCACAGGGGGATCCCCCTGCTCGCAGGTGCAGCTCAGCCTGTACTGGTACTGGGTTTTACTTGCAAAGAGACCAAGATATTGCCGTGACAAAGGGAAAGTGAAGGTTTACCACGAGGAGTTGCTGTGGGAGCTTGGGAGAGGATTCCAGTGGGACGTTGCTTTGGCAGTTTAGAGAAGGAAACATCCACGTGTAGTCTCAGAAGTTGTTCCTGCAGAGGGGGGTGAGTTGCCAGCCCCTTCCCTGCTCGGAGCAGCAGCTCCCCACCCAGCCTGAGCAGCTGGAGCCGGGCAGTGTTTGCTCGGGAAGCCGGTGGAAAACGTGGCACTAACGTTTCAGACCCAGCTGATGTCACGATAATGAACCAAGTAACTTACTTGTGCTGTTGTCATTTCAGAGCACAAGGTGATCATTGTGGGCCTGGACAATGCAGGGAAAACCACCATTCTGTACCAATTGTGAGTATGACCCTGTGTGTGGGGGGAATTTTGGGGTGTTGGAGGTGTGTGCTGTGCCTGTTGCTGCTCTCCTGGGTGGTTTGAGGCTAGAAGGGTCTCTGCTTTGCCCGGGGTGTGAGTGAGGTTCTGTTCAGGTGTGTCACCACACACTCACCTGTGGTGTCACCACACACGGCACTGGCTCTTTGCCAGCTCCGTAAAACAGGATTGGGGTGAGTGTTGGCCACGGGACAATGTTGCAAAACTGATCCCTGGCACCGATTTAAATCCCAGGCAAATTGCTGTGTGAGTGGCAGAGCGCCTCTCCCTGCCGTGACTCCTGTGCTGGGATGGCCTTTGGTGCCCTTTGTGGCTCGGGAAGAAGGGGGAGGGCTGATCCCAGGATGGAGCCAGGACAACATCTCCTGCTGTCCTGCACCTTCTGCCTCCAGCAGTGGCTTTGGCTGTGCTTGCGCCGCCCCTGCTGTACGTCAGGCTCATTTGAGCTCCCTATCTCGGGTCCTGAGCTGCAGTTTGATAAGAGGGTACACATTTGTGCACAGAAGCTCCTGGGTGGCACAGGCAGCTCAAGGTCTGTGTTGGGAACAGATTGGCCCTTTCCCACCGTGAAGTGTTCCCGAGGCAGCACCAGGAATAATTCCTGGTGGGAGATGTGGCCCTGCTGCTCCAATCCCGCACTGAAAATGTGCTTTCTGGGAGCGTTTGGGGTTTGTCACATTCTGACCTGCTTCTGCCTTTCCAAAACGTGGCACTGGTGCAGCATCTCCAGCTGCTCCTGCCCTCCCACTGCAGGGAGAGGGAGAGGATGGGGCTGGGATTTATCCAGTGGGTGAGATGGTTTAAAACCCACAAATAGAGTGAAGGGTATTTTTTAATGCAGCTCAGGGCTGTCCTGGTGCATTTACTGCTGTGACTTTCCACTTCCTCACAGATGTCTCTCAGTTCTTCCCCTTATTTCTGCAGTTTCAGTGTTTTATTTTCCCTTTCAGACAGTGGATCTCTGTGTGTCCTGTTCCTTTGTACCCAGTTTAGCTCCACAGGACTTTCCCAGCTCTCTTCTGGTATCCCCCTTCCCTGTTTGCTCTGTTCCTCCTGCCTGTCCCCTCCTTAGCCCTCCCCCACCTCTGCATATCCCATTTTCCCTCTTACAGACACTTCATTCCTTCCTGTTGTGTCCTCAGGTCTCCCTCCCCTCAGTGGGAGTTTGTGATCAGAAAACGTGTTAGAAATGGTGTTATCCCACCTGTCCTGTTGCAAACTGGGAGATGCCAACAGCTGGGATGGGAAAGGCTGTGGGTTCAGTCAAGGAAAGAGGATCATAAGTCCCTTCCAATCTTTAAAAAGAACTCTGCTGAAACCTGATTTTAAATACGAAATCAGCCCCAGGCATCACTGTTACCCTTCACTTGATTTTAGGGTCCTTCCAGTCCTTCTCCTTCTCTCCAATATTTGCCTTCAAGTGTGTGTGGTGAGCAGGTTTCTTGTGAAATGATGAGAGACACTGGATAACTGGGATTCATTTCCAGAGCACTGGGCCATCCCTTTCTCTCCCTGACTCCCAGTATCCTCTTCAGGAAATATTCCAGCACCTTACAAGTCTCAAATTGCTGCCACTGTAACCAAAACCTCTGATGAAACTTTAAAAACTTCATATGTAATGAAAAAAATGCATCAAGAGTATCAGAAGTAACAAATAATTAAATTCCTTGAAGATGGGTTTGCTTTGAAACTGCTGTTAATTTTTTTTGCCTGTTAAGGTGGAGTTTAAGTAGTTTAAAGCTCAGGAGTATCCAGAGCACACATCTGGTTATTTGGTGTGACACTGGTGGTCTCAGTGACAGAGTTACACTCGGGATCTCCAAACAGTATATTTGGAATATTTAATGACTGGGTGTCTCCCAGGAGTTGTGTGCTGGACTGTGCTAGAGGGGGGAGTTTGGACATAAAGCAGCTGAGTTGTGGATAAAACCTGTTCCCAGTGGCCTGCCCTGGAGGGGGAGCGGGAGGCAGTGGATGTGGTGTGTCTGTGGGGCTGGATGAGGAGCTCTTGTTCTCCTGAAACCTTGGGAATCTTGTGGCTGAACCACATTCTTGGAGCAAAACAACTGCTCTGTGGAGCAAAACAACTGCTCTGTGCCCCGAGTGCCAAGATGGGCCTGGAGAAGGAAGCGCTGCGAGCTCCAAACGGCTTCTGAGGGGGGAATTCCCCCAGCTCTGTGGTGTGATGAAATCCAGCGCAGTCTCGTGCAGGAGTGTGCTCCCAGCTCCGTGATGGGATTATTCCACAGCTCAGGGAGTTCTGTTATGGCTGGGTTTGTTTATCTTTATGCACCTCCCCTGGTCCGGGGGGTTTGCTGTAACCCCTCTGGGCTGGGAGCCCCAGCCGGGGTGGGTTTCTTGGGATGAGAGTGCTGGTGGTGACCGGCAGTGTCCCTGTGCCCGTGCAGCTCCATGAACGAGGTCGTCCACACGTCCCCCACCATCGGCAGCAACGTGGAGGAGATCGTGGTGAACAACACGCGCTTCCTCATGTGGGACATCGGGGGGCAGGAGTCCCTGCGCTCCTCCTGGAACACCTACTACACCAACACCGAGGTGGGGCCTCGGGGCAGGCACATACCGAGCACAGAACTGATGAAAATGCTGCTTGAAATCAGGGTGTCCTGTGTGCTCTCAAATATGGTCCCAGTACAGTTATGTTCTATAAATTATGTTTATATGTGGTTAAATGCAATTCTTACAGTAATTGCCTTTGTTCTGCTGTGCTTCCCTGAGAGATGCTGGGACCTCTTAGAGGTCCTTTGCAGCCTGAAGGGTTCTCTGACATTTATCTGCATGTGGGCTCTTGGAGTTTGGAGCCAAAGGGCTTTTTAAATCCCTATTTGCCTGTTGGTTTTAGAACTAGAGAAAGAAAGCTGGTACAGTTGATGTTTTTAAGGCTGCAGCAAGTGATTTGAGGGGTCTCTGTGGGGCCTCAGTTGTGCCAAGCAAGGAACAACCCCAGCCATGGGATTACAGAGAATTTACTCACTTTCAATATGAATTTTTCCCCTGAAAAATGGAGAACAGAAAGTCCCAAGTTGTGTCAGAGCTGCCTCTGTCCCCAAACCACAGCCCAGCCTGGGAACCACCCCAGGGGGCTGGGGGAGAGGGTGGGATAGGGCTGAGAATGCAGCTGGATAACGGGCTGGGAGCAGGGACCTGCTCAGGAACCAGGAAGGTTTGGCCACACAGACGGGGTTTGTTCTCTAATAGTTTCACTCTTTGCAGTTTGTGATAGTTGTGGTGGACAGCACAGACAGAGAGAGGATCTCTGTGACTAAGGAAGAACTGTATAAAATGTTGGCACACGAGGTGAGTAAATCCTGGGTCTTTCATATATTTATTTTAATATTTATTTTGATATTTATCTGTGTGATACGTGTTAAGGGAAGCAGATTTCCACCCTGAACTGTCTTGTGAAATTCCCAGTAAACTGTAAGTTGATCCTAAATTTGTCAGACTCAGGGAAACAGCACTTGGGACCTGTCAGTGGTTCTGTGGTGTTTTTACCTCAGTCCATGTTAACCTCTGAATTAGATCCTTAAAAAACCCCTTGTTTCCTGCAGTAAATCAATCACTATTTGATAACTTCAGGGTAGCCTGATGTGCTGTTTTTGGTGAAATAATGTGGTTTTTGGCAACCAGGTGTAAAGCTGGAGGAACAGGCAGCCCCTGGCCATACTCTGGGCTGTGTTTGGAATTACAAGGGAGGGTGTAAATTGCTGAATTGCAAAGTCCCTCTTTAAACCTGAGCTCTGGGTCAGGTCTAAACCTGAGCCCTCTGGCTCTGAGCTGTAAATCCCGACCTGATGTCTCAGCCAGGCAGTACCTGTGGCATGACCTGAATCCAGGCTGGATCAGTGTGTGTGAGATGGTGCTGAGCTTCCAAATTTAAGTGTCAGAGTAAAAAAAATTGCATAAACATGATGGCATTGCTTCCCAAAATATGGCACCCATATTTAAGCTACAGCCACAGTCCATGGACTGCAGGAAGGGCAAAGCCTGCCTATGGATTTCCTTGGAGAAAAAAAACAGTGCCTTGAATGTCTCATTTTTTGGTATTTAAAATTTTTTTTTTAATTTTTGCTGTTTAACTTTTATGGTTAATAAAGTAAATTCTAATCTGCATCTTCTGTTTCCTAATAAAGGGAAGATGCAGAAGTCGTTAATTGAGATTTGCCATGAGGAAGGTGCAGGATTCCAGGCTGCAGGAGCCCTTGCTCCGTGCTGGGAGATGATTCCTGAGGCACCCCCAGTGAATGTGCCCATTGTTGTCCAGCAGGATGTTTCCAGGCTGTTCCCACTCCCTCTCCAGACGCTGTTTGGAGAGAACAGCAATAGCTACAGGCTGAAAGGAAACTCAAATATTTGTTTAAAATGGCTTTTCTTTGCTCCTTGAAGTCTTTCCTTTCTGCCCAGCGGTTCCATTGAGCTCCTGTTAAAGCAAAATTGAGTTTCCCAGGTCGGTTCCAAGTATTTTCTGGACCAGTTGGCAGTTTGGGAATTATTTTTTTGCCTGTAAACCTCAGTGTGCCCGACAGGTAGTTAATGCCTGAGTTGGCTTGGCTTCCTGGGAACACCTTTCTGCTTTCCAAGGGAGACATCTTCCATAATAACCCCTGCCCTGGTGTAATTCCAGGCAGTTGGAGGCCAAATAAGCTTGTCCAGCAGTCCCTGTTCCCAGATTTAGTGCTGCCCAGGGATGCAGGTGCTCTGATCCTCCTGGAGCACAGCAGAACCTTGTGCAGAGTTTTCCACGTCACCCATGGCCAAACCTGGCTGTTTGTGCTGCTGGATCAAAGCCCTTCCATGTCACCCTGCAGCAGTTTTCCTGCAGGATTTTTGGCTGGGGCTCAGGGTTCCCTTTGGTGTCACATCATTTGCCTCCAAGGGCTGCTTTGTCATCATTTTCTCCTCTCTCCTCTCTGCCCAGGACTTGAAAAAAGCAGGTTTGCTGATCTTTGCAAACAAGCAGGATGTGAAGGAGTGCATGACAGTGGCTGAAATCTCCCAGTTCCTGAAGCTCACGTCCATTAAGGATCACCAGTGGCACATTCAGGCCTGCTGTGCTCTCACTGGAGAGGGGTAAGAGGGATTCTGTAATCTGGAGTTACCTGGGGGTTTTATTCTACTGTTTGGTTTTAGCACCCATTCCTCCCCTCTCAGCAGTAATCCCAGAGGGGTTTGGGATGGAGGGGACCTTAAAGATCATCCAGTCCCACCCCCTGCCACGGGCAGGGACACCTCCCCCTATGCCAGGCTGCTCCAGCCTGGCCTTGGACACTCCCAGGGGTGCAGGGGCAGCCACAGCTTCTCCAGGAATTCCATTCCAGAGCCTCCCCACTTAATCCTAAAACTTACTCTGGGCCCAGAACACACTGACTTAGGATCAGTGTGATCAGGAAACCAACTATTCCATCAAACCCTCGGTCTCCCCTCACAGAGATAAAACTTTATATGAACTGGGCTTAGTGAGAGCCCAGGGGGAATGACCTGAAGTCTGTTCTGGTTTATCAAGAGTAATCCCAGTCAGAGAGACCTTCACGTCCTGAGATCCAGGATCTGAAGTGTCTCACTCCTGGACTGCAGAACAGGCTCTGGGAGACGCCACACTTGGCGTGGATAGTTCCTGGAAATGAGTCACGGGAAGAATTTCAGCTGATGCCGTGGAATTACCTTGGGAGTTCTCCTCAGAAGTGCATGTGTCCCTTAACCGTTGTCCCTTCTGTTCACAGACTGTGCCAAGGACTGGAATGGATGATGTCAAGACTTAAGATCAGATGATTTTTGGTGCCCCCTTTGCACAGACATTGCTCCAGGAGCGGTTCCCCGGCAGAGGCGGTGGGGTGGATGGATTTGGACTCAACTGACTGCAACTGTATTTTCGGCAGAGCTGCCCCCTCCCAGTGTACAGGAAGGACCGTCCCCAGAGGGAACTGCAGCCCTGGCTCCAGTGGGGTTTGGTTTGCTGGAGGATCCCTTTCGGAGCTGTGACCAACCTTTAGAAGCTGCAGCCCCTCGGGACAGCCCAGCCTCGGGCGTGGGGAAGATGAAGCAAGAGGAAAGGAGCTTTTAATTTACAGTTTTATTATCCTGTTGTAGCCCTCTCTAGTGGAAGATGTTGGCTTCATTATTCCAGTAAATCAGCAACAAATCACTGGCTTAGGTATCAGCTCCTCCAGTATTTTTAAGGATACCGATGTTACAAATGCAACCCTGTTTTCCTGTCTGTGAACTGTACATATTTGTGTATATTTATACCTCATCTTTGGTTCACTGCAGTCCGTTCAGAGCAGTGTGTGCAGCTGGATCAGTGTGTTGGCAGCAGCACTGACGTGTGACATGGCCACATCCCCGTGTCCCTCTGTGCCCACCAGACCTTGGCTCCCACAGCTGGACAAACCAACCCTCCCTTCGGCCCATGGCTGGTTTTCCACAGGATTTTTTGGGGAGGGGGGAGCTGGGGTGGGCTGGGGCACCCGTGGGTTGAGCTCTGAATGCCAGTGTTGGCCACCAGGACAGATTTGCCCGAGGGTTTCGAACGAGGTGGGTTTTCCTTTCCCGGTGTTGTTTGGGTGATGCTGCAGGTTCATGTCCTGCCCACTGCTCTCCTTTGCAGTTTGTTTGATTTAGGTCTAAGGGTACCTTTAGCTGTCAAAAAGGGAAAAACATCTTTTTTTTTTTTTTTTTATAAACCAAAGAGGAGGCACAAAAGTATGTTGGACAGTCCCACTGGAGCCGTGCAAGTCACACTCTAATGAAGTGTTTTGCAGAGGAAAAACTCTCTTTGCTACATAAACGTGCAGATATATCAATATGCAGTGGAGGGAACTGGATGGGGACACCACATGACACTACTTGGAAAGCTCTGAGTGAGCCACACGAGTTCCAGGTGAAAACAGAACTCCCTGCATGGTCCCCAGAGCACTTTTGGAACACTAGGATGACCTTTCCTTGCTGTAGCACCTGATGGGCTGCCTGTCCCGTGCAGGAGGTGTCCAGAATTCCCCTTTTAGAGGATGGAGGCAGCTGGGATGGTGGTTTGACATGTCAGTGTTGTGGGAGTGCACGTGGCCTTAATCACAGGCTCTTCTGTTGGAGGTGCCTGGGGAGGACAGCAGAATGAAAGCAACCTGTGCTTAAGGTGTCCTTCCCTTCCTGAGGGGGCTGGAAAAGGCATTTTACAGGAAAAGCTCCGTTGGAACTTTTCAAGGTGCTTCTCTCTGGGATAACCTGGCTGGTGTTCCTGCCTCCCTGGGAGCACGTGGATCCTCGGGGAGAGGGAAGGGAGGCAGCCTCAAAAGTCGGTATTTAACAAAGGCAGGGAAAGAATTGACCTTTTTAATCTATTTTTGGTATCTCTGAGGCTCCCTGGCCGGGGGGCTCTGCTGTCTCTGTCAAACATTAAGGTGTACATGCATATACCCATAGTGCATGCACATAGATCTTGGTATTTAACTGGTGTATTGCAAAATGTATCAATGTTTGAAGAATTAACAGTTTCCTGCAGAGGCTCTCTCCGTTTCTCTGACAGTATCTACAAGCAACAGAGCTCTGTGCACACACGAAATGGAATTGTACATTTTCTAGTCTGGAAAAGAAGGAAAAAAAAAAAAAGCAGACTTTGCTTCTAAACCCGAGTGTTTGGTTTGTGAGTCTTTGCTTTGATCCCTCCGGGGTGTTAAAGGCTGAGAACTCTGGGCTCATTCACTCTAAGAAAAGGAGTTGTTGTCAGTGGCAGAGCAGTGGTGGAGCTGTACTGGGGTATTTGCCGCTCGTTTGGGGGATTTCTGTGCCCATGGAGTGAAGGTGTTGTGGTTTCTCCAGGTGTGGGCTGTGTGTGACCAGACACTGTGTGTTTACACAGCACTTACCTTGGGTTTACTCTTCCCCTCTCGTGGCCACTTCCACTTTCTGTGGCTCTGAGGCCCTTTGTGGTTCCCTCCCCTCGGGCTCCAGAGCAGCCCCAGAGCCCAGCCAGGAGCCAGACTGGCTGTTAAACGGTGTCTTTGGGGCCCTGAGGAGTTTATAACCCAAAATTTAAGCTGTTCTCTGTGTGAGGGACAGTGAAAACAAGCCAGCCTTAACCCAGCTGCAACCAAGGTGTGCCATGTCACGTGTAGCCACGAGCTCTGTGTCTCTTCTGTATTTCTGGGGGCAGATGTGGCCAGAATTCAGCAGTGCCTGATGTTCCCTGACACATCCTGTGCCTGCAGCTCGTCCAGGGCTTGGCACTCCCAGGTGGGCACACCTGGGGCTTTAAATGCCGATTTTCAGTCTGGGGGGATGGTGGGATTTGTCACCTCATTGCCACTGATTCCAGACCTTCCCCTGGAATGGTTGCTGAGACCTATTCCAACCCCCCTGGAATGGTTGCTGAGACCCAGTCCAACCCCCCTGG
>JAYRBT010000181.1:1276287-1292497 GCA_036023395.1 Myiotriccus ornatus
TGAGCGAGGGGAGATGATGGGGCTGAGCGAGGGGAGATGAGATGATGGGGCTGAGCGAGGGGAGATGAGATGATGGGGCTGAGCGAGGGGAGATGACGGGGCTGAGCGAGGGGAGATGACGGGGCTGAGCGAGGGGAGATGACGGGGCTGAGCGAGGCCCGGCCGGAGCGCGGCCCCTCAGCGCGGCCGCCATTTACCGCCCGATGGCGCCCCCGCGCGGCCGCGGCTGGAAATGGCGGGCCGGGGCTCCCCTCAGTGGTGATGGAGGGCGAGCCTGAGGATGGAGAATCGCGGAGTTATTAACGCTGGCAAACACCTCCGAGGTCATCAAATCCACCCCCCATGCCCACCAAACCATGTCGTAAAGTGCCACGGCTACTCGTTCTTCGAACGCTTGCAGGGATGGTGACTCCACCACCTGCCTGGGCAGCCCGTTCAATGCTTAACCACTCTTACAGTGAATAAATGTTTCCCAAAATCCAATCCAAACGTCGCCTGGCACAACTAGAGGCTGTTTCCTATTGTGCTGTCGATTGTTTCTCTGGGAGAAGAGCCAACCTCCATGTGGCTCCCCCCTCCTGTCAGGGGGTTGCAGAGCCAGAAGGTCCCCCCTGAGCCTCCTTTTCTCCAGGCTGAGCCCCCCCAGCTCCCTCAGCCCCTCCTGCTGCTCCAGCCCCTCCCCAGCTCCATTGTCCCACTAGGAGAGATGTTCCATGGAACCTGCTACTCACAAGCCAGCAAGGAGTGGTGGAAGATGCCAAGGTCAAGGGCAGCCGTGGCTGCTGTGGCCACAGGACTGCGGAGCTGAAGGTTCAGAGCGCAGTGAGGAAGATAAACAGGATTACGATCTCAGACTTCAGAAGGACAGATTTGGGGCTGTTCAGGGAAGATCCTGCAGGGCCCAGGGGAGTTGGGTGATCTTCTGGAATGCTTTTCTCAGGGCACATGGTTCAATCCAAAGTGCAGAAGTCAAACACAGCAGGAGGCTGGTGTGGAGAACACGGAGCTCCTGACGCAGCAAATCACAAAAAAAAAAGAAATATACTGAGGGTGGAAGCAGGATCAGGACACTTGGGAGGAACATAAAGACTTAAAACATTGCAAAATCCATTCCTTCAAATTCAGCTGGATTTGATGTTCAGGAAAGGCAAGGAGGAAAATCCAAGGAACTACAGGCTGGTCCATCTCATTTCATTCTTTGGGAGGGCTGTGGGGCAAATCATCTGAGAAGCTGTTTCTAAACACACGAAAGACATGAAGGTCGTGAGGAGCAGTAAACATTGAGTTATCAAGGGCAAGCCTGGGCTGACCCATCTCAGCAGTGTTTCTAAAGAGTCCACGGCTGCTGTGGACGGGGGGAGAGCAGCGAAGGTGGCGTATCATCTTGGCTGCTCCAGGGAGACCTCTTTGTATCACCAAGTTTATGACATTAGGGGTGCAGAGAGGACAGTAAAGTGGCTGGAAAATCAGCAGGGTCAGAGTTGTGATCAGTAGGACAAAGCTGAACCGGCAGCCAGTAATTACTGGTGCCCTTCAAGGATCTGTAGGTAGGAACAACTCTGAGGACAGGCTTAGAGAAACCTACTCCAGCCCCCTCAGAGCATCACCAAACACTTGGAAAGTCCCGGGGTTTACATGCTGATTCTTTCAGTGTGGTCATCATTGCCTTCCCTCTCGGGGGCAAAATTAGATAACGATCCTTCATTAATTACTTGGGCGATGATTAGTTGAGGAATGTGTGGAAAACACCCAATCATTGACGCAAAAAATGAAGGGATGTTCAGAATCACCAAATGACTGCATCAGCACCTGTGAGCTGCAGCCCTGCTCCTGCAGCAGTGTGGTTTTCAAACAGCTTCACAGAGCTACAGTTTGCTGATCTGACCTAATCATGATTTTTTCCTCTTTTTTTTTTTTATTTTTTTAATAGTACTACATTGAGGAGACAGTTGTTGAGGAGGGTGAGCCACATGAGGTAAAGGTCCCTGTCATTATTCATATACTGTCTATATGCATGTAATTAATGTGTAACTCTAAATTAGGAGCTCTTTTGTATTCTGAGGTTTAATTTTTCACATTAAACTCACAAATAGCACCAAAGGGTTGCTGTTTAATACTTTATTTCCTCTGCTGTGGGATGATCTAGAGGACCCCTTTGAATGTATCAGTTCTGTTCCCTTCCCCTTGTGGAATTTCCCAAAAAAACCTGATGGTTTGCAGATTTCACGTCACTGGTAACAAATATTTGGGTCATCAAGGATTTGTTGCCACAACTTTAAATACTATTTACAAAATAGATATATCTCAACTCTCTCCTATGTTATCATGAAATATTCTTTATGGCATAGGCTTGTGAAGAAACCAAAGCTATTAAATGTTTAATTTGTGCTGTATTTTCAGTTCTGTCTCATACTGCTGCAAACAGCTATCAGAAATTTGACTTTAAAGGCAATTTAAAAAAAATAAATTTATATGAAAAAAATCTGACTCTTATGCAGGTGATTTTGGAGCACGTTTTTAAATTGTAATAATTATTTTTAAATGCTTTTCATCAGAATCGTAGTGTTAAAATTATTGCTTGCAGATCATAATAATGTTTATTTGTTGACGAACAAGAATATAAACTATTTAAATTCATTGGGAGCTGTACATATTAAACAGAGGCAGCTTCCACATCCTCTTGTGAATAATTACATGAGTTTGATGCAGAAGCCAGCCAGACATTTAATTCCTTGTTGCCTTTTTAGGTTGGGTGATGTATAGTGGGAATAATGGATAATCCCAGCAGGAAAAGTGTCACTGGTTTTTTATCTCCAGGTGGATCTGGATAAGCTTTTGCTCACTCAGGGAGGTGAAAAATACTTATAAGAATGAATTTGTAGAGTTACAAGGCAAGTAATTTGATTTCTTTATTCCCAGGTGGTCACTGAGATCACTGAGACTGTCAGCACAGATTTCTCAGGTCCCAAAACCACCACAACCACCTACAGTGTGGAGCAGGACAAGCCTCCTGGGGAGGAGGCAGCACCTCCAGCCAGGACGAAGACAATACGGACTAAAGTGGACCCATCCAAGTTCTTGACGCCTTACCTGGAACACAGCAACAAAATGAAGGACCTATTCAGTGAGGTGAGATTGTCCCACGGCTTTGATTTCTTCAGGAACACCTTGAGAAGATTTGGTGGGGATTATTTGATTATTATCTCGCAAAGAACCAAATTTATTTCTAAATTAAGATCACAATAATATCAGTAGTCAATTCTCAATTATTATACAACAATGGATATATAGTAATATCAATTATATATTTTTATATAAAAATTATATATATATAAATTTTATGTATATGTATAATTGTTATTAGTAGTAACTTAATATCAATATTAAGCTACTAAGGAGAATATAATCAATTAAAGGTGATCCAAACCAGACTGAAGTTAGAGATGGATTTTCTCCTATTGTGTCAGATGGAATGAAGTCAGTTGGTTAAAATAAGCATAACTGCCAGTGTAATTGAGTAATGCTCATTTCTGTTATTAAATAATCACCCCACATTCTTATCCTAAGCAGGTAAATACGGCAATAATTGCCAGTAGATTTCTGTCAGAGCTTTAGGCTGTGTCTTAATTATATTTGCCATTGTTTTCTTCCAGAACAAGTACAAAGAAAAATTTAGAAAAGAGAAGGGAAAGCCTTATGCTTCCACTGTTGACACCCCAGAAATTCGGAGGATCAAGAAGGTGCAGGAGCAGCTCAGTGAGGTGGGTGACAACTGCGTGAGAAAACAGTGTTTAGTGAGCAGTGAAGAAGCAAATGAAGTCTGAATTTTGAGTGCTGGATAAGGAGTGATAATTCCAACCAAGCTGCTGTTTTGCCATGGGAATGGGACTGTACTGGTTTGGCACTGCAGCCAGTGCTTGCATGGGAATGGAGTGGGAAATGCAGCTACACTGCATACCCTGGGGGTGGATCTCTCACTGTACAGAGGGGAACTGCTCTCAGAAACAGCTCTGTGCTTACAGACAGGAATCACCTCCGGCTTGAAATCCCAGCTCTCAAAGCTGCATTTCTGCCCCAGTCAATCCCCCACATCCATTGGTTTCCAGAGGCTTCATTTCTAGGTCCATTCAGGTGTTGGGTGTTTAGTGTCAGAATGTCAATATTCTGATTTTCTTTGGAAGCAGAAAAGCAGTTTTGCTGTGGAATAAACGACTTTCTGTGCCCTGCAGGTTAAATACCGCATGGCTGGGGAAATTGCCAGGACTATTTGCCACGTGGATGAAAAGGCCAAGGATATAGAACATGCCAAGAAAGTGTCCCAGCAAGTGAGCAAGGTGAGTGGGCTGGACTGTGGGAACATCAGTGCATCGTGGAGCTGCTGATATGAATAAAGGTTTGAGCTAAAGCCGTGTTTATACAATGATTTAGAGGCACAGGGAGGGACAGCAGAGAAGTTAATATAGATATGTCTTGTAAATGTAAATATAATCTTAAATGTTTCCATTTGATGCCTTCAAATGTCACTGGGCTGAGGCTTTCACTTCGAAATAATCTCAAGAGCAGGTAGTTTATTCACAATATTTACACAGTATCGACAAAAGTAAATGTTTTTCTAGGGATTGAGTGACCAACTGGCTGATCTTTCCTTCCAGGTGTTATATAAACAGAACTGGGAGGAGAATAAGGACAAGTACCTTCTGCCCCCTGATGCTCCAGAGCTTGTGAATGCAATAAAAAACACAGCAATGTTCAGCAAGGTAAGAGAAAACAACCCCAGCTCTAAGCAGCTGGAGTGAGAGAAGCTTTCCAAGGCACAGATTAATTCACAATGAGCGTTCTGGTGTTTTTCTGGGTTCCAGAAACTCTACACTGAGGAGTGGGAAGGAGACAAAGCTCTGTTTTATCCCTACAACGACAGCCCAGAGCTCAGGAGGGTGGCACAGGCTCAGAAGGCTCTGAGTGATGTGAGTACCAAACACAGTTGGGTTCCACCATAACTTGGTAGGATATTTCTGTTCTACACTAGAGTTTTATAATATTTAAAATTAAATATTTGAATGAAATGATTTCAAGGTCTTCTGATCTTTTATAATCAATGAGGGGACCTAAAGTATCTCTGCAAATGGAGAAAAAACTCCCAGGGTTGGCTCCAAGTCCAGCTCACCCTTGTGGGTCTGCAAATCTGTCTCTAAAACAGCCATAAGCAAAGTCAGGAATTGGCAGGGCTGGGGGATTTGCTGATATTTGGATACTCAGAACTCTCCAGTCGGGGATTTCACATCAAGATTTCGGTGAATTTTGCAGATGTTCACTGGTAACACACTGACTGAAGGGCTTGCTGCTGCAGTGGCTGTGGGCAGAAGTGCTGCTGTTCACGGGGTGGGAGCAGAGTCAAATGTTCTGATGCTCAGCTTGGCAGTTACTGGAAGTCTCTGTTTCCTCCCCGTTTTCAGATTGTCTACAAAAAAGGGCACGATGAGCAGAAAGCCAAATTTACGTCCCTGCCAGATCCCCCTGAGGTGGAACAGGCCAAGAAGGTGACAAAGCAGCTGAGCAATGTGAGTAGGATGCAGGGTCTTTTCCTGTAGAAACACTTCGGGAGTTAGAGAGGCAAAAAGGTACCTAAAGACAGGCAAAGAGAAAGAAAAGAAATGAAGCAAGCCCAGATTTGCAGAAGAAACTGGAACCAAGTTGTATAATCTTTTAAGGCAGAAGTAGGATTTAAACTCAGTTCAGAGTTTAGGACAAGCATGAATTTATTTTATGTATTTTATTGTGTACTGAACATTTTCTGCTCCTTAAGATTAGAGAGTTACACTGTTCACTTCTGATTGTAGAACCACTCATAAAATATTATACTGAACCCATTTGGAAGGTGAAATAATTTTGCTTAGAGAAAACTTCTATAATCTTATTATTCCATAGTTTGAAAGCTAAATTGTCATCAAGAAAATTTTGTAACATGGAAAAACCAAGATCAGTATCATAATTCTTTGAAATGAATAAAATAATAAGCAGCAATAACAGTAAATTCCCACTTAACTAATGGGCAATATTATGTCCCAATATTATGTGAGCAGTGAGAAAACAGAACTAAAAGAATATGTTAGTGAAGAATCACGGAGAGATTTTCTTATTAATAACTTTGTTCAAAAAGAGATTATTTATGCCACCTATTTATCCTTTTTAGGTCAGAGGAGGAACTAAGAGCAATAACTGAACACTGAAGTGGTTTGGGCAGATCATATTTGAGGTGTTTTTGACAATAGCTACTGAAGTGTTTACAAGGCAGATGTAAAATGTGAAGCAACTTTAAAAATACAGCTGTGAAAACCAAAGCTGTCAAGTGATGGAAACAGAGCTGTGTCTTGGGGATTAAATCTGATTGTTTTATTTCCTTACAGATTAATTACCACGAGGACTATAAAAACAAAATCAAAGGCAAGTGGAGTCAAACTCCGTGCTATGACGTGGCCATTGCAAAGATGAATGCAGAAAATCTAAGTATGGTGAGTGGGTTCTTCAGGAAATCCTGAACAGCTTTATCCTCTGTCTATAATAACATGGAAAATACTGATATCATTTACCTGCTCCTCTTGTGACATTTCTGCTTTCCTCAGTAAGCCACTTTGTGGACGTCTGATTGGAATGTAAGTGCATTTAATACGTTGTTTTCTGTCTGTCTCTTCCTAACAGAGAAAGTACCAGGAAGACTTTGAAAACATGAAAGACCAAATCTACTTCATGCAGACTGAAACCCCAGAGTATGAAGCCAACAAGAGAGCTTCAGATAATGTCAGTAAGGTGAGTTCTGGGTGTTCCACCTGCTCAGCTTCAGAACAGTCCCACAGTCAGGCAAGTTGGTGCTGAAACTGTTTTGTCAGGACCTTTCATGGTCCTTTGCCACCAGGAAGGGGTAGATAAGTAACAGGAGCATTTTTCCTGAAAAATTCAAGGTTATAGCATAGAATAGAATCATATCCCAGACTGGATTGGGTTGGAAGGGACTTTAAAGCCCATCTTGTTCCAGCACCGACACCTTCCACTGTCCCAGGTTGCTCCAAGCCCCGTCCAACCTGGCCTTGGACACTTCCAGGGGTCCAGAAGCAGCCACAGCTTCTCTGGGCAGTTACACAGGTTAGTGAACATTTGGCTTTTAATACTGATTTTTCAAACCCTGCCCTTTTTGGTTTTATTTTTTCAAGGTGAAATACAGAGCAGACTACGAAAAGAAGAAAGCTATTGCAGATTACAATGTGCTTCCTGCTACAGAGAACCCATTGCTGAAGCAGTTAAAGACTGCAGGCAATATTCTGAGTGATGTAAGTGTCACGAGTTTCAGTCCTGTGTGAGAAACCAAACTCCTCATTTCTTCACAAGGCCTCTCCTTTGGATCTCTTGGTATTTCTAGTTTTGTATTTAGTCATGAGATGCCCCCAACCATGGGTAAAGAGTAATTTCTCCACAAATGAGTGGGGGCTGTAGCAGTGGCATGTGGATAGCTAGTTGTTTTATAATTCATTTAGATCCCTGTGGATAATGGATCACAAGAGGACAGTTCTCCCCTTACTGGTTTAAGGAATTTCAACTGATACAATAATGATTAAATTTGTGGTACTTTTACACATGCTGTGTTCTGGTTACTCACTGTAACTGCCTTCTCAGGTTCTCTCCTCTTACTGTTTTCATCTGCACGGAAAGAGATGACATATTTCTCAGTGTCAGAACTTCAAAAACCGTTAGTCAGACCTTTCTGGCTTCCCTCACAAACCTAAAAAAAAGGTTACTTTAAAAAACCATGGGGAAATCAGTGCCATCTGTTTCTCTGTCCTGTGGGAAATCTTCTCTTTGCAACCGTTTCACAGCTTTCCTCTCGCAATTTTTAACGTGCTGTGGGTGAGTTGCAGTGAAATCTCTCCTGCATTGGCTGACCTTATTTTCTCTTGCAGAAATTATACAAAGAAGCCTATGAACAGTCCAGAGGCAACAAGATGAATTACTGTGACACCCCCAAGTTCCAGACCGACACTGCTCTGAAGAATTTCAGCGACGTATGTACTCGATTTGTGTTGTGCCCTTCAGTCCTGACCCTCTGGGTTACTTCTGTTTATCAACTCAGGATTGTTTTCCCAGATAAAATACAAAGAGGCCTATCAGAAGAATATTTTGGGGCACTATTTGGGCAGCTTTGAGGACCCACATCACACCCACTGCATGCAAGTGGAAGCCATGAAGAGCGACGTGAGTGTGGCCGTTGCTTTCCCCAGCACACCTTCATTTCAGAGGAAGCTCAGTTCTGGTTTCTTACCCAGTGTTGATTTTGCTCCTAGAAAAACTACAAAGCAGATTACGAGGAGGAAAAGACAAAATGCTACTTCCCCCAGACCATAACTCAGGAGTATGAAGCGATTAAGAAGTTGGAGCAATGCAAAGACGTAAGTAAAGAACAGGAGTGGAAATTACCGGAGTGATTCCTGTTAACTTCAGGATTTTGAATTTGGCTTGACTAGCTGAAGTGACTTTTAAAAACCTTCATCCCTATTTTAGAGTCTTTTGTGACATCTAGTGATCCAGACAGATATTGCACAGGCCCTTTTTTAACAAGTAAAACCATAAAATTAAAGGAATAGTACCAAAATGAAGAATGAACATCAGGCATTCACCTGCTTAACTCAACATATTTTAAAATGAATCCTTTGAAAGTACTTAAGTTACTTTATTCATAATTTTATTTACTTTATCAATGCTTTATGTGCCTCTTCTGCCAATGTATTTTTTATCTTCCTTCAGCACACCTACAAAAAGCATCCTGATCAAACCAAATTCACTGCAGTCACTGACTCTCCAGTACAGAAGCAAGCAGAGATCAACAGCAAACAGCTGAGTGATGTAAGCAAAATTACCAATTTCTGCCCTCTCTCACTTCATCATCCAGTTTTAAGAGAACTCCTGAAATAAATGTGTAGGTGACTGTGTGTGTATTTTCACAGTTCCAGGGGAAAATATCCTAGAAATCACATTTTTTGGTAGTTTTTTTAATTTACAATTAATTTGGGCCGCTAAATTTCTTTCTTCGTTTTTCTTGGCAGATACTGTATAAATCCAAAGGTGAAGAAATAATTCACAAGTACCACCTCCCTCCTGATGTGCCCCAGTTCATACAGGCCCGAGTTAATGCCTACAACATCAGTGATGTGAGTATATTTGGAATTTAGAGCTCTTCATCCAAATGAAGTTTCTGTTAAATTCACCTCTTCTTCGAGAACTATTGCAAAATGGGATTGGAACAATGCAAAGCAGGGGGGTTGATCTGAAAAGTGGAGCTATTCCTCTCCTATCCCCAAATGCCCAAGCTCTGAAACCAGCTAAACTTTTGCTTTTGTGCTTGTTAAGCAAATTTTTAAGCTGCCTGAGCATTCATGAGCATAAACACATTTCAGTGCTTTACTGCTGTAAAAACTGAATGAGAAGACCAGAGTGATATTATTCAGAGTCCTGTGGGTTTGGAGACTTATATAATTTATTTTTATATAAAGCATTGCATGGGCAAGCAGTACAAGCTCTCTGTGTGTCCCTTCCTGATGCTGGGCTTCCAAAGGCCATTATCCAGCAGGAAGATAGGAATGCTTTTTCCTGCCACTCAGCTACTTGCCTGCCTGCTTTCCCTCCCTGCTTGTATCCATCCAACACCCTAAAGATCTCCACTGACAGTATCAATTCTATTGCCTTCATGATATTAAATTTTTGGTGGCATTATCGGCCTTCCAGGAGCGAGATAAAAGCTGCTGTCGCCTTTAATAGCCTTGAAATGCAAATATTCTGTCCAAGCTGATAATAAAAGGTCAGCCAGACTGCTTTCTTCAGTCGTTTCACACCACAAGGGCCGAGTTTGAAGCTGACAGTTAAAGAATTTCTGAAGGTTCAGTCAAATGAAAAAAGGCTTTGCTTAATCAATGCCAAAAATGCCACTGATGGAGTTGTTCTAAATAAATATTGAAGAAGAAAAATGCCTGTGGAGTTAATGATTATCTTTGTAGCAGATTTATTTATCCAAATAGAACTGCAGTTTGTGTGCAGGTTAACGGTTTTCCTTGAAATTTCTCAGACTAAACTGAATATTTTGACTCTATAACTGTAATAAAAATAATGGCTTAAACACTTGGTTAAAATCGCTGCTCCTAACGCTGTGAATTCCTTTCTTTTCTCCCTCCAAGGCTAACTACAAAGCAGACTGGAAGAAAACCCTTTCCAAGGGGTATGACCTGAAACCAGATGCCATTCCCATTATTGCAGCCAAAGCCTCTCGGAATATTGCGAGTGACGTGAGTACCATTTACAGCACGTGGAACACATAGCCCTGCTGCACTGCAGCTTTCTGTAGCACCTTGTCTGCCTCAAGTATCACCAGCTCATCTGAAACTTTATGTATTATTATTATTTACCCATGCTCTGTTCTTAATTGCTGTCCTTCTGCTTTAGCAAAAGGTTGCAAGTGACTCTTCCAATCCCTTCCTAAACATCCCAGTTGAACATTGGGGTATCTGATTGTTTGGTGGGGGGGGTCAGAAATGTGTTATTGTAGTTTATATGATATTATGTTGTTGGTTTATTATTATTAGATTATAGTTTATGTTATATCTTAATTAAAAGCTGAATGTCCCTGGGGTTAGAAGTCCATGGCAGTGGAATATCAGTGGCAATGGTGAGGGAGGGCATGTAGATGAAATTTATGAGCTTGTAGAATGAACTGCAGTGGTTAATACTGTGCAGCTCAGTATTTTAAAACCATCCAAAGCATGTGTCCTCTTTCCCAAGTGGGCAAACCTCTCTTCCCTCTGTCTGCAGTACAAGTACAAGGAATCCTACGAGAAGGACAAGGGCAAACAGGTCGGGTACCGCAGCCTCCAGGACGACCCCAAACTGGTTCATTACATGAACGTGGCCAAAATCCAGTCGAACCGGGAGTACAAGAAGGACTACGAGGTCACCAAGACCAAGTATCACACTCCCCTGGACATGTTCAGTGTGACAGCGGCCAAGAAGGCCCAGGAAGTGGTTACAAACATGGGCTACAAGCAGCCAATCCACAATTACACCCTCCTGCCTGATGCTGTCAGCCTGGAGCTCTCCAGGAACGTGATGCAGCTTCAGAGCGACGTATGGAATCATTAATCAGCTCATTATTTTCTTCTCATAACGAATTGTGTTGCAGTATTGGCCTTTTAAGGCTAAAAAATTCACTTCTATAATCCAGTATATATTATATTGGGTTAACAGTAGGTGGAGATGTAGGTGACTGGTTTGGAACCATTTATTTTCCAAAGATTATCAGGGTTATATGTAGCTGATAAGTTCTGGGGGACTTATCTAGTGAGTAACAATTTTCTTTATATCTCTACATATTTGGTTAATTCCCAGCAAATTCATGTAGTTTTATAATTACAGTGTGTTGTTGCTGTGATTACTGTTTGTCCTGTCAGAGATCATAGGTTATGTACAGGGTCTAAGTACTGACTTTATTGTATTTAAAGTTTAATTTAGGTCTAAATTTTGCCTCAAAAATGAACAACCAGGAGAAGTTTTAAGGCCTTACCTGTGTTTCTGTGTAATGATGATGTTTTCTTTGCCTCACTGTGTTTCCTTGTTTACTTTTTAAAAGAATTTGTACAAATCCGACTTCAATAACTGGCTGAGGGGAGTTGGCTGGGTGCCAATCCAGTCCCTGGAGGTAGAAAAGGCCAAAAAAGCCATGGAGATCCTCAGTGAGAAGAAGTACCGGCAGCACCCCGAGCAGCTGAAGTTCTCCATCCCCACGGATGCCATGGAGCAAGTGCTGGCCAAGCAAAACGCCCAGACCATGAACAAGGTGAGGAGCCGTTCAGGCCATCGTGGGTGAGCCACAGTTTGGGTCTCTGGCTTGGGAAATTGTGCATTCTCACTGATGTTGGTCAAGTTTCCAGTGGGTTAAGTGGTTGTGTGGTTAAGACTGGACACTAAGAGGCCTTGGAAGCCTCAGGCTGTTCATAATTAAGGGAGTTTCCTTGTCTGTTTATAAAGATTTCTGGTTTGTGCATGTGATTAAAGATGTCTTCTACCCTGAAATTCTGTCAGTTTTATACAATTTTCCTTGGAAAGTGGAGTTCTTTACATTTATCCATAGTTATCTGGGACCCCACTGATCCTTATTCCATGTCTGCCATGGAAAGAGTGTCTGTGAAATAAAAATCATTCTTTTCATTAAAGCAGGGAAGAATTCCCATTTTCAATATTTATTAGTTCTCAAAACAAATTTACAAATGTCTCAAAGTATTAAAGAAAGGAGGGAGATAACAAATATGAGTTGTCCTTCAGCACTCATATTTGTGAAGGTTATTTATGATGCTTATGGGACTTTTTATAAAATATTAATTATTGCAAATGAGGAAACCAAAAGCAAATTCATTAAATCAGAGTTCAGTACCTTTTCAATGATAAAGATGACTTTGTAATTGCAGAGGCTCTACACAGATAAGTGGAACAAGGAGAAGACCACCATCCACGTTATGCCAGATACCCCAGAAATCCTGCAGTGTAAAGTGAACCAGCTCACGATGAGTGATGTGAGTCCCTGTGAGACCAAACATTGGTGTCATTATAATGTCTCTTTAAAAACTACTTAAATTCAGATGCAGTTCAGTAGTTCTGCCTTTGTAATGCTCTTTCTTTTTTTTGTTTGGAATCAGAAACTCTACAAGGCTGGCTGGGAGGAGGACAAGAAGAAGGGCTATGACCTGCAGCCTGATGCCATCCCCATCAAAGCCGCCAAAACCTCCAGGGACATCGCCAGCGATGTGAGTTGGGGGATGCATTCGGTGGAATTCACTTCAAATGGCCAAACCTGAGGCCCTGTGATGTTTTCAGTGGTAAGTTGGATGTTAGGAGTGCAGTGTGGGATTGAAGCTCTTGCTGTTGTTTCTCAGTACAAGTACAAACTGGCCTACGAGAAAGCCAAGGGGAAGCACATCGGGTTCCGCAGCCTCGAGGACGACCCCAAGCTGGTGCACTTCATGCAGGTGGCCAAGATGCAGTCGGATCGGGAATACAAGAAGGACTATGAGAAGGCCAAGACCAATTTCCAAACCCCAGTGGACATGGTCAGTGTGGTGGCAGCCAAGAAAGCCCAGGAAGTGGCTACGAATGCCAACTACAAAAACCTGATCCACACCTACAACGTGCTGCCCGATGCCATGAGCATCGAGCTGGCCAAAAACATGATGCAGCTGCAAAGTGATGTGAGTAAAGGGGGCCTTCAGCCTTTGCACTGCGAATACAGCCATCCTTCATTGATGAAAGCACAGTGAGATTATGTTTATATAATACCCAATATATATTATATTGGATTAACAGCAGGTTGGGACGTGACTGGTCTGGAACCATTTATTTCCCAAAGATTTTCAGAATTATGTATAGCTGGGAAGGTGTAGGGAATCTGATTGGCAGGGAATGACTAAAACAACTATTAAGATAAATAATGCTAGTTTCTTAGTGAAATTAGTTCAGCTGTGTGCTAAAAGGTAGTAAATTAAACAAGTTCTTCAACAATTATAGCCATTTTATTTTTTTCAGACACTGAAATATGAAATTACACCTATTGCTAAAGAATTTCAGTTCAAAAATATGAAACTAAAATAGATATTTACTCCTTGCAGGTCCCACCAGGCTCTTCAGGAGCAAAAGTTGTGTTCAGGCCAACACAGGAAAAGCATAATTTCTGATTATTACCTTTTATCTTGTCCTTCCAAATTTACCAACAGGAAGAAGTGTCAGGATTTACGGATTTTTTTTTATGTATCTAGTTTTTTTTTTTTCTTTCTGTCTCCAGAATCAGTACAAAGCAGACTATGATGAAATGATGAAGGGGGTGGGGTGGCTCCCACTGGGCTCCCTGGAAGCTGAGAAGAACAAAAAAGCCATGGAAATTGTCAGTGAGAAGAAATATCGGCAGCACCCGGACAAGCTGCAATATTCTGTTCCCATGGACTCCATGAACATGGTCCTGGCTTTAAATAATGCCAAAATCATGGACGAGGTGAGAAAGGGGTCAGCAAAGTTCATTTGGGTTTGCAGAAGTAAGAAACAAACTATATCTGATGTAAGAGTCAATCTTATTGTAGGCACAGCTTTAGGAACCATCCATTTTTTTTAGTTCATTAATATATTTTAAGTGCTAAAATAAAGGGATAAATTGTTAGGATAAATGTTAAGAATAAAATAAAAACATATAAAAGGTAAAGATGAAAAGATAAAAATTAATAAAAGATAACAGTATCACACCACTGTCAAGGCACTTTATATTTTAAATAGGAAATAGTCTTTTAAATTGTTTTATTTAATGACAAGAGATGTTGACATCCTTTTGTTCAATCCTTCCAGCACAAGTACAAACAAGCCTGGGAAGAAGACAAAAAGAAAATTCACATCACCCCAGATATTCCACAGATTGTTTTGGCAAAAGCAAATGCATTTAACATAAGTGAAGTGAGTACTGTTTGTAAGGCTCCGACATTGCTTTAAATTTTTTGTTTGGAGTAGGTGAGATGACAGCAAAAACAAGTGTATCTAATTCTCACCTTGCTAACAGATACTAATTTCCCAAAAATTTATTAATTTTCCTTTTCCCTGCTGCCTCCCCCAAAATTAAATACCAGAAGTAGCTAAGAAAAAGCCATATTGTTTATAATCAGATGATGAAATGTTCAGGTAGGTCATCAGAATATAAGAGCTGCTAACAGGATGGTACAGTTTGAGTACTAGTCGTGTGTGTTAGTGCATTTATTACTTATTATTTTATTTCCCCAGGCACAAGGGTTTGTACTGGACTGAAAACTCTTGCAGATTGCACCTATTCTTTTGGTAACAGGTGAAATTATAGGCAGGTTTTGGTAGCCAGTTGTTAAATAAAGTATTGCTTGTAATTGTGCATTTAATGTGGGCAGAAAGAGACCTATCTGTGTCTTTTTTTTTAATCTGACAGCCTTATAGATATAACTTTTCCCCAGTATTTGTCCATGTGGAAAACGTGCAATCTTTTGCTTTTTGGCAGAAAATGTACAGATCTTCATTTGAGGAATCCAGGAAGAAAGGATACGACCTCAGAGCTGATGCCATCCCTATTAAAGCTGCCAAAGCCTCCAGGGATATTGCCAGTGATGTAAGTTCTTGAAACCAAAAATGGTCCATTTTAGGTGTTGTAAAGAGCTCAGTTCTTGACACAATTCAATTTTAGATGGCAAATATATGAAGTCTCTTTATTCTCTGGCTTGTAAATAATTCTGGCATGTTTGATATATATTGCAATATGTTGCAATATATATTGTAATACATTGTAATATATATTGTAATACATTTTCTGGGGTAAAGAACAATTTCTTTGCACGAAAGATAAGGAAATACAGAGGGACTCTGAGGAAAAAATAAAAAAAGGCATTTAATTCCTCAGAGTGATGGTGCTTGGATACCTTATAAAAAACTGTTGTATATTTGTAGTTTAAACAGAATACTCACAGGTCATTAGAAATACTTAAAAAGAACAGATATAGACATATTCTTTTGACTTCAGTGGTGCAATTCTCTTGAATCCCCATTAGCTTTCTGGGTGCAGAGAATACAAACTTTGCCAAAAATATGGCCAAAGACCTTGGGAAGTGTTTTGAATTTTTTAGTCTTTTGAAAACAGTGGAAATCACAATTAGGTCTTTGATTTTATGGTTAGTGCTTTAGAGTGCACCCTAAGAGTAAGAGGACAAAGCCACCACCTCCATGTGCTTTGTGATGTTTCAACTATGTCAAAATTTTATTTTAATCTGAGTGTGAGAGGTTGTTTTCCTTATAAGATAGATATTCCTTATTAAGCAAATGAATCATAAAATCATGGAATGGCCTGGGTTGGCAGGGACATCAAGGATCATCCAGTTCCAACCCCAACACCTTCCGCTGGCCCAGGTTGCTCCAAGCCCCGTCCAACCTGGCCTTGGACACTTCCAGGGATTCAGGGGCAGCCACAGCTTCTCTGCCCAACCTGGGCCAGGGCCTACCCACCCTCCCAGCCAGCAATTCCTTCCTAATGTCCAACCTAAACAAACTAAAGTCTCTGTTTGTGTCCTCTTGCAGTACAAATACAAGTTAGGATACGAAAAGGACAAGGGCAAGCTCGTGGGCTTCCGCAGCCTCC
>JAYRBT010000181.1:1317875-1329417 GCA_036023395.1 Myiotriccus ornatus
CTCCAATAGCTCCATTCTTTTGGTTATTTAATCATTATTTTACTTCATCTTCACAAATAACAAATGTTTTCAAAACCATATCCTGCTACCAGGCAGAAACACACACAGTTGTTCATATAGACTAAGATGTGCTTATTTATAGTTATTTTAATTCTGAATCACATTTGCACCTGTATAATGTGCTTTCAAATCTTTTCAGGCTGTTTACAAATCAGACCTGGAGTGGCTACGAGGTATTGGATGGGTTCCTATTGGTTCCTTGGAAGTGGAGAAGGCCAAGAGAGCTGGAGAAATCCTGAGTGACAGGAAGTACCGTCAGCCTGCAGACAAAATCAAATTTACCAGTGTGACAGACTCCTTGCCCATGGTCTTAGCCAAGCAAAATGCTGAGATAATGAACAAGGTGAGGTGCTGGGGGTTTTTTTCTTGACAAAATCACCAGTATTACCAGTTGAAAGAACTTGTTCATGAGGTGAAAAATACAACATACAAAGTAAGACTGAAGACTTTTGCTGTGGACTTAAAATGAATGTCCAAAATCAGCCATTGTACAGGAGAGCTCTTATTTTAGGCCTCTCTGTCTGAACTGAGCACTTGGAAAAAATGTACAGAAAGAAGTCACCTGAATCACACGTTTTTTAACAGTACTGCTGAACAAGTTATGAGGAAACAGCTGTAGTTCTCTGGAAGTGAAGTTTCTGCAGTGCATCTCAGAGCTGGAGGATGACAGTCACTAAGTACCTCCTCCTGCTGCTTTTTAAGGAACAGAATCAAGGAACTTATACAGATACAGCAGAATAATGAATATAGTTTTCCTCTTTCAGCAGTTTCTCAGCAATTCAAAATCAACCAATTGCTGCACTGACTTAGCTTAGAAATAAGGACAAAACTTCCTTCTTGAGCTGTTCACCTTTGCTGAATCAGGGTATTTTATTGCTTGAACTCCCCACAGCAGTCTGTAAAATAATTTATTTGGACAAATGTGTTAGTTTGGTTATATATCTCTGTACAGTTCTCCTTCAAGGTTACTTTTCTCTGTCATGGATATATTTTTCATCACTGCTGCTTTAGAACCTGCAGTGTTTCCATCACGACACACATAAAGGAATGTTTCTAAGGGACTGTTTTCCTCTCTGCAGCGTTTGTACACAGAAGCCTGGGATGCAGATAAAAAAACCATCCACGTCATGCCTGACACGCCAGACATTCTGTTAGCCAGGGCCAACGCAGCCAATGTTAGCAAGGTAAGAGCATTTACACATTTCCGAAGCTAAGGGAAATTCAGAATTAAAGAAGCATTTCTTTAACTATAAAGAAAGGCACATTGATGAAAATGTTGAGAAAAAATTGTGAAATATAGAAACCCCTTGTTAAATACTGATAAGCCGTTTTCTGTCTTCACTTGTGTAGAAACTTTATGTACAAGCCTGGGAAGAGGCCAAGAAGAAGGGTTATGACATGAGAGCAGATGCAATTCCAATCCAGAGCGCCAAGGCATCAAGAGATATCGCGAGTGACGTACGTTCTTCCTTCACCTGTATTTTCAATTGCCTGGAAAACAAGAATATCACAAACAGTATTTGTGATCAGCAGCAATACGAAATTATGGGACATTCACCCCACCTTCTGCTAATACTTCTTTTTGTATTTCCTAGTACAAATACAAGCAAACCCACGAGAAGCAGAAGGGGCACTACATCGGGGTCCCCAGCGCCAAGGACGACCCCAAGCTGGCGTTGGCCGCGCGGGCCATGGCGCTGCAGAACGAGCGCCTCTACAGGAAGGCCTACCACGACTCCAAGACCCAGATCCACATTCCCGTGGATGCCCTGTCAGTGCAGGCAGCCAAGGAGTGCCAGACACTGGTCAGCGACATCGACTACAAGCAGTACCTGCACCAGTGGACGTGTCTTCCTGACCAGAACGACGTGATCCACGCGCGCCAGGCCTACGACCTGCAGAGCGACGTGAGTGGGGATAACTTTGGGAAAGCTTTATGTCTGTGGCTCTGTTTTATAGTGACTGGCCAAATATCCTCTCAAATGCACATTCATGAGCCTGCAGTCTGTCCTGCTGTGTTTATTTTGTCCTTTCCAAATCAGCAGTGCATCACAGTGTCATTGACTCTTTGCTGTGTAACTGTGTGAGAAGGAATTTGGGGAAAGCTTTAGGGGAAGTCCCTGCACAAAGAGTTAGAACCACAGAATCCTGGAATGGTTTGGGTTGGAAGGGACCTTTAAGATCATCTCATTCCAGCCCCCAAGGGCAGGGACACCTTCCACTAGAACAGGTTACTCAGAGCCTCATCCACCCTGGTTTTGAACATCTCCAGGGATGGAGAATCCACAACCCTTCTGGGCAAAGAGTTGTCTGTGCAATGCCAGTAACCCTTGATTTGTTTGCAGAACGTGTACAAGTCCGACCTGGAATGGCTGAGAGGCATTGGCTGGCTGACAGAAGGGTCTGTGGAGGTGGTGAAAGCCAAGAAGTCCCAGGAGCTGCTCAGTGACCGGTTGTACCGCACGCGGCCCGAGCAGCTCAAGTTCACCAGCATCACCGACTCCCCAGACGTCGTCCTGGCCAAGACCAACGCCATGCAGCTCAGTGACGTAAGCTCACCTTGCACTCCCCTTTCACTTATGGGATGGCATTTCTTGTCTTTGTGGTGGGCAGTAGAATTGGAAATGAGTCACTGGAATTACCCAAGAATTCCCATTGGTGTTTTTTCCCCCGTAGTGAAAAGCCATTTTTCTTCCTTTCTCCTCAGCGTCTGTATCGTGAGGCCTGGGACAAAGACAAGACACAGATCTCTGTGCCTTCTGACACTCCTGTAATGCTGCAGTCCAAAGTCAACGCTCTCAACATCAGCAATGTAAGAGAGTTAAATGAAATGCTTGTGAAGTGTTAGAAAATTAACAACAGTCGTTCCTCTGGTTTTTGGCCTGTGTCTTTTAGGTTTTGCTGTAAATGGTGGTGCACAAACACCATCCTCTAATGTGCTTTTAAACAGGAAATTGGATCCAGGGGCTCTTTAGTCTGAGAGGTTGTGAGTTCGTGAGCAAACTCCAAAGTTCAGTGTGCAATCCCTTTGGCACAACCTCCCAGATAATTTCCGTGGAAGAGCTTTTGGAGTCTGCAGACTCCTCAGCCCTGACAGGTTTTGAGACTTGTGTTGTTTCATCCACTAGTTTTATGGGACTTACACACTGGAGATTTTGTACAGCTGGAAACATTTCCCATTTTGCATTTCCAGCAGGACCTGACAGGAGCTTTGCCTGGAACACGTATTTCCTCCCAGCCTTTCTTGCTGTTTATAGTATTAAACATTTTTCAAAAGCACCTGATGTGACTGGATGAGGCAGGAAATATTTCAAGTGCTATTGCAAAAGACGTTTCACTTCCCCTCTTTTTGTCTTGCTTGTGCTTTGACTACTGGGGGTTTTTTTGAGTTCATTATAGTCTGGTTTGCAATAGCATTTGGTTTCTGAATTTTCACAGATGTTAAAAATAAAAATACCCACCTGTGCTAATGACAGAGTTGCCAGAAGGGCTGGCCAAGTTTCTGTGACTGAGATGGCACAGAGAAGGAGCCCTCATGTTCCTGGGCTTGGCGTCCTGGACAAGCTGGATGTTGACACATGAAGGCACTTTGGGTTCTGTTCAGTCTCAAAAATGGACTGAGCCTCTCTGCCTACACTCCCTTTCTTGATAGAACTAAAAAGCTGGGAAAGAAAGAAGTCCCTGGCAGCTGTCAGGAGGCTTCAGAACTTAAGGACAGTCTAGATCTATTTTGTCAGTAGAACAGATGTTTCTGTGACCCTGCAATCAGGTGTGTGTGAGCAGAGCTTCTGGGTCATGCACAATTCGGGGTTGGTCTCTTATAGGAAACACAATGAGAGATTTTTGGGAATATTCCTGCTACCTCTTAATGTTCTGGATCTTGCACCTACTTTAATTCTTGAGTTTTCTCATAAGACACTTGCCAGGATCATTATTGTAACCCTGCCTGTTACAGGGGGCAGAGTAATTCCCAGGGAAGCAGATTTCAAGGGAAGGAATTTGTACCAGAGAGACTTTGCTGTGTTTGACAAAGGTGATTAATTTCCTTTGCAGAAACATTATCAGAAGGCCTGGGATGAGGCCAAGGCAAAGAGCTACGACCTAAGAGCTGATGCCATTCCCATCAAACAAGCCAAGGCCTCCAGGGACATTTGCAGTGAGGTACAGTCCTCTCCTGGTGTGGGGGTGTGTCTGTCTCTGTGTCCAGTTCAGCGGCTCTGAGCGAGGTTCAGCTCGAGGGGCCGAGAGCTTGGGAAGCTGCAAACCCTACTGTTTGGTGGTCTGTGCAGGTGAGCAATGAGTGACTGCTTGTGTCACCTCTGCCCTTGCAGTACAAGTACAAAGAGACCCACGAGAAGCAGAAGGGGCACTACATCGGGGTCCCCAGCGCCAAGGACGACCCCAAGCTGGCGTTGGCCGCGCGGGCCATGGCGCTGCAGAACGAGCGCCTCTACAGGAAGGCCTACCACGACTCCAAGACCCAGATCCACATTCCCGTGGATGCCCTGTCAGTGCAGGCAGCCAAGGAGTGCCAGACACTGGTCAGCGACATCGACTACAAGCAGTACCTGCACCAGTGGACGTGTCTTCCTGACCAGAACGACGTGATCCACGCGCGCCAGGCCTACGACCTGCAGAGCGACGTGAGTGTCTCTAGGGATGTGGTGGTTGCTACTCTTGCTACTTAATATATTGCAGTCTTGATGGTTTGATATTATACAGTTACAACAGATTTCTCTTCAGACTGTTTTCCTCAATTTAAAATAATGAAGGCAGTGATTTTAAACACGGTGTTTGTCCTTTCCACGTGTCATTTAGGCTGTGTATAAGTCAGACCTGGAGTGGCTCCGTGGCATTGGCTGGTTGCCCAATGAGTCTCCAGAGATCAAGAGAGTGAAGAATGCCCAGGACCTCCTGAGTGACAACGTGTACCGGACACCCATCGACAGGCTGAAGTTCACCAGCGTGGTGGATTCCCCAGACGTTGTCCTGGCTAAAACAAACGCTGAACAGCTCAGCATCGTACGTAACAACCTCCTTAAGTGCTTAAAGGGGGAAATCTCACTGCAAAAATATAGAATTAATCAGTGGCATTTTCAGCTCAATGCTTTTCCAAACTTTTTATTGTTTAAAGATGATAATTCAGCAGAGATTTATGGGATTTGATGCGACTGACAAGTGAAATTCCATCATTATAATATAAAATAAACTGTTTTAACAGCCAAAATACAAAGAAGCCTGGGAAAAGGACAAGACCATGATCCATATTATGCCAGACACACCTGAAATCAATCTAGCCAAGGCTAATGCTGTTAATTATAGCCAGGTATGTTAATCATTATTTTCTGCATTTTCTACTTCCTACATTGTTTCTGTTACTTTCTACTATTTTCTACATTCCTCTAAAATAGTATGTGTGTCCTGTGATTTATATCATCCTAAGATGTTGCTTCCAAAGCTGAAGATTAAGTCACACAAATCTCAGTGCAGTCTGTCCTCATACAGGGCTTGTAACATTCCCTTCCCTGTACTGAGTGTCCCTAAAGCATTTAGATATTTTAAAACAAATGCTTGCATAAAGCTGTTTAAAAATTATCATTGTCGTGCACCATTCAGGTAATATTTTACTGAAATAGATGGGAGCCCAAGGCATATAAATATTTTCTAAACTTACACAAACACCCTTCTGTGCTTTTTAAGTTGCAAAACTGGTGTTGCAGGCCCCGTGCATGTTTTAAAGGCAGCAAGACTCTCAGCACAGTTTATGGCTGGGAGGCAGGAGTCATGCACGACAAAATCCGTGGTATTTCAGCACACAGATGGCAGGAACTCTGTGTTTCTTTCATGGCAAATGGCAGAGCATTCAGCACATGTGTGGCATTTTTCTGTCCTTTCAGAAAAAGTATAAAGGAGCTTGGGATGAGTTGAAGGCGAGCTACGATTTGAGAGCAGACGCAATCCCCATCAAGACAGCCAAGGCCTCCAGAGAGATTGCCAGTGATGTAAGTGCCAAGAGACAGCTGGACCTTCATGTGCCCTGAGAACTCCTCCTGGTAACTGTTCTGACGGTGAGCTGTGCTCTGTCCCCAGTACAAGTACAAACTGGAGCACGAGAAGCAGAAGGGCCATTACGTTGGGGTTCCGAACGCCAAAGGAGACTCGAAAATCCAGTTTGCCCTCGATGTAGCCAAAGTTCAGAGCGAACGAGAGTACAAGAAGTACTTTGCCAAGCTGAGGACCCAGTGCCACCTCCCAGTGGACATGATGGCCATCGTGGCAGCCAAGCATGGGCAGACTCTGGTCAGCGACGCCGATTACCGGACGTACCTGCACCAGTGGATCTGCCTCCCGGACCAGAACGACGTCATCCATGCCAGGCAGGCCTACGACCTCCAGAGTGATGTAAGATAGCATGAAAACATCCCTTAAGGCAGTCATGTGTTGTCTCTTCTTTTTCTGCTTCAGCTCTAAATAGTGGGAATCTGCTGAACTCAGTGGATTGACTTTGCTTGTTGTTAGGAGTACAAAATATATACCACTTATGTTTGCCAAGTTTAAAGGGTGCTAAATTCAGATGTAGTGCTCATGTTGGAATTATTGCTCTCCTGTTAGCCACTGGAAGTAAGAGCCGTTATTTATGGATCTTGCTGGAGCTGTAACTAACAGCAGGGACCCTATTCTGTTTTCCCAGGCTGTTTACAAAGCTGATTTGGAATGGCTGCGGGGCATTGGATGGCTGCCAAATGATTCCCTTGGAGTCAAGCACGTCAAATATGCTGGAGATCTCTTGAGTGAGGTAACAAAGTGGTTTTCAATACTAAAATTTGCTTCAGGGTATTAGTCATCCAAAGTATTTTAAATGGGTAAATACATCAGTTCGTTTCTAGTGAAAAAGACAACTGTAGTATTTGCACGACATTCGTCGTGCACGGAGAGCTTTCCTTCCATGGAAACCTCCTTGCCTTGAGTCTGCATTCAGAGTGTTAGCCAGGCCATATTCCAGGGGGATCTGACTGTCCTCTCCTTTCTTTCCTCTTGGGCAGAAAAAGTACCGCACAAAGGCTGAAAATCTTCCCTTCACCCCAGTGGCCGACAGGGTTGATTATGTCACAGCGAAGAACAGTGGGGAGATTCTCAGTGATGTGAGTTTGCTCCCAGGTGTCTGGGCTACATTTGACTTTTAGGACTCTGTGTTTAATGCATTTTGTCTAATAACCCTGCAAACTCTTGTTTCGTGCACAAATGATGTGTTTTCCCAAGTCTGTGATGGTGCCACAAGGCAGTCGCTTCTTTCTCTGTTCTAGATTAAATACCACAAAGCCTGGAATGAGGCCAAGTCCAATTATACCCTGACAGATACACCACAGCTGGATATGGCCCGGGAGGCAGCCAGGATTCTAAACCAGGTACATGACCCCTCCTTGTCCATTTCCACTCACATTAATAACTCTTTTAAGGTATTTAGAAAACTTGCTTTATTAAGAACAACCCAAAGGAAGGATTTCTTATTGTTATGCTTTAATATAGGTCACGTGTATAGAATGGTTTGGGCTGGAAGGGGCCTTAAGCCCATTCAGTCCCACCCCCTGCCATGGGCAGGGACACCTGCCACTAGCCCAGGTTGCTCCAAGCCCCGTCCAACCTGGCCTAGAAATATATATATATACACACACACTGTGATAGTTATCATTATAGTAGCGTTGAATTCCTCTTCACTTTTATTTTCCACAGAATTTATATAAGGAAAGCTGGGAGAAAGAAAAAGCCACTGGGTACCTGTTGCCTCCTGACACGGTGCAGATCTCTCATGCCAAGCACTCCAGCGATGTCCAGAGTGAGGTAAGGATTTTTCTCCTTGGGAAAACAAGTGCTTAGAAACCTGAAACGTTACAAGCCTTGAAAATACAACAACAGACTTAGAAAGCTTTCAATTTGGGCTAACCCCCAGATTTTTCATGAGCCTCTGTCCTCCAAACAATTCAGCCATCTTGGTGACAGTGGGTTTTGGAGATGTCAGTGTTGGAAAGTCAGACTGACCCTTCCACGTTCACTCTCTCCAGAAATATCCTTTCAAAACCAACTGAAGTGGACTTTCATATTTTACAAATGTTAATAATTGAAGTGACGTTATGATTCTAATATATGACTGTGATTTCACTTTTTGGCATATTATGGAGACTTCCTCCTTGAAAACCTGTAAGCAGGTACACACTTTACATTTTCAACTTGTGCATAATGGATACTAAAATTATTACATGATTCTTTTTTTGAATATATATTTTATCAAAACAGTGTGATGTTAACACTTTAAATAAACATCCACTCTTCAATTATTTTTTATTGAAATAATTTGTTACAAAAATGAGATTAAATGCGCTTATTTCCTCTTGTGTTGACAATACTGATTCCTGAAAATTGGTAGCATTTCAATCTAGAAGATGCTGCATTTTGAAGTGGGAGGTCTATAAAAAGTAATATTCCTGTTTGCCTCATATTTTTATCTGGTCATGTACTGAAAACCAAAGGCTGCACTGGACAGCTCTCTGTCTCATCTGCTCTTTGTGTAGCCGTTCCCAGGTCAGAAGCAGACTGGGCATGGTCAGTGCTGATTTATCCCTGTTTCTCCCCTCTCCCATCAGCTGAAATACAAAGCTGAGTACGTGAAGCAGAGAGGTCACTACGTCGGCGTTGCCAAGATGAGGGACGACCCCAAGCTGGTGTGGTACGAGCACGCGGGCGAGATCCAGAACGACCGCCTGTACAAAGCCAACTACAACAAAACCAAGTCCAAAATCCACATCCCTGTGGATGCCATGGCAGTTGTGGCAGCAAAGGAAGGTCAGCACTTGGTCAGTGACATTGACTATCGCCAGCACCTGCACCAGTGGACGTGTCTTCCCGACCAGAGCGACGTCATCCACGCGCGGCAGGCCTACGACCTGCAGAGTGATGTGAGTGATGCTACAGACACACTGGGCCCTGCCCGCTTAGCACACTGCCTAATTCATCCGGAATTAAATATTTTCCTTCCTTTTCCATTGTCTTTGTGACTCAGAACGTCTACAAATCCGACTTGGAATGGCTTCGTGGCATTGGCTGGATCCCTCTGGACTCGGTGGAGCACAAGAAGGTTAAGAATGCCCAAGAACTGATAAATAAGGTGAGAGAACATTTCAGCAGTGGCACAGTGAGCGTTGCTTTCTCATACCCAGTGTTTAAGGTATTATTTCATCTCTTTGCAGAGATCATACACCAAAGAAGCCCTGGATAACTTCTCCAAATACACCAGTGTGGTTGACACTCCCGACATCGTGCTGGCAAAGATGAACTCCGTCAACCAGAGTGATGTATGGACTGTTTCTTGTCATAGAAACTTGTACACAAGAACTAATAGATGATTTAGTTGCTTTTGCTCAACTATCCTATGTTTAGCCCTCTGTGTGTGCGTGAAAATGCTGCTTCAGTAATAACAGGCTTTACTGGGGTAAATAAATTTAGTAAGAAGTGATATAAATGAACAACAAAACATTCTATCTAAAATAATTTAGCATTTTTCTGTAGAAAGATGTAACGTGTCTGATTTAGACTTTACAAAGGTTTTGCTTGTGGTAGTTGAAAATTGAATCTTGTTCTCAGGATATACATAAGAGAAAATTAATATCTACTTCCAACAGTTGGACTAGGTGGAATGATGCATTTCTCCTGTGGATTTGACACTGTGTTTATTTTCCTTTTGTAGCTAAAATACAAAGAAACCTTTAACCTTGAGAAGGGCCAGTACATCGGGTCTGACGATACTCCTGCACTGCACCACGCCAAGGACATGTCCTTGCTCCACAGTGAGGTAGGATCCCAAAAATACCCACCTCATCCTTGATGTCTTGGTTTGGAAAGCAGCAGAACGTGGAGTGGACTTCAGAAAACTGTTCTGCTCCTCTTTCTGTCAGAGGTCTGCTGGGTGGCACGGGGGAAGTTATTTAATTTCTGGGTTTGGATCACTGGAATCAGGATAATTCCTTTCCTTTTTGAACTGGTCTTGCAGCACAGCTGGGTGGTGTTTGGAAGTAGGAATAGTAGTAGCAGAGTTTGTGTGACAAAACCAACTTATAATTCCATCCAATAATCTCTTCCTTGGCTACTGATGAAATTCACAGTGATTTTTTTTAATAAGAAAGGAAAATTGTAGATGACTGACATTATTAAACTGTTACTTTTAAATAGTTTCACTAATTTTAATGGAAAACCTCTGTTTTTTGAAATATAAGTGACCACTCATTCATACAAGTAGACACTTCCTAAGTCAGTTCTGAAGGTAAATATATTTAATATTTAACATTACAAGATGCATTGGAAAAGTGCCACTGACACAGCTAATGTTTCTATAATACACACCAATATTACCTGCAGATTTTTCCCAGTTTCGATCACATATCTATGAAGTTATCAATCTCAATTCTATACTGCACTTTTAAACAAGAGTTCATATCTACATTTTGGATATAAATATAATAAAGAAAGCAGAAATCAGGGAACAAGTGTTCAAAATTGACATTAATTTATTTTCTTGGGAACCACTCCATAAAAATAATGACATTCCACGTGTGTTTCCTGGAAGGTTGTGTTTCTTGGAAGGTATAATTGATTTTTTTTAACAAACCCTGTGTGTGCTTTGTCTAGAAACATTACAAAAAGGCTTGGGAGCTGAGCAAGCCCATTGGATACACTCTGGATGAGAAGTACGTGCCTCTCGTTGGAGCCAAACACGCAAACCACATCAACAGCGAGGTCAGGAATTCTCCATCCTTCCCCTTTTCCCCCATATTTCTGTTAGAGTGAACACTAAAACCTCCTCCTGAATATTTTGCAGCGTAAATACAAGGAAATATATGAGAAGCTGAAAGGCCATTACCTGGCTGGGAAGGAAATTGGGGATTTCCCCAGTGTCGTTCACTCGCTGGAATTCCAGAAAATGAGGAGCGCGGTAAGGAGAGAGTTATCTGAGCAGATCATCTGCCATTGTCTTTATTTCACTGTTTATTTCACTAAGGAAATTCACTATTCAAACATAAATACTGCAGTGCTTAATGGAGTTCTAGAATCAGAGTCATTAAGGTTGCAAAAAACCTCCGAGGTCAAGTTGGACTCATCAATCCACAAGAACATCAGTCAAAGTGATTCCAACAAGTTTGTGTTTCCTGACTGGTTCTTTTATGAGTGGGTTAATTCATCGAAGTTGAAGTGATTTAGGAGATTAAAGAGGGATTTGTTTAGTTATTAGACAATAATAGAATAGGAAAGGCAGAATAGAATAGGAAATGAAAGACATAGAAAGACATGGAATAGGAAAAAAAGAAAGACATGGAATAGGAAAAGAAAAAAGACATGGAATAGGAAAAAGTGATTTCCATTTCAGTTTAAGCATATGAGGAGTAAGAAATTGGGATTCTTTTGCTTTACAAATAAAAGTGTAGATTTTGAGTTG
>JAYRBT010000181.1:1329517-1355960 GCA_036023395.1 Myiotriccus ornatus
CATTTCAGTTTAAGCATATGAGGAGTAAGAAATTGGGATTCTTTTGCTTTACAAATAAAAGTGTAGATTTTGAGTTGAAATAGGAATTTAAGATCTGGAAAAGTAAGTGCACATGTGGTGTTTTGTTGTTATCAGCACTGCACATACAGCAAATCATGTAGGCCATAAAATCACTGTAATCCCAAATATTCTGTCTTTAATTTGATGAAAACCATGTTTGTCACATAGGACTTTTTAAATCTTGAAATCTTATTAATTTTCTCACCAGCTGTTAAAACTGCAAGTGAAGAAGGTCATTCTTTTCCTTCCAGAACCTCGTCAGAATAAATGGTGTCTAATATCAAAGTTAAGATTTCATGCTGTTGAATCCCATGGGAGTTTAGCTACTAAATCCAGAAATCAGGTCTTGGATTATGCTGTGGCCTGTTAGTCAGAGTTATACAGAAAATCATTCTTATTTCCTCTCCCTCTTTCCCCAATCCTTGTTTTTTAGTTGGCCTACAGGAAGAATTATGAAGACACCAAGAAAAATGTCCATATTCCAAGTGACATGATGAACCACGTGCTGGCCAAGAAGTGCCAGCATATCCTCAGTGACCTGGAGTACCGAAATTACTTCCATCAGTGGAGTTGTTCCCCTGAAGAAAACGATGTTATTCAAGCCAGAAGAGCCCAGGAAATTCTGAGTGATGTATGTTTATCATTTATGGAAAATCACAGAACATCCTGAGCTGGAAGGGACCCACAAGAATCATCCAGTCCAACTCTGGCCTTGCACAGGACACCCCAAAAATCCCCCCCCTGTCCCTGAGAGCGTTGTGCAAACACTTCTTGAACTTATTTGACATTATAGTGGTACTTTTAATGCAATTGTTTCCAAGGTGTTTAAATATAAAGTACTTTCAAATATCTTCCACAGTATTTAAATACTGAATTGCTAACTCTGGCTCTAGATTCTTAGTAGCACAATACCAATCACTGCAGTGATCCTTGTGCATTATAACTGGGAATGCTGTAATTAGCACAGGGGCCAGGACAGCATCCACAGTCCTTCTGGATCCAGTGGGTCTGGAAAAGACTTCTCCTTGTTCATTGGGGGTTGTGTGAGCTGAGGGAATGGTCTCTGAGCCATAACATGTTCTCAGCAGAATCCCAATCCACTTCTGTAAGGAAATCTGATGGTGTGTTAATTGCCTGGCCTATTACTGGTAAAAATCCTTCAGCAGACCATGAGATGGTCTCTGTGCTCCCATGTAAACTTCCAGATGGATTGGAATTCCTCAGTGATGCCCTTCTGCTTTGGATTTGCACGAGTCAAAGACACCGAATAGGAAAGAAACAAATACTGTCTTTTTGTCAGAGAATCCCAGACTGGCTGGGGTTGGAAGGGACCTCTGGAGATCCTCCAGTCCAAGCCAGGTTCACCCAGAGCAGGTTGCACAGGATCACAATCAGCTGGGATTCGAATGCCTCCAGAGAAGGAGTCTCCACACGCTCCCTGGGCAGCCTGTCCCAGTGCTCCCTCACCCTCAGCAGTGCTCTCAGGAATAATAGCAGTTTTCCCCTTAGTTTTCTTCAAGCAGAAGGCAGATTTCTTCCTAACTTCATGTTCTTTTTACATCCATGTAGGCAGTGTATAAAGATGACTTGAACTGGCTGAAGGGACTTGGGTGTTATGTCTGGGATACTCCACAAATCATCCAGGCAAAGAAATCCTATGACCTCCAGAGTCAGGTAAGTTTGTTTGCTTTGGCTAAGTAAATATTTATAAGACTCGGTTTTTTTATGATTCACTGGGATTGACACCTGTTCTAGTCCAGAGCAAAAATAAATAATTTCTATTACATCAAAAATATTTTGTTAAATCTGTAATTACACAGTTTTTGAGTTTTGTCTGTAGAGACATCACTTGTGATATTGAAGGAGCAGAAAAGTCAGGAGAATGGAGGGACAGCAAGGTTGTGTTTTTTGTAAGTGAGAAGATACAACTTTTTTGTTTCTGTATGGACAAGATACCTCAGGGAGATATTTCTGTTGGGAAAATAGTGTCTCCTGCCTTGCTGGTTGTGCTCCTAACCCACCAGTGATGTATAGTTTTCATTATTCTTTAGCTCAGACTGGCTTTATATTTAGTATTTCTTTTTTATGACCTTTCACTTTTAGAATTGGTCTTAACTGAGCTGTAATCCCAGGTTTCAGAACTGATTTTTAAGGAAGCGGGCAGGGAATTCCCAGGTTGTTTTCAGCATTAACGAGTTGTTTGTTTGGTTTTTTCCCCTTAGATAAAATACACATCTGCAGGAAAGGAGAACTTCCAGAACTTCAGCGTGGTCACAGACACCCCTGTGTATGTGACTGCTCTGCAGAGCGCTGTCAACGCCAGTGAGGTGAGAACTTCTCCCACTCAGGCTTTTCCCCTTCTTCCTGCCAAGAACTGAAACAATGAACTCAATCTGCCTTTCATTTCCAGGTGAAATACAAGGAAGAGTTCCATAAAACCAAGGACAAGTACACGCCGGTGACTGAAACAGTGGACTCTGAAAGGGTTCAGAATCTGAAGCATCTTTATAGCAATGTAAGTGTTTCTGAAGGTCCTTTTCTCTCTCAAGGTGCTACTTGCATTTTGTTTGTTTGTTGGTTCCCTCTGTCTGAAGATAAATACCCAAACAAGGAGCTTCTCAAAGCCAGTGATAACCCTCTGGACCACTTGACTGGGGAGAAGATCTTTTATTTCAGGCAGAGGTTTTATTTTCTAACTGTAATTCTAGTCTTGTCAAAATATGTGCACTAGTAAATGGATTCCCTGAATAAAATTACACCTGAACAAAATCAAAACCTTGTAGGAGAACAAACATGAATACTTAGAAAGCATTTTATCACCCTTTATGTGCCCTGTCGAGATTAAACTTGGAATTAAGGAAGAGTTTACAGGGTCTGAATAAAACCAAAATGGCTTTTGATTTCTACTGAAGTTTCTGCTGATTTCTCTTGGTTGTTGGTTACTACTTAGGAAAAGAATTTTGCCACTCACACAGACTTTCTGTCTGCCCCCAGAATCTCTACAGGAAAGCCTGGGATAAAGTGAAGGCCACTGGATATGCAATACCCTCGGATTCCGTAGCACTGGCACGTGCCAAGGAGCTGAAGCACAACGCCAGCATTGTGAGTGAATTCAGTGCTTTATGTTTTATCAGATCATCAGTTATGACAATGAAACCCTTCATGCCTTGCATATACTGTAGGTAAAAAAAAAACTTTTTAAAGATTTCATTTATTTTCTCTCTTAATTTGAGATCTAGTATGTGTCTGTAGATAAGTAGTTTTCTGTGGTGATCATTTGGATGATTGGTCTTTGTGGCTTTTTGTCATGGAAAACAAAAAAAGTCACATTTTATAGTAATCAAAACTATCTCTTGGAAATGTCTGGTTAGGGGTTTTTTTAGTCTGAATTTCATGAGCATCCAGGTCAGAAAAACGCAAAAAAAACTTTAAATAATGCTTTACTGAGTATAGAAGAACATCTTATCTTATGCTTTACTGAGCTGAGGATTATGACATCACTCTGTGGATCTCTTTAAATGAAAGAGCTGGAACAATAATAAATAAATGCCTTATTCTACATCCATTTATTTTTAAACCCTTCTAGTCAGCTGTTATTTTTACACCGTGATGGTTGTGCTGGGCTTCCATTGCCATTTAGGATAAAACAGAAAGCCAGGATTGTGCTTTAGAGCCTTTCTCTGCTTGTTGGACTCAACTAAATATCTTGTTACCGATGACTTTTGTTCCAAAATTGCAGTTGGCTCGTTGGGGTCAGTTATTTGTTGCGTTTCTTTGCTCCTGCTCAGGTCAAATACCGTGAGGAATATGACAAGTTCAAAGCACTGTACACGATCCCCAAGGGGGTGGAGGATGATCCCAACACGGAACGGTGCCTCAGAGTCGGGAAGCTCAACATTGATGTAAGTGTTGGCTTTGGGGCTGTGTTCTGCTGCTAAAACCATGCTTACCTCAGAAGAGGCCACTCAAGGAACCCAGGCTGATCCAGGTGTCCCATTTCCATGTGCGTGTGGCAGTGGAATTTCTAAGTTCTAGAATACACCTACAAATGAAAGCTTTTGACTCAAGTGTTACTTTGCTTGCTCAGCCAAACTGTAGTGTGATGGTGAAACCACACATTCTGCCTCCTTTTAGCTCACCAGCACAATGAAAACTGACCAAATCTTATTTTATCACCCTTGATAAGGTTCTGCAAATTATTTTCTGAGCTGGCAGGGTGTAAATTTTGCCACGGCCCAAGTGATACCGATGATTTTCTTCAACTTTACCAGCGGTTTACGCTCAGAATCGTGAATGTTCTGCTCTAACCCCCCAGAGACTGTACAAAGAGGCCTATGAGAAGACTAAAGCCAAGGTGCACATCGTGCCAGACATGATGGACATCGTGGCTGCCAAGGACGCTCAGAAGAAGATCAGCGAGGTCGATTACCGCACTCACCTCCACGAGTGGCTCTGCCTCCCCGACCTGCAGGTCAACACCCACGTCCGAATGGTCACCGACCAAGTCAGCGATGTGAGTTCACACAGCTCCCCTTCCTGGCTCACCTTTCCAAGGGTTCTTGGATTGCTGCTCTGCTGGAGGAAATGATTCAACCAGAATTCAGTTGGAGAGCTCTGAAATGGCCACTGGGACCCCCTTTGTGCTGGCCCTGGAACACCTGGCAATGAATGTGTGGTTGAGAAGGGGCTGAGTTGCATTGAATCACAGAATCCCAGACTGGTTTGGGTTGGAAGGCACCTTAAAGCCCATCCATTCCCAACCCCTGCCATGGGCAGGGACACCTTCCACTAGACCGGGTTGCTCCAACCTGGCCAAGGACAATTCCAGAGATGGGGAATCCACAACCTCTCTGGGCAACAATTCCAATAACTTCAGTGTTGTCACTGTAGGCATTGGGTCATGGCATTTCAGTTCTACCAGCTCAGCCGTCCCTGTCTGTAAATTGTCCTTTACTGGGTTGCATAAGATGTGGAAACTTTGAAAGTCTGAGAAATTCTATTTGTGTGAAGCTTCTACCCACTGGTCAGCCCAGGAGCAGGCCTGGCATCTGTCAGTAAATCAGTGCCCAGTAGGATATGCAGGTAGTTTTTTTTAAAAAATATTTGGATTTTTAATTTATTGGCCAAGTTAAAGCAATGAAGAAACATCATTTAAATTCCAAAAGAAATTGTTTTGATTTTTTTTTCAAACAAAAAAGTCAAAGTCCCAGAAACCTTAGCTGACACTTGTGTTTCAGACTAGCAATAAGGGATTAGATCCTAGTGGAATTCTTACTGATTTTCCCTGCTCTGGCACTTCAGGTGATCTACAAGGATGATCTGAACTGGCTGAAAGGCATTGGCTGCTTTGTTTGGGACACCCCAGAAATCCTCCACGCCAAGCAGGCCTATGATCTCCGCAGTGATGTGAGTGAATACACCGATTTTACTTCTCACAAGGTTTTTTTCACTCCATTGTAGCTTTATTCTCCTGCAGATGTAATCTGGAAAATATTATGTATCCTTCTCTACTGAAGTATTCATTAACTAACCAGCCATAATTTCAATATGCTTTCTGTTTCAATGCTGGTTCACTAGTAGAGTAGATCACTGTTTAAATAAATAGCAAATATAACAATAAATTCGATTACCACTGACTAGACTTACTAATCAAAGCTCTTGCATTTCTCTCTGCAGATTAAGTACAAATCTAAGGCAGAAAAGATGAAGAAGGACTTCACTGTGGTCACAGACACCCCTGTCTATGTCCAGAATGTCCTCAGTGCCTTGAATTTAAGTGAAGTAAGTGTTTGTGTCACCTCCCATCCCAATATTCCACATGCCACTACCTCACAAGTACTAGAAATGTGTCTTTTAATATATATTTTTAATAAATTAATTTTAATCAATCACTGCTGATTATCTACAGCTCGTTGTGGACACAATCACTAAAATCCTTAATGGCCTGAAGCCAAAGAACTTCCACCCAGGTTTTATTTCTTCATCCAAACAGCACACACTGTGAGGCAACACCACAACTAGGATGTTTTTCTCCTTCCCAGGCTGTGTACCATGGGGATTATGTGAAGAATGTCAAAGGCAAAATGATTTCTACTGACAAAACCATTGATTTGGAGCGGGCATATAATGCAAACAGGATACAGAGTGAGGTGAGTAGGGAACTTTGGGGTTCACAGAGTTTCTCATGCCAAAAAGCAAATTTTTTCTATGTTAATGTCTGATTTGAGCTTTTCAGGTTAAGCCACGTGTCACTGCTCTAAAATGAGAGTGGGAAAATGTCCTTCCTTACTTACAGGGATGCCTTTAGTGCAGACATGAGGGGAAGCTTTGCCAGTTGTGATCCAGAGCTCTCTGAGGTTCAGATTTAACCCCCACACGTTACCCACAGTTGTCACAAACTCTCTCTCCCTTCTCTTGCAGAATTTGTATCGCTGGGCTGGTGTGAATGCCCTGCCCACTGGATACAGCCTTCCCACGGATACTCCCAACTTCCAGCACGCAAAACACGCCCAGCACATTGGCAGTGATGTAAGTCCTGGATCCAATCCTTCTACACCGTGGGGATGATCAGCAGTGCCAGAAAAGAGACTCTCAACTTGGGCAATTGCTGTCAAAATGTTAATTGTCTCAGGAACATGAAATACTTTATTAGATGCAAGAGAAATGTTATATATATATATATATATATAAATGTAATATATTATTAATCGTGGGCCATCTGATAAAGGTATTTAACTCTGATATAGCTACATCTCACTTATTTCCCCCTAAAAATCTGGCTCTTCATGCAGCACAAATTGCTGTGTAAGTAGAACCGTGATCAAATTGAGATTCTCTCTGTTTTCTCCACTTTATAGCTGAAATACAAAGAAGCCTATGAACACATGAAAGCCAAAGGTTATACTCTGGGGCCTAAAGATGTTGGCTTTGAAAACGTGAGGAAAGTGAATGAAGTCATTAATGAGGTACAGTAAATAGATGTATTTGCTTTCAGTTGTATTTGTGAAGCGTGGCAGGACACTGACTGGGAAGTTGTTCTTTGAGGCTTTTAAGAGCAGTTTAGATAAATATCCATCAGGAGTGGCAAGGAATCATTAATACAGGGTAAAACTGTTACCATTATATAAAACTGCAGCCTAATTTTATTGACCAATCCGCTGCTCTGTGGTTAAAGTTGAATAGAAATTATTAATATCTGTATGACATTGGCTCTCAATAGTTTTAGGTTTTATATGTATTTACTCACTCCTTTGATCATTGGCTTTAATAGGATGAAAATTAAACATACATAGTTATATATGTTTAGGGTTAGAACCTAAGGTTCTCCATGAAGTATTTAATTTATAAAGATTAAAGGTGCTGCTGTTGAAAACAGCTGTGGAAAATCTTTGCCTGGTTAGAAAACAGCGTGTTTGTGTCAGAAGTGCTTCCACTGTGCCAAACTGCTTTGCTGTTCCCATGTTACAAAGTGTGCTGAAGGGTTTTAACCTGGGTTAAAACAGTTTAAAACATAGTAACATGTCCCTTCTGTCACAGAGGCTCTACAGGGCAACGTACCACAAGAACAAGGACAAGATCCACACCACTCCGGACACCCCCGAAATCCGGCAAGTCCGAGCGACGCAGGAGGCTGTCAGTGATGTAGGTGCCTTCCCAACAGCACAAACAGAGAAAGTTTAGATTGTCCAGTGCCCAAACGTGTGAAATGCTGGTTTTGCTCTTTGTCTTTCAGCTCATCTACAAGTCAGATTTCTTCAAGATGCAGGGCCACCTGATCTCCCTGCCCTACACCCCCCACGTGCTGCACTGTCGCTACGTCGGGGACATCACAAGTGACGTGAGTGACCCCCGCTCAGGTGCTGCAAAAACAGGCCTAGTGTTTTATAGCCAAAGTGGCATTTGCCTTCTCTCATTTCCATTCTGTTCTGTGTTCAGTAAATGCTTTGTCACTGTGTTCAGGGGCTGATTAGTGCAATTCCCCCCAGAGCTGACTGTTGATTTTTCTTTCTCTCACAGATTAAATACAAAGAGGACCTGACGTGGTTGAAGGGTCTGGGTTGTTTCCTGTATGACACTCCTGACATGGTCCGTGCTCGGGACCTCAAAAAGCTTTGGGTAAGAGTTTTCTCTTCTGGAGCCACCTGTAACAACACTTGATTTATTTCTGTGCATTCAGGAAGGGAAATACTCATTACTCCCAAAAGGAGCAAAGACCTGGGACAGAATTTCTTGCCATGCAGCCAATTAGTTGTTTCAAAGCACTGCCAGCTTACACTAAAAATGTCCTTTACGCTGTAAAATTTCCTTTCCTACCAGGAATAATAAAAGCTTCCTAAATAAAACTGCTTTTCCTTTCCAGTCTAATTACATATACACCAGTACTGCAAAGAAGATGTGGCCCAAGTTCAACGTGGTGTTGGATACTCCTGGATACAGAGCAGTGCAGGAGCTGAAAACCCATTTGAGTGAAGTAAGTTCTGTTATTTTTTGCACCATTTCATACCTATAATTAACCTCTCCTTGGTTGGTTGGTTGGTTTGGTTTGGGTTTTTTTCTCGAATGTTTTAATTGCAAAGCTGTTAAAAGAACATGTGTAACAGAAGAAATAATTCCTGGACCTGTCTTTTTTTCCAGCTGGTTTACAGAGCTGCAGGCAACGAGCTGAAGACAAAATACACTTCCATCCTGGACACACCTGACTTGATAAGAGCCAAGGAAGGACAAAAAATACAGAGCCAGGTGAAAAACTTGTATTAATGAAAAAATAATCAGGGGCTCCCTCTTAGCAAAATCTTTCCAGGCCATTTCAAATCCATGTAGAAAATGGTGTGGTTATGTCTATATTTTGAATTTACAGAGGTTTTTCAGAGTTATAAAGTAGAATTTACTTGCAGGGGATATTTTTTTAAATGATTTTCTCCTTGCTGCAGTACTTGTACGTGGAACTTGCCACAAAAGAGAGGCCCCATCATCATGCTGATGGTCAGACTCAAGCCTTTACACATGCCAGGCAAGTCAAGGACATGATCAGCGAGGTAAGATATTGCTTTTCGGATTTGCTACCATTATGCTGAACTCTTTAGAAGTTTTATTTCTAATTTTAGTAGCAATTTCAAGGCTCAAGTCCATTTTCCCTACACTTAGTTTTTTCTCTCTTATGCTTAAGTTCCACATTTCCTTTGTAAGTTCTGGTAAAAAAAAAAACATTTTAAAATGTGTTTCTGTGTTTTATAAGGTGCCTGTTTCAAAGTGCTCGTTTGCAGACTGGCAAAGACTGAGATTAAAACTCTTCCCTTTTGCTGTGTCTCTTAGAAAAAGTACAAAACCCAGTATGAGAAGATGAAGCACAAATACACCCCTGTCCCTGACACCCCAGTCCTGCTCAGAGCCAAGAGGGCCTATCTGAATGCCAGTGATGTGAGTACTGCAGGAGCACCTCCCCTGCTGCTTTCCCTTGGATTCCTTCCAGCAAACCCAGAGAATCATCAGGGAACATCCCAGTGTGGGTCATGAACGAGATCACTCCATTTGCATGTCCATTTCCATTTGATATTACGGAGATTATTAAGTTTGGACTTGATGTCACCATAATTTTTTTTTCAGTTATTATAATTTATTTTCATTTCCCACTGCACTGAACAAAGGAAAAATAGATTTAGAATAATTTGCTTACACATCAAGTCTCCAAATAGTGCAGGCTGGAGTGAAGTGACTGATGCTGCAGCAGGATGGAATACCTTTCATCAGCTTTTTTCATCTCTTTTTGAGTTAGAAGTAAACTGCCCTGTCACTGAGAATGTGCTCATTTTTTAATTCAAGAGTGGATTAGAGGGAAAAATTATCTGAGCTGCTGCACAGAAGGTTATTAAGGTGAAACTGATATTTTTCCCTGCAAGCATGGAATAGTTATTTGGGATTTAAGGCAGTGCACAGAGCACCATTTGGGAGAGCTTTCCCATATATTTCAGAACCAGCAGGACATGAAAGGACAAGTGCTGGGCTGGGGTTTTGTTCTAGGCATTAATTAGTCTTACTGCTTCCTTAAAAGTGATTTTAAAATAATTTAAAGGGGCATCCCAGCTCTTCTGCACATCTCAGTTGCTCCTCTGAGAAAGCCTTTCACACAGACTGGGATGATCTTCCTGCTCTGTTCTAGGTCAGGACATGGAAGAAGGGATAAGCAGCTTTCCATGCCAGAAGTGGCACTTGTGTTCTGTGAAACAGGGACATTTTTTCCCAGTCTGAAAGTGTACTGTGTGAAATTCTCTCAGATTTCCACCAGAAGTCTCAGTCAAATTAGAACTGACTGTGGGCAACTGCAGCTTCTTCAAATCCCTCAGGGCTTACACGAGGGTGTTGGACAGCAACACAGCCCTGGGTGGCACTGCTGGGAGTCAAGAACTTGGACTGAAACAGTTCCTGGCAGATGAATGTGTTGATTGCTGTGTCATTTTTGTGCCCAGCTGCGCTACAAAGAGACCTTTGAGAACACGAAAGGCAAGTACCACACGGTGAAGGACGCCTTGGACATCGTCTACCATCGCAAGGTCACCGATGACATCAGCACTGTATGTACAGCACTTCTATTCCCAATATTCCCAGCCAGTGTCTGTCACTTGATAACCCACGATATGCTGTTGTTCCACTGAAGTGTGTGAAGTAATTATTAAAAATTAGATTATTTCCTTCCCTGGAATCTTAGATTTGGTTGCACTTGTCGTGACAAAGGTGAATCTCATTTCCACTCTTGGTTCCCACGTTTCAGAAAAACAAATGAAACTGTGTGGTCTTTTCAATTGTTTTACTTCATTCTTCAATGTTTTCTCTGTAGATCAAATATAAGGAGAATTACATGAGCCAGCTGGGAATCTGGAGATCAATCCCAGACCGTCCGGAGCATTTCCATCATCGCCTGGTCACGGATGCCATCAGCGATGTGAGTTCAGAGAGGTCCTGCAAGCGTTATAAATCAGTTTCTAAAGTGAAACCAAAGCCTTCTTTCTAAAGAAATGGAAGGCAGGTGAAATTTTTGAAGGGATTTACACTCTCTCCTGGTAGATCTATGCAATGACGGAGTGATTCCAATGGCTAAAATCACAGCTCATCTCGTTTTCAAATTAACTGAGCAATCATGATTCGTTTCAGTTGCATTTGTCTGTTAACAACCTGCAATTGTACATATCTCTAATTATACAATGAGCCTTTAATTGTGCAGGAATAAATATGTTCAATTCACACGGGGACTCCAGTAGTCAGTGATAGATTAGGTATGTGAGTAACCTGAGTCCATCCAGAAATCATGACTAACTGATTTATTGTATAATGGAATAATGGGTGTAATTGTGTACCACACCTTGAGGTGTCCTTTCAGCACTGCTAATCTCCTTAAACCTGCATCCTTTTACTTCTTTTCTAAAGGTTAAATACAAGGAAGACTTGGCATGGCTCAGGGGCACCGGCTGCTATGCATGGGACACTCCAGCTTTTGTCCTGGCAGAGCAGAATAAAGTGCTCTACAGTGGGGTGAGTAAAACACTCTGAGATGTTGCTGAATGACTTGTTGACACTGGCTGTACATTTACAACCATTTGTTTGTGGAAAACTTAAACACACCTATGCCAGAATTCTACCAGGGTTTGTCTCTGAAATCATGTTTTCATTGCCTGGCCCTTCTTTGGATTAAAATGGGCATTTTTTTGTGTGTGTTTGGCTCTGGTTTTCTCCAGTGCAAGTACAAGGAGTCATTTGAGAAGACCAAGTCCCAGTTTAAGTACGTGGCTGACTCTCCAAGTAATGAGCATTACAGATATGCAACTCAGCTGATGGATGGGGTAAGTGCTGAAGGCTCCTCTGGAGCCTCCTACTCCAGTAGTAAAGTCTGTCTGTAAATACAGAGTTGAAGGCTGATCTGCCTCATATTCAGGCCTAAAGATGCCTGAAGATCAGGCTCAAATCGAGGTTGTTCTGCCTGTCTGAGTATCAGGTTTACAGAACCTAGAAAGTGAAATCCCCACCCCTGTCTCATTGCAAAGGAACTTTTCCTTTGCTGACTGGGAAATAAATGATAACCTAAATGGTGCTGCTTGTGGGGTAACACTGGTGATTTCCATCTGAGAAAGGCATAGAGGGAAATCCAAGTGCTTTCCTAAAGCACTGGAAAAACCAGTGGTAGGAAGGCAGTCTTTTGTCTGAAGTGACCAGAGCTTGTTTCATTCCAGACGTTTTGCCTTGAATTTTTTCCACTCTGCTACTCACTTTTATCTTATTTTTCTCCTCTAGTGCCACAGAAACAATAGACACACCTTGTAGTACAGGGGGTTAATGAAGCCCCCTGGGTTTAAGGTTAAAATCACCTCTGGAATTTGTAGGATTAGTTCTCTCCACCCACAGGACAAAGCCCATGGAGAAACCCCACGTTCTGGGTGATTCCCATCTGTTGCAATATCACACCCAGCTCTGATGCAGAAACAGATACTTCGATTTCCATTTTGGCATTTCATTATTTTTCACCAGCTATTACAATAAATTGTTTACCTGTCAGTTGATGTATTATAGTTTTACCTTTTTAGGTAAGAAAAACTGTTCACAACAAATACAGCTCCAGTTCCATTGCTATAATTTTATGCTCAATTTAATAAACAGTGAACCAGAATTTCTTAGGGATGATTGTCAGTATTCAGTTCTTATTGTTCAGTAGAGCAAATAAGGAAAAATTTAATATCAGAAACATAAATGAGTAGAATTTTAGCAATGGGGCTCCACGGAGTGAACTTGCCTGAGTATCTTCTGTTATATAAGTGATAAGTTTTTAATAAGGGATTACAGATTTTACGTACAAAACGTTAAAAAAATATTGTATTTTACCCCCATGTCTCATTGTGCTCTTTTTATCCTCAGCTCAAGAATCTGTAATAGAGTTCTGCTGTTATTTTTCATGAAGAAAGTCAGTGATAAAATGAGCTTATTGGAGTGGCAGGGATACAGAGACACCCTTAAACTGTGGCTTAGGCTTTCCAGTGTCAACCTCTGCGAATACTCTTTGTTTTGAATGTGTTTTCCTCCCTTGGCCATGACCTCCCCCGGGCTGCAGTGATGCCTGTGCAGAGTGGCAGTGGTTAGAGCAATGATCTCTCTGTGTTTTCACTCCCCTGGTACCCTGTGTGACGCTCTCCTGAGCAGAAATTATATAGGGCTGCCTATGAGAAGCTCAAAGATAGGTACAGCGTTGTTGTGGATGATCCCAGGAACCTCCTGGCCAAGTGGGGCTCCAGACTGAGCAGTCAGGTACTGTGGGAGCACTGGGGCACCCCCAGGACTGTGTGATCACCAGGACCCGTGATGCTGTCCTGCTCATTCGGTTCATCAGCCATCTTCGTTCTGCCACCCAAAAAGAACTGGCACTTTTTGCGTGAGCTGATCTGTGCTTTATGTACCTTCATTGCTGTGCATCAACTCACAGCGCAATCTGAGCCCTCTTCAAGCCACTGGAGGGCTTTAAAAAATGCCTTGATTTATCAAGCATTTCTCTTTAATGGCCTTTACCAAGATAATCTTCTCCTCCCTAGATAAGCAGCAGTGCCACGTTTGCCTTTTGAGTGCTCTCACCTTCAGCTACAATTTCCCCTCATCTCCCCCAAAAAGTCATGATTTCTTTTCCTTCCCTATAAAAATGTTAATATATTTCCTTCCCTCTGCAGATAGGGAAGGAAGTATCTTTGTATATTTAATCCAAATACATGTCTATTTTTATCTATGAATATTTATCTATTTAATATTTCTGTTTGCGGTATCTGCCCCTGACACTGCAAACCCTGCAGATGTGAGTTGTATGCACATGCCAATGAATACATACAGTACCCTGCCTACATCTCTCCACTCTCCAAGTGTCTGGGATCTAGAGCTGTGTCGTTGTTCCTGGTGTTCATGAGTCTCTCTTGTCCTTGGTTGCCATTTGCATGAACAGAAAAGCTATAAATCCTTTGCCAAGATGCTCCTGCAACATGGATGTAATGAAATTCTGAGGCCAGATATGCTGACAGCTCTCTACAACACTTACTTGTGGAGCCAGGTAATATGAAGAGCTGCTCTAGGAGACATTTAGATACAATTTCGCTGCTTGGACTTCTAATATTCCCTGCTTTCCTGCGGATTTCAGACCCCGAGGATTTGCTGGTGTGCTTTATGCTGGCAGTGATCAAACAGTTTTGAGACCAGAATATCTGATTTACTGTCACTGGGGCACTCAGATCAGGCTGATCTTATCTCCATTTTCTCCCTTCATTATAAATAATTGTTACATATTTCACATATTTACATAAAAAGCAATTTCCCACACATTTCAGATATTATATGTTCATATTTCCTTAACCCAGTTTTCATTCTGCCACCATTTCTTGGACTGCCCACCTTCCATAACATGAGTTCCTTAATTATGGAATTAATGATGAAGTAATTGAAAGTAGATTATGACACTTATTCCCACTCTGCCTGGAATGGTGTCAGATAGAGAACAGAGTTATTTGTGCTCTGAAATCACAGCTGCTGGCAGTGACCTTGCTCCTTTTAATGGTAAAAATCATTCCTGATCATTATATAAACCATAAAATTTGGAATTAATAAAATATTCATAAATACTATGTAAATTATAAAGTGGAAATTGATAATAATAAATTACTAATAAATAAGTTATAAACTGGAAATGCAACAGTAGAAAACAATTACATGAGAGGAAGAAGGGTGTTACTCTTTACTATGGACAGATAATATTCTTCAGTATTAAATTACTGAAGGTCTTCACTAGGCATTTTTATTCTATTTTTCTGTGGATTTCTATTATCTCATTAAAAACTCCTTGCAGGTAATTTTGAGTATGTTTGAATTTAAAAACCCAGTGTCTGACTGCATGTTCCCTTCATGTTCCCATTGATTATTTGTTCATAAGTTTTTTATATTTTGTCTGTCATGGTCCTGTTTCAAAAGCATGGGTTTGTTTTCTGATGCAGTGAAAGTTCTGTTTTAAAAAGGGGGGGTTAAAAATGGGGGGTTTTAAGATGTTTTCAACCCCCTTCCAGCTGCCCTCAGGATGCCTACAATGAATCCAAACTCTTGGTGAACTGAACTCTGTGAAAACAGGTTTAGAGTCCTCAGTAGGGCAAGAAGAGGGTTATCAAGACACAAATGCCAAAGCCTTTAAAGTATCCTGGCATTAGGATATATTTGGTGGATGTTTTTATCTGTGGTTGTTTTAAGATGTGTTACGTTTCTCCTCAGTTTAGTTATAAAATCATTAAGGCTGGAAAAGACCCCCAAGATCATCGAGTCCAACCTTGGGCCGAATATGGTGAATATTTAAAAAGGAGATGTTTCCCAATTAGGGAATTTAAAAGTCCCTGAACTGCCAAGATTGATCCTTTAGCTCAGCCCTGGAGATAAATGAAGTTAATCAGACCAATTCGTTGCTCAGGCAGCCTCTGGGGCACAGAAGGGGTTTGCAAAGCTCAGCTCGTGGTACACGTTCAGCTTTCTGGGGCTTTGGGGAGGGTTTTGCGGTGTTCTGTCTGTGTAAAGGCACATCTCTCCAGGGGGTTTTCTCCTGGTCTGGGTACTCATTTACAATCTTTGCCCGCCACCAGATTCAATACAAGAAGGACTATGAGAAGAAGAAGGACAAGTACACCACAGTGGTGGACACCCCCGAGTACCTGAGGACCACCAAAGTCAACAAACAGATCAGCGATGTGAGTGTGCTTTGGGAACATCCTCCTCATCCCAGCCTTGGGGTGGGATGGTCACCCCCAGGGAATTCATCTCCCCTCCCATGTGCCTTTGCAGATTATTTACAAGCTGGAGTACAACAAAGCCAAGCCTAAGGGCTACACCACCATCCAGGACACGCCCATGTTGCTCCACGTGCGCAAGGTCAAGGACAGGATCAGTGATGTGAGTAAATCACCCCTGCCCGGGCTGTCAAAATCACACACAATCAGCCTTTTACCTTGAGAGCCAACGTTTCTAACTCAGGTGTAACACTCAGAAAAAAAATCACTGTTTGTTAGAGCCTATTCTAGTTTGTTTGCCCGTTAAACTCTATTTTCATTTAATGCTTTATCGAAAACCACAGTTTTTCAGGAAGTGTTTCGTGTAACATTCTTCTGGAACTCTTGAAACATTTTTTTTGGTGTAATTATACATTTTACTAGTAATTTACATTTTTCTAGCAATAAAAGCCATGAGCTGCAGCTGATCTCTAAGTCATGAATTGGGGTGTTTTATGCTATGCTTTCTTCCTCTAGTGGTTTTTTTTGAGCCCTGAATAAAGTAAATTTAATACTTGACCATGTTTATCAATTTCTTCCATGGGTATTGTGGATCTGGAAGGTGTATATTGTGGTCTAAAATAAATATATGTTTTGATTCTGGGGCAGTGAAAGACTAGGAAGGAGAGGGAAAGGAAGATGGAGTAGATAGAATAATATATAGGATTTAGGAGTCCTGGTCCTGATTCCTCCTTCTGCCTGAGGCTTTCTCCCTGACCTTTGTGTTGTTCCTTAGATATCCATGAATAAAATGAGGATATAAACACTCCTGTCACTCAATATAGCAGTCAGAATAAGTAGCCTGGATGTCATTCAGATGCTCTCTGGATTATCTACAGAATTAGTAAATCCAGGAAGGAAAAATAACCATATTATCCAGATCCTAATGGGATCACTGGGAGACAGAGATGTTCCAAAGTGATCTGAGAATTAAAGCACATTTTTTAAGCTCAAATGGAATGCTGAGGTTCTATAAAGGAGTTTTCAGGGAGCACTGAATGCTCTCAGAAAACAAGTTTATTTAAAGCATTTCTTTTAACCACGTCCAGTCATTTCTTCTATCGAGATTTTATCTTGACAGGAGCAATTTCACCGTTATATTTCTCCCATTTGGATGCTTTTCTTGTTGCTGGTGATTGTTACCTTTGTAACATTTGATGTGTTGGTGTTTGTGTAGCTGAAATACAAAGAAATGTATGAGAGGAGCAAGTCTCGCTGCAACGTCGTGGCAGATTCGGTTCACATCAAGACTCCAAGACACGCTTACAAGCTCAACAGCAACGTGAGTTCACTGAAATTCAGGTTTTAATTTCGTCATGCAGAGTGTTTGAGACTGGCAAGAGAGGCCATGAGTTCCATTTTCAGTTCCACTGAATTTTCTCAGCTCGGGCGTCACTTCTAATTCTTACCCCGCTTGCCTTAAGTATATTTTAATTTATTTGGGGCTGAAATTCTCCCTCTTGCAAGTTTTCCTCGAGGAGGTGCTTGTGTGTCACAAATCTGCTGTTCTTTTGGTTGTCCTCTTTCCTGGCAGACACACACACACAGCTGTCCCAGGAATTCCCTGGGATGCTCTTGCAGACAAAGCGAGCTCTTCGTGGGAAGCTTTCCCGTGTTTTCTGGGTTTGGTGGCCCAACACCCATTTCAATAGGACCTGAAAGCTCCCACCTTCCTCAAAGTCAGGGTGTCATTTCAGCCCTTCATATTCCATTTTCCACCTAAGAGTGGGAGAACTGGAATAAATACTCTGCACGAGGCAGAGGAAAGCCCGGTCTGACCGAGCTGCTCTTTCTTCCCTCTGCTCTCTTTTTTTGGGAGAGACCAAAGGGAATTTCCGTCTCTATGCCGTGTGTAAAGTTCACAACTTCCAATTAACTCCCTTTTGTTTGTTTTTCCCCTGCAAACAGCTGGATTATAAGAAGAAATACGAAGCAGCCAAGGCTCACTGGCACTTGATTGCTGACAGGCCTGACTTTGTGCAAGCAGCCAAGTCGACTCTGCAGCAGAGTGATGTAAGAAAGTCAGAACAGACCAAATATTCCCTTTTCCCACATCTCTCACGTCCAGAATATCAGAAACAAATTATAGAAGATCTGAGACTCTCTTCTCTTATCCCTTTTTTTTTTCATTCCCTGCAGTATGAATACAAACTGGACCGGGAATTCCTGAAGGGATGCAAAATCTCTGTCACTGATGATAAAAACACAGTGTTGGCCTTAAATAATGCCATTTTAGCCAGTGATGTAAGTACTGAACTCACTTTTGCTCTCTAAGTAAGCAAAGTTCTTTATTAGAACTTTATTTATAACATTAATGGTTTTATTGGGAATATGGTTGGAATAAGAGTGAAGCTTGGAACTGTTTTCTCAGTCTCACTCCATTATTTAAATTGACTTGCTTATTTCATTAACAAATCCACAAAATCTGAACAGATTTGGTCTTGTAAATGCCACACAATATTAAATTAATATCCAAAGTTAACGTTGCCTGAACACCCCAGACCTTCCTCCCAGGTATCTCTGCATTCCTGGTATTGAAATGGAGAACACAACAAAAAAGGCTGCAGCTATAAATTGTGCATGACACAAAGTATCTTTAACAATTACTATCAATATATTAATGTTCATTATGTCCATAAAATTCCAAGCGAGAGCTCTAGGAATGTATAGACTAAAATGAATTTATTTTGGAATATATTAAAATATGGGATTTTTCTGCCAAGGTTTGCACTAGCAAGCAGACCCAACTGTAATAATTACCTTTTAATCTGCCACAAGACAAGATAAACACGGCTTAAAATGAGATCTTTGCCTCCTGGTAGATAAAATACAAAGAGAAGCACAACAAAGCCCGGGGAACGTACCACGTGGTCCCAGACACACCTCAGATCCTGCTGGCCAAGAACGTCAGCTCCCTGGTCTCTGAGGTAAACCACCAGCAGGTATCTGCTCCTTTAAATTTAATTCCATCCCTGAATTGCTGGGGGTTTCACCTCTTTTGCTGCTGGGCTTTCAGAACAAGTACAAAGAGCACAGCAAGAAGCAGCTTCCCCACGGCTCTTTCACGACGCTGCCCGAGACGCGCGACACGGCCCACGTGAAGGAGGTGACCAAGAACGTCAGTGAGGTGAGTTCCGACTGCCAGCAGCGCCTCCAGACCACCAGCTCTGTCACCTCGGCTGCAGGCGGTGACACCGCGCGTTCCGGGAATGAGGAGGCTCCGCTCGATCCCGTTTATTTCCAGGTTTTAGTAGCATTTCCCGCCCCGGGAAGCTCCCAAATCACACGTGGCCCTTCTTGCTCTTGACAGACAAACTATAAGAAGAAGTTTGTGAAGGAGAAAGGCAAATCTAATTATTCTGTCATGCTGGAGCCTCCTGAAGTGAAACATGCCATGGAAGTTGCCAAAAACCAGAGTACGGTGAGTTTGCCTTTTCTTTCCGTTAATTAAGTAGGTTTTATAAGCAAATTCAATCCAAACCCAAGTTTCTGTATTTTTGAATTTCCTCTTAACCTTCATGTTTAGGTGTAATTTTGAAAGATTTTACTTTTCTTTTATCTGAATGATTTTTATCTTTACTCTTATCTGAAAGGTTAAAGTACCAATATTTACAAATATAAAACTGCACTGAAATGAAGGATTTGTACTCAGTCACATGGTAGGATTTAAAATAACCTGGTGCAAATCATATCTAATAATTTTCTCATCCTTTCAAATACAGACAGAATTTCTAGTGTTTATGTCTTCATTTGTAGAGAACTTGCAAAAAAATAAATTCCCAGATCCCTTCCTTGTGAAATTATTTCAAAAATAAGCCCACGCACTTTCTCAGCAACGTTGCTGTGTCCTTCACTGGTATATTCCTTATGGGAAATCCTCAGGAATTTCCTTTCCTTTGCCTGTTTTCATGGATTAGATTGAATACAAGAAGGATGCCAAGTCAAAGCTCCACTACACACCAATAGCAGATCGACCAGATATTAAGAAAGCAACTCAGGCTGCCAAGTTAATCAGCAACGTAAGTGGCCTTTCAGTCTTCCCTATAATTCTTAGCCATTAATTTTCCCACTGAACCAGTGCCAGTAGAATAACTCCAAGGGAATGCCAACTCTCCTTTATCTGCTCTGCTAGATTGAGTACAAGAAGCGGGGAGCAGCTGGTGTGGGGGTGACCATGCTGGGACGGCCCGACATCGAGCTGGCCAAGGAGGTGTCCAAACTCACCAGCCAGGTAAGGGGGAATTAAAAAGTGGGGAAAACTCTGAAGCAATGAAAGAAATGAGACACAGTATTGATGTCGCTATTGTAGCTGAAATTGGTCTAGATCAGGGGGAAAGGAAAAAATAAAGGAAAAATCAAATACTGGCACAAGGTATTTCTTTGTTCTAGTGGTTTACTGAATGTCATTAATGGAGGTATAAAATCCTCTTAAAATGGTGTTGTGAGAACATTTTTTTTTTTTAAATGCTAAATGCCATGTTCTTTTCCAGCTCTTCTGGCTTTGCAAGAATCACCCTTTGACCCAACCCGTCCTTTGACCGAACACTCGGTTCCTTTCAGCCACTTTCCCCTCCGTGCCTTCCCAACAATCTCTTGCCAGCGCCTCAGAGCTTGGCTCTTTCCCCCCCTTTCCTGCTTTAATGCTGGAAGCTCTGCCTTTCTGATCTTGCTTTCTTGCTGCTGATTGCAGGCTGAGTATCTCAAACGGCACCTGAGGGGCCACGGAGCTGCGTCCTACGACACCCCCTGGATGAGAACCTTTAAGAAAGCCAATGTGCTCAGTAGCCATGTAAGATCATTTTCTTTAAGTGGCATCGGTGCCACTGTCGTGCAGCTGTCTCTTGCTTGCCTGTCCAATCCTGCAAGGTCTGAAGCACCACCTTGTGGAAACCTCACTGTGCCCTTCCAAATGGCTTTGGAGCTCCCAGGTTCCTGATGGAAGTTGCTGGTGCCCACTTGAAATGTGAAAACGCAGCTTTTTCACCCCCACAACACCTAAGACTCGAGGTGTTATTTTCTGAAAGTGTGCAGAGAAAAAAAAGGAAATATATGTGTGTGACAAACCTGAGTGATGGTGCTGGAAATTTTCAGTGAACAGTCACTAGAACTTCATTTTAACTATTCAAACTCCTTTTAAAACGTCATTTAAACTTTATTTAAATATTAAAGGAAATTTTAAATTTTAAATTATTTATAAATGTAAACAGCCTGTTTACAGTATGCTGGAATTTCCTAGTGGAAAAATAGTGTGTGACTGAATCCATCCCAGAGCCTGGGAGGGCTTGGAGGGTATTTCTTATCCTTCTTCCCACCTCAAAACCTTTGCAAAATAAAAATAAAATGAGCCTGGATTGCAGATGTTGAAGTGGCAGCAGCGGGTCTGTGCCATTTCAGTGTTACACATGTATTTCCAAGGGAAAAAAGGGGGGATTTTGGTTTTTCCACGTCTGCTGCACGTAACTTTTGCATGTTTGAGTGTCAGGAAAACCAAGGATCTCCTCAGCAGAGCCAGGGAGTCTTAAACTGAACCACTGAACTACAGGAAAAAGAAGAAATTCAGTTTATTCCCGTTCAGTGCTGAGATCCTGCTTTTCCATGCTCTTGTCCCAGTGCTGCCCAGTTCTCTGGGTCCTTTTTAAACGTTCTTTGCTGAGATTGTTTTGGTTCCGAGAGAAAATGAGCTGCTGTTGAGGCAGCGAGGGAGCAAAGGATAACTGGAATATCTTTGTTTTCTCTTGGTTATCTCTTCTCATAAACTTCTTATTTGTAAAGCTTTGTGTCCTGTTTGGTTGTCCAGTCGGGTTTTTTCAGTTGGGTTTTGTCTGTCTGTCACGCCTTGCTTTGAATTCTGCATTGTTTGAGGTTAAAAAATTCCCATTCCTGTCAACATTTCTCCGCTTCCAGCCTGGATCTGCTGGATTATTGTGGCTCTCATTGCCTGGCTGCTGCTGCTGCGGTTTGGAAGTGTTGCTAAACCTCTTGTTTAATCTAATTCTTGGTAATTAATTGTGTCCCTGTCCTGTTTGTGACCATTAATGTCATTCATCTCTTATTCAGCCAGAACAGTGTTTGTATAATAACATCGAAAAGTATTTGATGTATTGACATCTTCAGTGCCCTTATGTCTTCTAAAGCTCTTATTTCTCCAAGAAATATGTAAAAAGTTCTTTTAAACACTCTTATATATCCTTATATTATATTATATTCTCTTATATTATATCTTATTATATATCAAATATAATATAATATATATTTTATATATATAATTATTTTATCTTATACTCTTATTACACCTCTCTTTTTACCTCTTTGTGAAATATCTTTAATCAACACCCAGTTCCCATCAAGTGGAAAATTCCTGCTGTCCCAGGGTGGGAACTTGGCTGTGTTTTGGCACCACAATTCTCTCGGCTCTTCTGTTTTCACACTGAGGAGTTGCAGATTTTCACTCAAGTGGTACTTTGTAAATGCAGATGTAGATTTCCTCTCCGTGTCAGCTTCTCTTTGATATATAACCTTTATTCCAGTGGGGGCCTCCAGGTTATTGCCCTTGTGTTCCTCTCCCCAGCAGCCCCACTGAAGCGGAGCCTTTTTGCCATCTGCACCGAACAAGCAGGTCCTCAAGAGCTGTAACCCCTGCTTGTTTTCCTTTAGGTGAAGTACAAGGAGAACTTTTCCAAAGAGTTGGGCAAGAAGCCCAAGTATGATCTAAAGGAGGCCAAAATCTACAAGACCATGAAGGACGCCCACAACATGGCCAGCGAGGTACGGTGGGCTGTGCTTTGCCCTGACGGGGGAAGGTCGCATTTCTGTCCCAGAAACCTGCTTGGTGTCACTAGAACATCCGGCAGCCCCGTTTGCTGAGGTGGTTTGTGCCCCCTGGCTGCAGGTGAAGTACAAAGCTGACCTGAAGAAGCTCCACAAGCCCGTCACGGACATGTCGCAGTCGCTGCTCATGAACCACGTGCTGAGCACGAGCCAGCTCGCCAGTGCTGTAAGAGCATCACCCGCCCTCCATCCCCAGTCCCACCCGCAGTTCTCTCTGCTAACCCCTCCTGTAACAGCTCCTCCCTCTGCTGGGGCCAGGGCCGTCACCTGGTAGTGACCTCTTCCTCCTCTTCCTAATGATCAGTTCCTCGTTAACCAGCAGCTTCACCACTTTTGTCCTCTGGGAAGGGAAATCTTTGAAATCCCCTGATGATTTTACTGGATTGATTCTTTATCCCATTTTAACTGGTTGCACCACACTAACAAATGCCTTTTTTTTTTTTCTTTACTGATTAATATATTTAAATTCTTTAATTTTTTTCTGGTTTTTTTTTATCTTTTCATGTTTGTTTAACATCCCCCTGTTATAAACCTCCGTAATTATGCCTAACAAAACAATTGAGAATTTTACTGAGAAAAGGCAAAAAATCTTTATATCTTGGTACAGCCTTTTCTTGTATCTGCTGTGTTTTCTCTTTCCTTTTTTTTTTTTTTTTTAATGGTTTTGCCAAAATAAAATTAAAAAAAAAAAAATAACCCACACCTTTAACTCCCAGTTTCCAAAAATCACTTCTAAACTTCTTGCTTTTTTTGTTTTGCTTCTTGTATTTCTAATTCCTCTTTGATGTTCCATTTGAAGTGCTGCTTTGATTGGGCCTGAGAAGTAAATTTTCGGAGGGATTTTTTTTTTTTTTTTTTATTGAGATGATTTTTGACACCTTCCCTTCAGTACCAGTACAAGAAGCAATATGAGAAGAGTAAGGGTCACTACCATGTGGTGCCAGATAACCTTGAGCAGGTTCATCTCAGGGAGGCATCAGAACTCCAGAGCCACGTAAGTTGGTCGTGTGTTTGTCGTCATCCCAAAAATATCCATCCCTGAAATCCTCCCAGGAAATTCTGCGGCCTCTGACAGTCCCTCTCTGCTTTACCAGCACTGCCCAGTGAGAAATATCTGCACTTTAGCAAGTTAGCACAGAAAATACACGGATAAACAAAAACCTTCATTCCACAGTCAGCCTCAGTTCCTCACCCCTGGTGTACATGGATTTTTTACACATTTTAGTACCTTTATCAGGGGGATTTTCCTGTAGAAAACCAACATGGAAATCACAGAAGAACTGCAAACTGAAGGAATCAGGGTTGATGTTCTCAGTGTAGATTCAACTGCTTTAATTATTCAAGTGAAAAGAGACCTCTGCCATTCTTTTCCTGCATCCAAAGTTGTCTCAACCCAAATGTTAAATGTGTCTGTTGTTTTTCCCCTCTGGAATAAAATGGTGAATCATTCCAGAGAAATTCATACTCTGATTTGGTCTCTGATCCTCTCTCTCCCAAGTTTTTATTGGCTGTAGAGCGAGAGGAAAATTGCTGGTAGGACACAAAGCTTATGGCATGGAATGGAATTCCAGGATTTGCTGGGTTGGAAGGGACCTTAAAGCCCATCCAGTCCCACCCCCTTCCACTATCCCAACCTGGTCCAACCTGGCCTTGGACACTTCCAGGGATTTTCAAGGCATGGAAGAGCCAAAAGGCCACATAGCAAAGGACTGTAAGAAAATGGTGGTAATCAGGTTAAAGTTAAATTTTAAGTCACTACTTTTTGGGATCAGGCTCTGACTCAGTGTCATCTCATTCAGCTGTCAACAACTGATGCCTTAAAGGCTGGGTAATACAATTAATGTCATTTGTAGGAAGAATATTTGGCATTTGATGGTCAATAATAGAGTTTTCAGCAAGGTAAACAGTATTAAACATTGATTTTTTACCACAGAACTGTTGTCAGTGAGCAGATATTAGTCAATTAATTGGGTCTTGGGTTATTTAGGAGGGTGACTTTTTGTCTTTTCTCCTCAGGTGAAATACAAGGAGAAGTATGAGAAGGAAAAAGGAAAACCCATGCTGGACTTTGAGACTCCCACATACCTCACAGCAAAGGAGTCCCAGCTCATGCAGAGCGAGGTACGGTCAAAATCACTACTGATGGTCCAAAAAAACACCCTACAATTTACATTTTATAGCTAAACTGTAATAGAGATTTAATAGGCAGTTATGCCTGCGTCCTGTGCACGCTGAGAGGCTGGAAAATGATAGTTGTATCACGTTTCTTTACGCTGGGTATGAAATGCCACCGTGAAAAGTCCTGAAGCTCTCCTGTGCCACAGCAAAGTGGGGTTTATCTGTTGTTTTTTCAGCAAGAAGCTGTCAGTAAATGAAGCTTAAACAAGTCTTTGAGTAAGAAATGTAGCGTGAAACGCATCTCCCTTAAACTTTTTCACCTGAAAACTCCATTTCTGAGGACGCCCTTTATTCCCTGTGTGTCTCTGCTGTCCCAGACCTGTCACTCGGTTTCCCTGAGCAGTTTTGTTGGTTTATTTGGAGTATAATCTTGTTCTGGCACAGATAGAGGCTTGGACATGGTGAAAAACACCTTTATAGGGCCGTATAAGTTATTGTGTTGGAGTGATTCCTTTAAACAGTTTCTCTGCACAGACAAATAAGTAGAAAAATAAAAAAATAGAGGGAGGACATGGTCATATTTCCATTGAAAAACAATGAGCTCTTTCTTAACCATCAGTGAAAATAGGATTTGTTGCTTTAGGTGCCTTCAAATAGTGTCTTTAATACCAATCCCTGCTCTATCCTCCCAGTGGTTTTTCACATCATTAAAAATGCTGGGATAAACATTTGCTATTTTGCTTTTTTTTTTTTCCCTTCTTGCTCCCATTAGAAAGAATACAAGAAGGACTTTGAGGAGTCCATGAAGGGCAGGAACCTGACTGGCCTGGAGGTCACACCATCCCTCTTACATGTCAAATATGCAACCAAAATAGCCAGTGAGGTACCAGCAACTCTGTGCTCGTTCCCTCTGCCCACTGAGATTGCCAGCACCCTTTTCTTCTCCTCACTCTCTGCTTCCTGACCATCCACACCGAGCACCTTTCCGTGTGTTTCGTGTCATGAGCTAATCTGTCATGGACATTTACTCCTGATGTCCTTTAACAATATTCCTGTTTCCTGCTGCTCTCTGACCGCCCTCATCCTAATGGTCCATGTCTGTGTGCCTTGGAAATTTATCTCCAGCAATAATCCCTATATTCTGTTGTATTAGTTCCTCTGTAACCCTCGACAATCTTCTTTCCTGTTTTCCAGATCTCTTTTTTTTCTTTTGGAGCTTTTGTGATTCTTTTGACTTTAATTCTTCTAATTTTTTAAATTTTTTTTTAATCATTATTTATTTATTTATTATTAAGTGGTACAGTGCAGAGCTCCTTTTAGCCTGGATTTTCAGGTTTTTTTCCCTTCTCCATCTCCTGCAGAAAGAGTACAGGAAGGATCTGGAGGAAGGTGTCAAGGGGAAAGGACTGACAGCCCTGGAGGAAACTCCAGACATGCTGAGAGCCAAGAATGCAACTCAGATCCTCAATGAGGTATGTCAGAGCTCTTTGGAAAATTCCTGAGTGGATGGCACATCCTCCAGCTGCCATGGGAAGGAATAACTTCCTCCAGATCAGCTCCAAGCCATGTCCAACCTGGCCTTGGACACTCCCAGGGATCCAGGGGCAGCCACAGCTTCTCTG
>JAYRBT010000181.1:1361952-1373066 GCA_036023395.1 Myiotriccus ornatus
TGCCCAGCCCTGGAGGTGTCCCAGGCAGGCCTGGCCGTGGCACTCAGTGCTCTGGGCTGGGGACAAGGTGGGGATGGTCACGGGGGGATCCCTGACCTTGGAAGTGTTTTCCAGCTGCAGTGAGCCCGTGACCCTGTGCCCTTGTGTCCCACAGGTGTGGTACAAGGAGGAGCTGGGCACAGGCACCCCCACGCCCGTGACCCCCGAGATAGAGCGAGTCAAACGCACGCAGGAGCACATTAGCTCGGTACTCCCCGGGACTGGAACAACAAGCTACAGTGCTGTTGTTACAATCCTGCCCTGGAACCCCTAACACTCCTCCTCCCTCAGGGGTGCAGTCCTGGCTTTGCCCTGGCAGTGTCTTAACTCGTTGATATTCCACCTGTTTGTGCCTTTGGGGGATTCACACCTTTCTCTGCGTTTCCTCTACGAACCCAGAGTGAATTTAACGTGCTGTTCCTCCCCGTGTTCATCTCGACCCTTTATCTTCTCTTCCCTCCCATCACCTGTTTACAGAATAATCCCCCGTCAGCCTCTTCCTTAATCCTGGCCTCTGGATGCAGCGTGAAGTGAATTAAGCAGCGATCTAACGCTGAGCATGAGCCAGGGCAGGGCAGAGGTGGTGGCTGTGCCTGTGCTGAGTGCTGTGGGCACTGTCTGTCCCTCGCAGGTGTTGTACAAGGAGGGGCTGGGGACGGGCACGGCCACCCCGGTGACGCCGGAGATGGAGCGAGTGCGGCGTAACCAGGAGAACATCAGCTCGGTACTGAGCCAAACCCGCCCCTCCCCTGCCAGTGCCACTCACAGCCCTTCAGCTCCTCCCTGACACCGTCCTTCCCATTCCTGGGGGAGCTTCGAGCAGCCCTTCCCTTGTGAAGTCACTGCAACTCTGTCAGGACCCTGATATCTTCATTTTCCCCTCATTTAACCCGGCACTGAGTTGTTCCAGCACGGAGATTTTAACCTCAGTAGTTGAAGCAGTTGAGTGGTGCCTTGTCTGAATTCCCAAGGGATTGTTAATAGTGTGAGTGGTGTCACTGTCCTCAGTAACAGAGCCCACCCTTCCAGCATCTCCAGCCTCACCTCTGCAGTGGAAAATGAACCCTTAACCCTTCCTGGGTCAGGCAGCCATGGAATGGTTTGAGTTGGAATTTCTGCTGTGGTGGCTGTTCCCTTAGACCCCCAGGTCATTGTAAGGAATCCAGGTGGCATTCCCAGGTCACTGCTCAGGAAAACATGATGATAATTGCACATACATAGATGGAAAAATTGCTGTAGGGAGGAATATTTATCTGGATCACTTTTCCTCCTGACACTTCCCAGTCAAATGGCCACTGTGTCATCGTTTGGTTCAGTATTCCTGCTTTAACTGGAGCACTTTATGGCTTATTTTGCTATTTGAGATGGGGAATTCTTTGCAGGAGGGTTGCCAGGTAGTTTAGAATTCCCACATTTCTGTGCCCAGGGGAAAGAAAAAGCTCAGTGGAACCTCAGCCCCCTGTTTTCATTGAGGGTGTTTTGCTGGACTTTGAACAAGGCTGGAAAAACCCCATTTTTCACACTTTGACGTTTTCCTGTATTAAATTATTGCTCTTCTCTCTCTCCTCACTTTTTTCCTTTTTTAACTTCTCTTTTTCCTTTCTCCTTTTTTCCCCTCTTTCTCCTTTTTTTTTCTTTTTTTCCTCTTTCGTCTTGTTTTATTTTTTCCCTTCTCTTTTTGCCCCTTCTCTTTTTTTCCCCTTCTCTTTTTTTTTTCCCCCTTTCTCCTTTTTTCATCCCCTTTCTCCTTTGATTTTATTTTCCCTGCTGCCCCAGGTGTTGTACAAGGAGGGGCTGGGGGTTGGCACCCCCGTTCCTGTCACCCCTGAGATGGAGAGGGTCAAACGCAACCAGGAGAACTTTAGCTCGGTATCTTTTGACTTTTTAAAAATCCTAATTAACTTATAAACCCCTCCCCTTTATGCTGTTACCTTTTTAATTACTCTGCTATATTTTATGTACTTATTTTTTGAAATATTTTTTCTATGATCATAACACTCAGTGCTTGGTGTCCATTAATTTTTTTTTCCTGCAGTTTAAGGTATTTTGCATTTTTTAAACCACTTTTTAAATATAATTTGCTTAATTCCCTCCCCTTAATCCTTTTGTTATTCTGCTGAAGCCCATCCAAGCAGCTGGATGCACATTCCCAGCTGTCCCTTCCTCTGGATTTGACTGATCACAGTTATTAACTGGTCGATCCTTCCTCATTTTTCCTGCTTTCTGGTACATTTCCTGGGCATGAACTCCCAAGAATTCCCTCCCTCAGAGCCGGTTTCTTTGTCCTGGCCCGTGTGTGACCTCCGTGTTGCCCCCCAGGTGTTGTACAAGGAGGAGCTGGGCAGGGGAACCCCCACCCCGGTGACCCCCGAGATCCAGAGGGTCAAACGCAACCAGGAAAACTTCAGCTCGGTACTTTTCAACTTGAAAAGCCAAAAAAAACACCCCAAACCCTTTTTAATCTCTTTCAAAATACTCTTAACACCCAAATTCTGCTGCTGCATTTCCCTGTAATCAATCAACACAACAATCAACATCCCCTTCCTCGTGTTTTGAGATTTTTTTCCTCCATAATTTGTTTTCTTTGGATCCACCTCACTAACTGTGTTAGATTCCCTGTTCCCATCTTTCTCTTGCCATGTTTTTTATTTTCTGCTTTTCCTTTTATTAATCACTTCAATCCTTGGTTATTGGTTTGGTTTTTTCCCCCCCTGGTTTTACCACATGTGAAAACTAAACTATTTATTTCCTTCCCCAAATCCGTGGCTGTGACCAGACTCTGCTCCCTCCCGTGTGCTCTGCTGGAGTGGGATGGGCAAATCAAGTGGAATTGCTGCTTTTATTCCTTCTGTGTTGGGTGGGATGCCTTTTCCTTTGGGAAATGTTTGGTGTTGTTGCAGGGCCCAAGGCCCAGGGGGTGGGAACTGCCCTGGGGGTGTTGGTAGCGAAGTCAGAAGGGAAAAAAATCCGTGTTTGTAAAGGTGAGGAAGTGCCATTGACAACAGGAGAGGAGTAGGAATAATATATATAAATATAATATATATGTAAAATCTCAGTTGAGGAGTGTGAACAGGAGAGGTCTCAGGAAGGTGCATCAGGCCCTGCTCCTCCAGGGACTCACTTGTGGTCAGGAAAACATTTCCCTCACTCTGCTGAAAGGACAATAATGTATCTATTGTCAGTTTATTGTCAAGAAATATTGACAATGATGTATTTATTGGCATTTATATCAGACTTGAGTCTCCTAAGAACTCCCCAGGTTTAACTGTGATAGAATTCACAGACTGGTTTGGGTTGGAAGGGAAATTAAAGCCCATCTAATTCCAACCCTGACACCTTCCACTATTCCAGGTTGTTCCAACCTGGCCTTGGACATTTCCAGGGATCCAGGGGCAGCCACAGCTTCTCTGCCCAACCTGTGCCAGGGCCTGCCCACCCTCCCAGCCAGCAATTCCTTCCCAATATCCACCTAAATCAACCCCCCCTTCATCTTCAGTCTTATCCGAGTTTGGAACTAGTTTTTTATTTCCAGGGCTTTTTGAACCCCTGTTTCTGCAGGGCATGGCAGAGCCCCTCTGTCCTGCTGGAGTGTTGCTGCTGCTGGTTTTGTTCTCTTGTTGTCACTCTCACCTGTTGCCCCCCAGGTGTTGTACAAGGAGGAGCTGGGCACGGGCACCCCCACCCCGGTGACCCCCGAGATCCAGAGGGTCAAACGCAACCAGGAGCACATCAGCTCGGTATCTGGGAATGGCAAAAGCACAGCAAAGTCCCTCTTAATCTCTTTTAAATTACTTTTTAACACACCAACCGATGTTCTTGTTTCCCTGTAATCAACTTACCCCGGAAATAATATCCTGGTCCTTTGAGATTTCTTTTTTCCTTTGTAATTATGACTTATATTGTTCTTGTTCCCTTTTTTTTTAATGATATCATTTTAATAATTGAATTTCACCTTTTTGAGTGTGATCACCTTTTTTTGGTTTTTCAACTCTTAAACACCCACCCTGTTTTCCTTCTCTTGGTCCCAACAATCCTTGTGGTGGGTTTTTCCCTCATTTTCCTTCCTTTTACACAAGAACTAAACTCCCGTGGGCCTTGGCTGGGTGTGGCAGTGCTGGGGTGGGAGCAGCAGGACCTGCTGGGGTGGGACATGAATTAAATTGGTTTATTTGTTGTTTTCCTGTTGGATTTGATACTCTCCCAGTGATTTGTTGCACGGTTTGTGTCCGGCTCAGGAGCAGCGACGCCGCTCCAGCTCCCGGAGGGAATCCACGCTCACTGGGTGGTTTTGAGGAGCTTTTAATCCCTGGTTTTTATCCCAAGCTGTGTGTGGGAGGCATTTTCCCAGCCCCTGCGTGTCCCCGTTGCTGTTCCCTCCCTGACCAGCCCTTTATCCCACAGGTTTTGTACCGGGAGGAGCTGGGGACAGGAACCCCCATCCCGGTGCCTCCCGAGGTGGAGCGAGTGAAGCGCACCCAGGAGCTCATCAGCTCGGTATCGTGGGGAGGAACAGCCCCCTCACTGCCCCAAACACCGCTGCAACCTCCCTTAAAAACGGGCAATTCCTCTCCTTGTTCCGTGTAATCAACTCTTAGTCCGTGTAATCAACTCGTAACATCCTCTCTCCCCCTTTTCCAGCGTTACTGACCCGCCACTTCTTCACTGATGGAGTTAGTTAGAAATTGTTTACAAATTATTTCCATTATCCTGAATCTTTTTTAACCGTTTTGCTCCCTGTTCCACCTCCCTCTTCCCTTTTTTGTGTTGTTTTTTTTTATACATCCACTTCCCGTGTCCTGCTTTTCTCCCGGCAGAGGGAGGGGATCCCTTTCCAGCTCCCTGCAGGGGTGGGGGTCTAAAAGCTCCCCTTCCCCAGGAGATGATGGATTTAATGATTTTGGGAGTGGTGATGATGTTTTTTGGGTGCTTTTTTGTCGTGCAGGTGTTGTACAAAGAGAATGTGGGGACGGGGACCCCCACCCCTGTCACCCCCGAGATGGAGAGGGTCAAACGCAACCAGGAGATCTGTAGCTCGGTACTTCCCAGGGAAAGAGTGCCCTTTAACTCCCTCTAAAACCACCTTTTAACACTTTGAATAAGTGGGTTTGTTCCAAAATAACACTGACCCAGCTCAGAGCAGGGGCCACTTCTCACTCATGGCTTACTCTGGTTTAAACCTTGACTTTTGCTCCTGTTTATCCTGATTTTAAGAGTGATTTTTAATACCCAGTTCTAATCCTAAAAACACTTAAAACTCCCCTCATTTTCTCTGCAGTGCTGACATTTATTTTAAAGCAATTAATTGAATTTTTTATAACATTCTCAGCCTCTCCATGCGTTATTTAGTGCTCACTGATGCAGATCTCACGTGATTTACTCACACTATTCTTATGAGGAGTTAAAAGCCAGGCTGCAAAACTCTACTAAAGGAACCTGCTTTAAAAATCCCTGGGCCGTGAGAAACTAAATCCAAGTTAAAAAAAACAAACCCGTGCGGGGAGAGCTGGTTGTTTATTCACTGTTGCTTTCTGTGGCTCTTTCTCTCCTCCCGCAGGTGTTGTACAAGGAAAACATAGGGAAAGCCACCCCCACCCCCGTCACCCCCGAGATGGAGAGAGTCAAACGCAATCAAGAGATCATTAGCTCGGTACTGCCCCCAGGAAAACCCTCCCTAAGCCTGGGAATGAAGCGTTGAACGCACTGTAAGCTGTAATGTGTGCTCATTAACCTGCACCAGCCCGCCCCGAGGCACCCGCACACACCAAAGGCTTCCCCTTAACGCTGTTTGGAGCAGGATTTGACTGAGGGGAAAAAAATTCCCTTTTTGAGTGGGTTTTGTTTTTCTGGTTGATTTTCTGTTGGTTTTTTTTTAACCCTTTGTCACTCGCAGTGTGTTTCCAGCAGTTGGTTCCACGCAGGGAATTCCTGCATCCCAGATTAATGGCCAAGCTGCAGCTGCTCCTGTGCCCCAGCTCTAACCCTCTGTCAGTGCAACTCAAAGCTGGGCTGAACGCTCTGCTTTGATTCCCTTCGGGTTCTTCCCGGGTTTTAATGCCCTGTGGATGCTCCCTTGTACCCTGCAGGTCTTGTACAGAGAAAACATGGGCAAAGTGACGCCGACGCCCGTGACCCCCGAGATGGAGCGAGTGAAACGCAACCAGGAGATCATCAGCTCGGTACCTGAGCGGGGACGGTTTGGGCTTTGCCTCTGGCCTAACAAACACCAGCCTAACTCCTGAGCTCAAGTTAGATGTGTTTATTCCTGCGAATTAATTGCTCCTTCTAAACCCAAATGGATGGTGTGATCCCACAGTTGGAGGGCTTTTCTGCCACTCCGTTTGTGTGTTTGTGGGTTCTGTCCAGACGAGCTCAGAGAGCTCCTGGTGGAGATCGTGGAATGCTGGGGTTGGGAGGGACCTTACATCCCATCTTGTTCCACCCCCACTTCCACCAGAGCAGGTTGCTCAGGAATATTCAGGTTTATATTTAGCATTTCAGCTTTCAGTGGAATTTGACTTCAGGGAAAAACACCCATCCCTGACATCTGAATTTGGGACAGCGTGGCAACAAAACCCCCCCCTCCCTCCCAAAAAAGGTCAGGAATGACTTAAATTATACATTAAAAAAGCAGTTAACTGTAAAGAAATGTTTTCTGCAGAGCCAGAGGTGTCTTCCCTGAGCCTCTGGCCCTTCAGCATCCCTGCCCCTGGACAGAGCCCGGCTCAGCTCACCCCAAAGCCCAGCTTGTCCCTCCGCTCCGCGTCTCTCACCCCTCTGGCAGCACTAAATGTTTGACTTTTTCGGGGATTTGATAACAAAGTAACCATTTTTGTGTTCAAACCCTTTCCCTTTGGGGCTTTTCAAGGCCCTGGATACATGTTGTGTATCCCACAGGTGTTGTACAAAGAGAACGTGGGGCAGGCGACACCCACCCCCGTCACCCCCGAGATGGAGAGAGTCAAACGCAATCAAGAACAGATTAGCTCGGTACTGCCCCAGGAAAACACTGCCCCCAGATCCCACTGCAGTGCTTCACAGGAGAGGATGTGATAGAGAACTTCTTAATACCCTGGTTTTACTTAACCCTCTAATTTTTCCCCTTTAGCAAGTCACCTCTTACAAAGACTTTTTTTGTTGTTTAACTTCTTAATCCTCTTTTTTCCTGACTTTTTTCCCCCTTTCCTAACAGCTGGTGTTGACTCTAAACCCAGTAACAGCCCAGTTTTTGGTTTTCCCTGGTGATAATCCCTCTGTGCTCCGTAGGTTGCCTACAGGGAAGGCTTAGGGAAGGCCACCCCCAGCCCGGTCACTCCGGAGATGGAGCGAGTCAAGCGCAACCAGGAACAAATCAGCTCGGTACTGAGGGAGCAGCCAAGCCTCCGTGTCCAAAATAACCACCCTGACCCAAAGCCACTCTAATTCAGCCTCATTTTCCCAGTTTTCCTCATTTTTACCTATTTTCCTTTGGACTTTTCCCCCCCCACACACCTTTTGCCGATAACTTTTCAGCCGCTTTGTTTCCCGAGATCTTTTCCATCCTGCAGCGCTGGGTTTGCTTCAATAACCCCCTTCCCAGGAAGAGCTGGGATTCTGCCTGGAATTCTGAGCTGTGTCCACGTGTTTGTGCTCTGCAGGTTTTGTACAAGGAGCACATGGCAAAGGGAACTCCAACCCCTCTGACTCCGGAGATGGAAAGAGCCAAACGGAACCAGGAGAACATCAGCTCGGTGAGTCCTGCTCAGCCGAAGGGAAAAGACACTAAAATCACATTTTATCCCTGAAATCCTCTCTCAGAGTTGATGCTTGGAGGGATGAAGTAACCACGTGGAATTCTTTAATATATTCCTTGTGATTAACAGGAGTTTGTGGGGGGTTTTTAACCAGTTAAATTTCAAATAACACGTTGCTTTCAAGTCTCTTCTGGTTTTGCTGCTCTTACACTTGAGGACACAGAAAATGACGGTTCTTCAGTTACAGGTTTCTGATGTCCTCTATAAACACCATCTAAAAACCTGGAGCTGGCCTCTTTCAGGCCCTTCTTTGCCAACCTGGAGCTCCAGAGGTAAATCCTGGCATGGTCCTGTCCTTGTTCTCCCCTGGCAGGTTCTTTACTCGGACAGTTTCCGGAAGCAGGTCCAAGGAAAAGCCGCCTACGTCCTGGACACGCCGGAGCTGCGGAGAGTGAGGGAGAGCCAGAAACACATCTCCACGGTAAGGGCAGCTCCAGAGGGGCCTCACCCTGGGGAGGGAGTTACATCCAAACACGAGCCTGGGTGGCAGCTCAAAGGCAGGTGTGCTGATCCAGATCTTTCCCACTAAAGCATTTAAGGGATTGGGCTCTCCCATGGCTCCGTGGATTGGGAAAGCCAAAGTTCAGGACGCTCCCTGAACTTCAGCTGAGGGAAGCAGGAGCCCCAGTGGAGCTGCAGAGCACAGCCATTGCATTTGAACCTGCAGGTGAAATACCACGAGGACTTCGAGAAGAGCAAAGGGAGTTTCACCCCCGTGGTCACCGACCCCATCACGGAGAGAGTGAAGAAGAACATGCAGGACTTCAGTGACATCAGTTATAGGGGCATCCAGAGGAGGGTGGTGGAGATGCAGCAGAAACGTGTGGACCAGGACCAGGAGAACCTCACAGGTAAGGCTTTACAAGGACCCCAGTACCTCCCAGGTAAGCAGGACCTCATTTCATAAGGACTTGACTTCATTTCCACAACACAAGCAGACCCGGGACGAGTGGTTTAATTTAAACTCAGCCACATCAATTCTAATTCCTCATTACTTGGGGAATCATAGGAGTCATTTTCTTTGCAAATCTCTTTGGAAAGTGCAGCAGCTTTAACTCACCTGTGCTCTGCCCAGCTTTAGAATGTAACACTAGATTTGTATTTCTTACTCATATTTTTAACTTCATCTCTATGCATATTAAAGACCCTGATGTAGATGAAGTGTAGTAAATGCAGCATTCCCGTTCCTCCCGCAGGTCTCCGTGTCTGGCGCACCAACCCCGGCTCCGTCTTCGACTACGACCCGGCCGAGGACAACATCCAGTCCCGGAGCCTGCACATGATCTCAGGTGGGGCCCGGGGGGCTCTTCCATCAGGGCCAAACAGGGGTTGGACTCCTGCAAATGAGGGGTCCTGGGGGCCACACACAGCTGGGAGTTCAGGGGTGACACAGGGGACAAACTCTCCGTGGCTGCTCCTCCCCAGCGTATTTTCAAACAATGCATTATTAATTTCTCTGTCATAAAATGACCCAACACAGTTTATATGACACACACCCCATGTGATTCCTTTTGAAATAACTAAAATTACTGCCCTCAGTTACATTTATTTTGTTTAACTCCTTCCCTGCTTATTGAGAGGAAAAATACCTGAAGGGTAGAAACCAGTCTCAGGGAGGGCTCAGAGCTGTGTCAGAGAAGGAAGGGAAAGGTGGGATAATTAGAATTTGGAAGGCTAAGAGGAAGGAGGCTGGAGAAAGGATAAAACTACTGTGACTACTGAAGGGCACAACTTGAGCGTGGTGTCCACGAACACTTCAAAATCACTGGGAAACACCACTCAGGAACCATCAAACACACTGGGATTATTTACACGGGGTTTTTTCCCCACCAACTTTGGGAACAGCAAGCTCCCAGCGGGGCTGGGGCTGTGAGCCCCCATGGGTTGGTGACCCCGTCCCTGCTGTCCCCCAGTGCAGGCCCAGCGGCGCAGCCGGGAGCATTCCCGCTCCGCCAGCGCCCTGAGCATCAGCGGCGCCGGCGACGAGAAATCCGAGCCCTCGGAGGGCACCGACCAGCGCCTGTCCTACTACAGCAACGGGGGCTTCTTCACCACCACTGCCACAGGTACGGGGGCACCGGGCACTCCAAACTGCCCACCCGGCCGGGGGGACACACAGCGCCCACAGGGCGAGGTGTGGACACAACCAGCAGTCAGTCTGGTCCGGCCATCAGTGACCTGCCCTGGATCTTCAGCCACAACAGCTCCAACACCAGCACCTCTGTTTCCCTTCTAGTGGGCTACAAACAGGTGAAAACCATTGAGCTGCCACAACAACGCTCGTCCTCGGTGGCCACGCAGCAAACCACGGTGTCCTCGGTCCCCTCCCACCCCTCCACTGCTGGGGTGAGTAACTGGGATCAGGACCCAGCCCCAGCAGCTGATCTGGCTGCTCCCCCCGGGCATGCACTGCAGGGGCCACAGCCCATGGGCTATAGTGCTTCAGATTGTTAATCCAGGAGTAAGTCAGGAATGTTCCTCTCCCCTGGGCTGAAGCTCAGAACTAACCCCAGTGAAGGTGTAACTCTCACTCAAGTGGGACAGACCCTCACCTGGACTTGAAAACTCTGAATTAGCACCTTAGAACTCTGCACTAGCACTTCCTATTCCTGAGATTGAGTCTGGAGTAGAGCCATGACAGTGGGCAGGGCTTTGCCTCCCAGAACCTGCTGGGAGACACCACCTTAAGGCTACACCTGGAGCTCCCCTGGGCTGATCCTGCTCAAACCCACCCTGCAAACATTTTGATCAGGCTCAGTGTCACCAGCACACACAGGTGTTGTGGCACTCGGGTAACCAAGGTGCCCAGGACCCAAAGGAGGAGCTGGGAAGGAACTGGATGGGTTATTTCCCACCTCACCACAGCATTGTTTGCTTCATCTCCTGAAGCACCTGGTACCAGCCAGAAGGAAATAAAAATTACTGTATAATGTGTCTAAGACAGCCTAAACCCAAGTTAACAGCAGAACTAAGTTAACAGGAGGAGTTACAACCTGAACGCTGAGGAATTCAGAGTTCATTCAGAGAGAACTCACAGAAGCAGCTGAACCAGGAGATTTAAAGGAGGAGCAGGTTCTGCCCTCAGTAATGAGTCAGACCTTCCCTGCTCTGACACCAATTCCCAGCCCAGCTCTGCTGTCAGGGTTCCCCAGTCCCTGGGGGTGCCCCATTCCATTCCCAGCTTTCTCAGGGTTCCCCAGTCCCTGGGGGTGCCCCATTCCATTCCCAGCTCTCTCAGGGTTCCCCAGTCCCTGGGGGTGCCCCATTCCATTCCCAGCTCTCTCA
>JAYRBT010000181.1:1373166-1405213 GCA_036023395.1 Myiotriccus ornatus
GGGTTCCCCATTCCCAGCTCTCTCAGGGTTCCCCATTCCCAGCTCTCTCAGGGTTCCCCATTCCCAGCTCTCTCAGGGTTCCCCATTCCCAGCTCTCTCAGGTCCCCCTCTCCCCACAGAAGACGTACCGGGCCATGTACGATTACACGGCGGCCGACGCCGACGAGGTTTCCTTCAAGGACGGCGACACCATCGTCAACGTGCAGGCCATCGACGAGGGCTGGATGTACGGAACGGTCCAGAGGACCGGCAAGACCGGGATGCTCCCGGCAAACTACGTGGAGGCCGTGTGACCAACCCCTGCCCCTGCCCAGAGGGGCACAAAAGGGGGGGTGACACCTCCCAAGGTTGGCCTCGTGACAAAAAGTAACTGCAGAGCAAAGTGTTCCTGAAACGTTATTTCAAAACATCTCGGAAAAGTCACCTGTAAAAGACTACTCTGCATTTTTTCCAGTGCCAAAAAAAAACCCCACCTTTTTTTAAACATTGCCTGGAATTTCCAACATTTCCTCACACACCATAACATGACACTACAACTACAGTCCAGGACCTCCAACAATTGATACCAGTATTAAGACTATGAATCCCAAGCATTACTTTATTCATTCTATCAAAACTATTTCTTTTCTGGGCTATGTGTTTAATCTGTTCACTTCCTTTCCCATATAAGCAACATCTAAGCTTAGTATTTCAAACCAATTTATTTGGGGAGGGGAAAAACAAACCCTCTCCTCCTGCTTGCTGAGGTCTCATGAATGTGTTCTTTGTGCAACTGTTCTGGGGTCAAAAGCTGTTATTTCTTGTAAATTAGTGACTGAATAAAGCTGATGTTTCTGCAGTAGGATGGATGTGTTCCCTTGTGCTGAAAGCAGGAATTAAGCTTATGGATCATTGGATATAAGAGCTGAACACACTTAAGGAGGCAGATTTAGAACCAAAGTACCATTTCCAGGGAAGCATAAAAACCTCCAGCCAACTTCCCATTACAGTCCAGGCCACCCCTTTGTCCTGTTCCTCTTTTATCCATGAGACACACAAACAATACTCCCACCACATCCTTGAGGACCTGCCCCCACCTTCCAGCAGCCCTGGAGACCTTCCAAGCTCCCTCCCAGCCCTGGGAATCCAAAGCAATGCCGACGGGAGCTGAACAGGCACAACCCCACAACCACCACACCACGAGCACATGAACAAGTCTGGGAACTATTTTTTCTTTTATTTGCCCATGTGTAAATCCTAAAACCACCTGCAGCAGTTCCTTCCAATAACCAGCCCCTGTGATAGCCACAGTCCAATATATACAGATCAGCATTCCCGAGGGAAGCCCGGGAACTCTCGCCGAAGGTCTCCCAGAAGCAGCAACGCGTTCCATACAATTAAAACCCCCATCATAAATTAGTAACCAAACATCTGCTGTCAGTCTGTACACAATATACAAGAAGCTTCTTGCCAAATTCATTCATTTCCCCAAGGAAACAGTCTTCTGCCCCGGGAGCACTGCTGCCACGCCAGGACATGGGCCGAAGCCCGGGAGGCTCTGCGGAGTCCAGACACGCCCCTTTTGTCACTTCTTAGCGGGAGTCTTTACAAAAATACGTGGAAAAATAGATCCAGTACAAATCCCAGGTTCCTGCTGTAAGGAATTACACCCAGCTTACCTCCCAGGCAGAGTGTGAGCAGCTCGAAGGAACCCCCGGGGCAGCAGAGGAGCAGAGCTGGGAGTGGCGGCTCCGGCCCCACAGGAAGAATTTGCAGCACTAAGAACACTTTGGGTTTGAAAAAAATAATTTAACTACTCTGTTGGTTTGGTTTCACGGTCTCTTTGCTATTGCACAACTCTTGTCAAGTTTTCTTCCACTGCCTGAAAGAAATATGCATAGCAATACCAGACAAACACCTCTGACAGGAAGGAAACAGGCCCACAAATTAGGGGGGATAAAGACCACCAACAAAAAGAAGAGTTAGGGAATAAAAACCAACCCCATGACAACAAATTCATGTAGGTGTTAAAAAATATCTTCTGTTCAAAATGCACAGTTTAGGGAGTAATTCACCAGAAAGAAAAACAAGGTGGGGGGGATAAAAAACCTGTTGTAACAAAATCCTCCTTTACCGAGCCCCGGGAAGCAGCTACTGGGAGCTGTCGGGGGGTGGTGACTTCCAGCGGGACTGCAGGTTCTTCAGGATGCAGGTGGACATGCCAGCAAGTTTCTCCTGCATCTCGAAGAGCTGGCTCCCAGAATAGCTGTGGAGATCCTGGGAGCTGAGCTGGGCAGAGAGGGCCCGGATCTGGCTCAGGAGATCTGCCGGGGGCTGCTCACTCGGGTTGGGCACGGCCGGCTCAGCCAGGTCTGAAAGGAAGGGAAAGAGGGAAGTGGAGGGACAGCTAAGCAGAATTCCAGCTGGTTTCCTACAAAATTACATCTGCAAGCAGCCCACAATGGATTTGTTCCACACAAGGAGCGCTCCTGACAAAGTGAGCCCTCAGAACTCCACCCCCCCTTCCTGGTGGTGAGCTGTGCTATGTTTGATCCCGACTGTACAACAGATCCAAGGGCACAAATGAGAGGATTTGCTCCCAGTCAGACAATGCCAGTGTCCTTTGAGCTGTGTTGTCCCAAATCCCACACTGAACTCCCACATTTAAAGTGGAGAGCTGAAGAGAAGTCACCCCTGAGCTTTCTGTTCTGCATCCAGTCTCATGGATTCTGAGCCACCAGGCCAAACTCCAGGAAGACACAGGAGAATCCAAATAAAAATCTACCCCCCAAATCCCAGCTGGGTGTCTAGGGAATCATCCCACTCCTGTCCCCCCTCTCAGGATAAGGCACCACTTCACTATCTCATCATGTTTGCTCTGTGCACCCCCAGCAGGGCCCAAACACGGACCAGCTCAGCAGTCACAGCTGGCTGAGGCTCAGCACACCAACTGCTTTGTTCTTTGCTTCTTTAGGGAAAAACCAGCATTTTCCCCCTCAAAATATATAAGTTTTAAGAAGCCACTGCTACAGGGCTTCCTAAGGCAGCATTTAATGTGGTAATATTGGCTACTAACACACGTAAAACAAAAATAAAAGCATCAAGTGTTCTTATCAGGAGAGAACAAGGACAGCAGAACCCTCCAAATCCAAAGCAAAAAGCCACCAAGATGTACCTGTTCCAAGTTTTTCTTCATCTACACAGAGTGGTTTATCCTCCACATCATTTACAGGCTTTTCAGCATCTTCAAGCACCACCATTTCCTCCAGCACTCGAGACTTTACCTGAGCATTTCGTGGGACAGAAGAAGGCAAAGGTTTTTAGAATAACAAAAATAAAATTAAGTGGTGAGAAGCACAATAATAGATACATAAATAATAAACACATGTCATAATAAATACAGTCACCATTCCTGCTAATATTAATAGTGTAACCAAGCCCACTGTACCTTGAATTCCCACATACTGAGACGAGCAGGGATCAGATTTCAAAGTGCTGTTATTAATTAGGCAAAAAATACATCATCCCTCACAATGGCAATTAGCAGTTCATTAGGCCAACACTGGCTTCCTGGGTGTTACAATTCAGCTTTACCTGTTGCTCATGGTACCCCTTGAGGGCTCTTTTGAGATTGGAGACTTTGGGAGAGCGGATGGGAAGGGTTTTGATTTCCAGGGCTGTCAGACAGCTCAGGTCCCCCACGGTCTTGATGTTCTTGGCTCGGATGAGCTGCCCCAAACCTCTAGCACTGCAGCAGGGGAGGGAAATGCCTAATTACCAGAGAGTCATGGAATATCCAGCATTGGAAGGATCAGATTCCAACTCCTAGCCCTGCACAGACACCCCAACCATCCCCCCTGTCCCTCAGAGGATCATCCCAACCCTCCTGGAGCTCTGGCAGCCTTGGGGCTGTGCCCACTGCCCTGGGGAGCCTGGGCAGTGCCAACCACCCTCTGGGGGAAGAACCTTTCCCTGAGATCCACCCTGGCCCTGCCCTGGCACATCCCAGAATTCTGGTCCTTTCTGCCTGGCAGAAATCCTAGAGGAATGATGATTCACATGCACACAAGGGAAAAACAAGAGCAGCTGGTGCTGATGCTCCCTCTGCAGAAGCTCACACAGAAGTGCAGTTTATCCTGTGTCCAGCAGGGAATGGAATGGATGAAGTCCACTCCTGTGCAGTGGGAGTGGTAGGAAAAGGCCCCTGTGAGCAGTTCCTGCTGCACCTCTATAGTTTGTCCTGACCATTTCTTGAAATTCAGATCAAAAACCAAATTAGGAAGTGCCCAGTCTTTGTATATTTGAAATGCAGAATTTTTCCAAGTCCCACTTTGCCTTCAATACAGAAAAGTCCAACTGATGTCCCAGACCACAGAGATCATCTGCCCTGGCACATGAAACAGAAAGCTCCCTGTCCCAGGGTACAAACTTTTCAGTCTTCAAAGAAATACTTGAAGAATTCCAAACTAGTCAAGTCTCTCCCCCACCAAACCAACCTCCCTCCTTCTGAAAAAATGTTGAAGACATCAGTAAGTTGTCACAAAATGTGGGTTTGTAGGTCCCATGAGAATTCAGCTGCTGTTGAAATGTCCCCTTTAAAGGCACAAGCCACTTTACCAGATGTTTGATGTGAGCTGGGGTAAGATGACATCAACAGGAGCTTTGCAGCCAGCCAGGGCTGGGTACACGTGTTCCACAGGGCATGGCAGAGGCTCCTTGGCCATTTCTGTGATCTGGAATAACCCAGGGAAGGTGTTAAATTAACTGTCACACGACTGAATACAGGGAAAAAAAAATAGAAGAGAAACATGAAGCAAAGCACTTCTTACTAAACACTTCTTTGAGCTCTTAAATTTAAGGGTACGGGATCCTGGGGACAGAAATCCTTTGGTTGGAGTGGTAATGTGCTGGATAGAAAAAGAGGAAAAAAACATCTCAGGATTGTAGGAATAGTTAGAAGGAATTCAGTTAACAGCAGGAATTCAGTTGTCAGCCTCTACCCCCTGAGATCTCAGAGGAACAGAACGAGTCAGACTGAAGCAGTTACAGCTTCTCACACCGACTGCCCCCTGCTCTTACAACTCTTTCAAGTGACTACAAACACACTAAAGCCCTGTCCCTACGATAAAGAACATCAACACTTGCCCCACACACAAGATATATGAAGAACTCACCTTAGGCTGAATATTGGAGAGGATTTTCAGGCTTCTGGAAGAGGGGGAGGAGTGGGATCTGACCACGGGACTCCTCCGGTCGATGTCGTCCGCCAGCCCCGCCTGGTGAATGGGATCTGCAAAGGACACTCGACGGATCTGGGTGGAGGAAAGGAGGCTTCAGAGGGGGGCCTGGGAAGCAGCTTTCAGTCTGAAATGAGGTCACGGAAGTTCCTGGCTGACCCAGGAAATGCTGCACCCAAGGACACACCGTGGATTCCTCTCTGCCCAGGGCCCTCCCCAGGCAGTGGGAAATGAGGATGCTGACCCCGAGTTCTGCAGTGCTCCAGGACAGGCTCTGGTGCTGTTCCAAAAATAACCACCCCTCACCTACGCCCTCACAGTGCAAGTCTGTCAGTGCTGGCACCCTCAGCCTCAGCAGCAGATTGTTCCCAAGGATACCCGGCCTGTCAGCATATGTGGAGCTCACTACAACTGCTCACTACAACTACTGACACCCATCCCAGCTGCGAGAAACCACAACCCCCAGGGCAGTACCTTATGAGCAGGTGACAGGGAGTCATCATCCTGGTGACTTCTTTTGGCCCCTCTCTTCAGAATGCTGGTGGAAGGGGAAGCTGAGGGAGACCACGTGCAGCGGGCCTGGATGCTGGTGGGGCTCTCGTTCACCAGCACCGAAGAATCACCGCCTGCCTTCAGAGGCGACTCCACACTGGGAGCTTCCAAGGCCACGTTTTCAGGCATTGTTACTTCAGTTTCCATTAACTCCTCCTTCATGTCTTTCTCTGGAATAACACAAGTTTCTCCTGCAGTATCTTCAGCTTCTCCTTTATCATCCTGATTGCCTTCTAGATTGCTGATCTTCTTCTCCTCAGGTTTGCTATCAACAGGCAGTTCCTCAGGCATCTCCTCCAGTAGTCCATTCTGACTTATTTCTTCCCGCTCTGGAGTCGCTGGCTCCTCCTTCTCTGGAGCTGCTGGTTCCTCCTGCTCTGGAGCCATAATTAATTCCTTTTCTGGAGCTGCTGGCTCCTCCTTCCCTGGAGCCATTCTTTCCTTTTCTGGGGCTGCTGGTCCCTCCCTTTCTGGAGCCATTGTTATGTCTTTCTCTGGAGTTGCTGTTCCATCCTTTTCTGGAGCTGCTGCTCCCTCCCCTTGGCTCTCCGTGGCCAGGCAGCTCTCCCCAGGAACCCCCTCTGGCAGAACCTGCTCCGTTGGCTCCTTCTGACGAGCAGGTTCCCTCATCTCCTCTATGGAGTCACTCGTTTCCCCTGCTGAGCACCCTGGACTCCCTGGCTCCACCTCCATCCCAACACTGCTTCCTTGCAGGTCATCCCCAGACGCTCCCCGGCTTTCCACGTCGCCCGTGCTGGGCTCCTCTGGGGGATGCACTGGAGTGCTCATGGCACAGGGGGCCAGGGAGAAGCTTTCCTCAAAATCCGAGTGCTCACACAGCTTTGAGTCCCCTCCGGGTGTCCGAGCCGGGGGGCTCTGGGGCTCGTCCAGCCCCGCACTTTTCCTCTTTCTGGATTCAGACAACGGCGTGATTTGTTGCTTTGGCTTTTTAAAGCAGCAATCACAGCTCCTGTTTTTTTTGGCCCTCTTGCTCCTTTTGCTGTGGCACTCGGGTGTCTGCAGAGAGGAAGCATCTGCTGCTGCAGCACAGCCCCCTGGGCTCGGCTGCTTCTCCTCCTCTTGGCTTTCCTGTGCTGTCCCGTCCTGCTCACACACAGAGGGGCTGGCCACTGACTCCATCCCTGTGTCACTCTGCTTTTGCCCCTCACTGGTGTTCTGAGCAGCAGGTGGATTCCCAGAGCTAGCACATCCCACAACTTCACCAGCAGTGGGACGAATTCCCTGCTTTTCAAGGCCACACGGTTCAGCTGTGCTGACTTCAGCTTCCCCTTTATCTGCTTCCAGTGGACTCTTAGTTTCATTTCCCTGGGAAGACACCTCCTGGCTCTGGTTTCCTGGTTGCCCATCTTTCAATTTACCTTCCAGAGAATCACTTCTGGTTTTCACTTTCCCTTGTTTTTTTTTCCTTGTGCTTTCCTCCTTGGCAGAGCCCTCGGCCTCTGAGTTCTCTATGCTGGAGAGCAAGCCCTGGGCAGATCTCCTGGTGTGGTACCGTGGGCGCTCCACCACCTTCAGGCTGCTGTCCTGACCCTCCCCCTCAGCCTTCAGGGGCTCTTCTGCCCTCCTGCCACTCCTGCTCCCTCCCTCTTCAAGGCCCCTGGAAGCAGGAGAGCCCTTGGAGCTCCAGTCCTCTGCAGCTCTCCCGGGTTGCCTGCTTTCTTTTGCACTCGTGTTTTCTGCTGTTCTCCCAGAACCTCCCTTCTGCTTTTGGGATCCATCGTCCTTAGGCTGTGACCCCTTCTTCTGCCCAGATCTGTCGTCCTCTTTCCTCCTGTCCCTCCTTTGGATCCCCTCCTCCTTGTCCTGGCTCCCTGAGGAGCTCTCTGCAGTCTCCGACCGGCGCCTCAAGGAACGCCGGAGCACCTTCTGCTGAGGGGACACTTGTGGCACCTGGGTGTCCTCACCCGTGGCCTGGTCAGGGGAGGTGGTGGTGTCTGGGGGGGTGTTTTCCTTGGAATCCATGTCCAAGGCCCGGGCCCTCTCTATCTCTGCGATGGTGTCCTCGACTTTCCTGATGTCTGCGTCCGTGGAGTGCAGAGCCTGCGACTGGGACAGCAGGATGTGCTCCACGTCCTCTACGGTGGAGCACAGCTCAGGAGTGCTTTCCATGCTGTCAGAGGCAAGAGACTCCTGTTCTGACCTGTTCAGCACCTTGGACTTGTTCCCCTGGAGCTCCATCTTGCTCTGGCGGCGCGTGAGCCTCCGGATCACGGCGAGCACGGGCTCCGGCTCCGGCCTCGAAGGCTTCTTGTTTTCTTCTGCAGGTTTCTCTGCTTTAGCACTGCTCTGGTCCTGCTTGCCTGCCAGGGCAGCACCTCCAGCCAGCTCTGAGCAGGTGTTGAGGGGTGAGGGGCTGAAGGGCCTGTTCTCTGCCCCGCTGAACTTCTCCAGGGTGATGAAGGATTGCCGGCGGCTCACGGGCTGGGGGGTGCCAGAAATGACGTCACTGGAAGCTGAGCTGTTGCTGACAGTGGAAGTGTTTTCGTTCCCTGCCGAGCTCTCCTTGGAAGCTGCTTCCACAACACTTGTCTCTGACTGCTCTCCAGCTGGTGGCTCCTCTGCAGTCACCTGGGCTGTGCTGTTCTGGGGCTCCCCCTCGCTGGGGGGAGCTGAGCTCTCCCCTGAGGGACACCCTGCACTCCTTGCATTTTCTTCCTGTCCCGAAAACATCAACAATAGTTATAAAAGACACTTCTTTTCAACCACTAAGCCAAAGCAAAGAACTGCAAAGATGGTTTATTTCAGTTTTGCTAGAGGTATTAACAAACTCACAGCTCAAGCAGTAAGTTTGTATTAAAAGCCTGCTGCATTTTACCCAGTTATCAATCAGCTGTTTAGCCAATTCCTCTCCAAAAGGAATTCAGGATTTACAACCTTTACCCCAATAAAATATTACTGACAGCACATGCACATGACTGATCATAAATATAAATCCCTGGAATACCTGGAGCTGTGTAACAAAGTTCCAACACAGCCCCACTAGAACTACTCATATAAATCCTCCCCTTTTGGAATCAAAATGCCCAATAAATGCTCTAAAGCAAAACCACTGCAATGGTGGTAAATTCCCACCTGGTGACGAGAAGGGAACACAAACCACAAAAGCTCTCATGTTGTGGTTGTAACTCTGATATTTTAATCACCATCAGACAATGAAGAATTACCTGAGGTTTGCTGTCAGCATCTTCTTTGGCCTTTTCTATTAAAGGTGACACTTCCCTAAAACAGAAGTAACTTAACTTAGAGTGGCTGCAAAAAAAGGGGGACACCTTTAATGTCCTCAGTGGTCACTCCTACTTACAAAGAGTCCTCCTGGCTTTGAGTATACTGAGAAAATAAGGTGGTGTCTTGTGATGCATCCAAATTGTTGTACATGGCAGGAATATCAACCCTGAAACAAAACCAGCAATGGGAAGTCAGACTCGTCTTTGGAATTTATTGTATCCTTATTTCAAGGCCACTCTTTTCAGCTGCATGAAATAATTTTTTATTTCAAACAAGCTTTTGGGGAAAATTCTGCAGAGAATTGCCCAGCACTTGCTGACTGCACAACCCAGCCCTGCCACATGATTTAAGAAAAACTACATCTTCTGCTTCACTCCATGAAGTAAAAATGTAAACTCCAAATTACCAAACTCCAAACAGACTACAGAGAGTGTATTTAATCAAAAGAGGAAATGCAGTTCTGAGAACAATTTGGTTGCTTTAAAATAGCAAAGCAAGGTGCTCTTTTAGGTTTAAACTTGTATGGGAGGTCCAGACTCAATTCCCTGCAGCAGTTTGAGATACAGGAACTGAAGTTAATTCACAGTGAGATACTCAGTGTAATGACATTTCACATGAAAACACAGTAGATGCCAGACCTCTTTGACCTCAGCACTTCTTTCTGATGTTCTGTCAATACTCTTGCTTTTGTTTCTGGAGGAATAAAGACAAAATCAGCTGATTTCTCCTCTTCCAGAAGTATCTCACTTGGAGTCTTCGAAGATGAAAATTCTAGTTTTAACTGCAGAGAGGGAAAAAACCCAAATGCTGGGTTAGAAACAGGAACTGCAAATAAGGAATTCCTCAGGAGCACAAGAGCCTTCCCCCCCTGTGACAGATCCGTGTCCACAGCACAGTCCCACCAAACCCAACATCCATCTCCAGACCCGAAACTCTCACATTATAACCAGAGTGAGGTGAGTTTTGGGGGGCTGCCACTCCTCCCACCCATCACACCCTCCTTAGATCTCAAAAAATCTATAAACTCAGCAGAGAATTCGAGCAAGAAAATTAAATGAGAGTGTGCTGGACAGCTGAAGTTTGAAAGAAAAAATATTGCAGCACCCCAAAACTCATTATTTTATCATTTTTCCCTGGGGATTTGCAGCAGCAGAGTGGATGTTCTGCTGCAGGATGGGATGTGTGATTCTCTCAGCCCTCTCTGGAACACTTTACCTTTGCAGGTGTTACTTGCACGTTACTGGACTTGTCTTTTCCGTCAGTTTTCTGGTCACTCACGTGTGCCAACAAAGAACCTCGTTTCTGACCCAGCTTCACTTCCATTCCACTGATCTTTGCATCCAGCTGGGAATTCTCCATCTATTCCAACAAAAATACACTGCATGAAGAAACTCCAAGCTCACAAACCCACCCTGAGATGTATTAGTTTCTACAACTAAACTGTCCCACACCCCCATTTCCCTCCAAATTACACAGAGCACAACTTAAATTAATTATTCAGAGAAGCTTTAAAAGGCATAAAATGTTTAGAACCAGCTCAGCCTTTTGACAGTGCTTACCCAGCATAGTTTATCATTCCAAACACGAAGCCAGTGCAGGCCAATCACACTAAAAACCACAACTGACCTCCTGAGGGATTCCCAGGAAGCCCCCACGGGGCTCAGCAAGGTATTTACCGTGTCAGGGAAGGGCCCACTGCATTCTTCTCCCATCTCAATGCTCTCAAAGCCAGGCAGCAGGAGAGGAACTTTCTTTTTGGCTTGGCTTAACACAGATCTGCTCAACAAAATAAGCATTTTAAACTGCTGGAGGGGGAGAAGGGGCACAGCAAGAGCAGCAGATCCCCCTGAAAGCGGGACGGTACCATCTGCACATAACCCCAAACCTCTTCCTTTGGGGATGCAAACATGGAAAATGTCTTACTTTAACTGCTCAGGGTACGTGAGTGAGGCAGTCTTGGCAAAGGTGCAGTTCCAGAACTGGGCACACTGGTTCCTGATCTGCTTGCTCCTGTGCTGGAACCCTGCACAGAGCAGAGGGGACAGCTGCTCCAGCATCTCGCTGTCGTAGGAGCCCGTGCAGTGGGACTGCAGACACTGCAGGATCTCTGTCAGCAGCTTCTCAAGCTGAGGGACAGAAGAAACAAAGAGAGTTTTCACTTAAACACTGAAATAATATGTGCAATATTCAAATCAAATCCCCACTGGAAACATTATTATCCCATATAATTGTACAGCCGAAATAAACAACTTCAAACATCACACCACACTAAAAAAGTCTAACAGCTTTCAGCTCCTCCCCTCAGCAATAAACACATCATTTAAATATTAAATCTCCACATTTATTACATTTTTAACTTATTTTAATACAGGAGGAATGGCAAAGCTCTGGTTTGCCCCACATTGCCCCCAGCCCCAGCTATTTCTCCAGCACATTTACCTTGTTGTTCAGGTTACTGTAGACTTTAGGTACCTCAGGGAGCCTGCCAAAACAACCACAAAAGTTGGGTTTTGCTGTCTCATTTATCCCAGGCATAAAAATATAACATCTAATACCTTCAAGCTTTGCACAGTAGTTTTTAGTATCTAGTACACAGTACATATAATTTGGTATAGGATATAAAACTTGATGGAATCATGTTGGGAAATGAGCCTCCTGTCGGGTGATTAAGCCATTTCCTGATGTAGTTTGAGGGCAGATTCTCCTTTAACCCCCACTCATATGCTGGATTTTGGAGGAATTAATGGAAAAGTCAGTAGTAATTAATAGAAAAATTAAAGCTTTCCTTATGAAGTACTTCCAACTGCCTTCTCTGTGCTTCTCTCACCCTCTCCCCAAACACGTTTCCCAGGCCCCATAACTACCTGCACTAAAGAGCTGAAACACCCCCTAAACGAAGCAATTCCATGTGACTAAACCCCAGAATCAGCCAGAAAAATCTGAGGAAACTGCCATTTAGTAGCTTATTTTCGAACCCTGTGTCCTCCAAGCTAAGCCCAAAGTTGTATTTGCTTGTATGTGTCTTCCTTCAAAAGTATATCAAACTGCTTCTTTTTCCTGAATAAATATAAGAAAGACAACTCTCAAAGGCTGATGAGGTGGGAGATGGAGAGAGGTGAGTCCAACTCATCCTTACACAGGAACAAGTGGGTTTTTGCCTCTGGAACGGGGATTTCTGATGAGTTTTAAGGTGAATTTTAGGCAACCCTGCTCTAAGTTGCAGTAAAATCTATGCCAATTAAAGCCTATGACAATGGAAGAATAAAGCAGCAAAGCCACATAAAGAGAAAAAACACAAGTAAAGTTTTTCCTAGTACTTCCTGCTGCTTAAAAACCTCCAGGATCTGAGTGCACAGCCTATTGTGATTTAACTCCTGCAAAATTTTCTGCAGTTCCTGCCCACTAGAAAAAACAAATGATAATTAACAAATATCTTCCCTGCAGCGAAAATCAACAGGGGGTGGAAAGCAAACGCTTGAGCCTTGCAGAGATGCCAACACTTCAAGTCTGAAGTTTTTAAACACCAAGTTTTGGGAAGAGCTGAGAGCCCCTGAGCTGCCTCCTGCGCCGCTCCAGGAGCACACAAGGTTTCCCCAGTAAAACGAACCCCATTTCCCACCCCCTCCCCAAATACTCACCTGGTTTGTTCATAAAAGCCCGCCAGGGGCTTGGCAAACGTGGCCAGCGTGGTGGCCAGGAGGGAGGGCAGGGAGATGTGGCTGATGATGCTGTGAAGAGCAGCAAGAAGCGAGGGCCCGACGGAGAGCAGCGTCTCTGAGCAGCTCTCCTGGCAGCTGAGCACGTGGAAGGAGTCCAGGAACATCACCAGCAGCTTGAACAGAGAGGCAAGTTTGCCCAGCGGCTCCTTTTTCTTCTTGGACCAATCTGAAGGTGTCTGTGGAGCTAAAATTAGAGAACAAAAAAGCAAAAGTTAGTAATTTTCCTTAGTGAACAGGCCCTACAGCAAAACACATCTTGAACATTCAGTCCATGTGAGAGGCAGAACTTTGATTCCCAAACTGTATCTACATTCAAACAGTTTAAAACCAGCCCTGACAGAATAAATACATTTTTAATTTTATCATATCACTACTGATTCCTATTCCTCTTATTTATGATTGGTTTTTGAGACTTATTGTCTACTTGAAAATAGACAACAACCACGCTACAGATACCAGTGGATACACATAAATTTTGGAACAAGTGAGGAGGGCAAATATACATTTATATTAGTTTATTTATTTATAACATAATTATACACACACATCCATATCTATCTATAATAATAATTTCTTTATAAGTGAAGTTTACATCATGTTTTTCCTCATCACCAGTCCCAGTTAAAGCATTCCATTCCCTCAGCAGTCCCACACAGGATCTCACTGCCTTAACAAATTCCCGTGGGGCACAGAAATTAGAAATGCTTCAGTTTTATACTGAGTTGTGTTATTTTGTGAATTATTTCTTCAGTTTTTCAGAGAATTTCACAGAGCATTCGACTTGGAAGGGACCCACAAAGATCATCAAGTCCAACTCTTAAGTTTAGTAGTTTTAAGTGGGAGTAGGAAATAAAACAAAGAGTATTTTACACACAGTGACCCTTTGTCTTCTTAAACCTCCTCCCAACCATTTCGTACAAAGCAGGTTCAGGAGCAGAACCAAAGTGTTGTTAACAATTTGCCCTCAGTTTTCAGCAGGAATTACAACATCAGACTCTGGGTTATGGCCCAGCACTGCTGCCTCAGATCAGAGCTGAGCAGAGCAACAGCACATCCCACAAATAAAAATGAACTTACAGCCAAAATATCAGAGACCACTTCAGAACCCAGCAGTGTCTGACACTGCAAAAACAGTGAAGTGGCCTCAATATGTATTTATGTAATATATTTAAAGCAATCCTGTCAGCTGTGTTTTGTCAGGCTGTGCAGGAACTGCTCGACAAACAGCAAAGCTCTGAGACTCAATCAGGCTGACTGGGTGATCATTTTAATTCTTTTCATGATTTTTGCCAATCCCTTCAGAGGTCAGGCAGCACATGCAGCACATTCACACCACTGATATCCAACAGTTGTCACTTCTGCATCCACAACACCACTAATTTTTACCCAGCTCTACGACACACAGAACCCCCCCAGTATTGAAGCCTTTCCTTACATCTGGTTTTTGGCTGGTATTTGGTACCATATGGAGCAAAGTTGATGCAGTCAACCATGACTGACACAATGTGGGTGAGCCCTTCCATCATGGAAAACATCTGAGGAGCAACAGAAACCATCAGCAACAGGAATCACCAGGAGAGCCCATGAGAGAAACAGTGACAGGAGAACACACTCTGGTCATTCAGGACAGAAATGCAACAGCTTTTAATTCAGAGGTGGTGAAATTGCTCTGCATTAGCAGACTCAGATAAAATTACATTATAAATACATTTACACACGATGATGAGTCTTCCCAATCTATACAAATAAGGCATAAGCAAATGCACTGTGCAAACAGCAAAGCAGCTCTAAGAAGGTGTCAGACTGAAGATGGATCAGAAGAATTAAGGTTCAAGGGTTTTTCCCCTCATAATCCATCAAAAAATCTTCTACATAAAGCCAAACCTGCTTTGCAAGGAACACTGATATTCTGGACTAAAATAAAGTTTCAATATAACTTGCACACTGAACTTTTAAATTGTTTCAGTTTGGCTTGTTTATTAAGTATTGGTTTTTGGCACTGATGTTTATCATCAGGATACAGCAGCATCCAAGGCAAGTTGTAATGATGCAAACCTCTAAATCCCAGGTTTTCAAATTCCATTTTTTCTTCTTATTTGTTTCTGTCAGAGTATTTGTTTAAAAGAATGAACTTTAAGCACAAAGGGGTTTATCTTCCACAGCTGATGTTCACACCCAGACCCTCCACCTCCCCTTATGGTGGGGGTTTCTTCTTTCAAAAGCTTTCTCTTTCCTAAAGCTTTACAAGTCAAGTCTTTAAATTTTAGTGAACGAAGCTGAAGGCACCAGGAATTAACCAGCAGCAAGTTAAATCTTCCCTCCTTCCTATGTAAAATGCCTGGGTTTGTGGTATTTGCCAGTTGAAGTTACCTGATACACATTTATTTCAAAAGCATGGTGACACTCACTAAACTGGTATCACTTAATCAGTTAGGAGACCAATTTAGAGACTGCTTAACTGCTATGTTAATATTTCATAAGTAATTTAATAACAAATTAATAAATATTAATATTTAATAGGTATAGTTATTTTTACTCTCTTCTTTCAACCCATTTCCTTACCAGCTCCCAACTCTTTCCTTGAGGCTCAACGTCTCGCCCAAAACAACGCCCAAATCAGAGTTTCCCCGGGGTTCTTACCCCTGATTTCCACTATACCCACTGGAGCATTTCAGAGAGTGCAGCACGCCAGGTTCATACTCACTCCTGGAGCTTCACCTTGTAGCCCAGCCAGCACCTTGGCACACAGCTCCTCACAGCACACGTTCTCCTCGGCCGTGGCCACCAGGGCGGCACAGCGAGCGAAGGCGCGGTACAGCTCGGCCCACGAGCGCAGCAGCGACCTCATGCTGGGCTGCAACACACCGAAAACCTCACCAACTCAAGCTCTGTGCACAGGGGATACGGGTTTTGTTCATGTCAAACCCACGGGGCTCTGGAGGGGTTTCAGTTTTAGCTGCTGGAGTTTGAAACCCCACCCCGAGCAGCTGGTGCAACGTCCACACGTGTCGGTGGCCGATTCCCCCCGGAGATTGTCAGGCGGTTTTCACCAACCAACCCCACGGTGGGTTTAATTGGTGTTATGTATTCAGTGTTACCTGGGGAAAGCCCTGAGCGGGGAAGATGTGTGACACTGGCAGCAGCAGGGCACTGTACACAGCACTGAAGTTGTGTTCCAGGGCGTCCCCCTGATTCACTTCATTGGTCTGCAACGAGAAAGAAGTTTTCGGATTATTTGGAGCTGCCAAACTGAGGTGACAAATAAGGCTGATCCTGGAACACTGACTTGGACATGAGGTCTGTGCAAGTTCAACTGCCAGTGGCAGTTTGAAATTAGCTGTTCTGCTCTTGAAAGAGCTCAGGCTGCTGCTGGAAAAGGGGTAAAAAGCACTGCTTGTAATTCCAAGAATAAAAACAACCTGTTAGAAAATGTCTTTGGTGTTTTTCACTCAGTTCAGTTGCAGTGATGACAACAATGTACCCAGAATCATGGTTTGGGTGGGAAGGGACCTTAAAGTTCATCCAGCCCCACGTCCAGCCACGGGCAGGGACACCTTCCACTGGCCCAGGTTGCTCCAACCTGGCCTTGGACACTTCCAGGGATCCAGGGGCAGCCACAGCTTCTCTGGGCAACCTGTGCCAGGGCCTCCCACCCTCCCAGCCAGCAATTCCTTCCCAATATCCCATCTCTCCCTGCCCTCTGGCAGTGGGAAGCCATTCCCTGTGTCCTGTCACCCCAATCCCTTGTAAATAGTCAGAGCACCTAAAGTTCTGTTCATAAATCCTATGATTTTTAGGTCCAACGACTACCTGAGGATTAATTAATTCATTCACATCCATGAATGTGTTTAGAAACTTAGGAAAAGCAGAAAAGCACTCCCAACCATCCTGACCATTGCACTTAAGAATGGTCAGCACTGTAAAGCCCCCTGTGGATCAAGAGAAATGATCAGCACGAGGTTTTCCTGTGGGGTTTTGGGGCGGGGAAGAGAACCCAAAGCCCCTGTACCTGATTAATCCATTCTGTCAGAGGATTGACAACAATGCTCCACATCCTCCAGAGGTGCTCCTTGTTTTCCACCTGCTTGGAGCTCTGGTTGATGACACAGATCACAGACTCACTGAAAGCCAGGGGAGATGTGGGGCCAGACAGGGCACAACCCACAAGTGTTTCCAGAATCACAAAGAATCTGGGGAAGGAAGTTAACAGGTCTTTTTTGCAGATATTTTTTTCAGGAAAAAAAAAAACAACAAACAAACATTTCTGTGAAGTCTTCTAAGGGAAGTTTGACATGACCAACCACCATCACCTACCTCTCATCTGTTACACAGCATTCCAAGAGGTTGTTATGGAAAGGCAGCTGGATTAGGAACAAAGCTGGTGTTCCCTTGGAAGAGAAATTTAAGAGGTCAAAACACCACAACCACTGCTCAAATGACATGGCTGCCTCACATCTGTACCTGCATGCTGTATTTAAGGCAGAAATTCACAATTGTTAAAAGTTGTCCAAAGTTGTCAATTCTAACAATTCCAAATAAAAATGAAAGCTGGGAAGCTGAGCTGCTGCCAGATCCTGGGATTTACTTAGTTCAAGGATGCAGCAGAACAACTTCTGTTAAAATCTGACACAAAATACCTCAGGTTTGATCATGTTTGAGAATTAACAAAATGCATTTCACTTCACCCACCCTAATAAAGTTCGGACTCTTGTACCCAAGTCAGAAAATGTAAATAAAGCACTTGTGGTAAAGAGCTGGGAGGAATTTTGGGATCTGAGCTGTTAAGCCAGTTCTAGCAGACCAAGCTTTATCCTGCTCTGTCGAGTCCAGCATTTGCTTACCCTTGTTATACTCAGGCCTGCTCTCAGATATTTGTCTGCTTTTCCAAACCTCCAGATCAATGCCATGCCTGGCTAATGAAGTAAAAGTTGGGCTGAAAACCTCTACTCCCACTGCTGCAAAATAAAAATTGCCTTCTCTCCGCTGGTGGATGTAGAAAACTTGATGGTCAACCAGTTCTAAAAGCCTTTAAATACCTTTCAGCTACTCAGTCTCCTTGCAAAGTACCTAAAATCTGTATTTTAAATCATGCCCTGACCCTGAAAAATCCCTTTTCCCTTATTACTTCCACTTCCTATCCATCCTTATCTCCAGACTTGTTAGATTACTCCTCAGAAGTGAGAGTTGGAAAAAAAAAAAAATTTACATTCTGGAACATGAAATAATACAGATCTGGGTCTCATAAAGCACAACAGTGACATCCTAATGCCTTTCAGCAACAATAAAATTCTGGAATAAAGTCAGACTTACATTTAAAAGATCCATATCAGCAACCTGGTAGGCTGGTGATCCCAATACTTTTGGAGGCAACTCCTTAACAGTAATGTCAATGAGGGACTAAGGAGGGGGAAAGAAGGAAATACACGTAAATATATTTTTCTGAGGGTGCAAATATTTTAATTAACACCCCAAATAAAAGCAAAACTGGTTCCCTTTAGTAAAAAGAACAAAATAAATATATCAGGTAAGTGTCTTCTGAAGCAGAAGGTTCTGGCAGGAGAACCATGGACTCAACTGTGCTGATAAATCTGCAAACCACAGTTAAAGCAAAGAAATCCTTACCAGTATTTTCTGCACAGGAAGAGAGCTCGATCTCACAGTGTTTTTTAAGGCCTGGAGCAACATAGTCAGGATTTCTGACCCTTGCTTTTCTTTCTTATTTCCTGGAATAAAGAGTATTTCCAGTCAGAGCAGGACCAAGCAATGCTCCCTCCGACCATCAATAAACTTTCTATTAAAATATTACAAGACCAAAAAAAAATCTGTGTATATCTGTGAAAATATACCAAATACTTGAGGGATTCAGAAAGCAACACCCTGCTCTGAACAACAGTGTAACTGAAACTTCAAAGTTTAAATAAAACCCCCAGTTTTGTTAGTAAATGGAAACCTTTGGGTCATGAACAACCTTCACTTTGATACACCACAAGAAGCTGTGGAACTTTGCATTGATCCAAGGAATGCTCTTCATTTCTCTCACCCACTGCAGTTAAATCTTTCAACATAGAAGACTTCAGTATCAAGAATATTCTGGACTTTCAAAGCCTTTACAGCATAATGGACACTTTTTACATAAGGATTAACTTATATACATCTGTAAAGACACTACAATTTATTATGAAACAATTTAATTACAGAAAAAGGCAGCCACAGTCACATATCCGAGATTTCATGCTGATTTGAGCAACATGAAGGTCTCCATTTCTGCAAAGACTTAAAGTGGGGTAATTTTTTAATTTTTTTTAAAATTGCTTTAAAAAAAAACCCAATTACTGATGAAGATTAAATCTAAACTTCACCAGCAAGGAAGCAACAACTTATGGTCTAGTTTTAAACCTCATACAACCTTTAACTGATCAGCAATGACAAACTGAGAAAACATGACACTTCTTACCTGATTCAATTGCTGCTTTTACATATCCATTTATGTCCTTCCATATAACATTCAGCATACAATCTACAAGGCAGCACAATGTTTTTATTCAGTGTGCAATAAAAAATGAAAACAATAAATAACATTGCAGGTGAAATACAAATTGTGTTCAAAGACAGGCTCTGATTTAAGTTAAAAATTACTTAAGTTTTCCAAGTCAGGCCAGTTCTATTTAATGTAACATCAGGATACTGCACACAAAGTGCTGGTTTCTTATGTTTCCCTCTCCCACTTGATTTTGCAGAAAATAATGGAAGTCCACCATTAAATTCTTACCAGGAACTTCTTTTCCAGTTGCAATGAAGCCATCCTGCACTGCACTGATGAGAGTGCTGGCGTGCTTACAAAAAAAAGAAGGGCTGCTGATCAGTGGGGACTGCAGAGGCTCTGCAACAGAAAATGATCCATAATGCTGTTATTTTGCAGTTTAATGGTAAAGTCAGCCTTAAAAATAAGCATTTAACACAACATCCTGAAGGTGACAGCTACCAGTTTTAAATGTTTACAGCATTTCACCCCAACAGGCACCTTTAAATCCAGTAAAACCGGCAATGAGATGACGCAAAAACACTCCAAAAATACAGAAAATCCACGTACCTAAACTGAGCACAAGTTTGTTCTGCTTAGCAAAGTCTGAAACTCCTGGTCCCATCAAGAAGTGCAGCAGCATTTCAATGCCCAAGAGCTGGATGGAAGGAAACACCACCGGCCCCACTGAGCTGGAATTCAGGTTTATCCTGGGCGTGGCTGGACTCACGATCGGGTAAGGACCTAAAGCAGGGGGGAAAAGTCACAGTGGTTCCCATTCCAAGGAGAAGGGAAGATCCAACACCCCCAAATCTCCCAGGACAACACCTAACCACTGTACAGGGTTGGCCAAAAGGGCACTCTAACAGCCAGACACTCCTGCTGAGTGGGGTTTCACATCACAGCCGTCACCAAGTGTTTTCCAAGTATAAATGTCTGCCCAAAACTGCAAACTCTGGGACACCGAACTTTATTCTGGGAATCAAAGTCTCCGTGGAAGGTGGGGCTTCATGTCATTTTAAATACCAAAGCTACTGATCCATCATGGTCACGTGGTAGGGAGAGATGGGATATTGGGAAGGAATTCCTGGCTGGGAGGGTGGGAAGGGACTAGGATGGAGTTCCCAGAGAAGCTGTGGCTGCCCCTGGATCCCTGGAAGTGTCCAAGGCCAGGTTGGATGGGGCTTGGAGCAACCTGGGCTAGTGGAAGGTGTCCCTGCCCAGGGCAGGGGGTGGGGATGGATGAGCTTTAAGGTCCCTTCCCACACAAACCATTCCATGATTCTACACTATTCCAAATAAAAACTAAAAATGCTCCAGAAATAAAAGGGCACAAATCAACAGCACGTATTTAAATACCTGAAAAGTGAAGTTTCAAACCAGAGAACACAATTCAGGACACTAAAACTGGTCCTCACATTAAGGACCACAATTTTTTTTTAAACCTTTAAGTACTGCCTGGAGCAGCCTCATTTTCCCCAGTGTAAATCACCACCTGGGAGCTCTGCAGAAAAACTCCTGCTCTCAGGAATGCATTGTAAATGAAAAGGCACAAAGATGATAAAGAGAGCAGCTGATCCTGCATCCAGCTGGGAACAGGCTGCTCCTCCAGTACCTGCTTTCTGCCCAGGGGTGGCTGAGCCCAAGCTCTGGTTGGCTGGGAGGCGGGAGGGGGTTCCTGGGAATGCAGCAGCAGGATCCAGACTCAGAGTACTTTGGATTAACGGGACACAGACCTGCAAAGAGATCACACCTCAGGGACAGTGGCTGGAGCACACACACAGGAACATCCCACAGTGCTGCTGTGCACACCACTGGTGTTTCAGTTTCTGTTGATATGACACAGCTGGGTCATTCTAAGGTACTTTTCCTCCCCCTCTTTACTCCCATCCTGATGTTTAATTTCCAAAGCACACACTTTGTTGGTGAAAGGGCAAAGCAACCCTTAAATAATTGCTTATGCTCCCTGTTGTGCAGTCATTGGACATTTCCAGAGATGCTCCCACGACTTTCAGACAGGGCCACAAATCTTTTGGAATTTGATGTTCCAAGGGCACATTTAATCCCAAGTATTTCTGGTGTACTATAGAGAAGATACACACACAGAGCACAGAAATATGCAGTCAAATTTGGTTCCTTAAGGCAGTTCTATTTCATAAGATAAAACCAGATAAGCTAAATATAAATCAAATAAACTAGAGGAGGATGAAGCAGGCAGGAATATGTCAGAGTAACCAGCACTATCCCCAGCTGTGTTACCTGTTCAAAGTTTGAGGGCAGGTGAGTTCCCAGCCTCACAAGTAAATACCACCAGACCTCCAGTTTGGTCAGTGCCAGAGCCTCTGTTCTCACGTGGATCGAGCTCAGGGGCTGCATCAGCAACTTCAGCCTCTTAGCACTGCACAGGATATCTGCAAGAACAAAAAGGGGTACTTGAATCAATAAAAATAATTAAACCACGGGGCAAGAAAAAGAAAGGAATTAAACCAATAGGGGTTTTCAGCTTAAAATTTAATGAATGACAATGTGCAGAACTAAAATAAATAGTAAATGCACTGAGCTTTCAGACTGTCTTACTGCTCTAACTGTTGACTAGAACAACCCTGGAAATACAAGTATTTCTCACCAACACTGAAGTGAAATCTAGTGAATTCCAACAAAACTAGAGGCAAATTCACTCTCACTTGACATGGCTGTGCACTGGCACTGGGTGAGAAGGAAGGAGGTGAGCCTGCCAGGGAGCATTTGCCACTGAGGGAGAAATGGCCCAGCAGGTCTGGACAGACCTTTGCTTCAAGCCTGTGCAAGTGCTGAAGGAAGAGGAAAAACCTGTGCCCAGCTCAGCAGCAGCTGAACCTGCCCCTCTGCAATCCCCAGGAGCTGCTCCTGCCGCTGGAAATCCTGGCCAGCCACCCTGGGACACGCACAGCCAACCCCAGCCAGGCCAGGGATTTCATCCTCCCACAGAACAGGAACTTTGAATTAATTTAGGGGAAATAATGGTCAGGACAAACAATAAGAAACACGATAAAATGGCAAAGATAAATTCAGCTGAACTAAGGAATGTCCATCATTAGTTTTCTCTTCAGAACACAAGATAAAACCCAAAATATTCTGTGCTGTGACACAGACTGGACTTACAACTTGTTCAGGTCTCAGTTATACTTTTAAAGCAACTCTAACACCTCTAGAATCCTGAAGCACTGCCCTTCTCCAGTGAATGCACACAGCCCAAAATAAAACATGCAGAATGTCTTGTTCTCTATTTCACTGCTGTTTGCATCAGTTAAAGCATCACAAAACAAATGCAATATTATTCCATTCCTATCAGTCCCAGCAGAAAAATTAAGGCAGAACAAACAATCAAACTGTCCCTTTGCCTTAAAAATAAAACAAATCAAGGAAAAAAAAACAAAACAACAAAGAAACCCAACAACTTGAATGTCATTTCTGTCTATCCCACTATGTGTTTGTGTATACCACAGACACACTATGTGGGAATATTCTACTCCAGTCATGGAAAGTGACAGTGAGCAAAATAATTCAGGGTAATTTTTGTTTTAAATCTACCTGGGTTTAGAGCAAAATTATCTATGAGACTCTTCCATGCAATGAAGGCAATTTTCTTTACCACTGGGGAGCCACTCCGAAACCCAAGTTCCTCCAGCTGCAGCAGGGAGTTGATGAAACTCCCACTACGATGAAGAGTCTGGGGATGAAAGAGTTCAAAATTCAGGTTTTTTTACTGCTGTTAAAAACTCCTTTTCTGAAGATTCATGATTGTAGAGCTCGTTATTTTTGCTGCTCACCTTTCCAAGCAATTTGACGAACAGCGGCCACAACTTCAGCACGAAAGTCTCGTTTTTCGTGGAGAACAACTTCTGCAGCTCAGAAATCAATTTCTGCAGGCAGAAAGAAACAGCATTTCTACAAGAAATATATATTTAAAATATTCTAACAGCTATGTCCTCATGCCCGTGTCGAGGAGGAAGCTAAGCTGGACAATAGGAGTTACTGCCACACTGAATTTGGTGAGCAAATTGTCTTGCAGAAACAACAGAAGTTTAACGGCATTTTTGAGTTAATGCTGTTGAGACCGGTGCTTAAAGGTCATTTATTTTCCTGATCAGTGATTATTTTCCTGATTAATGATTCCTGTCCAGACACACTGTTCTTTTTACAGTGCTCCTGTATTCACACTGCTGTTACAATCATTTTTTCCATTAAAGCCACAGTCATCAAGAAGCTGCTGTCAATATTTTCGCTGCCATCATGTAGACTGCGAATAAAATTAAACACAAAATTGCAACCAGCCAACCCCCCCAGTCACTCCTGCTGCTGCCTGCAGACACAACCCCCAGCATCCCCACTCACTGTGGTCATGAGGTGCTCGGTGACAGCTGCCACCTCCTGCTGTTTCTGCAGGAGCAGTGGCATTCCCATCTCCAGGGCAGTGGCTCCTCGCAGCTGCACCTTGTGAGCCGAGTGGACAACCATAGGGATGATGAGCTTTGCCCACCTCACAGCCTCCTCTGCCATCTGGGCTGGGCTTTGCTCCATCAGGCTGCATCCAGACAACAAAGACAGGGATTACAAACCTCCAGCAGACTGTTCAGGCAACCAAATTATCTCTGTAACATCAATAAACGCTCTAATTCAACACAGGGTTTATAGGGAACCATTCTAAACTTCCCCAAGTTCTTTTCCAAGCAGCTGTATTTGGACAGTTCGTGTCAAACTGCAAAGCTCCAGTGCTATCTTAGATAAACCTCTCCCAAAGCACAGCAGCCTGACATTTGCAGCTGCCCTTTCTGCTCTGTCACAGCCACGTGGGCCAAGGAGCTGACCAAGAGCCTGGAGGGACATTCCTTATCAATGCTGAATCCAAGGCTTGCCCAGGAACCAGCCCTGGGTGTTCCCAGCAGCCCAGGCAGCTCCCACACGCTCAGTGTGCTGGCAGCAACACCGGCCTGCTCCTGGAAAACTGCACGGCTGCTCAGACTCCATGGACATCACCCTCCTCCAAGGCTTTGGTTTCATCCTCCTGTTCCAAAGCTCGTGGAGTCTTGACAATGCCGACAAACAACTCCACGTGTTTACACCATCCCACACAAGCCAACAAGACTTCCAGAAATGGGAAGACCTGGCACATACCCAACCCAGCCTAGAGGAACCAGCTTGTCTCTAGAAAACCTGCAATTTTGGCAAGTGGCCCCTTTGACCCAGGTAAGTCAAAACCACCCCTCCTGCAGCTTCCCAAAGGGAAAACTGCTGCCTTTCAAGGAATTGTATTAAAGCTAGAGGACAAGCACTATTTAAAAGAACTATCTCACTTCAAAATGCATTTGCAGTTTAAATCAGCCAAAAGTTTAAGAGAATACTTAAAGATCCAAGCTCAACATATCTACTAATACAGAAATTAAATTAATACTGATTTGAATATTCTAACACTGCTGACCAAGACAATGCACTGTGCTGGTCCCACAGAGCCACCTTTGGAATTAAACAGGAACCTGCACAGTGTTATGAGAAACCCTGCAGGAAGATGTGGGAAGCACTAAGGGGACATGTTTCAATAAACCCCATGTAATGTGGGGGGAGAATTTCTCAGCCAGGTGAGCTCTGAAAACAAAATGTAACTGAAGCAGACTTAAGACTTTGGAAATGATTCCTAACAAGCTTTCCTTCAAAAATGAAAGCAAGGCTTTCAGCTGAACACTGTCTGATTTGTGCAAAGGAATTGTCCTGGTATCATGAAGGCATTTGTTTGCAATTATAATGCCACACAAAACCAGTGAAGCACAGTGCAACTGCCTCCACCCCCTGGCCAGCTTTTCCCAGTTTACATCTGGGCATGATGCCCCATCCATGGAATATCCCATGTCCCAGCTGTGTCCCCTCCCAGCCTTTTGTGTCCCCCAGCCCCTCACTGGTGAGGTGAGAACCTGCCAAGCCCTTGACTGGGGGCAAACACTGCCCAGCACCACCCAAAACATCCCTGTGTTATCATCACTGTTCTCATCCCAAATCCAAACCACTGCACCAGCTACTAGGAAGAAAATTACCTCTGTCCCAGTCAAAACTGCAGGAAAACAGTCCTGAACATACTGGACAATTCAAAGAGTATTAAAAATGTTTTCTTTGGTATATTTAGTGCCACTAAGGCTTTGTTTACCACGAGTTTGCCCCTCAAATTAAGCACCTACTTTACCAGCTGAATACTGGGAGCACCCACCGTATGATGACATTAAGTGCTTCATATTCAACCACAACAGACTGCACATCCCCTTTGGTAAGGATTGTTTCCAAGGTAGACAGAATACTGGACACCTGAGGGAACAAGAGAACATCAGAGTGAGCACCTGGATACCAGTAACTCCACAGGGAGCTGGAATGATGACATTCCATTTTCCAGGACTCTGTTTGGATTAGGCCAGGTCTCGTTTTAAGGTCAGAGCTCTGAGCAAACTGGAATATTCAGAACACTTTTCCCTGTTTCACTGGTTTCTGACAGAACTGCTCACATTGCAGCTTCTCCTTTGAGGGAAGCAGTAATTTCTGGCTCCATTTTTCCAAGAACTTTGGCTGTGAAATCTGATGGAAAACAACCTTCAGATTCAAAAAGCTCCTGCGTGGAGAGTGACCAAGAGACTGCACAAGTCCCTTCTCCCTGGCAAATCACGCCAGCAAAAAAGAAAAAGAGGAAAAACTCACCTCCTTTTGGACAATTTCAGGAGGAAAGGCCTGCTTAGAGATGACCCAAAGTGCCCGAGTGCGAGTGTTTTTGTCCGATGATTTCACAGCCACGCCGTTCACCGCCGACAGCAAGTCCTGCATTTCAGCGGCTGAAAGCACAACAAACACCCGAGGTTCAGGTCGTTCTGCTCACTGAACACTGCTAAAGATCCCTTCACTGACAAGTGTCAGTGATTTCATGCCTCAAACATTATGTTTTTGGGCAGTTTCTCTCAGAATAAAGGGGCAAAAAAGCTCCAAATGTATCAATACATAGGCACTGTTAATGGAGTAGATATTGGCTTTGGAAGAATTCATAAAACCATAAAACTTGAAGGCAGCTTTAATTAAATCCACTGGAGCTAAAGATTAAGTATTTAACTCCTCAAAACTTCTTGGATTTCTAGTGAATTTAGCAGCACTGCTACATTGACATAAATAAATTCATTTTAGGGTCTACAAGAGGTTTTAGCATTAAAGAAGGGGGTAAAACTGTAACTCAGAAATTAATAAGGTTAAACAGGACATGTAACCAGGAGGACTGATGAAAAAAACTTGTACTCCTTTAAAATTCCAAACTATTGAAGTCTGATTTATTACAAGTCTGGGCTCTGTGGGCAAAGGATCTCAAAATCAGAGAAACTTCAGGGCAAATACGCAGCTTTTCTCAATCAGAAGTGCACACAGAAGCTGTTTGTCCTCATTCCTAACTCTCCATTGTTCTCAGGAGTTCATTATTTCTGGAGCCTGACATTCCCTAACGAAATGAACTGTAATTTATCAACCAGTCGAAAAATGTTTTAAGGAAAAGTGAGTTATGGGGGAAAAGAAAGGGACCACAAAGGTAGCAGGGTAAATGTGGGATAACAGGAAAGCAGAGCACCTTGAAAAATTGAGTAGAACCAAAAGAACCCATTTCAGGATGGCAGAGTCACAGGAAAAATGCCCTCTGCACACACACACACAGATGGTTTAGGTCAGTCTTGCCTGAGGTTGAGTTTCTCTCTAGCAAAGGTCATTCCAGAACATTTGCCCAAGAGCATTTACCACTTCCCAGGAGAAGGAAAAAGACAATAACTGACTGTACACAATCTGCTCGCTGCATTGAAGCATCATCACCGGCTCCCACACAACAGCCACAATTCCTTGTGTGTCCCCGGAAAACAACCCTGTTCCACCCCACACAGGTGACACCGAGCTGCTTCCACCTGAGCTATTCCAACCCCTGGAATGTGCAGCAGGGAGTGCCAAGGAGCAGCCAAGCTGGACATCAGCTCTGCCCTGTTCCCAATCCCCTGTGTGTTTTTACCCGGATTCAAAGGCTCGGGTTCTCAGCAGCAGAACCTCTGCTGAAGGGGATTTAGCACTTTCTGGGAATGCAGGTCATAAGATCTTGGATTACTCTGGATTAGTTTCATTTGAAATACCTGCCAGCCCAGTATCTGGGGCTGCACTAGATGACCTTTAATGGGCTCTTCACACTCCAACCACTCTATGATTTAACAACCAGGAATTACCAGGTAGGAGTGGAAAACATGGAAGAGCACTACTGTGAACACCCAAATTCTACAAATAGGCTCTTCACTCTTTTTCCACCTGGCCTTTTGATTACTAGTTTCACAAACTTCCTTTTTGATTTCCTTTTTTGATTGCTAATTCCACAAAAGTATTTACAGAACTTAGTTGCTACCAGAGCACTTAGTGAAATCAGAAGTTAGTAAAACAGAATCAGTGTCAAGAACATGAAAAACCACCACCTTCCCTGTGTACAAGATGGAATTAGTGAACTGCTCACAGAGACAAAGCCACTGCACCATTTGGGAACTGCAAACCTGGGCAAAACTGAAATAAATGCCAAGACAGACAAAGAAAGAACTCCACGTATGTATTTACACACGCAGGTTTGTTTGCTTACCAGATAATTCAGCTGTATTAGCTGAATTAAAAGTGCAGAATCCCAAGGCCTGCAATGCTGCATTACTGAGCTCGGAGTTTGGGCTAGAAATGTGTGCCTGGAAAAACAACACAAACCCACAAAGTCTCAGGTTACAGAAGCAGCTGAGAAATACTGTCTTAGTTGTCTGAACACCAGCAAACACTTGGTGGGAAATGCACCCCTGGTTCCCTAAACTCCAAATCAACAGGGCAATTTGAGGTGCTGCAGACATTTTTGCTCTCTGTGTTTAGACATCTTTCCTCAAGTAAATTCTGAACACCCCAAGTCCTTTACTTTGGTTATGTATGTTATGGTCTAGCACTGGACTCTCCAAGTGTTTTTAAATACCTAAACCGCAAGTTAAAAATGGCTAGGCTCTTGACATTAATCTTCAAAAACCTTCTGAATTCTGAAGTGCTTCTAGAGGCAGGCACCACACGGTGTATCTGTGCTGGCTGAGGCGAGATTTGTCTGTGTGATGCTGCCTGGACACACTCAAGACCCCGATTTCCTGGTTTTCCTGCATTAATTCCTCACAACTTGGAATACACATTTTGCCAACAAACCCTTACTGCTCTGCCTGCAGCTGGCACTCCCACTAAAGCTTGGACTCTGTGATCTTGGGAGTCTTTTCCAACCTCAACGATCCTGTAACTGGCACAACTGAGCCTTACAATGCCTGCTGACCTCGCCCACCCAAACATATCTTTGTTCACTCAAGTGCAGAGAACAGAATGGAAAAGAACATACCTTAAACACTTTGCAGAGTTGAGGGAAGTGTTTTCTGACATCTGCAGTGAATACTTTGCCTCCTTCACCACTCAGGCGACTTTCAGGAGCGGAAGGGAAAACAAACAATATTTACAAACATAACCGACATAACTTCCCATTTCTGAGACACATTAGCCAGGATATTTTCCTTGAAGGAAATAAACACAACACTGGAGAAGTTAAACGGCAAAAATGTCAGTCACAACATGACCCAGCAGTAAAATATTGTGTTACAGTACAAAAGTGATTAATGACCCATTCAGTGCTTAAAGAGCATTAAAAAAAGAAATCAAGGCCTTTCATTCCTTTGTCAACTGCTACAAAAACATTAAAAGTTAACACCCAAACTTTAAATGACTGCTGAAAAGTTATATTTAACAGAAATCTAAGGGCTTAAAAAGCACACTCCTCATAACCAGCTCCAGAATTCAGGCTCCCAACCCCAGGAAAATCCTGGCTTGACAACAAGCAAGGATGACTTTGCACATATGTGAAGAACATCCACATAGGAAAGCTGTAATTGTCCTGTAAAATGTTAACAATCGGTTTCCCAGAGCAAAAGTCCAACCACAATAAGTTCAGTCATCCTGGGGACAACCTGAGAAACCTGATGGGATTTAAGGATTAAGTCAGGACTTTTTTTTTTTCCGCTGTCAGTTTTTACTGGAAACTTGTAAAAACTGGTATCTGAGTAAGTACACCTTTAAAAGTCACTCCAGAACTGCAAGGCAGGAACCCACGGGAGACGCTGATGGACAGAGATGGTGCCTTTGCACACGATAAAATGGGACAGAAGGCAGGACCTTTTGGTGAAGAAGCACTTTCCAGAAAAACACGCAATTAAACCAAGGCACGACCACTCCAAAACCCGAGAAACACAAGGAAAACTTCACCTCTCCATTTCATAAAGCTGAAGTGCAGGCCTTTTTTTTTTTTCATAAAAAAAAATAAAGTTACTATTTCTCAGTATTCCCGCACCCACCTCTGCAGATTCCCCAGGAAACGCGGGAGGGGAGGGAGGCTCTGGGATGCTCAGAGCCTCTTAAGGCGAACTCCTCCCTCCTTCCATCCTCCCTTCCTCCCCTTTCCCCACCCTCCTTTCCTTCTCTTTCCTTCCTTCTCTCCTCTCCCTTCAATCCTTTCTTCGCTCCTTTCCTCCTTCCTTCGAAGGAAGGAGACATCCATCCCTCCCTCCCTTTCGCTCCCTCTCTCCTCCCTCAGCCCCGCGGTCTCCCCCCGCGGCCCCGCCGCTCCCAGCGCTTCCTCCCTCATCCCAGCCGGGGCCGGCGCTGCCCCGGCCCTGCCTCGCTGCTCCCCTCGGGGCAGGCCGTGCCGCGGCCCTGCCGGGGCTCTCCCTCCCTCTCTCCCCCTCTCTCTCTCTCCCCCCTCGCCGTGCCCGGCCGGTCCCCTCAGGCGGCGTGCGCGCTCCCCCCGCGCTCACCTGACGATGGTGAGGTGCGCGTCCGTGAGCTCGCCCGGCGGGGCGGCGGGGTCCTGCAGGGTGTGCAGCAGCGGGGCGAGGCTGGGCCCGGCGGCGGGCTGGCTGCGGGCGGCGTGCGGGGCGCTCACGGTGGCGGCGTGCGGGGCGCTCATGGCGGCGGCGTGCGGGGCGCTCACGGCGGCGGCGTGCGGGGCGCTCACGGTGGCGGTGACGGCGTGCGGGGCGCTCATGGTGGCGGCGTGCGGGGCGCTCATGGTGGCGGTGGCGGCGCGGGGGACGGGCGGCCTGCGGGGGGCGGCGGCAGCAGCTTCTGGGGGGCCCCGCCCGGCGCCGCCGCCGACAGCGGCCCTGCGGGAACGGGAGCAAGCGGGAGTGACGGGGAGCGGCCGGGGTTGGCCCCCCCGCTCCCCTAGGGACAGCTACACCGATGGAATTTACCCCCAGATCCCTGGAAACCCCCGACTCCCTGGAAAACAGCAGTGATCCGGCTGGAAATTAACCCCAAATCCCTAAAAATGACCGGTTATCCGGATGGAAATTAACCCCAAACCCCTAAAAATGACCGGTTATCCGTTATCCGGCTGGAAATTAACCCCAAACCCCTAAAAATTACCGGTTATCTGGCTGGAAATTAACTCCAAACCCCTAAAAATCACCGGTTATCTGACTGGAAATTAACCCCAAACCCCTAAAAATCACCGGTTATCCAAATAGAAATTAACCCCAAATTTCCCCAAAAAACTCCAGTTGCTTGGTTGGAAATTTACCCCCAGATCTCTAAGAAACACCAGTTGTTTGACTGAAATTTACCCCCAAATTCCTTGAAAAAATAGCAGTCATTTGGCTGGAAATTAACCCCAAATCCCAAAAAAACACCACTTGTTTGGCTGGAAATTAAGCCCCAAACTCCAGTTATTTGGCTGAAAATTAACCCCCCAAATGCCTGGAAAACACCAGTTATTTGGCTGGACGTTTATCCCTATTTCCCCAAAACTCCGATTATTCAGTCGGAAATTACCCCCAAAAAAATCTCCAGTTATTTGGCTGGAACTCAATCCCAGTTCCCAAAAGAACTCCAATCCTCTGGCTGGAACTCAATCCCAGTTCCCAAAAGAGCTCGACTATCCTGCCTGGAACGAGCACACGGATCCTTGGAAAGCTCCAACACCGAGGCCAAACCTGCCCTTCCCAGAATTCCAGCCCCAGTTCCAGGGGTTTATCCCTGGAATTTCCTTTGGTCCCACCCCCTCCCAGCTCATCCCTTGCTGGCGGATCTGGGCTGAATTCCCAGAATTTTGGGTCTCACCTTCGGGCCAGGGCTTGGGGGGGCCCCCGGGGGGCTGCCCCGGCATTCCGGGGGGAACTCCTGAGGGTCCGGGCGGGGGCATGTTGGGCCCTCCCATCCCTGGGAATTCCCAGAGAGCCGGCACAGCAGGGAAACAAAAAAAGAGGAAAATCCCGTGAGGAAGCTGATTCCTGGGGGGGATTCCCAGGGGGATCATGGGTGGGGATGGAGGAGGAGATCACCCGGCAGGGAATGGGATGAGCTTTGGGGGCCCTTCCCGCAAATATTCTGGGTTGGAAGGGGAAGAGCTCCCCTTGGATCCTCCATTTTTATCTCCCCCCAGATCCCCCATTCCCACCTCCCCAGGGATCCCCCATCCCAATTTCCCCCCCCCAGATCCCCCCCTAAGCTCCCTCTGGATCCCCCATTCCCATTGCCCCTCGTTCTCCCCCATCCCACTTTCCCCCCAGATTCCCCATTCCCACCTCCCCCACTTCTCTCTCATCCCACTTTCCCCCCAGATCCCCCATCCCCACCTCCCCCAGGTTCTCCCCCACCCCACTTTCCCCCAGGTTCTCCCTTATCCCACATTCCCCCTAGACCCCCTATTCCCACCTCCCCCTGGT
>JAYRBT010000181.1:1437492-1450344 GCA_036023395.1 Myiotriccus ornatus
GTTGGGCAGAGAAGCTGTGGCTGCCCCTGGATCCCTGGAAGTGTCCAAGGCCAGGTTGGACAGGGCTTGGAGCAACCCGGGCTAGTGGAAGGTGTCCCTGCCCGTGGCAGGGGAGTGGGACTGGTTGGTCTTTAAGGATCCGACGCAAACCAGTCTGTGATTCCATGATCCGTGGAGCAGCTTTGCCAAGAACCCCCACGCAGCAGCCCGTTGCCAGCGGTAACTGGCACAGCAGAGCTCCTGCCCCTCTCCCTCCTGCCCATCCCTGCGGCCCCTCCCGCTGCTCCTGCCCAGGACCAGCTGCTCCACACGGGCTGCTCTCGGGAGCCATTCAGCGCTAAACGCACGTTGGTGGTGGGTTTTTTTTTCCCCTAACCCCAATAGCAGGCACGAGTGTTGCTCCCAAACACCAGCTGGCAAGGTGTGAGATGCTGTCTGGCAGCTGAGAGCTTGGGAAGCGTGAGAAAAATCCCGCATGGATCTCGGGAGCACCGTGTTTATATTCCCCTCGTGTTGTCTCATTAGTGCGGGGACTTGCTTTCACACGAACATTACCACCAAAATAATTGCCTAATATAATTAAAGCTCCTGGCTCTTTAAGTTTGATGGGTGATAAAAAAAGGCCTGGTGTCTCTATGAATTAAAAGCTTGCATGGTTGCACAGCCTCACTGGATCTGTCTCCTCGTGGTGGCCCCCAGGGATTTGGACACACATCCTCCTTTGTGGCCCTCATGTTTTATGCAGCCCAGGTCCAGAAAAAAAACTGAGAGAAGTGTAAAGAATTTACATGCAGTGACTGACCTCGAGCCCAGTCTCTCTGAAGTTACTGGCAGCTCAGACACACTAAATTTATTTCCTTTCTTCCAGAAAGTCAATGAACTGCTACTAAATTTAGTCAGTGTTCCAGTATTTACAGTGGGTTTGCTGTGATATTCCCAGTGAAATGCTGCTGGTTGTGTCCATGGAGCAAGAATGGAAAGCAAATATGCTTCTCTTAGCAAGACATGGATGCAGAGCCTGCTTAGGATGGGTTTCATGTTTGCTGTGCTGGGGGTTTGCTCTGATGAGAATCATGTGTGCATTAGTTGTTTTATGCACTGCGAGTCTCGGATGACTGGGATTATGTTCTCCCAATTTAACAAGGTTGTCCATTTAATAAATGGAGAGAGATGAGTCAGAGCACAACCCCAGATCCGCGTCTGGTGAATTTAACAAGTAAGGACAGTCGGAATCTGACCCTTCCACTCTGGAAGGAATCCTTACTGAGCAGCCCATGCAATTACAGTTTTCATTCCCTTCACGTCTTGAGTGTTAGAGCTGGAGGAAACAACATTATCAGTGTGACACTGGACCTTCCATTTGAGAAACTGGAATTTAGTGCTAATTTTTACTGCTTTAAGAAGATCCTGAGAGGGTGTAAATTACATTTAAGACCGTTTTTTAGTGCACAGCGATGTGGGTGCCTGAGGGAGCCTGGCATGCACTGAGATCTGATTCAGCAGCTTTAATTCACTGCTGAATGCAAAGGGAAGGGGCGTCACTCCAGGGATTGGGGTGAATGTGGGTGATCCCTACGGCAGGTCACGGGTATTCCCTGCATTTACCGTGTGCCATCTCTGCACAGGCAACAGGAAGAGCTGCCAAATCCACAAGGACGGTTGTCATTGCTGGTGTCCCAGCTGGCCTTCTACAGGATGATGTCATGGCTGACATCCTCACCATCCACTTCCAAAAGTCGAGGAATAACGGTGGAGACGTGGAAGAAGTGACTTATCCAACAGGGAACGAAGGAGTCGCATACGTAACCTTTGAAGATCAAGAAGGTATTTAGATTAATGTCCTAAAGCACAGCCACCCCCTGGAGAATTAGCCCTAAGCCAAATGATCTTAAATTGTGTGTTAGTGCTAGGGTTTCGTAGGCTGGAAGATTAAAACCTCCCTTTGAGCCAGTGGAAGCTTTAGGATTTCATTTCTGCTCACCGAGGTAACGACTCAGCCGTCACGCAAAGCGTTCCGCTTGGTTTTGGGGGAATAAATTTGTACCGTGCCTAGCATTTCGTTCTTGTAGTCAGGCTTTTGAGAGTCAGTCTCTGCCAGCTGATGTTCTGGGGAGACAGGCTTCTGTCTCTCTGAGCAGTTTTGACTCCCACATAAAATGTTAGGCCGGAGGATGGAGTCGCCCGCGTGTGTGTTTGGGGACTGGTTGGGAAACACGTTGAGGGTTCCCTCAGACTAGAGGTGACATGTTATTTTACTGCTCAACAAGCGATTCGGGCTTTCTCTTTAGTTGTGGGGAGTGTCCTGAGGAAGGATGACCATCGACTGGAAGACAAGAGGCTGTCCCAGTCCTATCCCCTGCGAGTGACCCCGTACTGTGAAAAGGTGAGCTCCTGCATAAGTCACCTGCTTTGCTCCCATGCTGTGTTAACCGTTCCTTAACTTCTCCAATTCAAAATTCCAGGCCTTCAGCTCTGTCACATCTGTCCTCAGCATGTGTGTTTTCGAAGACCAGTTTGTTTTGGAGGACGTGGTGGAAGAAATGAAGAAGCAGAGCGGGGATTTGAGCTTCGGGCCGTTGCGCTCCGACGGGCGGATCGCTGTCCAGGGCTCCTTTCCGGCAATCAAAGCGCTCAGAGACTTTCTCCTGCTAAAAGCCAAATCCCTCTCAGAGAAGGACAACAGAGAGGAAAGTAAATCCCATCAGAGACCGAGGAGGCAGGAACACAGGAGTACCACGGAGATGAGGAATTCCGTTCCTGATGGAGATGGGGGAAAACAAGAGCTTGTTCTTGACACAGATGTATATCGCTACATGAAGCACTTCTATCCCTGGATATTCCAAGAAGATGGTGTCGTAGTTTCTGCTGTCACTGATGGTGGTATAACTACAGTGTGTATTGAGAATGCTGGAGGGGCTGATGCTGGACAGGTATCGAGTGTCAAGAAGAAAATTAAAGATCAGTCCATAAAACTCCACAGCAATTTACGGAAAATAACGGTCCCCTTAAAGGAACGCACCAGAGACGAAAAGCAGAGGCACAAAGGGGTGTGTGAAAGGCTAAAATCCCATTACCCTCAGGTTTTGGTCATTCCTTGCGATGCTCACATTGAGGTGATAGGATTTTCTTCAGACATTTTCGAGGTTACCAAGGAAATGAGCAGTAAGAGTCACACCAGGTAGGAAGGGGGTGCTCAGATCTCTGCTCGTCGTGCTTCTCACACGGGCTGTGGCACTGCAGATCTCCCGCTGTGTGGCTGAGAGAGGGAAACTCTGCACGTGAGGGTGAGCAGGCCCTCTGTGGCACTGGGAGGTCTTCACAGTAGAAAACAGGCAGTTTTGTTTCCATAGGAGCAGTAACGTTTCTTTTCCAGCTGTAATGGCTTCTGCAGCATCTCCTGACAGCGCTTTATTCAGACATGAATGTCCAAAGGTTTGATGTGAAAATCTGGGGGCATTTGGACTTTTCAATCAGGTTCTGTTCAGGCAAATCTGTTTTCTGTATCCATTGCAAGGGCCCAAAGGCTTTTTTTTTTTTAAACCAGTTTAGAAAATAGCTCTTATTTTGTGGTATCAGTGTGTCCAGAGTCTTTAGTCAAATCATCCAGAGCACTGATGTCTGATGAGCAGAAAAGTTTTAGGGTTTTATGCCATTAAAGAAGTTACTTGTACAAAACACCGTGTCCGTGTTCTCTTAACCAAATCCCAGATTTTTGGTTGGAAGCCCAAACCTGAAGCCCCAGAATTGCTTTAGGCATTTTCTTGTCATGACTGATTATCCGTTGCAATTATTCCAGTGGAAGATAAAGTTGTTAAACCAGTGTATTAAAAATTATGTCAAAGCAGGAAGATGATGAGCTTAAGCGCTTTGCTGAATGGGAAGGGGGGGGGAGAAGCATTTAAGGATTTAATCCCTTCCAAGTTCCCCTGTGGACTGTGTAGGTTCTCCAGGGGGATTGGAGCTGGGGTGGAAGGTGGAAGCTTAGTCAGGCCCTGAAAGATCCATAGGGGGTGTTTTGGGTCCTCCCCACAAGAGCTCAAGCAGAGATGGGATGCTTTTTAACCTTGTCAAAGAGAAAATCCTCAATGGAGGATAATCCTTTAATGAAATTAGTGCTCTTTTCCAGTGTCCAGATTGTCTCTTTTCCAAAGAGCCTCTTTTTGTCTGATTCAGAGCATTGGTATTTCCTATTTGCCTCAGTAGATGCTCAGGGCTCCACTGCTATGCCAGTGCCACTGCTGCTGGGTTGAATCCCTGCCGGTTGCTGCTGGCTGAGAGTGGTTTCTTGAGCCAGGTCTGACTTCAGAACAGTTTGCAGGAGCAGTACGGGCGTCCTCGAGGTCTCACTGCCTGGCGAGTCATCCTAACCCGACGATTTCCAGTCCAAAACCTTGAAAACATCGCGGCTGAATAAAATAAAATGTTCTTGTTGGCTCGTGGTTCAGCTGGAACAGCTCCTCCTCTGCCCCCACGTCCTTGGCCGGGAGCGCCGGGGCCCTCCAGCATTATCCCATTGTTCCCAGCGCTCTCCCATCTGCTCCCGGTCAGCTCTTCGGACAAGAGGGTTGTTTTGTTCGTGGAGCGCTGAGTAAACAGGCATCTTGGGGGCGGGGGGATCGGTGAAGAGGAGCTATTGTGGTGCTCCAGGGGCTGCTTTTCCACGTCGGGTTTGCCCTGGGAACGCCCCACCTTTGGCTCCCGGGCCGTGTCCCGGGAGCGGTGCCGGGCAGGGCAGCGCGGGGCGTTCCTGGGGGTGCCGAAGAGGTCGTGGCACCCACGGCCCAGGCCTGGCTGAGCCGCCCCGAGGTCCGACCCCGCACGGGAGCGGCATTTCTGCAGCGGGAACGCAAAGCTGCGACCCATCAGCACAGCCCAGGGTTTGCCGGGAAAACACGTAACCAGCACCTCGGCGGAGCCACATCACCAGAGAAGCGTCTGCTCCTTCCCTTCCTGCAGAAAACGACGGATGCCTAGCAAAGAAACAGCCCACTCTGGTCATTGCCCTGAGTGCTTGGGCAAATACAGCAGGACAAACCTGTGCTGGGGCTGGGCAGGCACTTGCCAGCTCTCAGTTCTTTTTACGGCAAGCAAAGCACCGCTGTCTCTGTTAAACTCCACTTGACAAAGGCATCGAGTGTTTGTGTGTGTTGGATAACATTCGGGAGAACAGCTCAGATGTTGTTCCTGGAGCTGCTGGCTCAGGTTTGCACTTTCATTTGAATAAAGGATTTGTTTACGGCTCCTCAACAACACATTTGTCCCTAGTGCTGTGCCCTTTGCCGAGAGGGCATTATATTATTATATTGTGTATATTATTATATATAATTCATGTTATAAAAATACAAAGCTTAATTTTCGTTTAAGGCACTGAAAAAGCCTAAAAAAAAATTAATAAAAGGGCCACAAAGGGCAGCAGAATGTGAGCCCAGTTCCCTGTTACTGGGGTAAACACCTTGGAAACCCGAGGATTTGAGAGGCAACCCTTAGCAGGAAAATATGAGACAATTTAGACAATATTAGACAATCAGGAGGCAAAAGCAATGTCTGTGTTGAGCGGAGGGGATGGGGGAGGTGGATGGAGCAGGAATGATCGACTGGAATTCTTTACCGTCCCTGCCACAAAGGGCTGCTCTGGGCAGGGCAGGGAGGACAAAGCCCCGTCACTCCCCATTGTACCTTGTGCACCTCATCACGGGATGGGAGAGACGGATTCCATTCCTGCCAGAAGGAGGTTTTCCCATTAGGAAAACAAAGCCCTTCCTGCAGGTCCGTCCTCACCAAACCTGCCCCTGCCACCCTTGGGCTGCATCTGCTCCAGGAGCACATACTACAAAAGATCTGTCGCATCTCCTGGAAGATTCCAATCCCAGAGGGACATTTTCTGGAGGAAGAAACACTCGCTGCTTTTGGGAGCCACGTGTCTTATTTTAAACACCCCCCCCCCAAACAATGTGTAAGAAAAATAAATAGGATTAGTAATAAATAACTTATTTTTTAAGACAACTGTCACACATCTTCATCCAGCCACACTGGAGACTCAGAAGCATCAAAGCCATCGGAAAATGGACAATAATTCTCAGCTGAGGGTGAGCTCAGGGTGGTGGGTGAGTCAGGACCTGCAGCCCCCAGGGGTCGGATGGGGACAGGATCCCACCAGGAGAGGAGATGGATTTAGCAGGCTCTCTCTTGGCTCCAGTTTGGCTCTCAGGAGGCTCCACAAACACACACACGTTCCTGGGCTGCTGCACATCTTGTGCAAGGGACAAGCAGCTGTAGAGCAGGACCAGGGAAGGCTGGGAAATACCTTCTCCATTGCACAACCTTCGCGGGGGCTCCTTCCCTCACGTGGAGTGTGGCTGGTGTTTACAGGACACACGGATTCCATCCCATCTAATTCCAAGTAACTCTGTCCTTGTCCTTTGGGCTTCTGCCCTTCAATCTGCTGCAGTTATCGATGGAAGGACCTTTTCCATCCCTCTTTTTTAAACTAAGAGAAATCACATGTAGATACTTTGCCACGTTCACCTACAATTAGAGGAGTCTTCCCTGATTTCTGCAGCAGCTGCCTGAAGATAACCAGACAACTTGGCTGAGAGAATAAAAAATAATTCATCATTAATTTTAATTATGCTTTAAAACAGACCAGAAAACTCGAGTAAAACTGCACAACTCAGAACTGACAGCACCTGGTCTGGTTGTATTTACTTTTTCCTCGGAGTTGTAGAACATCTGCTGGAAAACAAGTCCCTTTTTCTGCTTTGCCTAACACAGCTTTCCTTTGTCTCCTGACACCCGTTAACGACCTTTAAAGAAATCTCCGAAAAGTAATTCGTTTAAGGAGAAACACCACCTCTAATGGCAGCAGCTGCTGGTGCTGGGGTGTTGCACTAAAACCAGTTTTAGGGTGGATTTTCCCTGTCCTTACTGCTCTCACCTTTGTCAGAGGAGCAGTGTGGATCAGCACCTGCTACACAGAGCACCAAAGTTTTTTTAAAAAAAGAAACCAGGATAAAATACGGAAGAAACAAAGTTCTGCTGCATTTGTCAAGGTGAACAGTTTGATATTCCTAAAATTCCTGCCCCGGTGGAGAAAGGACACCAGGCTGAGGGTGTTACAGATGGCAGCGCTGTTGTTTGGATTGCATCACACAGAAAAAGGTGGATTTTCTCCAGAGCAGAAGCTCTGGCTGACAGTCACGACTCTGCACATCCTATTCCCTACCCGTGCCCCGGGAATGTTTCCCGACAAGCCCGAGGGGGCACCAGATTATGGAGTCGGTCCAGATCGGGTCAGGTCCTGACTAACAGCTGCTGAAGGAGCCGGTTCTCGGGCTGCACACGAGGAGATGGATTTGCCCCGTCAGACTTTCCCTGCCATAAGCACTGGGAGCACAAGGGGGAGCCAGATGCTTTGGAGCCGAAATCCCAAGTTTCTACCCAGCTGAGCCCTGCCGAAGGAGGAGATGCCAGGAGCACGTCCTGCTCTGTCCCTTTGCCTGTGGAAGCGGAGCTCAGGTCGCGTTTTCCCGGAGGAGATGTTGGGAGCGGGTCCTTCCCGTCTTTCCTTGCTCACGATGCTCTCCCATCACCTCCTTTCGAGGCTGTCTAAACACGGGAGGGGAAATCGAGCTCGTCCTGACCTCACACTCAGATCGCGGGTGTCCGAGATGACCCAAAGCCCAGGGTCGTCCCAGCACTGCTGCAAATAACCCCTCGGTAAACATCGTCGTTCCAGCCCCCAGAGCCCCAAACACGGTGAGCTCAGCGTGGCCCCACGCGGGGCAGGAGAGCTCGTTGCCCAGGTGAGGGGGGGGTTTGAGCACCCTATTACCTCTGTGCTCACCCACCAGGGAGTTTCCAGCAGGAACAGCACGGGAGGTGGTTGGAAGGAGACGATCTTTAAGGTCCCTTCCAACCCAAAGCAGTCTGTGGTGTTCCCCCCGCAAATCCCATCTCTCGGAGGGGAGATTCCCGGCTTACCCGGGCTCCCGATCTCCAGATCTCCCCAAGTACGGGGATTTTGAAAGACAGACCCCACCAGCTCCCAGCCACCACTCCGCTGAGGAATGTAACCCTTCCTGCACGTCAGGATAACCCATCCGATCTCCCCTTGCTGTGGCTGGGACTGGAGTCGGTGGGCACTGCTGGTGCCATGGAACCACAGGTTTGGTTTCCAGTTAACACACCCTGAATAAAAAAAAAAACCCAAACTTAAATCTTCACTTCCATTTTCCATGGATTCTGACAATTTTTTCCCAGTACTCCAATAAAAGCAACTTCTCTCCTTGTCCCAAACAGACATTTTCTGCCTGCAGAGACTTATTTTGCATAACCCCATCATTTTCTCCATCATCTGGGTGCTTCCATTTATTAACAAATACCTCTTGTGCAGACAGAGACCTCAACAACTGGGAAGTTTTAATGCACACAGTAAACACCACTGCGAGCTCTTTACCCCCCTCTGTGTTCTGTGAGCGTTCCCCCATGAGTTAAGGGGCTTGGCATTTCTCTCAGGCATATTTTACATTTTCCAAACTTTCCGAATAACACGCTGAGAGACTCGAGCATCTGCACTGCCAAAGCAAATGAGAGAAGAAACCATTTTGCCGGCTCATTAATGCCTGGCACTGACAGGCCTGGAGGGGCTGCGGTTGCATTTCCATAGGGCACAGACAGCCCTCGAGGGGAGAGCGTTTGATTTACGCGGAGATAAGTTCCTTCAGGGGCGGGGGCTCATTTGGATGCAAAAGGGGCAGGAACCGGGAGCACAGCCTCACGGTAGATACGGTTTAACTCGGGCTTCCAAAACCACGCTTAAAAGCACAGCCACAAGTGCTGGTTTTGGCAGCAGTTGGAGTGTTTTCCCCACACGTGGAGCTGCTGGAGCTCAGCTCCATCAGCGCCCTGAGAGCAACCGGCGCTGAATCAGCTGCAAGGGAAAGGAACAGAGATGGAAAGATTAAGAAAACCCGCAAAATACCAGCGTTTCAAAGCTCCTGACGCCGAACCAGAGTCATTGCGTTTCTCTGGCTGTTGGCCCGATGCCGTTTGAGGAGCTGCTCCCCGACCCACCCACCTCCATCCTCTCCCCCACCAACAAGCTCTGGTCCTCGGCACCCCGACCATCCTCGCAGCCTCCCCCGGAGCTGCTGCTGAATTGGATCCAGCTGCTTGGCTCTCTTCCCACCCCCCTCTGCATTCCTACGAAACACACGCACCGGCTCTCCCGGGCGGGGATGCTGCGGGAACGGCTCCAGCTTTCACACCCCCTCCCCTTCCCGGCCTGGAGCTGGTCGGGCACCAGACGTTCACAGTGGTGAACTCGGTGTGCGATGTCATCGGCCTCAGAAGGTATTTAAAGTCTCGCTGATCTGGGGCTTGTTACTTTTTTTTTTTTTTTTTTTTTTTTTGGTGTTAAGTTCTCAGTTTTTTTTAATGTGAGTAACCTTGAAGAGCTTCCAGACTTGCAGAGCTGCCACGGGAATCACATATTGAATACCTAATCAAACAAGAGATCCTCAAGAATTAGATTTGGTTTAGAATCAGGAAGAACTTTGGGTTGGGAGGGAGCTCAAAGCTCATCCCATTCCACCCCCTGCCCTGGGCAGGGACACCTTCTACTAATCCCAGGTTGCTCCAAGCCCCGTCCAACCTGGCCTTGTCTTATCTCACCAGAATTGCTCACCTTGTCCAGTAGTAAATTATTTGCCTAAGGATAGCCAGCCTCCTCTGAAGGACAATTTATGCCACTTGGGAACAGGTGACGTGTTGTTTTTTCCCCTCTGCTTCCCTGCCTGCTTTGTTGGGAATGCAGAGGAAGGCACCAAGGGGCTGCTGATGCTTCTCCTGCAAGAGCCCTTGTTTGTGATGTTCATCCAGTGTCACTGAGTGAGGACAGTGTGTAAAACTGTCCCTGTGCCTGCACTGCCCATCCTCTGTGTTTGCTGGGATCACGGGCTGGATGACCTCGCTGAGTTCCCCCCGGTCACCCCGTGCTTGGACATGAAGCAAAACCCTGACGTGTCTAGCACTTCCCTTTCATCTCCTGGACAGGGATCCCAGGTGTGTGAGCACAGGTAAGGTGGGATTGAGTTTCCTGAGCATTCCAGGTGCCTGGAGCCCGCAGTTGTCCTGGGATTTGATACTTCCAGCCAGGTGTCTGCGCTCCTGCCCTGTTCTGCTCGGTAATTCCTGTGTGCTGAGCGTCATCAAGCTCTAAAAACGCGGGTGCCAGAGGCTTTAAAACACCTCAGCCCATCGAGTCCTTATCTCCAGGTCAGTCTATCCCGCCGCTGTACCAGCGGGTCCCAAGGTGAACATCCATCACCTTCCCCGGGCTCTGCACAAACAGTAAATAACCCCCCGGGTCGCAGCACTAAAGAGTTAAACCAGCTCGGCTCCTCCCCCGGGGGAGAGCCCAGTGCAGCTTGTAAACACTTGCTGTCTAGTTCCAGGTGGGAATTAAAACAGCTCTTCCCCCCCCTGCACCAAGCCGGGGTTGCATCAAGAGGCTGACAATTTCCTGGGAAAACCAGCTGTTTCCACTAATGAGCCTCAGGATCAGCGCGCTGCGATGCCTGAGCACAGCTGTAGCTGCAGCTCCGGCACGAGAGGCCCCGAAGACCCTTTGATAATTCTCACCGCTGGTTCTTTGAGGGGTTTGTTTCTCCTCCTGTCTCTGCTCCCCTTGCAAACGCCTGCTCGTCGTGCTGTGCCATCTTCCCCGTTCAGTGTCGAGGGTGGCTTGTTGCTGATTCAGTCAGGGATCGGTGACGCAGGGAATGGGCTCTGCCTGGAAAAGGCAAATTCACCAAAGCAGGGAAGGGAAAAGCACAGTTCGTGTTTCTGACTCTCTGGAAAACCCCGTTTTTCTGTTATCCAGTCCCACGTAACACGCACATCTGTCACAGTTAATTTTTGCAGGTCTGGTGCGGCGAGAGGAGTTTGAGAAACGGCTCCATTCCCTTCACGTGGCACGTTCCTGTTATCCCAAATGACTTCGCAAATGATGGTGTTCTCTAACAGGGAAGCAGGGCAAAATGAAGCAGAATTGCCAGATATTGCTGCTAAGTGGCTTTTGCAGATTCTTCACAACTGAGTAGATAAAACTGTGATTTACCTTCATCCTTGTGGTTGCACTGGTGAGTAGATGGGAGCTGAGCTGGTATGCAGGTGCATATTGCTGATGGCCCATTGATTGTGAGTTGTGATCTGCACTGAATTTATGCTTGAATTTGTGCTGTTGTGTGAACAACGACCCTATATTATATCTTATATATTTATATTTTAATAGTACATTATAACTAAATTATTTTATATATTTAAATATTTTATATATAGCCATATATTTTATATATGTTGATTTTTGCATTTACCTATTAGAATTATATTTTCACATATTTCATATAAAATTATAGTCTATATTATATATTTATATTTATATTTTTACTTTCTGTGTTTTATAGTAAATTATAAATTATTTTCTGTTTTTAATATATATGTTCATATTAATTTTAGCATATATGTTCATATATTTAATATATGTATGTATTTAATATATATTTATATATTTACTATGTTTTTACATTGAGATGTATTACATTTTTGTATTTTTATTTGTTATTTTCTGTTATAAATATACCATTTATGTTAACTTCTCTTGGTGTGGGCAGGCCCCCTAATGCTGTGCTCCACACCAGCACCCACTCACCACCCCCCAGGAAACACTGGACATGTATTTCCATGGGGAGGACTCTCCTCTGGACAGGCCTCAACCACATCTGACTGATCAGTCCCACTTTGGGCCCCTTTTGGCAAAGTGTGGCAGGAAAATCTCGTGCTCCCTGTGTTTAAAAATGAGTATTTTCATATGTAGGCAGAAGCCTTCAATCTCCAGGGCCATCAGTGCCAAAGCTGAGTGAGAGGCACAACATAATTACTCCAGATTACTCCATCTGACACCTTCAATATTAAGACATCTCTCCAGTCTGGAATCACTCATCCCGATGTGTTTGTGGCACCTCAGCCTTGGGAAATTTTCAATAAAGTCATAATGATCTTCACTTTGGGCTCCTGGAATGATGGGATATTCCAGGCCTTGTGCTGTGAAGTTTTGGTTCCACCTGAATTTCATCCTATTCCTGCGGAGATGTTTTCCTTAACATGAAATCCGTGGCAGTGCACCCATTTGTTTTTGTTTGCAAAGCAGGCGTTGTGGATAATGAGTGTAAATGTCAGGTGTTTTCATAACTGTCAAACTAATACCAAACTAATTCTAATTTCTTTGTTATTTTCTGGATTGAAAAACTGAGGTGAGAGGGCAAATGCTCTGCCTGGGGCTACACGTTCCATGGGAGAATAAAAACCTGCAACAGGAAGGTCAGGCCAGAGGAATAGTAACACTTTGCCAGCCTCGGGTTTTTGGGAAGCACGGGACACCAGACCCAACCCGTGTTTATGTCCCTAAAGCCCTCCATGTTCAGCTCTTTGCCATTGGAAGGTATTTAAAAGGTGCTGAAGGTTTGGTGTATTCCCAGCCCTTTGACAGGAAAGGAGATTTAAAAACCCTGAAAATGAAAACACTTGGCTGGAAAACCTTTCCAAGGTCGAGTCCAACCATCCCCCAGCACTGCCCAGGCCACCACTGACCATGTCCCCAAGTGCCACAACCACAGGGCTCGGAAATCCCTCCAGGGATGGGGACTCCAAACCTCCCTGGGCAGCTGTGCCAGGGCTGGACAACCCTTTCCATGAAGGAATTTTGCCCAGTATCCACCCTGCCCCTCCCCTGGCACAGCCTGAGGCCGTTCCCTCTCCTCCTGTCCCTGTTCCCTGGGAGCAGAGCCCGACCCC
>JAYRBT010000181.1:1529897-1550550 GCA_036023395.1 Myiotriccus ornatus
GCTCCAGAGCAGAGGGATCCAGCCCTGGAGCAGCTCCGGGGCCTCCTCTGGACTCTCTCCAGCAGCTCCACATCCTTCCAATATTTGGAGGCAGCTCTGCAGGAGAGGTCTCATGAGAGTGAAGGTGAGAATCACCTCCTTCTTTTCCTCTGATCTGATTTGCTGCTGTGAAAAAAACACGGGAAACAGCAAATTATCACTAGAAGTTTTATCACCAATAAATTATTTGATTTTTTCCCCCCCCAGTCTCAAAAATCGTTAAGTTATGGAAACCTGGGACACCTAAAAGTCAACTCTCAGATGCTGCCACAGGAGGAGGAGGAGAAGGAGGCTGTTCATCCTACTTGGAGACAATTATTCCAATTTCATGGGGGTGATCTTGTCTGCACCCAGGTGACCGTGGGAACAAAGACATCCCCGCAGTATCTCCCCCTCCTGTGAGCTCCTCCCCGTGCCTGTTCCTTATCACACCCAGGGATCACATCCACTGGAGGGTGGGTGGCAGGAGCTCGGGTTTTTCTGGTCCAGCTCGGAGGCTCCTCGGGTTTATCAGGGACTCTTGCACCGCTGCAGGCACCACATCAAACAGTCTCCTTGGGACAGACTCATCCCCTGGCTCGGGCAGACCCGGCTTCTGGGCTGGCCACCAAAACACTGCTGTGGACCTTGCAACCTGCCTGCTGGTTTCACCTCAGATCTTGAGGGTTCCTCCAGTTCCCTCGGTGTTCTCCCACTCACTGAGAAACTTCTTGCCCCCGCCTGATATCTGGCCCTTAAATGTATCCCCAGACAGGGGCGGATTTTCTCACGTTACCCTGCTGAGATCTTGGCAGATGAAATGCACCGAGTCCCTGCGGTTTGTCCTGCACTGGGACAGCTCATTTTGGAACACCCCAGATCAGAGTTGTGTGCAGCATCTCGGGTGGGGGCTGCTGAAATCCTTGTGCATGTCCTGGGAGCTCTTCCTCCCCCTTCACCATTTGGGACCGAGGCAGTCCCGCCACATCACTCAGATCTTCATGGGGAGACCCTGAGGGCATTCAGTCAACCCTCAAGGCCCCAAATTGTCCATGTTTCCCCTTCAATTTGTGCCATCAGCACAAATTCCATCAGCAAACACCACCCCCACAGTTTTTTTCTCTTGTTATGGTCGTTAATGAAAATACCATTGGAAATGCCATATTGGAAAATAAATTTGTATTTCTTGAAGGAAAAGACTCCTCTGGTTGTCACCTGCCCTTTCCCATTTTTTACCTGTAGCTGACATCCCCTAATTTCCCACCTCCTCCCTGTGCCCCTGCCACCTGCTTTTGCTGACATCCCGATGCAATCTCCATTTCCTTTGTCTAAGAATCCCATTATCTTCACAAAGTCAGGCTCAATTAACCTTCCTTTCACCTTTGCTCCACTTTCCTATCATTTTCCCTTTCCCTCTGTAGCAGTAACAGCTCCTTCCTTCATCCTTTTTTTTTAAATAAAGTTAAATTAGTCGGCTTTTAATCACCCAATCACCATTTTTCTAAGGTGTCAGTATTACATGTGCTATTCCCCAAGAAAATGCTGAGCAGTCCTTGGGGCAGGGATCAAACCCTGCAATTCCTCTCTCCCAAATGGGGGCCCAAATCACTAAGATAAACCACTGAAAGCCCTTCAGCAAAATACCTCTTGTGCTTTCTTAAAGCTTTATTGCCATTAATAGGTCATGAATTAGCAGTAATAACTCCGGGAGCTTCATTAATTTCCTTACTGAGTGTGAATGAAAAAGGTGACCTGGATAAACCCATCATGTTCTGGAAATGCTCATCAATTCTTGGAGGTTGAAGGTCTTTGCTCCTCCTCACAAAGCTGTATTTCTTTCCTGTAGTTTGGGTGAAAATGCTTCATAAACCTCAAAGGGGCCTTAAAATGCTCAGAAATGAGTGTTTTCACCTCTAGAAACGCGAGTTCAAATGCGGGAAGGAAAAATGAGAGGGAATCGTTGCAACCTGATCACAGAGTGCCAGAATGTGCTGAGCTGGAAGGGACCCACAAGGACCATCCAGTCCAACCCTCAGCCCTGCACAGGACAGCCCCAAGAGTCCCCCAGTGTGAGCCAGAGCATCATCCCAACCCTCCTGGAGCTCTGGCAGCCTTGGGGCTGTGCCCACTGCCCTGGGGAGCCTGGGCAGTGCCAACCACCCTCTGGGGGAAGAACCTTGCCCTGAGATCCAACCTAATCCCGATGTCCAGGCTCTGCTTCATCACCAGACCCAAGGTGGTGCCACCAGTTGGGGCTCAGGGAACGAGCCCCAAATCTCTGCCCAGAACACCTCAAACTGACCATGAGCATCACCAGCTTCAGGTAGCCTTGAGATCTTCCTGTCCCACATCTCCCATGTCCAGGGAGTTGGTGCCACTCAGATGTCCCAGGCCCTGTACCTGGCACTGGAACCATCAAACTCTGCTTCATTCATCTCTCCAGGGCACACCCCTCTGCAGCTGGGCTTGGGGGCTTGTTGTCACCCTTTCCAGAGCCTTCCCAGTGCTGGCTGGGAGGCAGAAAGCCCAGAAATTTCGTGGCAGGCCATTCCTGGTGGATTAACAACAGAGTCTGCATTCTGTGGTTTGGACAAGTCACCGAGTTTGTGTCCCAAAAAACAAAACCAAATGCTGGATTTCCTGACAAGCTCCAGTTACTGCTTTGATCCTTAGGGAAAAGAAAATCATTGCTTCACCTTCTCAGCAGGTTTCTGGAGGAGCAGATTGACCCCCAGCCACGTCCTGCTCCACAGATCCCGCTCCTTAAGCTGCAGGGTGACACCTTTGGCAGAGAACTTGCTAAAGTAGGTTAGGTGTGTATTTTAGGACACTGTGCATGAGTAACAGCTATTTTAAAAAGTAGGATTCAGGGTCACAGCAGTGGCGATGCACAGAAGTTGGAAAGAAGCTGGATCTTTTATCCATAACCAAAAAAAAAAACCACCCCAGGGAGGTGAACAATGCTGGCACTTTTACCTTCATCAGTGCTACCCCCCTACAGATTCCCTTCCTGAGCTCCACAGCTCGGGGCTGTTTGTGTTGGGATGGATTTGGGACAGTTTTGGACAATCAGGATGGCACAGGGAGCACAGGCAGGACCTTGGTGCTGATAATGCCAAGGTTATTGGTTTGATCTCTGTATGGGCCCTTCATTTAAGAGCTGCACTCGATGACCTTTGTGGGTCCCTTCCAGCTCTGACTGTTCTGTGATTCTGTGATCACACCTGCACTGGCAGCACCAGGGAACCCACATCCCATCCTGGGAGTGATTCAGGGCTCACAGAGCTGCAAATCCAGGGGCTTTGCTGCTATTTAAGGGCGGGGGGAGACGCAGGACAAAGCCAGCTGGATTTTGGAGCAACCCCAAAAGCACCTTTAATCCTTCCTCCTTGTGACCAGCGTGGTGGCTTCTCTAGGAGGACAGTGCCACAGAGGCAGGAGGAGAAGTGGTTTTCCACAGCTCCAAAATACGTATCCAGGTGTACCTGGCACGTGCACCTGGCACAAGAAACACGTGAGAGGCTTTAGCAGAGCCTGCCCAGAGACAGCAGGCTGTGTCCCAAGCCCGGATTTCTGAGGACACACGGGATAAATGACAAAAAGTGACAGCATCCACGGTGGGTGGCCGGCTGCAGGGAGGCTCAGAGCCCACGGAAATGACTCAATCCAAAACAAAATGATGATAAAACCCTGCATTCCACATAGCACCAGGGGAGGTGATGCCTCTCAGTTGGATTTAGGAGCATCCCCTCTGTGTTTCGGGGTAGGAATTTGCTGGGCCAGCAAAGGAAGCAGGTTTGCTCGGCAGCCAGCCCGGCACGAGGGCAGCTTCCCATCTCAGAGGCATTTGTGGCAGCCTGGCCAGCTTTGTTCCAGCCTGGAAAACATTCTGAGGTGGTTTGAAGAACATTGTTGAAATGCTTTTGCACATCTGTCACTGCCAGAAGCCTTTACCGGGAATAAATAGGAGGCTGCAGGTTTTCCACTGCTCCGGCAGGACACTGGAATAAACCCCCATCCCATATCCCTGTAGCTCCATCTGCCACAGCCTGAATGAGCCCTTAGTGGGATTCCTGCCTTCTTCATCCCCACTGACCTTCTCTCCCCATCCCAAGGGAACTTGAATGCCCAACCCATTCCATCCCACCTTCCCCACCCCGGCAATCCCTGGAGCATTTCTCACCCAAGCAATATATATATATATGATCATATATGGATATTTTGTGAAACACTTAGATCATATTTAATTTGGTTTCCAGGGCAAAAAAAAGCTCTGTCAGCATTTCCTCCATTACATTTAGTGAACACACCCTGCCTTAAGTCACCAGTTCTCGTTTTCTGCCCTTATTTTCTTCCCAGACATTTTCCTTCGCCTCGTGTGCTGTTGCCCTGGCCAAGGGATCTCGTGGCTCCTGTCCCTGCCCTCTGAATGTCCTGCAACTACACTTTGATGGCCCCTCGTTAAACTTTGTGGCTATTAAAACTATCTATTTAAAAAAAAAGAAAAAAGAGGCATTAAGTACATTAATAAAAGGGCAAAACATCAGTTTGTTGACCCAGGAGCTGTTCCAGTGCTGCAGTTCAGGGCCCCCATCCCTGTCCTCTACTGATCCCATCCCCTGCACATCCCTTTGCAGGGCCTTCTCTCTGCTGAGAAAGCCACGTGGAGTGCTTGCTAAGTACCCTGAAACCATGCAATAAGAATCTCTCTGGAGCTCAGAATATTTCTGTTTTATGAGTTCATCATGAAGCCAATGTGGGGTGAAGATACCGAACACGTGAACAATTTGGGGTGGATGCAAAACACACGCCGGGGCTGCAGAGAAAGGCGAGGGCAGAGGATTGGAAATGCATTTTCCTCCTCCATCTCTTGTTATTTGAAGAGAGGACTCAGGGCAGAGCACTCAGGTATAGGTTTTGTGCTCAGTTTAAAAGCAGCCTCGGCTCAAAGAGCGACTGAAGTCAAGTGATGGAGCAACGCGGGTCAAAATCCCGCCGTCCTGCAAGGCAGGAAATAAAAAGGTGGGAAATAAAGGTAGGAAATAAAACAGCCAAAGCATTTCCTACCCCTCTCAAGCTGTGTTAGTGAGGAAGCAGCACATCCCTGCTGCCTGGGGAAGCTGTGCTGGGTACCCAGGAGTGCTGGGACCAAGGGGATGTGCTGGATTTGGGGATGCAGGAGCCAAATCCCCTCAATTTTGGCCCCCCAGCAGGCAGGAGGGCAGGTATATGAGCCCTTATCAGGCAGGAGGGCAGGTATATGAGCCCTTATCAGGCAGCAAGGCAGGTGCACACAAAGCCAAACAGCAGCCAGTGTCTGATATCACACTCCTAAAGGCAATAAAAGCAGATGGTCACAGGGTATTCCGTGAAGCAGATGAGGAGAATGCTCCTGGCCTGGAGGTTGTAAGCCCAGACGTCAATATGTGTGTGCAGCATTCCTTGCAGCTGCTTTATCCCTGCAAGGGCTTGTCCTGGAAGCTCCGTGCAGGCACAGAGGGGTGGCAGGAAGGACCAGCACCCACCCACAGCTCGCCCCAGCCAATGCCATCCCCCCTTCTCCGCTTCACCCGCCCAGTCTGAGCTCTGCACTTGGGGATTTTCACACCAGACCGGAATATTTTATTGCTTGGCTTATTCCACTTATAAATGTATTACATGGGCTGGTAACATTCATCTGCTCTTCCTCTGCCTCTCACCCAAAGCAGGGCTGATTCAGTCCCCGGGCGATGCAGCGAGGCGGGGAGAACCAAAATCCTTCTGGGACACGGATCTGCAGACAAACACACCCGGGGCTAAATATATCCCCAGCCCTCCCTGCAGCTTTTCTCTTCCTCAGACACACACAACTACAGCTCCTCAGGGCCACAAGACTGCTATTTTTTAAATATCAGCATGCAGGAGTGGTTCCTGACCAGGAAAAAAAAAAAAAAGGAAAAAAGAGACTAAATATTGATTTAGCACCACTGAATTTGAATGTGAAGGTGAGGGCTGGGGAGGCAAACAAAAAGAGCAGCTGCTGGGAGCCGTGGGTGAGGTCTGGGCACGCTGTGTTACCCTCGTGTCCCACGCTGGCAGCTCCTCCTCGCAGATCTGCGTGCCCCGGGCACGGGCAGCGAGTGCTGCTGCTCCCGAGAGCCCCAGGTCTTCCTCCTCCCACATTCTCCCCCGTGGATTCACACCAGAGCACGAACGGGAGCTGACTCTGCCAGCTAAAAGGGGTTTTCCACTTTATTCCCTGAAATGTGCTAAATTTTTTGCCTTTTTTTTTTTTCCCCCTCTTTCCCTCTTCGTAGCAGCCAGACGTGCTCCTGGGGGAAAGTTGAGATGCGTGGGATCCTGGAGTACGTAGGGCTGAACAATTCCAGCATTTCGCGTTTCCAGAGCCTTCCCCAGCCCTCCAAAAGCAGCGATTTCCACCAGCCAGCAATCCCACGTGAGAGAGACTGAGGCAAAGGAGTTATCTGGGGACGAGCTGCATCCGTGTGGATTCTCCAGAGCAGTTTTGCTGCTCGAAGAGCAGAAGAAAAGGGAGCCCAAACGTTACCGGTTTTGTTCGAAGTTGGGTTTTTCGAGGCGAAACTCCTGTCCCCGCGTCGCTCCTGGGGGCGTTACGAAACCTGGCCTGGAGCCTGCAGATTTCCGCTTGGTGTGAACGATCTGTTCCAAAAAAAATTAAAAAAAAAAAATAAAAAAAAATGCGGCTACAAAGTTTCCTGAGAAACTCTGGGAAGGTTTCACACCCAGCGTGTTGGGAACAGCTCCGGGCTGCGCTGCCCATGCCGTGACATCGCCTGAAAGGCGACACCGCGACCCCCGAATAGCTCGGGGGCTGGGCCAGCTGCCACCCAGGAGGAACACCACGGGAGATTTTCCCAGCCACGAGGGAGAGAACAAAAGATTCAGGGGCCTCCTGAACCGCTGAAGCCCTGAATTCTGAGGGATGTTTGACCGGGAGGGTGTGGATGCTCTGGCTGACTCCGGGCGGGTTCCCAGGTCTCGTGCCGGGGGGTGGCTCTTCGGGATGACACCGGGGAGTGTCGCTTACTCTGATGTGCTCTTTGAGTTGTGTTTCAAGCACTCACCTCACGCCCCCGGGGGCTTTCACAGCAATTCCCAGCGTGCTTGAACAGCGGGCAGTTTCCCTGTGTGGGAGAGGCTGTGGGAGGACACTTGGATGCCTGGGGGCATCACCTTCTGGTACCCAAAGAGCCACACGCTGAGCTGTGTTCCCGGGTAGATACTTCTTTTTTTTTTTTTTTTAATTGAATATTGATTATATTACTGAGTAGGATTATTCTGAACCGGGAAATGCCCTCACACAGCATCATCCCGATAACACATGGGGATCAGAGCAAGAAACCACATCTCTGCCCCTCGCTGCTGTGCTCTGGCAACCACCACCGGCAAAGAGGGACCGCAGTGATCCTCTCCTATCCCTGATTCTGGAGGAGAGCTCTCTTCCACGCGTAAACCCTGAGACGAGCCAAGCCGAAGCCGAGCTTTGCAGGCTCACTAGCACGCAGGAAGAGGTAGCAATGTTTACCAGATGGTAGATGAGGATGAGATGCTTTCCAGGAAAAGAAAAAAAATAAAAACAAGGAAGAAGGTGAGGTGTGTGTCCCAGCTGGGGTCAGGTGCTCCCAGTCACGAGCTCTTCCTGCCCGTTAACATTCCTGCCGCGGCTTTGGAAACGCGCTTTGTAAACAGGCTGGGCTTAAAAAGGAAGAAATAACACTCGAGTATCCCCCACCTTTCGTTCTTCCTTCCTGGCTCATGTAACCATGGCAAAGGATCCTACGCTAGCCTGGGAGATGGCAGGATTCCTGCCAGCCCCCATCCGTGTTCTGATTAAACCGCTCAGGCTACATCTTCCCGAGTTCACCTCAGCATTCCAGCCGGGAAAACACCAGGATTTTGCTCCGGGGCAGAGGAGGGGCCATGATTTGCTCGGGGCTGTGAATGGTACCTGTCCCTGCTGCTCCCCCTCCCCGGTGTGCGGCTCATTGACGGGAGGATGGGGATAGTACGGGGAGCCCACGCAGGCAGCTGTCAGAAAATGAGCTTACTATAAAGCAACATATGCTGAGCTGAGTTAGGAGACCTGCAAATCACTACAAGTGCTTAAAATATTCCAGAATTTAATTACAAGCCTGTGTGTGCTTCAAGTGCATGGATGTCTAATGCAGACTTGGGCTGTGACAAGGGAAATCATCTTCCATGTGCAGGAGAAGGGGCTGGAAGGGAAAATCCTTAAGGGCCAGGGAGTTGGGATCCATGGAGACTTGTTGGTAGAAGGCAGGATGGCACCATGGATGGGTGCTCTGTGTCAGGGACTGCTGAGCCAAAGGAAGGCAAGGTGTGTAAATCCCAGAATTATTTAGGGTGGAAAAGCCCTCCCAGCCCATGGATCCCCCCTGTGCCCGATGCCCACCTTGTCACCAGCCCAGATTTTCATCTGACTCAGAATCACAGAGTGGTTTGGGTTGGAAGAGACCTTAAAGCCATGGGCAGGGACACCTTCCACTAGCCCAGGTTGCTCCAAGCCCTGTCCAACCTGGCCTTGGACACTTCCAGGGATCCAGGGGCAGCCACAGCTTCTCTGGCCAGCCTGTGCCAGGGCCTCCCCATGAATCCTTTCCTAATATCCAGTATAAACCTACTCTCTCCCAGTTCAAAGCCATTCCCCCTTGCCCTATCATTCCATGCTCTTGTAAATCTAAATTATCAAAGACGTATTAACAGCCACGAAGCTGTTTGGGTTGAACCCTTTCAACAATGTTTTCATTCCTAAAAAAGCTGGTGTGTACTCAACAACTCAGCCCTTCTCTATGTCACCTGCCCTGATCTCACCCCGGTGTTTTAGTCACACAGACTAAAATAGATTATAATCTTCCCCCCAGGTTAAATGCCTGGTGTATTGTGCCTACAAAAATGAAGATGCACTTAACGTAACAATGTGCTTATTAGCTTAGTGGCAGGAAGGGAAAACTCAGGGATGAGAATTAAAGCACTGCTCCTGCGGGATGTCCCTGGGGAAGGATCTCTGTGTCCGGGATACCCACGAAGGCTCCTCACCCCCCAAGGTTTCCTGGCAGGCATCCCCCAGGAATTAGCATTGGAGCAGCATGTGACATGAGCAGGGGAACCTGGATGGATACCACCCTGATTTATAGCAGGTTATTATTCTTCTCCTCCTTTAATTAACATAGAGAATTCAAATGAGAAAAATAGAAAATGTGTAGTTTCCAAGCAAAGAAACTACTGTTAGTAAAGGCTTTGATCTGCAAGCAGGGCTGCAGGACTGGACTGGAAAACCAATCACCACGAGCCAGAACATCCTCTGTAAGAGCTGGGGATGGGATGATATTCCTGCCCACAGAACCCTTAATTTGGAAAAGACTCCAAGATCATCAAGTCCAACCTTTGATGGAGAGGCCAAGCTGAGTCTGAGCAGCAAGCCGAGGGTTTTTAGGATGCAGAATAAAGCCAGACATTTCCTTCCCAGGTTTGACAGAGGGACATTTGCAAGTGTCTTTCAACTTTCCATCAGTCAGCATTCCCAGCACTGCTTCCCTGTGCAGAAACACGGTGGAGATGGCACCATCACGGGCTGGAAGTCATTTAGCACAACAGTCACCACCGAGGCACTGAGGTGACAACCAGCTCAGAAACGAGGTGTGCAGGGTAACCAGAGCCTGGGAAAACACCTGTGGTGCCAGGTAACCCCAGCAGTGACTCGAGCTCCGAGCTACATCACGCCTGGAATCTTCCTGCGGGAAATGCTTTCCGTGGAAAGCAGCGGCAGCCGCTGCTGTGTTTGGGTTATTTGGAGGCTGGAGAGAAGTCAGGTCTAGGCTGGGATGGCTGTTCAAGGCCTGCCAGGGGTTTTATCACTTGATCTGACTTCCAGAGTTCTCAGGCTCCCCTTTGGAGTGAGTAAATTCTGGGAAGAGATGAGGAGAAGTTGCAGGTGTGTGGCCGTGTCCCCCCTGTGTCTCACCAGCCCCACGAGCACTGGATGTGGGATCTCTGCTTTGCCAACCCAAGCTGGATGGCACTCGGAAAAAACTGTGGGCAACCAGGTCCCTGCTTTGGACTCTGGCTGGGAAAAACACTGACGTGGCTAAGGGTGGGGCTGAAACAGGGATTTGGGGCTGAGACAGGGATTTGGGGCTGAGACAGGGATTTGGGGTTGTACCCCCATGTCGTGGTCATGGTCATTCACTGTCTCAGTGCCCATCAGGTCCTGGTGGCACTCAAAAATCAGGTGTGGGTACTGAAAGAAAGGACTGGGGTGGTAAAACCCATAAAATCATTCTGTCCCACACTTGAAGAGAGGTGGAGAGGGACTTTGGGTAAGGAAAGGACAGTGGGGAAATTCTTCCCTGGGAAGGTGGGGAGGCCCTGGCACAGGTTCCCCAGAGAAGCTGTGGCTGCCCCCGGATCCCTGGAAGTGTCCAAGGCCAGGTTGGACGGGGCTTGGAGCAACCTGGGCTGGTGGAAGATGTCTCTGCCCATGGCAGGGGGTGGAATGAGCGGACCTTTAAGGTCCCTTCCAACCCAAAGCTCCCAAAGCTCCGGTGCTGGATGTTGGCAGTGCTTCCAAAGCACCAGCCCCTTCCTAGGGAGGAAGGACTCAGCAAGACTAATGACTGCTTTAATTAAATACAGCAATATCATTAACCCGCTGGAGTTCATCAAATTAGTGTTGCAAATGAAAACCGCATTGGCCTCATTTTCAGGGAGGCGGTTCCAGGAGGGAAAACAGCATTTTGCTCCTGAACACGGTGTTTGCTTTTCCCATAAAACAAAACCCCTTCTTGTCCCCCTGGAGCTTTGACTCTCTTTAGTTCTCAACACAATATTTGGTTTGGCCCTTCCTTGTTTTTGGGGTACCCATGGTGAAGGCATTGGCACAACGGTGGAGGGGGTTGCCACAGGAAAATGTTGGGAAAGAGGGAGAAATAGGGGACTTTTAGAAAGGACTTCGGGAGGAGGAGATCCAGTGTCCCTCCTCCAGCACATGAATCGTTTGTGGAGTTCAAAATAACCCAGCATCTGTGCAGGTTGGCCTCCTGCCATTCATTTTCTTATCTCTCTTGTTTGCTGAAGGATGACTCAGTGCAAAGCTAACAAGGTGCCCACGGGAGAGCTACTGGGAATGTGCTGATGTCAAGGGCTTGAGGGCTGGGAGGGGGGATTCCCACCTGCTGGAGAGGAAGGAAGAGCAGCGATAGGGATCCCCCTGCCAGCACCCTGGCTCATGGCCCAGGCCACTCTCCTCGCTTATGCTGCGCTTGGGGGAGAGCGTCTTAAATAAATACAAGCTTTGTACTCCAGGGCTGGTGTCCTGCTGGCACAGGGACAGGGGGAATGTCCTTCTGCATCTCACTGCTGACAGAGCCTGGGCTTTCCTAGGGAAAAAAAAACACCCTTGGTTTTGCAAGGCTGAGTGAGATGAAGGAGTCAGGGGGCACAAACCTCTTTGGGTTGAAAGGTCCCTGGAGCACAGGGGTCCCCAAGAGTTGCTCCTCCATTTTTGGCATTGCAGGGGCATCACTAAAAACAGCGACTGAGCTTCTCCTACAGAGGGATCCAGGGGAGCCAGCTAATTAACTAATGAACCCAGCTCCAACAGCAGCTCCTGGAGATGGCTCAGGAGATGAATGCTCCGCCCTGGGAAGGGATGGGCAGTACAGGAGGGCTCCCTGGACAGTCCCCACTGCTGGAACAGAGAGGTCTTAACCCCAGGGATGAAGCAACCTCGTGCCTTTGGGAACACTTTGAACAGAATTTCACAACAAGCAAAGCTGATTTCGCCACCTACAACCCTGCTAAGCTCCAATGCCCTCAACTACAGCTGCGTCCTGAGGGCTCTGATCACCCTGTGCAGCCCCCTCAGACCCAGGCACAGGCAGGATTTAACATGAGAAAAGGCCTCCTGGTTTTCCAGTAATTCCATTGTTATTTGATGCTCTGGCACAGGAGGGAGTAAGCTGGTGCTGCCCGTGGGTGCTCCTGACCCAGCTGTGCTGGTGGCACTGCCACCCTGAGGGGACATCCCTGGTGTCACTCAGGGAGCTGCCACGCCCTCAGTGCAGGTCCTCACTCTCCGTGGTGGCCAGGCATCGATGTCCCCAAAATGAACACACCGTGCAAAATGAAAACCTCCATCGAGGAAACCAGGAATTCTCTGGGCTTGATTCACGGCGGCTTTGGAACCGCCAGGGATGTGAACTGGCTTGTCTGGAGCACCCACAGGCTCCAGGTGTGGTTAAACTGGCACTGGGGAAAGGATGCCAGGCAGCAGATGCCATCACCCTCCTCGCCCAAGCCCAGGGGACTGGCTGTGCTCGCTGGCACGACCCTCCAGGGCGTGTGGATCTTGCCCTTTCCCAGCTGCCATTCCTTCTGTAGAAGCGGCTGAGAGTGCTCCTGGTTTTCCTGGAGCACTGTAGGTTTGCACCACGACCCTCTGGCCCAGGTTGTGCTCCCTGGATGTTTCCCTCTGCCCTCCCACTGCCAGGATCAGCTCAGATTTAGTGTCTCCTTGCCCTGGGGACAAACATGGAATCCGCCAGACAGCGGGAGGGCACTGGGAAAAGCAGCTCTGGAAAGCACCATCCTCTGGCAGCAGCACCCAAGGAGCCATCAGGGAGGGAGCAGAGGCACCCACCACGTTTTCCAGCTAAATCCCAGGCTCCCAGGAGGCAGCAGAGCTCTTTTGGAGGAGGTGGCAATGGGTTCGCCCTCACGGTGCCCTTGTGAGCCCGGGAGTTCCTACGAGGCTCAGATGAGGAGAGAGGCACGGAGACGTGAACTGGCTTGCCCCACATCCCGCTGGAAAACTGGCAGGAGAACCAGGAACAGACTAAACCTCTTTTCTCCTTGGACCAGAAGATTCTAGAAAGCTGAAAATGTACCTATTTTAGTGTCTAGAATCAGTTATTGTCAGTGCATTGCCCTCCCTGTCATCCTCATTTCCATCATTATTTTTCAGGTGGGAGGTCAGAAGAGATTTCTGTGCCAGATGTCCCCCCAGAACCGTGAAAACTGTGGAATACTCCAATGAATTTGGAAAATACAGCGGGAGAAAAGCTATGTGGGCACTGAGAGCACCAGCCCTGGCTTCTGCCTCGATCTTTCTTTATGAGAGGTGATTATACCCTTATAATTAATTGTTGGCTCATGGCAGTAAAGGTTTGGCTTGCACAGACAAGTTGGAAAGAGGGAAGCAGCCCTGGGATGGGAAGCAGATATGTGGGAGGACACAGCATTCTTTTCCCACGTTGAGGAGCAGCAGGACATGTTAATTCAGCTCTGGAATTTCGCTCCCTACCTTTTATGGTGAAAAAATGAGGCTTTCCTTTGACTTTGCTAATACATGTTCCAGCTGAAATCCAAGCTGGGCATGAAAACCCAGCCAGGCGTGTGCAGCCGCTCACCTGGATGTGCTGAGCATGGAATATGCAAAGGGAAAAGCTCAGCTCCAGGCTCCTGGAGGCTCCTGGAGGCTCCTGGAGGCTCCCAGACCGCCCCGTGAGAGCTGATGTCACGGTTTGATCTGAGGACAGGATTTGGTTCTTATTGCTCCGTCGTGCCTGCCAGATGAAATAACTAAGCTCAGTAATTAATTTTTAATGCATCCCTGTGTAGGCAAGGAGAGTTTTGGAGTGATTTACACTCCTGCTGTGGTTTCCAGGCTGTTGCTGAAAGCTCAGAAAGGCCTGGATCCCTCGCCTTGCCCTGCTTTGTGGGGTTTGGAGGTGAAGGGATGGACCCTTCCTTTCCAACACACAGCACACCAAGCTGAGAATAAAGTGAAGCTGCTCCACCAGCCCTTGTGTCCTGTAACCTTCCGAAAAAACTTGTTTTATTTATTAAACAGCAGCGTAGGAAGAAGATATTTAAACCTTTGAATGATTCATTTGCAAACACCTCACGACAAAAGACCAAAGAGCAAAGGTGTGAGAAGACCAGTTAGTCCTTTCTGAGTCATGCAGTTAGAGCCACGACTTTCCCTGCCTGTGGAAATCTCAGGGTGGAAAGTGTGTGAAACCTGCTGCAGCCAACACTTCCCTAATTAGCCTAATTAGGGAGTCAAAGCGTGTGTGTGACCCACTGATGTTCACACTTTTCCAGGATAATCTGGTTTAGGAGCTGCTGAGGCAGGAGAGGCTTTTGCTGGGGGGTGGGATGGCAATGGCAGCTGAGGGGACCCCCAGCCTGATGCCCACCATCCATCCATCTATCCCTCCATTCACCCATCCATCCATCCTGGTGCTTTCTGAGCTCCAGATCCTGGAAAAGCTGCACCACTCCAGCATCTGGAAGCAAGCAAGGAAATGGAGCAAAACTTTGCATTTTATCTTGCTGGCTGCAGGCACACGGGTGAAAATCGAGGCCAGGGCCACTGTGACCCAGAAATGTCCTGTTTGACCCGGGGGCCTGGTTTAAATCTCATTTTTCTGCTGCAGCCTCACTCCAGGAGCCCTGGAGAGCAGCTCCTCCCAGAGCACAGATCCCTCGGCCACGCAGGAGCCGCCTCAACAATTCCAGTTAATTAGAAATTCGAGGGCAAGGGCTTGCTCGAGCAGCTTTTGCTTTTCCAGTGGAAGTTTAATAAGGTTGAACATTTGCTCTTCTTATTTTTTAGCCCGAGATTTCACTGCCCAATCCCATGGACGCCTTTGTGCCTCCCAAATCCCAGCGTGGCACTGCCAAACACTTCCCACCGAGGGTTTCTCCTCTCTGTTATTTGCTTTACAGAAGCTCTGGGCACACAATCCCCTCTACTTGCTGCAAGCCGGTGGGTGGCTTATCCACACGGATGCCCGTGGCCATCCTGCTTTTCCCCCATGACATTCCTGAGGTTTGTTTCCACAGATCAGAGCCAGATTAAATCCCAGCCTGGCACAAATCGCCCTCCAAGCTAAACCTTCCAGCCCCACAAGGGGTGACATTCAGCTCAGAACTTGCCCCTGCCGCTTTATGGTGGGAAAGGCCACGCCTGGGGGGGACAGAAAACAACAATAAAAATCAACACTGAGGCGTGTAAAAGAGTTTCAAGTGGCTCCCCCCAAAAAATGCTTGCAATGTTTCCGAGGGTCTGCGCTGCTGCTGTTACTCATTCACACGGGCAGGAATGACAAGTATGCGTGTGCAGCCAGGAAAACTTTGGATCACCGAATATTTGAGGCTTGCTGTGGTATGAAGGGGTGGGGAGCACAATTCCAGCGAGGAGAAACGCTCTGAACTCCCTGGGAACAATGAAACCACCCCGGTGGGGCCTCAGCCAAGAAAATGCATGTATTAGTGCAGAGTTTTCTGCTCTTCAGCAATACTTCCAAGCTGCTTTGCCTTCAGGGAAACGCTGGGAAGTGCAGGGAATGGATAAGGACACACAGTACTGACCTAATCCACTGCTTCCTGATCCTGGAAGCTGTTCCCAGGGTCTGCCTTTGGCCAGAGCTGGCTGAGAACTGGGGGTTACACAGCTTTCCTTGTCCTTTCCAACCCAAAATGGGATTAAAGTTAAAAGACTTCAAAATTCCTTGGGGCATGAAATCCATCCTTTGACTCAGTGGTCCAAGTTTACTCGTTTCCTATACATTTCCAGACACTGCATCATAAACAAAGCTTGGAATTTTTATTCACTAAAAAAAGGTTGAATCAGAGTGGTGCAACCCCAGCTGAGAATTTCCTATTGGAGGCTTTCTAACACCGAATTTTACCGAAATCCAAGAGTTCTGCAAAGGAAGTGGCCTTCAGCATATCAATATTTCTGATGGAAAACCATCCAGTCAGAAAATTTTTATGCAGCTCTAGGCTAGAATTTCCTATCAAATAGTTCTACTGTCTCCCCAGCAACTGGCACTGCTGATCCTCTGCGAGGAATTTCCATAATTAACCTCCAGGAACTGAAAAGGAAATCTTTTTGTCTGCAGGATGTTCTCCAACAATGTCTAGAAATCATTTCGCTCCGAGCCAAAGCACGAGAAATTCAATGGGATTTTCTCCACGAATTTCAATGGATCTTGGATCAACCTGGTTCAGATCAGAGTTCAGACCCAGATCAATATAATACAGCTCTGGGTGTTTCCTCAAATTCCCACGGGGAATCAAATTTGAATAAAATAAATCTCAAACCAATTCTTCCTTGCTGTTGAAATTCAATCCTGTAGTGTCATCCAGATTGAGGACACCGATGCTTTGATCCCGGCGGATCCAAGGGCATCCTGAGATGTTTGTGCTGATTTTGTACGAACGAGCCGGGAACGCACAACAGCATCAGGAATTCAGACCAAATACCGGAGTTACAGCTGTGGGCTCGGAATGCTGAGTTTTGGCTTCTCTCCTGTGTGTTCCTGCTCACTGAAAGCTGTTCCCTACAACACCATCCTGCAGCAGGGAATGTCCTTGAGCTGCACGTGATTCCATGGATGGCAGAACACCCCTGATGCACGATTTGTTCTCCCTGTGAGAGTCGGCAAATCATCCATAATGGAACAGCAAAGCAGCAGGATTTGCATGAGGTACTTCCACTGTGTTTATCCAGGAGTTTTCCTGCTTTAGCTCTATTTACCCAACTGGAATAAGTTCTGCTTCAGGGGAGTTTTGATCTCAGGCGATTCCCCAGCTGGTGGGATGAGAAGGTCAAGCAGTCCTAAGGCACAGTGGGTGTGTCTGAACCTGAGCCCTTGCAAGAATCCCCTTGCCCCATCCCTGGAAGTGTGCAAGGCCAGGTTGGATGGGGCTTGGAGCACTGGGAAGGTGTCCCTGCCTGTGGCAGGGGGTTCAACAAGCTGGTCTTTAAGGTCCCTTCCAACTCAAACCATTCCGGGATTCTGTGATTTTAAGAAGTGGCCCCAGGTGACGTTTCTCTGGCTCCTAAAAAACCCATTTTCCTATTCTCAAATCATCAAGCTTTTCCAGAGGCAGAATCCAGATATATGTGTGAATAATCCACATAATTTTCCTGGCTTTTACAGAGCCTCCTTAGCTGGGTGGTGTGATGGGAAGAGCAAACATGGGAAAAGGCTGATCACCTCACTTCTCTGAGGTCTCCTCATGTGCTCCTGGAAAAGTCGTTTATCCACCGTATTCCCCCTCTGTAAAGGGGAGAGAACATCACACCTGCCATTCTGCTGATGCCATGTGGATAAATGTCTTGGAATGGGCCCTTTGGATACATCCCAGGAGCTGCAGGTACTGCCAACAGTGCACGGGGCTGCCATGAGAGGTGGGATTCCTGCTTGTATGTGAGTAATTACCCTACCATCAGCATGTTAAAACACCTTGTCCTCTGCCTTAATATCCTGCCTTAATCATTAAGGGCTTTTAAAAGCATTTTGGAGTGTTTATAATTTTGTTAAAGCTTTGCCCTCAGCTCTTGAAACTTGGAACAGCTGAGCTTTATCTCCCATCCAAGCTGTAGCACCCAACGACCTGTCAGTCAGGTGAGGGAGAGTCACTTGTCTCGAACTAATGTTATGAATTTATTCAACTCTTCCTCGGCAGTGTAGCTGCAGACAGATTTCTAAATGCCAAAATACGGATTATAAGAGTGTCAAGCTTCATTTTGTTTTCAGTTCACAGCTAATTAGCATTGATTTTCATGCCGATGTTCCTGCATATTATTACACCGGCATCACGAAACAGGAGATGCTCGTTCTCGCCCTGCCATCATCCCTTTTAAACCCTCACTGGAGCAGAAGGAAATTGGGGTTTGGTTTTGGCAGGCAAGGCCTCTGGTGCCTTGGCGGGGTCTGAGCCACGCGTGGCAGTGGAGCTGCTTAAACCCAGTTTTTCCTTGAGTCAGAATTCCCTACAGAATTCCCTACACAGGCAATGCGCTCTCGGATTTGAAGCCTAACCCCTCCTGGCCGCACAGGAAAGTAGCAGGAGCTCTGTTTCCAACATCTGCACGAGGGTAAGGATTGGGAATGGAGCAGAATTAGCGCGTACTTGTGACCTCAGCGCTTCCCCCTGTCAAACAGGCCGGCTCAGATCGTGTCATTCACAAGGCAGAGCGAGAAATAATCTCTTTTCATCTGCTAAGAACTCGAATATGACATTGATAAGCCCCGCAGAAGAGATAACAAACGGGTCCGTGTTCAGAGGAAGGCTGTGAATAGCGGCCCTAAATGAGGCAGGGATTACACGGCTGCCCGGCAGAGGTGCAGATGTTGCTGAATAGCTGCTCGTTAAGGTGACAATACAACTCCGTGGGCTGAATGGGAGCCGGGGGAAAAAAAATAACCCGTGCTCCTGAAATTAATGCCTATCCCCACGTACTCACGAGGGAGCCCACGCTTCCGACACACAGGAAGCACGCATTTCCTAATCCACAAATGCTCGACCTTGAGCCTTGCTAATGTTCTTTTAATGCACCTCCCCTCTAGCTGCACACAGAAAGGAGGAGGAGTGGGACGTGGAAGGTCCGCGGTTTGCGTGTATTGTTCCATGCTTTCCATGGATGCTTCGGGAGCTGGCATTGCAAGGGAGAGGGATTTGGAGGGCAATTTTAGATTGAGATCGTGGAGCACTTACTGTGCAACTCAAAGCACTTGTTCTCAGCTGCTTTATTGCAGTCGTAGAAAGTGTTCAGGCAGATTACTCGTGAGAGCGGCAAAATGTATTTTGATATTCCCATGAAATCTTATATCGGATTGGGAGTCATTACCATGCCAGCCCTGGATTGTGCATATGTTATTAATACACACATAATGTTTTCTTGGATGGATGGAAAGAGGAGAAACTGTGAAAGTCTAGAGTCAGATCTGGAGAAAAATGGGGAATTTGAATGGAGCAACGCACGAACCTCTGCTTTATAAATCCAAATCCAGACTGCGTGTGAACAACACTGATGGAAACCCCAACCCCCACCGCGTTATCCCCCTCGTTATCAAGATATGGGAAAAGGGCTTAAACTTGAGGGGATGACATGAATAATAGTTTTATGGGGATTAACATCCCTGGAGCAGCTTCCCCGAGGAATGACAACAGGCTGGAGGCTTCTGAGCAGGCAGGAATCGGTTTATTGATTGTCACCAGTGCCCAGGGCACTGCAGGGCACCCCAAAATCCCCGGGGTGACGCTGGAAACCACTGGAGAGGAAAAAACAAATCCTGTAAACATGATCTCACTTGGGAAGAGTGGTGATGGAAGCTCTCTGCTCGTGATGAGTAAGTGTTTCTTGGGCGTTAAAGTTTCCACATTCCTCGCATAGCTGGATGAGGGTGGATTTTCCACGTGAGCTGTGTGAGGGAGATGCTTCCCCCAGCCCCGGGGCACCGATTGCTCCTCCAAGGCTTGGCCAAGCCAAACCACCAAGGAATGAGCGGCATCAGCACCGGCTTTGGTGCGTCTGGTGCCCATCTGTAGGAAGGTGCCCGAGGAACTGAACGGGAGCAGATGTTCCCACCCAGCTCCCATCCAGGAGGAACAAAGAGCTCTTTCAATCCCATCTTCTTCCCTCAGATACCCCCTCAGATGGCAAGTTGGACTCAGAGAGGCAGAACAGGACCCCCAGAGCTCTATTCCCACCTGCCCCTGCCCATGAGGCTGCCACGTGTTTCGGTGCAGAGCAGAAGGGGAGGCAGAAAAAACAAGGTTTTCTGCCCTTTGGAGAAGACCTGACAGCATTTGCACAACTGTGTTTTTCCAGATTTGTCTCCTGTTCAAATATTCACAGTTGAACAGCAGGGTGAAACCCAGCTTGCTGTGAGCATTAAGTTTCTTTGCTTATCCCTCCCATTCCACCATATATCCAGAAAGCTGGTGGACAGCAGGGTTGGATGGAGGCTGCAAAAGAGCTGAGACTAGCTTTAAATTAAAAAAAATGGAAAGCTGTCTGCTCCAAGGATTCACAAATAAGGCTGCAAATTTCAGTGTTTTGCTCATGATTTCCAAACAGAAACCAAATCCTTCGGAAAATTCATTAGAGATGAGTAATTTGACCAGATAAAGACATGACACATCACAACAAACTCAAAAATATCAGCACCGAGCTTTGAAATGTCGTGTTTGGGATTCTCCTGTGTGAGTCAGAGCAGCATCTCCCTGTGGTCAAACACGCACGGGACGGTAGCACTGAAAAAATCAGGATGTTGTTGTAAAACTTGATGAATTGCTCACGTTTCAGCCCAGAGCTGACACGGAGATAGTTCGTGACCTGGGTGACTCAAGAGATAAGGCCAAGACCCCAGCTTCGGGAAGGACACTCGTGTGCCCTGCTGCGCCAGGCAAAGCCTGGGCTGAGCAAGGAGGGGAGGCAGGCCCTGCTCCAGCTCTCCCGCTGCTGGCAGCCCTTCCCAAGGGCATCTGTGTGCCATGCAGAGCCATATGGGAGAGGAGAGGGGCACTTGAAGGAGAGGAATGTCGTGAGCCGCTCACAAACCAGCCCTTGTTCGGGGCTCTCCCTTCAGGGATGATGTCAGCCCTCAGCCAGTTTGGCTTGGGGTTGTGTCCAGGAAGCTGAAAAATAGGAAGTTCGTGGTGGGCAGCACCCATCCCTGCTCTCTGGTGACCTGCGGGAGCGGCTGGAGCTGTGCCAGGGCAGGCTCAGGGTGGATCTCAGGGAAAGGTTCTTCCCCCAGAGGGTGGTTGGCACTGCCCAGGCTCCCCAGGG
>JAYRBT010000181.1:1562995-1575588 GCA_036023395.1 Myiotriccus ornatus
AACAAACCAACAACTCTGCGAAGGAATTGTGAGCTTTGCTTTGGCTCCCTCAGAACCTTAGTATTGATCACGTGTTCTTTTTTTTGTCGTTTCCCCTCAGGGTGCAAATATGGCCAAGCAGATTGGAGCAGCCACGTACATCGAATGCTCAGCCTTGCAGTCGGAGAACAGCGTCAGGGACATTTTCCACGTCGCCACCTTGGCGTGTGTGAACAAAACAAACAAAAACGTGAAGCGAAACAAATCGCAGAGGGCGACAAAGCGAATCTCACACATGCCTGGCAGGCCAGAACTGTCCACAGTGGCCACAGACTTGAGAAAGGACAAGGCAAAGAGTTGCACGGTGATGTGAAGGACCTTTTGGATTTTTTCCCTGGAAGGAGGAGGAGGAGGAGAGCGTCCAGGAGGGGTTGGAGGCTCAATGAAGTACAAAGGCCACGTGGTGTTTAATGAGGGGCTTCTGCCAGGGCTTTAATGGAGACTTGGCCTGGTGGGTGAGACTGTGCTTAGAAGAAAAGGCTCTTGAGGTGGCATCAGGAAATGACCCGTTGAAGAAAATGCCAAAAAAAAAAAAAAAAAAGGCAAAACGATAAAAGGGAAGCAAAATGTTTGAATGTGCTGAGAGAAGAGTGAATGGGAAAATGACCCTGCAAAGGAGAGGTGTCGTGGACAGTGCTCGTTTCTTTTATTAACGCTCTGCTCCTGGATGCTACCACTTTGATTTCATTAAAATAATACTTTAATGGGTTTTTTTAAAAATTTTTTTAATGAAGACGTTATTAACGTGCCCTCCTCATTAAGGAACTTACCCCTGTGACCTTCTAGTTGGTTTCCCAAAGGATATGATCTAATTTTTTTAGTAGCTCGTTGTGAAGATGGAGAGGATTCCGAGGCTTGTGTGTCACCTGGAGGAAAACGCTGTTTGGGAAAGGGTCTGGAGTTCTGTGTGGTCCACGCTGGGGATGAAGACACCCTGTTTTGAGGATTCCCGGTCTTACAGGTGGAAATGGATGGAATTTTGGGGGGTGGGGGGGCACATCTCCTGCCCCCTTGCAGGACTCTGGACTCGCTGTTGCTCTCTGTGGTTGTGGCGTGGAGTGGCCGTGGCCTCCAGTCGTGGTGTTGTGTGTGGGTACGTCGCTGTAGGTCCCAGTGCAAGGTGCTAAGAGCTGTGATTGACAGATGATCCTCGGTTTCTACAACCGTGAGAATTCCCTAAAGCCTTACTGCCCACCTGGGGGAAGCCCCCAGCCTCCTGTGCTGCTGGCAGGAGCTGCAGAGCCGGGAGGAGGGGGGGAATCCTGGGATAAACCCTCCAGAGAAGGGCTGTTCTGTGACGTGGTTGCAAAAGCAAACCTCCCCCCCCCAAAACAATCTGCAAATGAGCCAGCAGAGCCAGGGCATCTTTTGTGATGCTCTTCATTTTGGGGGGGGCAGCCATCTCCTGCTGCAGATGGGTGAGGAAATGATCTGAACAACTGGGAGGCCTTCAGGGGTCCCCGGTGGAAACTGGAAACTGCCCTTAGTCTTTCAAATGAACCCACAAGTATCCAGACACCAGTCATGGAACACGGGGGAACCGGTTCAGGCAAATTCCCTTTTTGCCTGCTGTTGTTCCGCCGAATAAATCAGCCTTTAAAGTCGAGTGTTTGCAACTCCCTGACCCACTAAACTTCTCTCAAAAGAAGGAGACTCTTGAGCTCTGCCCAGCGTGGTTGCTGCTTGTGGAGGACAAGCATTTCATTCCCCAAGGGTGATGCTTCATTTTTGAAGTGTTAAAAGCTGCGTTCACTTGTGCGAAGGTGAAGGGTTGCCGTGATTAACTCTTAAATTAAAACTCAGTTCTCTGTGTGTGTGTGTGTGTGTTCCTGGCACTTTGTTTCAGCTGAGAAAAGAAAAACAAACAAACAAAAAAACACAAACAACCACTCCCATTCTGGTTATTTCCCACAAAAAGACATTTTTTGCCACCATAATAAGCTTTTAACTGATGCAACAGTGCTCTTAGGGCAGTATTACAAAATAGCTGGTAAGTGCTTCTTTCTGTATTTAAATATTGTGGAAAAAATAAGTTATAACTGTCATAAAGCAGAACATTCATTACTTTTTTTTGTTTTAAATTGTTGAAGTCACTTTGTATGTTTGGTTAATGTTTCTGCAGTATTTATTAAATACCATTTTTTTTTCTTTGAATTAAAAAAAAAAAAGAAAAAAAGGAATTGCCTCGTAGTGGAAATGGCCTTTGTGTGGTAGTTCATTAATACTTGTGTGATTTGGGCATAACTGTGCTGAGCTCCAGGCTGGGAAGGGGGATGTGATTTGAATGGGAATCATTCTTCCCCTTGAACAGCCTTTTGGGCTCTTGCACGTTATATTTTAGGGGGTAGTGTGGGTTACTTATCCAACCTATTTCCTGAAAATGCCAGAGGAAGAGGAGACTGGAGCAAGAAAACAAGTGTGCTTTGCTTTGCCTTGCTTTGGCTCTAAAGCTGGATTTGGAAAGGTTTCACGTGCTCAGGTTGTGCTGTGAGTTCAGCACAGGCTCATTCCCAGCCTGTTGTCTGCCACTGTTGGGACATCGTGGATGCAGCTGGAAGTTGAGGCAGGAGAGCTTGAGGTTGTCTCAGTTCTGGGTCTCCTGTGTGTTCACTCTCCATCTCTGAAGTCGGGCAGAAATCCCAGCAGTTGTTTTATCTCCCTAATTCTTGTGACCAATCCTTGCACTGCCCTCATCTTTCTTTCCCACTTCCCATGACCAAGCAGGTTTGTAGCTGCTGTAATTACAGGAGTGAGGGGTTAATTATCCTGATGCCTAAAAATCTCCCTTGTCTTTGGCATCTGAACTTGTCTCGTTCCAGCCTTTGGTCTCCAGCAAGTGGGTCCGTGTGTCAGATTGATGAGCTCCTGATTACTGGGTTTAAATACACCTTGTAGGTCACTGGTCCAGAACTGAGTCACCAGGAGCCAAACACATCCACTCCTCCTTCAGTGACTTGGAATCTCTGTCCAGAAAGGGTGTTCCCAATTAATATTTAACCAGCTCAGTGGTGCCTCTCAGTGCTCTTGTAGGTTTTTGGTGTCTGTATCAGAACTCCAAGTGCTGGAGGAACATTTGGGCCACAATTTCTACTGATGGTGCTTTTGTTCTTCATCTTAACCCTTGTGGTCCCACATCAGCAGTTCCCCAATCCAGGTTCTTGGTGGTTTTCCTGGCACCTGCCCATGGCACAGCTGGTGTTTGTTCATACTTGGCAGAGCAACACGACCTACAAACCTTCTCCTGGGGTTTGTAGACCCTCAACAGATCCTCTGTTGTCTCTTTTCTAACCTCTGTTCCGCTGTTTCCTTGGGCCTGGTGAGACTGAGGAGCAGGTTAGGACAAGGAAATAATCTCTTGGAAGCCTCAGTTTGACTTTTGAGAGCCCCCTTCCCGCCCCCCTAAACTTTGTGATGAGTTTGTGGCCCATTTAATATGCACAGCCTTGGTTTTACATCACTCCTGTGTCACACCCAAGTGTGGTCACAGCTCAAATGGGGTGGATTAGGAAGATACTGTTAAATGCACTCTGAAAACATCCTTAGGCTCCTCCAGAAAGGAGATAAACCCCATTTTCAATTTAACACTGTTAATCACTGCCCTTCTTTAATTACACCAGCACAGTGGAATTGATTTCCTCCTTTATTTCACTCCGAGGCGATGAAAGATGGGAATGTCTTGATTTATCTACATTTTTCTTTCAACACTGAAAAAGAAAGCTGGTTATTCTGTCTAAAGCCACTAACCTTTCCAAGGTTTCTTTTTCTCTTACTGCTCCCAGTTTTACTATTTCCTTCAGACCAGAACTGCCAGTTCTGTTGTTCACATGAGACGTTCCTTGCCAGCTTTGGCCCGGTGGTGGTTGAAACCTCCGAGCAGGAGGAAGGCCCAGAGGTTTACCCCTCTAAAACGAGAACCTGGGCTAAGCTGACACGTGCAGGAGGATCCCAGTTGGATTTGGGTGTCAGTAGGATGGTGTCCAGCTCCAGTAAGATGACCCACAGCTCTCCAGTTGCTAAAGCGAGCAAGGGGTGAATCGGAAGTATTTCCACTTATGGGCTGGACTTGGTCAGATGTTTCTCTTCAGCACCACTGGATCCCTGGAAAACAACTCTGGCAGGTGGCCACGACCGGGTTCCCTTCCAAAAAACTCTTCCCTTGTGCAAGTTCTTCTTGTGGCTCTTTTATGACCCGACCGCGTTGTGCAACCGCTTACGGGAATCGCGGCGCGTTCCTGAGCCTCGTCCCCCGCGGCAGATCCCGGGGGATCCCCCGGGAGAGCCGTGTTCCTAAACGAGGTGGGCCGGTTTGTGGTGCAGAAATAGAGCTGGCAGCCTCCCCACCGCACTGAGGACGTGGGACTTGACGCCTCCTTGCTTTGCAGAGCGTTCGCCACGAGCGCGGCCCCCGCGCGCGATCCTTCGGGGCCAGCCGGGGAGGGGGTGGGTGACAACACCAAACTGAACCTGGCTGAGCTGTGCTGCTTGGCGGCTATTTATGGCTATTTCCACCCAGATTGGGAGCTCCAGAAATGGGTGTTTCCACCCAGACTGGGAGCTCCTTAAAGCTTTCCACAGACAGGTGTTGTGGGACTCGGCGCCGGGACGTTGGTGGATCGGGCTGGGGGTGCTGAACCCTCCAGGCAGGACCTGCCTCTGGGGCTGCTGCAGGAAGGGAAAAGAGCTCAGAAAGGAGACTGAGCTCCTTCCTTGTCTCTTTGGACTGGTTGTCATGGCTGACCTGCAGAGAGAAATAAGGATAACTTGGCTCTCGAGTAGCCTGAAGTTGTCAGAGTGGCATTTGGGTGCCTCATCCTCAGGCAGGGCGCTGCCTCTCCTCGGGGAGGGATTACTGCCTGAAAAGCGAGTCATTAGTACTTCTCAGATCATTGCATTTCTTCCTACCAAACTCCCTTCTTAGAACAAAAGGTTTATTAACCTTTGTTCTTTCCCAGGGATTCTCCATCTCTTCTGGCTCTGGTTCTGACTGAGCTTTCCTGCAAAAGCCACGGAGAGGCTGGAGTGGCAGTGGAGCTGCAGTCCCTGGGCTGCAACAGGATATTTTTTACATTTTCCTGTGGCCTCTTCAGCTCCTTCTTCTTCCCAGGAGGCCCTTGAATGTCCTTGGATCGTGTTGAGCCCCAGTGAGGGGGTGCTGGGGACCAAACTCCTGCCATAAGAGCCTTGCCATGGTCCTTGTTCTCTATCAAGGAGTGATGTCCTCTACCAAGTGTCTCTTTTGCTTTTTATCCTCCCTAAATTAGCTTGGAGGATTAGGGATGAGAAGCAATCTGAGGAGGAGAGCAAAGATCTCATCCAATTTTCAAAAGGATCTGTGGACAAGGACGTTTTCCTGCAGCTGCCAAGTGGGGAAATGGCTTTTTCAGACCACGGACTCACACACCTCACAGAAGGATTAATCCTGCCAGCTCCAGATCTCCCCTGTTATTTACACACTCCATGGCACAAATTCTGTGGAGTTCTCCCAGATCTTTTCCTCTTGCAATTTGCTGTTGAGGTTGGTAAGAAACTGCCTGTGTTTAATTTGTAGAAAGGCTGGGAAAGGGGGCGAAGCCCCTCTGTGCAGCACAGGGACACCCCTGCTGTGCCCTGGCCACTTCCCCTGGTCCAGAAGGTGACAACAGCACTAGAATCCCATGGGAATGAGGAGAGGGGCTGAACAAAGCCCCCCCAGCCAGCCTTGAACCCCCTGTGGCCCTCCCAGAGCTCCTCACCCTGCAAGTGGAGACATTCCCTGGCTAAACCACATTCCCGGGGTCCTGCTCCTGCAGGAGGTGGGAACAGCCCCCCCGGGGCCAGTTCTGAGCCTCCAGGTGCCACTTTGGGGTGAAAGGAGCTATTTGACACATTTTACCAGGCAAATGTAAAATATGGGGGCGGGGAGCTATCAGTAACTCTGCAGCGTGCTCGTGAAATAAAGTGGCGTTTCGGTGTATTTGCAATGAAATAATGAGCTTATTATTAAATGTTATTAAATAAATACGAGTGGGGAGTGAAGTTATGACCCCTGGGAGCCCGTGAGCAGCCGGGGAAGGGGCTGTGGGCCTGTGTCTGTGGCCTCTGCCGAGGCCACCTGGGTTTTTTAGGGGAAAACCCGAAGAAAAGCTTCATCCCCAGCGCCAGGAGCCTTGGCTTCAGCAAACACACAACTTCAGGGAGCAGAAGAACAAACAGGCACTGTGGATGGCTCTGAGGTGTCGCCCCATGGCTGGAATCCAGGCCAGCAAATGGCACTGCTGGTCCTGGGGGTGCTCACTGAGCCACCGGCACCGAGCGTGTTGTCACCGTGAAAAATAATCAGCGAACAGGGGCTGGAACACCCTGGAGCACCTTCAGCTGCCGCTTGAGGAGTTGTGACAGGTCCTCGTGTGGCCTCGGTGCTGAGGACAAGGCGGTGAGGACCACGGAGGGAGAAGGGGATGTGGCAGCAAAGGAGCCGAATCTCAACCTTTTCCCTGCGACCTGCAGGGCTGCAGGGGCAGGGAGTGGATCTGGAGCGCCGGGAATGCGTTCCCCTCCTCGGGAATGTGCTGATGCCATCGAGCTGCACAACCTTTCCAGCACGGGCAGAGAACAAAAGCAAATTGTGGGGCCTCGGGGCGTTTTCTGCCCCCAAAAACGGACCTCCCGAAGTCAGGGCAGGACTGGGAGCTGTAGGTGACTCCTCGAGTTTCAAGTTACCCAGAGCAGAGCCATTAACCTTCTCCTGGCTGTAATGACTGCAAATTGGATTCAAGGCTTGCCTTAAACCAGACGGTGAGTCATTTATTCTATAGCTTGTCTGGTGTACAGGGAAATCTCTTCCCTGTGCTCCTGCCAGCTCGGGTGACTAATCCTGGATGGGAGCAGTGACGTGGGGCTGGGGGCACTGACCCCTGCACTGCAGCACTGTGAGCTCACCCTCTGCTTGCTGACATCACGGGTTCACTGGTGTTCATCTGCTCGTGGAGGTGTTTTGGTGCTCTTTGTCCCTCTCAGGAGGTGTTTGGTGCTCTTTGTCCCGCTCAGGAGGTGTTTTGGTGCTCTTTGTCCTGCTCAGGAGGTGTCATGGTGCTCCTTGTCCTGATTTTTTTGCCCTGGTTCCCAGCAGGGAGGTGACAGGATGGATGGGCAGCATTGCCTGGGGTATCTCAGCCACGAGAAACTCTTCTCCTGCCCAGAGAGATGTAGATGCCCCATCCCTGGAAGTGGCCAAGGCCAGGTTGGATGGGCCTTGGAGCAAGCTGGGACAGTGGAAGGTGTCCCTGCCCATGGCAGGGAATGGAATGAGCTTTAAGATCCCAACCCAAACCATTCCATGGTTGCAAAATGCCCTTTCTCCACCTATTTCTGTAGCTTTACCCACCCCTGATAAACTGGGAGCACCACCTTGTGCAAACACGCAGTGGTGTGTGCTTCTACACCTAAATTTGGGGTCCCACTGGTGACCTGCACCCTTCTCTCTGCACACACCCCCCTAAAAACGCCGAGCTGTCACTCATCCCACTCCCCAGGACCTTTTTTCCAGTGCTGACAAAGGAAATGCCGTCCCAAACCATCGCACCTCGCTGCCCAAAGCGCTGTGCTGATGGAAGGATGTGCCGGTGAGCTTTTGTCGCCTTCCCTTCGTCCCTTCCCTCTGCAATTCCCACTCCGGTGACTCCGGGCAGTGCAGGCAGCTCTGTGCTGGCTGCTCCAGTCCTTCCCCGCTCCGCACAGGTCGTGGCTTGAGCCAGCAGTGCATCAGAGTGATTTCATGAAGGTTTGGGGATGCTGAGGGTGGGGTTTGGTGCCTTTCCAGGGCGAGGAGGGCTTTGTGGGGTGGGGGATGTGTGAGGGCAGGGGTGTGTGTGTGTGTGTGTGTGTGTGACTCTGCTCGCAGCCATGAAAAGGCTGGGAGGGGGTGGTGGGGGCACTGGCGGGGGAGCCCAGAAGGCTCATCTGGTGTCAGCACCATTCATGTGCAAAGCAGGACCCAGGGCAGCGCATTAGCTCCGAGCTGGAAATCGCTCTTGCAGGCGATCCCAGACTTTTCAGGGATGCTGCACACTTGAAGGTTGGTTATTAGTTCCAAATGCTGCAGGAGCATCTGCTCTCAACTAGCTAGAAATCATGTTTAATAACAAGAAAACCTACTCCAGCCAAATCCCTGTTGGGAGGGCTTTAGCCCGAACAAAGGGCCCCACCACCCCTGATTTCCATAACAGATGTAGCATGTGATGCATGACAGCCCAGCGCAGTGGAGCTCCTTTATTCCCCACATCTCCATCTGCAAGGACCGGGGCTTTCATTTTATTAATTACTCTGGTGTGCCCGGCACGGCTTTGTGTGGCTGCGGGAGGAAGGGCTTGTGTTTCATGCTACAGTGCCCGTGGTAATGGCTTGGGTTGGTTGCTTTCCCCTTTTTTATTTATTTTTTTTTATTTTTCCCTTTCCTAATTTTAGTGTTAAAGGTCGTTCTCCCTCCCCTTTTCCATGTGGCACACGGGGGAAAGTACCAGTCACTCAGTGCCTGTGGTGCCAACCCTGCCCCTTCCAGGCAGGGCTGGCAGTGGGCACCCCCAGGAGCCAACAGGCATCTTCTCCGTGCCAGCCTGGGGGTGATGCTCAGCCAGCTCCCTCAGGACGCCCTTTCTGGTCCATCCTCAGCTCCCAGTTCACGCTCTTCAACCTGGAAGCGTCCAGGGCCAGGTTGGAGCAACTTGGGATAGTGGAAGGTGTCGCTGGCTGTTCATCTCTTTGAAAATAAATGATTTTAAGATCCTTTCCAACCCAAACCACCCCATGATTTTATGATTTACACCCCCCCTCAGTATGAAGGTGCCTTTATTTGGCTCAGCACTCGTGGACACGGAGCCCCAGAGGGTGTCACCCATGCAGGGTGTTCATCCTGGCTCCGTGGATCCCAATTCCCCGGCATGGGGGGGTGGCACGAGATGACCTTTAAGGTCCCTTCCAACCCGAACTTTGAGAGATTATTGACATTCTGACACAAAACCTCAAGCCTGGCCACTCCTCTGGAGCAAGTCTGGTCCACTTTGCTGTGCTGGGGGAATTTTGGACAGGGTACCTGCTCTCTGCCACGGACACCACGTGTCATCACAGGTCTCCACTACTCACCCCCCTCCCCCCAGCACATTCCTACCCCGTTAATCTGATCCTATTTCTGCTGCTCAGGTCACTGCCATGAGGTATTTTGCTCCCCCTCTGTGCCTCTGATTCCTCCCCACTGCCAGATTTCCACGGCAGCCTCCCACGATTCCCATCGAGGCCGCCCTTAATCCCCTTTTCCCATCTTTTTTCTTCTTTTATTTATCTTTTTTTTTTTTGTTCCCCCCCATTATATTTTGGTTTTGCAAACTGTTCACCATGACTACAGCTCTGAACCCCTTGCTGGAGGTTGGAGCGTGAGATTTTGTGCTCCAGGACTGGATCCTTTCCAGTCTTTCCAAGGCATTTTCAAGATGTTCACGTTTCCAGGACTAGGGGATATTAAAAGTCACTTTTTCTTTTTTTTTTTTTCCTTTTTTCCTTTCCCCAAGTATATATTTAATGGCAGAAAGGGAAGAGAAAAACCTCAGAATAGCTGTGCAGGGACCATTTGCACGGGTTGTATTTGCGGGATATATCCAGTTTTAATCATAATTCTGGGTTTATCTCTCACAGCACGGGTTCAGTGGGGCACAGGGGGCTGTTCTGCTCCCCCTCCCCCATGCCCAGCAGCAGCATCTCCAGCTGCTTTGGGTGCTGGAGCATGTCCAGGGAAGGTCAGTGGAGCTGGGGAAGGGTCTGGAGCACGAGGAATGACTGAGGGAGCCGTTTATATATTTATTTTTAAAAAGGCATATTATATCTATATCTGATAGATATATGTGGGTATATACACATAAACCACAATATATAGGTGTACATACATAGAACATACAAGATCTCTGTCCCAGGAAGGCTCTTCAGCATCCCAGGAAGACACTGCAAATATCCTGGAAAGGTGCTGCAGCATCCCGGGAAAGGTGACACTCCTGGAATTTACACCCCTGAAACCCAGCAGGTGTAGAGCAAGGGAAAGAAATCCCCCACACTCTGGTGCACCACAAAGGGAATGGACCACAAATCCAAGGAATTCCCATTTTGACGACTTATTTCTGTGCTGAAGTCTCCCAGCACGGCGAGGGCCACAGGGGTTTAACCGGGACATAACTCAGCTCTGTCAAACACTGGGATGATTCCCCCAGAGCCGCTTGATTTTCTTCCAGTGAGAGGGCTGGGAAAGCCATGGAGTGCCGGGAATTTCCAGGCAGACCACCCTGGAGCACGGAGGAGTGTCCACCTGATTATCCTCCCAGCCCTGCAGCAGCTCCCCGAGCACTTGAGCAGAGACTTCCAAAGGCAGGGAGCCACTTAACGCTCCTAAAATTTCGGAAGCGGGGAGATGAAAGGCCGTCCCTCGCTGCTCGGGCACAGATGGGAAGAGCTGCAGGATCCTTTGGAAGCTTTTCACGGTTTTAAGCGTCCTCTCCACTTCACTGTGCTCCCACAGAAAGTGGGGAGTGCTCATGGAGCCCCTGGCTGAATTCCTGAGGGGCAGGAGCTGACAGTAACTCAGGACACAAGGTTTTGGAAGGAATTAGATCACAGAACTCCCTGTTTTTCCAGTGAGAAAGAAGGGAAAAAAAAAAAAGTGAAGCCTCCCCCAGAAGGTCAACTTTAAAAACTGAACTTGATTTTTTTTCCTCCCGCTGAGCAGAGGCTCTGAATTTGCATTAGCACCTTGCAGAGGGAATTTTTTCCCAAAAAAACCCTGTCCTGCCCAGGAGACCTGCTCCTTCCCACCCCCCTGGAGGCATCTCCTCCAAGGCCTCTGTGAGGGCTTGGAGCAACCTGGGCTAGTGGAAGGTGTCCCTGCCCGTGGCAGTGGGGTGGAATGGGATGAGCTTTAAGGTCCCTCCCAACCCAAACCTGTGATCCTGAAGAGATTTTGATGCAATTCGTTGGAAAGCAGCTTTTCCAGTTGCATTTTGGAGCAAAGCCAGTGTGATCCACCCGTGTGGGTTCCTTTTCCGGGGGGTGCTTGGGGTGCTGGGGGTGAGATGGGATCACAGTATCCCAAATGACCACCCTGAGGAAAAGCAGATGGTACTATTTGCCTTTATCCACAACTCCCTGGCTCGTGTGTGAACTTGAAAGCCTCCCCAGTGCCAGCCCCGAATGTATATCAGGCGTGAGGGAGCCTTTGGAATAAACTCAGCCCTTCAGTCTGTCCCTCCCGTGTGCTGGGAATTTTAACAGCCTTTGCAAAAGCAGCTCCTTCCCCCTCACTGTCTCTCCCAGAGTGGCCTGTGCCTTTCTCCAGCTCCCTGTTGCACCCCTGGCCCTGGCTCAGTGCCACCAGCACCGGGAAAAGGAGGGAGTTGGTTTTCCCAACCGTTTTGCAGACGTCCACAGGATTTCTTTTGTTTGTTGCTTATTTACAGCTCTGGGTATTTTCCTTGTGGCTTTGCAGCATCAGAGTCAGGTCAGCTGTGCCTGAGACAAAGATCTGGAGGGCAGGTTGGGCAGGTCCCTTCCAGCAGGGGTGGGAGCAGAGCTGGAGCCCTGGGATGGTTTGGGATGTGGGATGGGCTGAGGGAGCACTGAGATAAATCAGAGCCAGTTCCCCCACTCTCTGTAATCTGTTTTTAGGAGCTGCTGAGATGGGCCTTTTCCTCAGGCCCTGATTCAAGCAAAAAGATAAAAGCTGATTCCGTGCAATGGATGTTCCCCAATTAATCATTTGTGATTTTCCAGCAACTCTTTTCCGTTTTACATTTCTGCCGTAGGAGTGGGAAGGAAAAGCAAGGCCCGGCTTTAAACCCAAAACAGCTTTGGGAGAGCGTGGCTTCACCCTTCCTCCTGCCAAAAGGACAGCAAACCATCCCCCTAATCCAGTGGAGAGTCTGGACATGGCCCTGGGATGGGGGGGAGACACAAACCCACCCCCGACAGCCTTGGGATGGAGCCTTGGGAAGAGCAGCCCGTGCGCAGGTGCCGGCGAGTCCCAGGGCACATCTTGGCTCACTTCTATGGACTCAGGGAGCTTTAATCCCCTTTAAATTCCCCCAGATTTTTTTATCAGGGGGTCTATTGTCATGACAACCCATGCCAGGGGAGCACAGAGAGCCACGGTGGCTTCGGTGACAAAACTTGGTGAGGCGCATTCGGCGGGTGAGACCCAGCGCCTGGCACGGCTCTGCCTCCCTCCCTCTGCCCCTTCTCCCGCAGAAAGAGAGGAAAAACAGCACGTTTCCCCGCAGCCAGATGGCTGCTTTCTCCGAGCCCCTTTTAAAAAAGCCTCTGTTTAACATTCCCGGCAGATGAGGCTGGCATTTCCCCGTGACTCATCTCCCGCAGATTAAACACCGGCCGCCGGCACGGGCGGCTCCGCGGGGAGCAGGGGCGGGAAGGGAGCGGGTGGTCCCCGCACGGAGATGGATTTAGGGACAGGCAGGATGGCGCACAGGGCAGCAGGAGTTCCGGGGAAAAGCCTTTCTGGGTGCCCGGGAGCGGAGGAAAGAGGGGAA
>JAYRBT010000181.1:1587146-1606146 GCA_036023395.1 Myiotriccus ornatus
CTCAGCACATTCTGGGATTCTGTGACTCTGCAATTCTGAGTTTTCACTGATGACCAGAGCATTCAAAACCCAGTGCCCTCCCGCAAAATGGAGAGGACAGGGATTAACTCTCCCCCCCAGCACCGTCTCCCACTGCCACGACACCGAGTGACTGCAAAGGGCTCTGCGCCTCTGCTGGGGCTGAACTCTGCCAGCTCCCACCGTGGCTCAGACATCCCGTGCCCCCTCCGCTCCCAAAGCTGCTGGAGGTGTCTCTTGCTGTTTTCCCCCTCGCTGGGCCGGCAGACACACATGGAAGTAACTACGTGTCCACTCGCATTATCTGCTCCGGCTGCACCGCTCGTTCTTGGGGCTGGCTTTGCAGAGGCTCCTCTGTGGTGCCTGGGCTGGAAGGCTCAGTCTTGTACAACCCGATTTTACGAGCCAGGTTTATTCCCCCGTCACCAGCAGACGCTGCTCCGGGAGGCAGGGATTCCCCCAGGATTGTCCCACTGTCCAAACTCCTTCAGGGCATCCCAGAATCCTGGAATTGTTCGGGTTGGAAGGGACAGTTAAAGGTGTGGTGTCCCTGTGGATGGGAACAAGGGACAGGACATTCCTGGCCACGCTGAGGGCAGGTGGAGTTGACTTTGTTGGCCATTCTCATCCGTGGAAAATCGAGAGGGACTGGAGACAAGGGATGGAGGGACAGGACACAGGGAATGGCTTCCACTGCCAGAGGGCAGGGAGAGATGGGATATTGGGAAGAAATTGCTGGCTGGGAGGGTGAGAAGGGACTAGGATGGAATTCCCAGAGAAGCTGTGGCTGCCCCTGGATCCCTGGGAGTGTCCAAGGCCAGCTTGGAAGGGGCTTGGAGCAACCTGGGCTGGTGGAAGGTGTCCCTGCCCAGGGCAGGGGGTGGCACTGCCCAGGCCACCACTGTCCCATGTCCCCAAGTGCCACATCCACAGGGTTTTGAAATCCCCCCAGGGGTGGGGACTCCAACACTGCCCTGATCAGTTCATTCCAGGGCTTGACCACCATTTCAGGGAAGAAGTTTTCCTGAATATCCAACCTAAACCTCTCCTGGTGCAACTTGTGGCCATTTCCTCTTTTCCTGATGAGGAGGAAACAGAGGCAGGACCCAAATCCTTCTCTCTGATGCCTCGTGACGAAGTTTCGTAGATAATGATCAAGTTTTTCAGCTGTGGTGGGACTCCATCCCTGAGCTCCTGCTCTGCTGGGCTCCACATTTAATGCCCACGGGCACGAAACCACCAGCCCAGTGCTCTCCTGGTCCTGCCCAAGCACAGCCACTTACAGATAGGATCTGCCACCAGGCAGAAATCAAGGATTTCTAGTACTTTAACCCCTCCCCATGTGAGTTTGTTTAGTGAAAGGACGCAGGGCTGGTGAGCAGGAAGGAGATGGGGGCTCTAGATCAGACTCAGCTGGCCTGCAGAGGTGGGGGGAGCAGCCCCTGCCTTCCAGCTGATGGATTCACGGACCCCTCCTGCAGCACCTGAACCGTGGGGTGGGGGAATGTGCGGTGATGGATTAGCAGAGTATTAACCTTGTCATCTGTAATAGGTCACCCAGCGATTTTATCACGTTTTAATCCGTGTTTTTCTCGTCCTGAGCTCCTTCCTAAGGGAAGATGGGCAAGCTGGGGCCGGGTGGGGGTCGGTGTTCAGAGGGTTTGATGATAATTTTTTTAATGCTTGCCTTTTCTGAGTCTGTTTTTTTTTTTTGTGGGGGGAGAAGCTCATTTTTTGAGATGACCATTTACCAGGATTTATGTGATCAAGTTAGTGTTTATTTACTGATGGCAGTGAATTGCCCACATCCTTCAGGCACAGCAGGTTCAAGGGGACAGACCATAGGGAATTTTTTAGGGTTGTTCTACCCAAAAAGGATGAATATCTCCCCAAACCCACAAGGACTGCTGGGCCCATCTGAGGGTAAAATCCAGGGTAGGTTTATTTTGTGTTCTGTGAGTACCTCAATCGTTTCTGGTTTATTCACTGTCTTATTTAAAGTGGCTGGTGAGCTGTGAATACCCAAATCAGGCAGCTAATTAATTAAGTAAACCTCATTTTTATTTAGTACAGACTGTGAGCCCACACTTGCAGGCACCTGGAGAGGCTTTTCCAAGCACCAAACACCAAAATTCCTGCTAGAACCTCTTCAGGCAAATCTGCCTTTCTTCCCTACATCTTCACCAGGGAGCTTTCCCATTTTCACCCCTGTTTCCCATCTCTGTGTTGGATTTTGGTTGTTCCATCAGATGGGACTGAGCAGTTTCCACACCCTGGTGTGATGATTGGGTGGAAGAAATAAATTTCATTTATTTATATCCTTTTTTTTTTCTTTTTTTTCCTGATTGTGTTGCCTGGAAGGGATAATGGTGGTCTCAGGTTTGGTTTTGGTCCAGGAATAGAATCATAGAATAATTTAGGTTGGGAGGTCATCAAGTCCAACTATTTACACTGCCAAGGCCACCACTAACCCATGTCCCCAAGTGCCACATCCACAGGGCTTTTCAATCCCTCCTGGGATGGGGACTCTGCTTGACTGGAATTATTCAGAGGTGCAGAAAGAAGAGGTTGAATCCAGGAAACCTCCACGTCCCACCTGCAGTTCTCTGTCTTTTTGTCTAAAAAAATAGCAAATCGTGGAAGAATTTTGGAGATTCTGATCTGAAAACTGAAAGACTGAAGCCTTAACGGAGGAAACATTTTCAATTATAAGATTCAAACGTGTTGGCATCAAGTCTTGAATTCTCAGCAAGTCAGCTGTGACTGTCTCCAAGAATTTTAGCTTGACTTATCAGGCAATATACAGCCAAGTGTTAAATAATTCTGTACATTCCCAGGAGGAAACAATTTCAGTTGATAAACACTTACCTGGAGATCAAACCAGAAAACCAGAAATATCTCATAGGTGAAATTCTCATAGTGATGACATTAAATTCAGGTTAGTGGGTTTCTTACCTGCAGGAAGTGCTTAGAAAAGGGCCAAATGTGACTCTTGTCTGGACATCATTGCCCTCAGATGGTGCTTTCTGGGTGCTGATCTCAAAGCACAGAGTGATTTATTTTTTTTTTAATGCCTTTGGCATCAGACAGAAAAACAGGGCAAATCTGTTCCATCTCACACCTTGGAAAGCTGAGACAGTAAATAAAATTAATTCACTCAATTCAGTAAGTTTCTGGAACCCAGTGAGGAGATTTGTTGGGATGATGCTGCACTGAGGTGCATTTATGTGCTGCACGTCTCAGGCCCAAACTCTCCGGGATTTGGGGCATCCTCTCCCCAGAGCAGAGCTCTGTACATGGAATTTCACCACTTCAACCTCTCTCCATTCAGTGGAGAAAAGAGGATTTCACCCTCCCAGCAGCTAAATCCACCTTCAGGGGGAAAAGACACCAGCAGCCTTTTGTCCCAGACAGAATTATCTTGGATAACCACATTTAACCCAGGCTTTCACTTTGTTTCAGTCCAACCATCGCTGAGAAAAATCTGTTGTGGATACACGGGAGGTATTTACATAGTGTTTATTTTTAGATTTAATCTAATACAGAAACAGGAGCATAAAAAGAAAAAATCCACCAAGGGGAAGGGTACGAATGTATTTGTGAGACGTGCCTGGACCTGCCGCTCCTCTTAATAAGATTTACAGCGATCAATATGTTGCTACAATATTCTCTGGCCTTGCCTGGGATAAATATTCCAAGTGGAAAGCGGGGCAAGGATGGCTTTCCAAGCTGCAGAATTCGAAGGAATATGCATTCTGGAAAAGATGGAGCTTTCAGTTGGTGAAAACCCAGCATATCCAGGAATTTCTCATCCTTGGCGGGGTGATAAATTCACATTTCCCTCTCTCTGAAGCAGTTCTTGTTAAGGGATTATTCTCATTTTTGGGGGGGGGGGGGTGATATGACAGGATCAGGCACCTTTGGCTTGAGTCATTGCCCCGTGTGGGCTGGGAAGGTTAAACCCCAGAGAGGGTTGGTGTTCCCCAAAAACGTGCCAGAAGCTTCCAGTGCCAAAGATATCCCGTCACAGCGACAGCAGCCGAGAGCTGAATTCAACCCAGGCAGCGACACCCCTCTTGGATCCTCAGCAGCCTTCTTTGTTGAGCGTATACGCTTGGAAAACGCCTCCCAAAATATTTACTTGCAAATATTTTAGACTCTGCTACAGTGCTTTACAATAAAAAAATGAAAAAGAAAAAAAACTCAAGCTAAATTTATCCCTCCCTGGTTGTTTTGCAGATGACTCAGAGTTTGGGAGTTGGTACGGGCTGAGTCTGCTGCTCCAGGGTTGTGTTCCACGGAGACTTTGCTCTCCCTGATCCACGTGCTCCTGCTGGAGGTGCAAATGGTCTCGACTACGGCTGGAAATGGGATTTTCTTTAGTGCATTCGAGTCCTTGGAAGTGCAAGTGCATCCCTGAAACGCTCAGGGTCGGGTTGGATGGGGCTCTGAGCAAGCTGGGCTGGTGGAAGGTGTCCCTGCTCATGGCAGGGGGTGGGACTGGTGGACCTTCACAAGTCCCTTCCGTTCCCAAAGGGGAATGGAAAACCCAAACCGTCCCATGATTTCATTAAAATAATTTCGTATACAACAAGGCAATTTACAGGAAATTCGACTGAGAAACCACCGTTTCTGGAATGTGGTAAAAAGCAGCACTGAAGGAGGGCGTTGCTGGTGTTGCACTTTCGTTGTTATGATGGGCTGGATTGTGAAAACCAGATTTTTAACCTGGAAAACAGAGGCTGAGCCCCAGACAGAGCAATGCCTGTGGTTTTCCCGGGAGCCTGCTGCTGTCCTGCCCCTCCAGCCCTCACTCAGCCGGTCTAACCTGGGAGAAACAATTGCCCTCACGAGAGAACAAAGCAGCTCACAAAGCAGGCGGGAAAGTTTAGGGCTGGAAATGCCGGGGAAAAAACATACATTCCTTAACCTAAAGCCACCTGCTTAAATGTGGAGATGGGGGGATTTGATAATCACAGTCATTTGGGGAATGGCTGCTTTTTGTCAAGTTGAAGGGAATAGTCCTATAAAAAAACAGTCAGAAGAACTTACCTGGCACTTCACTGTCAGCAAATTGAGCCTCAACACTGGAGAGTAAAAACCAGGGTGAGCAAGGTTAGATGGGATATTGGGAAGGAATTCCTGCTGGGAGGGTGGGGAGCCCCTGGCACAGGTTGCCCAGAGAAGCTGTGGCTGCCCCTGGATCCCTGGAAGTGTCCCAGGCCGGGTTGGAGCAACATGTAGTTGTGGCCCAGCCTGGATGAGTCCAGAGGGACAAGGTGCTTTGCCAGGAGAGAGGGACCCCCCCATTTTCTCTTGTTCCTAAATCCAGCCTAAATTCAGCAGCCCTTAAAAAAACCCACAGATACCAAAGGAACAGAAGGATATTTAGAGCAGAAATTTAGTTTTATAGAGGACATGGGATAAAGGAATGTCTGTGTTGTCCACTGCTGTTGTCCGGCCAAGGGCTGAACGCCAGGTCACACCTCATGCCCTCAGAGGTGGTGGGGCTTTGATCCCACCATTCCTTCTCCCAGATCATCCCTTCTCACCTGGAAGTGGCCTTTTTCACAGTGGGGTCACCTCCTGGTGACCCTGTGGTGACACAACACAGTGTCAAGACATCAACATCCCACGCCACGAGCAACCACCAGGGAGGGAATGGTGGGAAGCAGAGCACAAACCTTTGATTTCACTCATCTGTCAACTTTTACTCAACTTTATGCAGCATTTTCCCCCTTTATTTTCTCCCCTTGATTAGTCCATGTCCCACCACTGCTCCTGTGAGCAATCTACATTCTCGGCCTCAGCGGGAATTTGTGTCATCCCTTGAAAACAGCACAGTTTTATCCTCACAGTACTTCAATTCTGCTCCAGGAGAGCTTCAAATGCCTCCCTGTGGGCCTGCCTGCACCAGCCCAGTGCCACCAACCCACAGGTTTTTTTCCCTCACATGTGGTAATAATTTTTCCTTAAAAAAAAGAAAAGGATGTCAATGACATTTTATAAGGAAAAAAAAATAATAATTTTCATGGGGAAATTCTCTTTTTGGAAAGCAAACAATGCTGTCGAAATTCTTGCTTGAAGAACTGTCATTGCTCGTGTAAGTCTGAAAATATTTTTCTTTATTTCATGTGAGATGAAAACGGCTTTAGAAACATCCAGATTTACGGTAAAAACAGACATTCCAGCCCTCAGACAGCTTTGAATCCAGAAAACCCTGTAGAAGCACTTGGGACAACCCACCCCAGAGACACCAGCAGCTGCTTTGCCATTTTGGAGGCAAAACGAGGAGAATTTTTTGGACAACTCTTTGCCTCCAAACCGCGGGGTTTGTTACGTGTGTGCAAACAGCCCATCCACCAAATCCAACCCTGCTTCTATTTTAGGGTCTTGGACCCCCAGTGCCCCGGGAAACAAATGCAGAGGCAAATCCTCTCCCTGTGAGTTGAAGAACCAAACGCTGGGTGTGTTTACGAAGGGTCCTTCCCGCGGTGAGATTTCCATCCACGCGGCGGGTCCGAGAAGGTCCCACCCAAAGCCCACTCAGTGTCCACCTGGTTGCGATGGATCCCGTCAACTTCTGAGCCTGCTGCCTCAGGAATCGCCCTAAATCACGGACCAGGGGCACTCTGCTGCCGGGGACACACACCCATATGTGCCACACGCCTCCTGCCTCCTCCTAATTAACTTCATCTGATAAACCAGCAACAGGCGCGGCTGTCTCGGAACCCGCTCGGTGACGACTCTCCCCAAACCATCAGCGTGACAGGAGAGCTGTGTCTAATTAACACTTTCTTAATACCTCAACAAATAACAAACCTGCTGTTGGGAAAAAAAAAAAAAAAATAGCTTCACACTTCCTTATCAAATTAGGGCGAAATCGCTCCTAATGAGCTAAAATCAATTAGTGCGACACCAAAATGAATGTATTTGTGCTGTCAGCAAGAGCTATTTGCATAACAGTTTGCAAGGGCAGGGAAGATGCTGGAGCTGCTCCGTGCTGCTAATGAGGAGCTGCTGCAGGAAGGTGCTACCAGAGAGGAAATTGTTTTATCCAACCCCCCCTGCTCGGTTTGATTGTTTTATCCAGCCAGCTGGTACTCAGGTTCAGAAGCATCACAAGATCCTGCGGGGTTTTGTACCCCAAAACGCCCCGAATTCCTGGTAAATGGGGTGCAAGGGAGAGTCTTTCTGCAGTCACAGGAGGAATGGGGATGTTTGTGACAGGGATGAACCTTCTGGCACCAGCAGCGGCTTCCCCACGTGCACCTTCTCTGATGGAAGATCTGGTTCTTCCCTCATTTACCCAGAGAGGTGAAATCCTCTTCTGTGCCTCTTCAGGGAAAAATAAACAGCTGAAAATGCTGCATAACAAGACAAAAAAAATATGCCTGTATGAAAAGCGCCCTTAGTTTTCTGTTGTTGTTAAAACCTTTAATCAGATTAGAGGGCTGATTCAGGAACAAAAGGACCAGAGACAGGCAGCAATTGATTTTAATCACATTTATTTATTTTACAGTTACTTAAAGCATTTCACTGCAGTTCTGGTGTATATGAATTTGTTCTTGACCTTGGACTTAATTGCTTTGAAGCTGTGCTTGTGACTAATGCCCTCCAGTCCACGTGTTTGTGACTCTCTCTACCTCGATGCCATTATAGTCATGGGATCATAGAATCCTAGAATGGTTTGGCTTGGAAAGGACCTTAAAAACCATCTAATTCCACCCCCCTTTCCATGGGCAGAGACTCCTTCCAGTGGATCATGTTGTTCCAAGCCCCATCCAACCTGGACTGGAACACTTCCAGGGATGGGGCAGCTTCTCTGGGCAGAAATAAATATATAAATGCATATATGAGAGGAAGAGTGACACAATATGGACTGAAATAACTCCACATTAAGCTGAAATCTTTCCTAAGGAAATTACTTGCAGCAAGTGATGTCACCTTCTGGAATTAGGCTGTCAGATGACAATGGTTGGATGGAGAAATAACTCAACATCCTGTGGCTTTTCCCACCAGAATAAAGGATGCACAGGAGGGAAAAGGGTGCCAAAAGCATCAGTGCAAAGAGAAGCAACCACAGGGAGAGTCCAGAAGGAGGGCTGGAGTGAGAGTGTTTCAGGAGAGGAGGGTGGAAGCTGATGGCCCATCCGGATGGGCACAGCAAGGGCAGGGAAGGGACAGGGTTGCTCTGAGTCCTTCTGGTCTTCTGCTGAAAGATTTTGGGGAAGGATGAGGAGGGAGGTGGATGGGGACAGCTCTGATCTGTGAGAACGAACGCAGGGAGGTCTGATGTCACAGCCAGTGGGAAAGGAAGAAGCAGGTTCATCCCAAATTCCGCTCGGGATGCACCCACAGACACCAGCAGCTCTGACATCAGCGCGTTTTCCTGAGCAGTTTCTCCTTGAAAACAGAAAGGGCCAATTCTACAGCTCAGGCAAAACGCAGGGGCAGGACATGAAATAAAAGCAGCTCCTCAGATGTGTGGGCAGGGGGATGCTCTGAGATGATCCCCAGCTTTCCACATCCTCAGTGTACTTTCCTTGGATAACAGCGGCGTTCAGACAAACCCACCGGGCACTCCATTTCCCACACTCCTAAAATCACTCCTCGCTGCTGTTTCCCTTTCAGTCAGCCTGTTAAAAAGGTGTGTGGTAAAAAGGAGGGCTTTAATCTCAGAAATAAAGACAAAAGCACAGAGAACAGCCCAGTTTATTTCGTGTCCTTGGAAAACATTCGTAGCAAACATGGGATGTTTTCAGAGCTGGGCTTAGAGGAAGGTGTCCCCACCCATGGTGGGAAGGTGACAAGATGACCTTTAAGTTCTCTTTCAACCCAAACACACAGCAGGGAGATGGTCTTTAAAAGGCCCCTTCCCACCCAAACCATTCCATGATTCTAAATCCACATTGGATGTCACCCAGGAGGAACTTCTCCAAGAATTTCTTCTTTTCTTCTTGAAGGAATATACTTTGGGCTCCATTTTCTGTCAGTGAACAGAGCAGACAGTTCATTTTATGCCCTGTAGGGTTTTCCGAAGGGTGGAATGTGCCCGGGACCACTGTAAACTCCAGGCATTCCCAGCGTGCTGGGATCGCAGCCTCTCCACTTAACATATCTTCACGCATTCCCAGCATCCCACATCACCCTCCAGTGCCCCCCAGCAATTCCAGCTGCTCTGGGAACGCCACCCCAAATCCCATCAATCCCATCAATCACACAGGCAACGGGCAGCGTGGTTTGGGCCCCTGGTTCTCACCCAGCAAACCAAGGGGGGGAAAAAAACCCTTAATATTTTAACTTTCAGCTCTAGACATGCTCTGCTGGGGTCTAAGGCATCAATCTGCTTCTTATCTTGGCTTTTTATCTGGCAGCCACTGGGAAAAGCATTTGCTAACGCAACCCAGCGCACTCAGAAAAGTTTTAAACAGACTTTGTGGCTTTCTGGAGGAAACAGAGACGTTGTCACGGGTTGGTGGTTGTTGTCAGCAGGAATTTTAGGGCAAGGAGGGATTTTGGACATGGCTGGGGTTGGTTTTTGGCCAGAGTGCAGGCATCAGAAAGTGCACTATGGGGAAGGGGGGCATCGTGGTCCCTGACACATCTGAGGGCTTTTGGACAAGCACAGAGAATTCCCTAAATTGTCACAGGCAGAATTCCCAGGGGGAAAAGGGGACAAGGCTTGAAGGGGACCTAGAGGAAAGATGGAGCCAAAGTTTTAACAGGCTCTGTTGTGACAGCACAGGGGTGAATGATTTTAAGCTGAAGGAAGGTTGATTTAGATTAAATGTAAGGAAGGCTGAAGGTTTTACAGCGAGGGTGGTAAATTGCTGGCACAGGTTGCCCAGAGAAGCTGTGGCTGATCCATCCCTGGAAGTGTCCAAGGTCAGGTTGGAGCAACCTGGGCTAGTGGAAAGTGTCCCTGCCCGTGGCATAAGGGTTGGAACAAGATGACCTTTAAAGGTCCCTTCCAACCCAAACTATTCGGTGATCTATGATTCTTTGTCCAAAACCCCAAAAATCAATGGTAGTTTACTGTCAAAATTCACGCAAAATAAGGAAAACTCGATGGAAACAGATTTTTCCTCTCCCATCACCCCATGGTCTGTTGAGAGCTGTTTTCTCTCTGGAAATAAATGTGCTCACATTATATCTGGGCCTAATGTGTAATTTTTACATTATGACTGAGATCTCTGAAAGATCCTCTCAGATATTGTTGTGATGTAATTTCCCAGAAAGGACGGGAAGCTGCAAGGTCAGGGCACCAACGAGAGGAGAGCACAGAAGCACCTAATGAAGCAAGAAAATATTAGTGAGAAAGGGGAGAAAATAAATCCCTGGAGGGGAGGGAGGAGAGGATTCCCAGCCTCATGGGTTCTGTACAAGCTGAGGGTACGAGGGGGATCCCAGGAGCTTGGAAACCCCACTCCTCGGCTTCTTTTAGACACCTGCAAATTTATTCTGATTTATACAGGGAAAAATTGGCAGGGGGCAGCTCCCTGGCTTGTGCAAAGGAGCTCCTTTGGGTAGGACAAATAGCTGGAATAAATAGGTGGGAAAACAGCTGGAAAAGCCAGTGCTGCCAGAGCCAAGGGGGCATTAATGGTGCTGAGCAGCTCCTGTGGCAGAGGCATTACCTGCCACAGTAATTAACACAGGACAGGCATGTCGTGTTCCTGCAGGTGCAGCTGTTCTCCAAATGAGTAATTTATAAGGACACCTTCATGGGTATCACGTGTAATTCCTCACCTGTCACTGCCTGAGGGGAGCGCGCCAACCTGGCTCACAGGGAGGTGCTACACAGACACCATGTGGTGTAGTAACAGATTTCTGTCAGCTTTTCAGGCTTTAAATAGTCCTCAAGGCACTGAAAACACCCTTGAAAACCAAACTCCCCCGTGCCTGACATCCTCACGGTGCAGGGGGGCACAGGAGTCCTGCTGGGAGATGTTTGGCAGATGCTGCTTGGAGGTGGTTTGGAAAATCCTGGCAGATGTTCTGCTGGATGATTACCTGGCACTGGGAAAGGATGTGCTGGCACACACACACCGGATGGGCTCAAACTGGCACTTTGCAGAAGTTTGAGGGAAGGATCCTTGAGGAAAGGATGCTCCAGGAGTAACCCTGGAGCTGCCACATCAGGCTTGGAGCACCTCCCAGTAGATGGAAGAGGGGCTTTGGACGAGGCATGGAGGGACAGGACACAGGGAATGGCTTCCCAGTGCCAGAGGGCAGGGAGAGATGGGAGATTGGGAAGGAATTGCTGGCTGGGAGGGTGGGGAGCACTGGCCCAGGTTGGGCAGAGAAGCTGTGGCTGCCCCTGGATCCCTGGGAGTCTCCAAGGCCAGGTTGGACAGGGCTTGGAGCCACCTGGGCTGATGGAAGGTGTCCCTGCCCATGGTGGGGGATTGAAACAGGCTGAGCTTTAAGGCCCCTTCCAACCCAAACCATTCTTTGTGATTCTATTCCACACGTTTAATTCCACATTTCTCGTCTCACCTTCCAGCCATCCTTACGGGTGGTGAAAAAATCCGAATCCCCGGCACACGATGCACAAAAGTCAAATTTCATCCCTGGATTTGGGTCAATGCCCGGTTGTCAGTGTGAGATGTCCAGCAGCAGCTGTGGCTGCAGGAGGAGGGGACCACAGACTCACAAAGTGCCCAGGAATTAATCTGATGTGACTGGTGTCAGCCCTTGAGGGGAGGAGGAGGAGGAAAAACAAACACTCCTGCAATCCTCCACCCCGGTTGTGGGGTAAAGATTGCTGTCCTTGCCGCCTCAGAAGGGGAAATGAGGCAGCACAGCCAAGGCCAAAAGCAGGAAGATGTGGAGAGCCTGAGTCAGAAGCCAAACTACAGTAACCGTGTATCTGTTTAATATTACCCAGTAAAATCCGTTTGCCATCACGCCAGCTCTCAGAGAGGAGCTGCTCTTTAAAACTGATGCACGTTCAGCTGGAGACCAAGAAAACAAAGCAGAATGTTTCTACTGACAGGATTCCTGCTTTTCCAACCTCTCGGGAAACACAGCAACAAAGCTCCTTTAAGACATCCCGATCCTGCCTCACGTGGAAGTGTCATGGACCACCACAAGACAAATATATCTTTTGTGCAATTGAAATGGCAATCAGGGAGCTATTTTTTCTGATTAATGTACGGAAAGTTGGCGGTCACAGCAGGGGACTGATGAGGCTAATCCGTCAATGTCCTTGATCCCGGGATGCCTGATTGCTCCAAGCCACTGGAAGTGCATAATGAGGAGGAGAGGTGGTGATCAGGACCTTGGATGTGCAGTCCCTTCTGCTCCAGTCTCCAGGGTGTTTGCACCTCAGCTGATGCTGCCTGATGGGCTCTCCAGAGGGCATTGCTGATGAAATCAGGGGCAGGAGAGGATATCTATGTTTGTGGGAGATCAGACACAGTCCAGAGATGAAATTCAGGGTATTTGTGCCTTTGGATCTTTGTATGAGCAGAGATGGACCTAAAGAACCTGAAAACACGACCATCTCATAGATGAGCTTGTCCTTTCACCCTGGCACTTGGCAGAAGTTTGATGCATCCTTTCCTCCAGGGATGCTCCAGGAGTAATCCTGCACCTGTCCTGTCAGGCTGACAGCACCTTCCAGTACCTAAAGGGGCTCCAAGAGAGCTGGAGAGGGACTTTTGGCCCTGGACTGGCAGGACAAGGAGGAATGGCTGCTGTGCTTCAGTGCTTCTGCCACGGCCAAGTGACTGTCAAATTCCAATCAAACCAATTAAATTCATAAACAGCCATCCACTGTCCTTTTATCAGGGAATTCATGCCCTCAGTGGGGAGCAGGAGAGGGGGTTTGAAGGGCTGCCCTGACCACCCTTCCCTCTTCCATGCTGTGGGACCCCCACTGTGTGTCCCAGGAAGGTCCTGCCCGGAGCGGCCGAAGCTCTGCTGTTTGGTGCCTCAGCAACTGGCTCTCAGGGGAGAGGTTAAACACCAGCTGAGGGCCAAAGCTGTGTTTTCTGTCCATCCTTTGAAGCCTGGATCGTCTCTCCCTGGTTTTCTGTGCTCCTGGAGGTAGTGACAGCACGAGCAGGCGGGGAGCCCACAATGCATCGCTCGCAGTCGCCCACTGCTTCCCTGCTGAGAAATGAGGAATTTCACGGCTTATTGAACACTGCAAATAGTCACAGCAGATAAGACACAGCCCCAAATTATTTAATTTTTTTTTTTTCAGTTGTTACACATTGAGAAATCCCCGTGGTGCCGCAGCATACAAAGCCACACTTTGCTTTTCCCCCTCCTGGCTCGGTGCTCTGAGCTGAGTTCAGTGTGCCCGTGGAGGGGATTCCAGCCCAGCTCTCCACCTCCTGGAGCTCTCCTGACCTCCTGAGAGCCAAGCACCCCTTTGTCCTGGCACAAACCCAACAGCCCCACGTGGGATAGCTCACCACACACCAGTGGTGGTCCATCTTCCATGAAGGGCAGCTGAGAGGGGGTTTTCCCATTTAACATTCCATTCTGGGGGGTTCTCCAGGTGCACTGCAAGGACTGGAACCAGGGTTTCCTGAGGGCAGCATTTAGTGCTGCTGCACCAGCAAAACACAGGGTGGGCACATCCTTGTTACTTCCCAAAGGGTGGAGAGAAGGAATCACTGCTCAAACACAGCTATTCCTCATTTTTGCTCTTTGTGGAGTAAATCTTGGCTCTGCTTAATTTCTGACTCCAGAGGGTGGGTCAGGCTTGTCCAGACATGTTCTCCTTCATGGGCTTCCTCAACCAGAGAAGGAGCAGCTGCTCCTGAACCATCTTCTCTGTCCCCTGGTGTGACTCTGCCCTCCTTGGAAACACGTCACCTCCCAAGTCCACACATCAAAGGCCCCACTGAAGTGCCAAGGATAATTTCCCACTGCTTTAATTTCTATTCTAAATGCTGCAAGCACAGCAATGCAGCAAGTCTGAAAGCTGGAGAATGAAGGGAAACGGCTTTGGACGCCTTGGATAGAACTGACTGTTATTTGCAATAAAACACCAGTGATAAGGACAGCACAAGTAACATGACTCCACCTCATTTTTTTTTTTTCTGGAGGAAATAAAACGTTGCCAAGTTCAGACATCCCTCCTCTGGCAGCACGTGGAAAGGTGGGAAGGGACATCAAGTGCCCTCACGGGTACCAGCGACCCCTGCACACTCAGCTCCCATTTGCAGCCCGTGGTTCAGCGTTGCGCTGAAACCCCGCAGTGTGACTCAGCCTCCAGCCGCGGGATCCCGGGAATGCTGGGGGGCATCACGGGAATGCTGGGGGGCATCGTCCTTCCCTCCAGCCCTCATTTGCCACTGATTTTCCAGCACGTTTGGCTCCAGCGGCTCCAGCCAGGGAAGAGGAGGAGGAGAAGGAGGAGGAGGAGCATCCTTGTCCCACAGGTGCTGGGAAAGCCCTGGGGTGGCCCAGGGGCTGCTGTGGCCCCCCAGCCCGGCCCGGAACACTCATCCAGCCCCCGTTTGACAGGCAGGGTGGGACACCGGCATCACTCACCATCTGCTCATTTGCTGGCGCGGAGCAGCTCAAAGGGAGCCACAAATTTGTAATGACCTGAATATTCCGGCGCTGGCCCGTTTGTAATTAGTCCGGGCTAATTTGCTTTCAGATCTTTCTCTCTCCTGTAAAGCTCGGGCTGCTTTGCAAGACAAATGATGGTTTTGCTGGAATACCTTTCCCCCCCTTGCATCGCAAACCGGGCAGCCCGGGGGCTCAGCCTGCAGCAGGCGGCAACTCTGCCACCTTAAGATGGCTGTGGAAAACTGCAGGAAATGCTGGCAAATCCAGCCCTGGAATCCCGGCGGGCACTCCTCCATCCTTTATCACCCACCCTTCATCCTCCACTCTCCACCCTTTGGCCTCGACCCTCCATTTTCCACTCTCCACCTTTTGTCTTCCATCCTCCATCCTCCATCCTTCATCATCCACCCTCCATCCTCTATCCCCCATCCTCCACCCTCCCCTTTCCATCCTCCATCCTCCACCCTCTATCCTCCACTTTCCATCCTTCATTCTCCACCCTCCATCCTTCATATTCCATCCTCCATCCTCTAAACTTTGTTTTCCAATCTCCATCCTCCACTCTCCATCCTGCACCTTCCACCCTCCACCCTGCATCGTCCATGCTCCATCCTCCAACCCTCAGCCTTGCAAAATTCCCGAAACATAAATCAGGAAGGCAAACCACGCGTGGAGAACTTCCTCAGGTGCTTTTCAGAGGCAAAAAAAAAATGCAATTCCACTGGCCCCCTGGGCATTTGTGCATCCTTTCCCAGCCCCTTGAGGCCACAGGAATACCAACTGCCTTCAACCACAGCTGGGAATAGATAGAGCAGATGGATTTTATCCCATTGGAATGGCTGGGTGGGCAGGCACAAACTCAGCCACTGTCACCAGTGGCTTCAATAAATTAGTGGCCCACGTCTTTATTTTATCCATCAGATTTAATGCAGTGATCCTGATTACCAATGGAATATCCAGCCCTAATTTCAGCTTATTTTGCAGGGGGAATGATAGTTCAAAGACGAACAATAGAGTGGGACACGAGTGAATGAAGCTGATCCCAGGCAGGAGGAGGGAGATGTCCCCAAGGCACCTCGTGGCCAGCATGGCTCTTGCTCCAGGCTCCATGTGTGTGGGAATGACCAAAAATCCCAGAGGAATCCCGGGCTGAGCACTCGGCCTCAGAAATATCGGTGTGAGACTCAGAAATACAGGCGGAGCCAGCAGGAAAAGCACGTGGCCACATCCCAGGCAGGGCCACCGAAATCCTCCCCAGTCCCTCCTGCAGGGACATTTCTCAAAGGTGGGTTTTTTTTTTTTCCCCGAGTGCAGCTCAGAAGCACAATCCTCGTTTCATGAGGAGAAATCACCCACTGGCAGCACAGGAAGGGAAGCTTTGTCCCAAAAATTCCTGCTGCTGTCCCCCCCCCTCTCCCAGGCAGGTCACCTCCACAGCTGGCAGCGTCCTCAGAGCTGAAAGCTGTAATCCAAGAAACAGTCAGAATAGCCCTGTAGCCCATAAATATGATCCTACAGAGCCACAATTAAGCCCATGACCCATCAGAAAATATTTAATGCTCGCACCAGGTTTTCCTTCTCAGCCCCGTTAGATAAAGGGATACTGGTGGGAAAATCCAGGGAGGCCGTGGCTGGAGTTCAGCTAAAGGACTAATGAGAAGGGAAACAATGCTCTTTTTAGGCCCTGGGCTTCAGGAGTCCCAAATTCCCCACACTGGAGCTAACACATTTTAAATTGCTGCCCAAGGCCCAGCCCTGAAGTCTGTTTACATTTTGGAGAGCAGCCAGGAGGTGGCTTAACAAATCCGTGCTGGAACGGGACACCTCCCCAGAGGAGCTGCCCTGGGGTTGTCACTGGGGTCCCTGGGCTGATGTGGGGACACATTTGGCTCCTCCAAGCCCCAAACCTGGCTGGTTGGTCACCCTCAGTGGTGCTGAAAGCACGTCCAGCCAGGCAGCACCAACCTGAGCCTCCAAGTGGGGTGGTTGGAAGGACTGGGGGCACAAAGGCTGGAAAAATCCTCTAAGATCATCAAATCCAACCATTAACCTTCAGATCAAACCACGTGCCAGGGCACAGAAGGGCTGACTGATGCCAAAGTGCAGTTGTGTTCCTCGGAATTCCCTGCCTAGGGAGGGGAAAATTTAATGCGCGTTCTGGGTTGGGTTGGGTTGGTTGGGTTGGGTTGGGTTGGGTTGGTTGGGTTGGGTTGGGCTGGGCTGGGTTGGTTGGGCCTTTTTCTCTGGAGGGGGTGAGGTCTGAGTGCCCTGAGAGTAAACTCAGATCACCTTCCCAATCACATCTCCCAGCTCACAGGAGGGGGGACGAGGTGGGGCTCGGGCTCTGCTCCCAGGGAACAAGGGACAGGACAAGGGGGAACGGCCTCAAGTTGCACCAGGGGAGGCTCACGTTGGATATTCGGGAAAATTTCTTCCCCTGAAAGGGTTGTCCAGTCCTGGAACAGGATGGGAATCCCCGTCCCTGGAGGGATTTCAAAGCCATCTGGATGTGGCACTTGGGGACACGGGTCGGTTGTGGCCTGGGCAGTGCCTGGATGGTCTTGGAGGGCTTTTCCAACCCAAACCATTCCACGATTTGATGATTCTCACAAAAGGAAGAGAATGGAGTTACTTCAGAAACAGAGGAGGAGAAAATCTGGGTTTTAAGTAAAACAAACAGAAAAGAGCTTCACCATCTCACAGTTCCAGCTGCTGGAATTCCTCCTTGTTCTCCCAATTATCTTGTGTGAGTTGAGGCAGCAGAGCTGTTCCTCAAAAATCTTATCAGATCCCCCAGACTTAACTTTTTGTCACAACCAATGTAGTTTTTTTTCCAATAGGCTTTAATATTCCCTTTGATGGGTGGAGGTTTATATGTTTTCAACACACACACACAAAAAGCATTATCTTTGTTTAGATACCTTATTAAATACGGTGTTTATTTGCTTTTGTCAGAAGCTCTTCTTTCACTCATTTTCCATCAACATTTCTCTGAGTGTTTTAAGCTGCTGATAAATGAGAGTTTAAAAGGGTTATACATTTGTTGCTCGAGCTGCTCATCGAAGGTATCTTGATGTATTTAAAGAAAAGAGTATATAAAAGTACACAGGTACATTTCCAGAGTCCTGGGAGGAATTTGGACACGAAAATGTACCTGTTGGACATCAGCTGGGGCTGGACAACTCGGGAATGATACGGTGTGGTATGAAATACCTACCCTGGGACATGCAGCTGGAACAGCCATCTGAAATCTCACACTTCAGAGAATTAGATCATCTAATTCCTCCCTGCTGTCTGGGCAGAATTGCTCCTTATATTTTCAGGAGCATCCTCTGGTGTACCATTAAATAACACAATTAATTGGGGCTGGAGGCAAAGATCTCACAGGTCCTGGTTTGGGACATCCAGAGATAAGAATGGTTTCTCCTTTCCCTCACATTTATTGACGTGAGAGCAGCTTCCATCCAGCAGATCAAGGGGCTCCACCTGTCCTGCCATCAGCAGACAGGGACACCTTCCAGTTTCCAGCCCAGAACTCCGTTTATGCTCCGAGCTCATCTCAGATTTAAGGCTTCCTTGGGGATCAAATCCTGCAAACAACAGAAGGATTCCTGTTGAGATTCTCTCTTCCAGCATCACTTTATGCCTCAATCACAGTGTCTAAGATGACCCTCAGTCCCTCTGAACCTTTCCCTGGGGAACAGAATGAAGAGGGATTTGCATGCCCAGCCCTTTTCTTCCTGACATTTGCTGGCACGTAGATGGAGCTTTGTTAGTTCCACGTTATTTATTTGATCTTCCCGTTTTTATTCCTGCCTTTGATTACCCAATAACACTGGAAATTATTTTGAAGACTACAAGGGGGTTCATCATAAATAACAAATCTGCCACCTGACCCTCATTATTCTCCTGTTCCTTTTGCGGTGCTTTATTTTACATACTCAAAAACGTGAGCGAAAATATAAAGGGGGGAAAAAAAAAATCACATGAGGAAAGATGTCACACTGACAAATCCACATGATGGCTCCAGCTTTTATCTCTGGGAATGCCGGCAGCCCTTGGATGTCGGCAGCAGCTTTGCAAGAGGAGTAGTTACAGCACTGGAGTGATCAATAGCACCATTAATCTTTCATAGGCTCCTTCTTCCATGCCCAGTCCATAATTAAGAGGAAAAAAAACCCACCCCCAATTCCTGGAAGTGCTCAAGGCCACATTGGACGAGGTCTAGTGAAAGGTGTCCCTGCCAGGGGTCGTCCCTGCAGGAGGCTGGAATGAGATCAGCTTTAATCCCACAATATGCTCAGTTGGAAGGGCCCACAGGGATCACTGAGTCCAACTCCTGGTCCTGCACAGCCCCATCCCCAAGAGTCACCCCCTGTGCCCCAGAGCATCATCCCAACCCTCCTGGAGCTCTGGCAGCCTTGGGGCTGTGCCCACTGCC
>JAYRBT010000181.1:1610707-1629113 GCA_036023395.1 Myiotriccus ornatus
ACTTCCAGGGATCCAGGGGCAGCCACAGCTTCTCTGGGCAACCTGTGCCAGGGCCTGCCCACCCTCCCAGGGAGGAAATTCTTCCTAAACTAATTGAATTATTATTCCTCCTAAAATAATTGCCATTAATAATGAACAGAGTCTGTGGGAGAAGGGGGAGCACTTGAAAACCTGCCCACGGCTCTTCTTCACTGCCTTCCTCCAGCAAGCACAGCAACAGCTGCTCCCTCCTCTCCATCGATTCAGAGAGGTGGTTCATGGTCAGCTGTTCCCATTTTTGGTTTGCAGGGGGTCCAAAAGAGCAGTGCTTTGGCTCTTGCCAAAATGTCCTCGTCTGTGGATGTCCTTGCAAACCCAGAACTCAGAGTAGAGCTCAGCCAACACCGCTGATTTTCCTTGGTTCTTTGTCAAAGCCTTGTCAAACTTCACCAACGTTTTGTCAAAGATTCCTCCCAACTCTTGTCAAAACTTTGGCTGATTTTAGCACGAGACTAATTTACAAAATGATCTCAAAGTAGGCAAACTGTGTAAAACCACAGGGGACACCCTTTCCACAACAAACCGACAGAGTCAGAGTTGTGTTTTACATAATATGGTGCCACCACAGCTCTAGAAAACCCCCATTTTATTTTTTGCCCCTTTTGTGACCCCCACCCTCTGCATCCAGCTGTTCCCAGGAGGAACATGGCTATGGGGGTCACTGCAATGAGGCCTCACAGCGTTCGGCCACAAATCTCAGATACCCCCAGTAAATAAAACTCTGCGCTCTCAAACCAGAGGATAAAAATCATCTCAGTCTTCAGCTGCAGGATAGATTTATTGTGCACTTCATAAAACATGAATATCATTTGTTTTAATAAAAGGAAGCCACCGGGGAGTTGGTTTCATCTCGGATCTCAATTCTTTGTTTGCGGGTCGTGCTTTGCTTGTTTCCCAGCCGGGGGTACATCAGTCATAACCCATCACATCCCAGACAAAGGTGTTTGTGCTCTGTAATATTGTTTTTCCTGGTGTTCTCCATCCCCTCGTGCTCCCTGGGAAAAAATATGGATGTGTCAGGAGCCTTTCCAGGGGGATATTGATTTGTGACAGATTGCAAACGTTTCGTCTCCTTCGATTCCCTTCGCTGAGCAAAAAGAGCTGTGAAGAATTTCACCCCTGCTTTGCTTTTTTTGTTTGGTTTTTTTTTTTTCTGCACAGAATTAGCAAATATCCGGCTCAGAAACAATATCTGCAACACCTTATGAAAAATACATGAATTTTATCAGATTGTTTCAGCGCGCGGCCCCATAACCACGGAGATATCGGGACACACTTTGTGCTGCTGGGTTCCTGTTGTGTTTGCTTTTCTCAGTTCGGGCTTGGGCAAAGAGAGGGGTCGTGTCTGATGGGGAAAGGGGGGGAAAATGTGCAAAACCTCTCCAAGATCTCCAGTGCTGTCTCTGGTGCTTCCTCAGGACTCACCAGTTCCTCCCCAGCGCTGCATCCCCCAAAGTCTCCGCAAAAAAAATTCAAGTCTGTTCTTCCCACTTGTTTCTTTCTTTCTCTCTGTGGAGCATAAATTCAGAGATTAAGTTAAAATTAGCAGGGGAAGGGTGTTTTGGGAGGAATGAAATGATATACGAGCTCAGGCTGGATTTGGCAGGTTCAGAAATGGTTGAAGGTTTCCCCCCTGACGCCTCATTTCAAAACGGCAAACTTGATCCATTCAGAAAAGAGGTTAAACAGCAAGAATAACTCACCCCAAATACCCCTCCAGATTCCAAGGAGGATATAATGAGATGGTTTAGGCAGACACTAAAGAAAAGACATTAATATTTTATTTCATTTGAATCTACTTCTTCTCAGTTTGGCCATTAATTACTTTTAAATCCATTATCCACACAGTTTTACTTTCCTTTCAGTATGAGCAAACTTGAGTTACCTGGAAATCTCATTTCTTTAAACATTCAGAAGTTTTAAATTTTATGGTACAGCAAAATTTGGGGGGTGGGAGGGGGGAGGGGGTGGTATTAACTGCCCCCCAAACCCACCAGTGACAGAAAAATAAAGCACAGACAGAAGTGCCGATTTGGAAAGTCAAATAGCTTTGAGAAAATTGCATAGGACATCAGATCACAAGTAATGTCAGGGTACCAAATATGGACCTCAAGCTATATTGGAGTCAATTAAAAAAAAACACAACAATCCACTGTGGGTTTACTGGATTGCTGGATAATTCCAGGACTGAAGCTGCTGGATTCATACACGGTACAAGTCAAAGTATGTAGAATAAAATGGCCTGGTGTGCGGATGGGCCACAAAAATATCTTGTTTAATATCTGTAAAATGAAGTAATAGGTAATTTTCTCTTTTCCTCTTCAGCCTGGAGCAGGTTCAGCCTCTTCCTGCAGGAGCTTCCCGAGGAGGAGCAGGGATGAAGCATCAGCTGCCTGTTCCCTGCACGGGCCACGTCAGTGCTTGGGATCATCAGCAGGGCCTGGAGTTGCTGCCTGGTTCAAAGTACAGGAGTCCAGGGTGCAGGATAGGGTTAGATGGGATATTGGGAAGGGATTCCCGGCTGGGAGGGTGGGGAGGCCCTGGCACAGGTTGCCCAGAGAAGCTGTGGCTGCCCCTGGATTCCTGGAATGTCCAAGGCCAGGTTGGACAGGGCTTGGAGCCACCTGGGCCAGTGGAAGGTGTCCCTGGGGCTGGAATGAGATGAGATTTAAGGTCACTTCTAACCCAAACCAGTGTGTGATTCTATGATAAAAAGGAAGTTGATGACATTCCCTGGTGCTACAAAAACTGGGATGGAATTACCCTGCTTTATTCCCACCAAACAGCTATTTTAAGACCTTGCATTTCCATTTTCTTTCCAGTTCCTGGGCTGTGCTGTTGCCGGGGATAAAGGGCTCCCTTCACATGCCAGGTGACAAGAGAGCTGCTCCACAGGAGCAGAGGAAGAAACCCGGGCAGATCCCGGGCTTTCCACAGCTACCCTGGGTTGATTTGACTCACCCTTGTGCCAGGCATGGAAAGGCATCTGTATCCTTCAGGGAAGCTCACCGGGAAGCAAATGGCATCATCTTCTCGTCCCTGCCACGCACTTACGGAGCAGCTAAAAAGGGAAGATGAGGAAAGAGAATCAAACAAGGAGAGACCCGGTGTGGCAGCAGATTGTTGGACCTACAGCCCAGGGAGGGGGGCAGACATTCACCCCCCCTTTGCAATATTTAAAAATATATAAATAAATATAAACACATACCTAGATATAAAATATGCATTGCTTATATACTATTTTATGCACGTTATTTGATGTATATGTAACTGAAAGCAACTTGAGCACTGATGGATATAACGTTAAATATAACATTAAATATATCACTATTATAGCATGTAACAGTAGAATATAACCATTATAAATAGAACATCGATTATAAATATAACACAACTGAACACTATTATAACACAATTATAATGTTATGAATACACTATTATAAATATAACATTATATATATTATATAGAAATATACATTATATATAGTCTTTTATACATGTTATTATATATATAACTGAAACTTAAACATTATTATAAGTATAACCCAATACAACACTATTATAACACAATATAACTTATAATTATAACATATAATATTATAAATGTAACACTTGTAAATATGAATATAAAACAAATTATTATAAGTATAACATTATAATATTATAAATGCCACACTATTATAAATATAAAATATTATATATTGTATGTAGAGAATATTAAAAGATACATTATATGCAATGTTTTATATAGAATGTTTTATATACATTAGTTTATATATATATCTGAAAGCAACTGAAACACTATTATAAATATAACAAAACCTAAACACTATTATAACAGTATTATGATATTATAAATATCACCCTATTATAAATATAAATATAAATATAACTCAAACACTATGATAACACTATTGCAGTATTATAAATCCAACACTATTATAAATATAACACAATTTAAACACTATTATAACACTAGTGTAATATTCTATAAATCCAACACTATTGTAAACATAACACAAACACTATTATAACACAAAGTATTATAAATACAATAGTGTTCTAAATATGAATGTAACACAACTCAAATACTATAACACTATTATATAACCCTATTATAATATAAATGTAACTCAAATGCTATAAGTGTAACACTTATAATAGTATAAATACAACATTATTATAGATATAGCACAACTTAAACACTCTTATAATAGCATAAATATATCACTATTATAATATTGAAATACAACACTTATAAATCTACATTTGAATATGAATATAAATATGAATATTAATATAAATATTATAAATACAAATACAAATGCAGCCTGTTTACTAAAAAGCACAATTAATTCCACTTTCCAAAGCTCCCAGACAGCACAGGTGGAGGGCTGTGAAATTCCCCCCCTCCCAAGCTCCCACTCCCAAAGCCAAGCCAGCAAGGCAGGCTGTGTGCAGGCCTCCAAACAACTTGGGAATCCCTAATGGAATCCTGTGCCGCTTGTTCCCATGGGGAGCGGTCAGAAATCATCCCTAATGGAACAAGAGCAGGCTCGGGCGGGATAATTTGAGCACGAGGAAACGCTCTTTGAAGTGGTCCCTGAGGAGACTCTGCTGGTTCCTAAGCCAATCCAGATGTGCTCCAGAGTGGCTCATGGTTTTAAAACCACTTTCCGAAGTGACCCCCCCTCTCCCTGTCATTAAGGTGCATTATGGTGACAATCTCCAGTTGGGATTTTATGGGGGGAAATTGCTTCCCACTTGGATTTGCCTGTGAAACGTTCCCACCCCCCCTGTGCCGACTGCAAGCGTTTCATTGCTCGACCCGCACCTTCCCCGGGCTTTGCCTCCTGCAGGAGATCCACTGTGAGCCAAATCCTGCCTCTTGTTATCCCTGGGAAGCTCAGGAAAGGCTGCTGATCCTGATTTCACGGGCAACCCGTGGTTTGGGAGCTTGGCCTGAACGCTCCTGGTTTCACCCCAAAATGTTACCCCGTGGTTTTTAGAGCTGCAGAGCGGAGCAAGCCAAGGGCAATGAGGCCCCTTCCTCCCTTGGATGCTCCCTGAGAAAGGGAATTAAGTGGATTATTAGAGGGCTCCCTGATTTTGCGCTTTGCTGGGGATTTCCCCTGCGAAGGCACATAGGGAATTTTTGGATTTGTTCTTTGCATTGCTTTGTCCCAAAAGCCATGGAAGTGATGGATTGGATGGACCAGGTAAAACAGAGACACCCAAACAGCCACAGAGCCCAAACGACTCTGATCCAGGCTGTAATTTAGTTCCTTCTTGGTATTTTAAGGAAGACACAGACTCCTTGTACATATAATTAATACAAATGTACCCTACCATGAACCTCATCGAAGCAGCAGCAGGACAGGGGTCCCAAGACCTTGTTTTCCTTTCTTTTTCTTTATATTTTTTTTGAAAGATTTGACCTTCAGAAGGCGATCCACGGGCCACCCTCACAATAACCCCCTTCCCCCATTCCACGTTAAGTGCTGGGGAAAGCCATCAGGCAAAGCAAATTGATTCCCTTTCAGAGACAGAAACGGACCCAGCCAGGGATTTTATTTCCCTGTCAGGTTATTATATTCAATGCTAACGTTATTTAAAGGGGTCTGAATGGAGCTGTACTCCACAACACCTCATTATGGAGGAAAATCATCTTAATGATTGTGCTCTGCCGATACCCACCGCTTTCCGCGGTGCTTTCATTACTGGGTGAGATGCTCTCCGCCTGGGAATGATGTGCATCCATCACAGCAGCCTGGAGAGGATGGGAGAGGGAAGGAGACCATCACTGTGCAATAACTGTCAGCGCTCCTGTCTGCAAAATCCCCCAAGGTTGTCCCGATTCAGGGGGATTTTGCATCTTCCTGCAGTGCTTTTCTAGCACCAGACGCCTTCAGAGAGTTTCATCCATTAAACATAAATTCTGGGCTTAATCTATTTGTACTGGCTGTTTCCTTTCCATAAGGAACCCGTCAGGAGTTTGAAATAATCTGAAATGCGGTCATTTATTTCCACACTGCTTTAGGAAGTGTGTGAACAGCACTTATCACCCAGTAACACACCTGCAGCACCGGCACCTTTGCATTTGTGGGACTAAACACATTTATCCAAGTGAATAAGTAACACAGACTCACAGGGCTTTTCTCAGGCTTAGCCAGGAAAGCTCTTCCAAGATTCTTTTTTTTTTTCCCCCTCTCTCTGAAAAAGTCTTCCAAAAAAAAAAAAAAAAAGAAATAACTTTAGGGTTTATGAAAAGACCGGCTGGAAATGTTTTGCACTTTCAGGGAGAACTCCAAATCACAGAACTGTAGGGGGTGGAAAGGATTTAAAGCTCAGCTCATTCCAAAGCCCTGCCATGGGCAGGAACACCTTCCACTAGCCCAGGTTGCTCCAACCTGGCCTTGGACACTTCCAGGGATGGAGCATCCAAAGCTTCTCTGTGCCAGGGCCTCACCACCCTCACAGCCAAGAATTCCTTCCTAATCTCTAATCTAAACTAAATCTGAGATCTTTCAGTGTAAATGCTCTGCCCAAACAATGCAAACCACCAAAATGGAAGATATTCTTTATTAAAGAGTATTGTTTGCCCCCCAAAAATGCAATATATCCGCTCGGGAGGAAGGCATGAAGAGGCATTTCCCTTTGAATTCGTGCTCTGTAGAACTGTAGAATTATCTCCCACTGCTGGAGCCAAGGATACAAGAGGCTGGTAGGCTGAAAAAGCTTGTTCACTCAAAAAAAAAATAACATTAAATACACTTTTATAGTGAAAAACTTAAGCTTAATAGATGAATCTTCTCGTGAAGGAAAAGATTAACAGGTGGTTTGGCCATAATATCTCACAGATTTAATACTCTGCAGTCTAACAGGAGAGTGTTCTGAGCCTGGCAGGCAACGATGTCAGAAGTTATCACAGCTGGAGGTTGAAATTTAGGCTGGTACAACTTAATTTAGTCAGATTTGTTTCCAACTTCACATTTACTTAACGTAAAATATAATATAAAAGGGAGCAATTTCCTCAGGGCAAATCAGGTCTGGGTCAGCCTTCCCAGGGCTTGCACCAGGACCCTCTCCCCCACCTTCCAGCTTTTCTAACTGCAAACAAGCTCTGGTTTTCCAGGCTTTTTCCTGCTAATTGAACCCTATTTAATGCAGGCCTGTGTTTACAATGATCTGGGGGAACATTCCTGCCCGGATGTTGGTGCTCGGTGAAACTCAGTTCTGCGGGACTTTGCAACTGGTAACTCAAACGTGCCCCTTGCAAAGAGGTTTTCCAGCCCTCAGAAGGAATAAATCCAGCTCTCTGTGACCCAGCAGCACCCTTGGCAGGTCCCACCCCACAGCAGTGGGGGATCCCTCGTCCCCCAGACCCCAAAATCCAGAGCTTGCCCCCTCCCCGACGCTTTGTGTCCTCGCCAGTGGGGCAGAAACGGCTCCGATTCTGACATTCCCACAGACAAATAGAGATTTTTAGACTCCTTTTCCCCCAGTCTGCTATTAGCATGATTAATTGAGGAGGGAAAAAAGGGATAAGGAGAGGAAAAATGGATCAGGAGAGGAGAGAGACGTCCTGCTCCTCCGAGCTTGGAGATGGATGAGGTTGCTGCACATCGGGAAGAGGAGCCAACAGGCCAAGCTGAAATCCCACCCCAACCCCACGTTTAATATTTATAGCTGGGTTAGAGCAGCAGGAGGGTAAATCACACACGGGTTTTGAGTTACTCGAGAGTTTTTCCCCACTCTGTCCCTCCAATTCCAGCAGCAGCAGCAGCAGCAGCAGCACCTCCATATGGAAGCATCCCAGGACTCCCCCAGCCAGCTCTGCAGACAGAAAGCAATTTGCCAGTCAACAGATGCATTAAAGCAGCAAATCCCCCCGGGCAAAATTCCTCCGTGAGGCTCAATGAGCCGCAGATACCTTAACACAGTCCCCAAGCCCTCCAACGACTGGATTTTAATAACTTTAATAACCCCAATACAGCGAGCAAAAGTTAAAGATTAGGTTTGTAGCTTTTGTTGTACTTACTTGGGTGTTTGGAATAGCTGGGGAGTGGCTTTGGTTGTTTTTCCTGCCCTGGGCTTGCAGCTCGATGCTCAACTCAGCTGAACCATTTTGCCCGTCTCTCAACTGCCCCAGTTTTCAAAACATTCCTAAATTGCAAACTGGAAGAAAGGGAAACACGGAGGGGGTTTACGGGCATTTAAAGTTCCCAAGGAGGGAGGTCCCCCCACCCCCCGAGGAACGCTGTGGGCAGATCTGACCGTGGGTACCAGCACAGAGCCCTTTGCGGCGTCTCCTTCTGGAACGGTCCCCATCCCGCGGAGGTGGAGTCCAGACACCCGGCACATTCCCAAACCTCGCCAGAATTTGGAAATTGCTGCCAGCAGCCTCCACGCTCGTTAACGCCTCTTCATTTGCAAGTCTGACAGCCGGAGGGGTTGGCCCCTCTGCAGATGGGAGATGAGGGACTCGGGGCTGAGGGAAGGAGCCCAACTGTGCTGGAATTTTGTGCTGGGAAATCACCAGCACGGCCAGTCCCGCTCCTAAAGGTCAGCACGGGCAGAGGAGTTTCCTCAAGAAACTCGTTGCTTACAGATCTTTTCTTTCCAAGCCTGTTTTTGGCGCAGCAGAACCACCATCAGCACCACAACGAGAATCCCAGGATGGTTTGGGTTGGAAGGGACCTTAAAGCCCATCTCGTTCCACCCCCTGCCATGGGCAGGGACACCTTCCACCAGCCCAGGTTGCTCCAAGCCCCGTCCAACCTGGCCTTGGACACTTCCAGGATGGGGCCTCCACCACCTCATCTACCCTACAAATGTTACCACCTCCAAAGGAACCGATAACCCATCGATGCCACCCACAAAAGCGGGCAAAGCAAAAGTAAAACACACTAAATTATCTCTTTTCTGAGGTGAACGTGTTGAGTCACAAGTGAATTAACAAAAAATTCCACGTGAAAACTTCATAATGAGCCTCCAGCTCTCTGAGTCAGACGCCCACAGGTTGGAGGAGCGAGGAAAAGGGAGGAGAATGGCTTTGCAAAAAGGTGCCCTGAGGAGCAGGACCAGCAGCGAGCAGCCATCCACCCGTCATGTAATTCCCTAGAAAGAGTTATATAGAGCATGAGGAGAGATGTCAGTGCTTAAAAAACAAACAAACAAAAAAGAAATAAAACACCAGGCCTCTACAAGCAACAATTTGCCGGAAAAAGCAGAATATCAGAGGAGGAGTAATCTGACCCACGTTTTTTTAGCTCGTTTTCTTCATTAATTTTAAATACCAAAACGTACAGAAAGGCAAACGCCCCCCACCCCCCCCAAAAAAAAAAAAAAAAAAAAAGAAAAGAAAAAATGAAAGAAAAGAAATATTAACTCTTTCTTTTCTGTATAAAAAAAGCAGCACGGATTTTTCCAATGATGTCTCCCTTTCCTTTGAGAGGATGGGAGCAGAGACATAGAGCTGAGCAGGCTGCTGAAGAGGTGGACCCCCCATGACAAGGTGGATGAAGTTGAGAGCCACTCCGGCTTAGGTCCCATCAGGAGCTCTAGCCCAGCTCAGGCACATCCCACTGGATGGGGGGATTTATTCACAAGCCAACCTGTGAGAGACTCTCTGTGTGATCAGCCTCTGGTTTGGTTTGGGATTGAGTGCGGAACCTGTCCATCTGCTCATCCTCCTCCTCTCCTTTCCTGTAGTGTAGCCAGAGGGCCACTGGAGTCTGATCAGCAACAACCTGATTTACTGGGGGTTCCTCCTTTCTGCATTTCTGACAGGTCTGGGACAGCTGGGCCTGAAGGATTTGCCACCTTTCCCAACGAGACAGGTGGGAAACAAAATGTGATCTGTCAGTGGAAACACCTTGCAGTGAAGATAAGGCCACCTGGGAACCTGTCACCCTGCTGTGACACTGCGTGACAGCCACCAGGAGCACAGAAAATGTCTCAAAGGCACCAAATCAGTTGGGTGCAGAGAGTCCTGCAGCCCCCAGCCCACAGAGCTCCAGGTGCCTCTCCAGCCGAGCAGACATTCAACGTCCAGACTTAAAACTCTATCTCCAAAGGGAAAACAATTCCCGAAACTCTTATTGCCAAGGAGCTGCAACTGCTGGTTGCCAAGAAGGCCTAGACTAAAACTATCACAACTGGTGACTTGCAGAGGCATTTCTCCTTCCAGCTTCAACCTCAACATGCACCTCCTTACCTTGTGCAGGAGGACGGTGATGAAGATGAGACCCAAATATCCCAGAGGGCAGAAATCCGCTGACTTTCATCTTCCCAGCGACCACCAGCCAGCCCCCCGTGCCCAAAGTGTTCTCACCCAAATTCTCTTTGACCTGAGGGACCATTTGATTCCCATAATGGCACAGTGCTCAGAGCCCGAGCTTCTCCTCCTGAAACCCAAACCCAGAGGTGCTCCAGGTCAGGCTGGTTAGGAGGGATCTGGGAAACCACAGCCCTCACCCTGCAGCCTCCTTCCCCTCCAGCTGGTGGCAACACACTGGCCAAAGTCATGGTCACACAAGCCAGGAGTGATTTCTTAAATAAGAACTGAAGGCTTTAGGTCGCTGTTTCCAGGTGTTTTGATTTGGAAGTGGAGCAAGGACACGGTCCTGCTCTCCCTGCAACACCTACTGCCGCCTGCTCTGCCTGTCATCCCGAGTTCCGCTTTTTTCCCACCGACAAAACCGCGGCGAGAAAAAGCAGGGAAGAAGGGTTTCTGTTCAGGATCTGTTTCCATGGAAACACCAAAAATTAAGGGAGAGAGAAGCCTTTTAACATCCCCCGGTCCACACACCCTCCAGCACAGCAGTGAGCACCAGGCCCGGAGCTTCGGGACCTGCTCGCGCTCGAGCTGGCGAAACACATCTCCGTGGGAATGTGACAGCATTCCTGCCAAGCCCGACTCGTGAGCTGTCCCAAACGGAGTCACACGCTGCTGGGATTCCAGCAGGGAGCAAATGCTTCGTGGGACCGTCTCCCAAGGGCTGTGGGGATGGCAGGGACAGGCACGAGACACCCTGAGGAGCTCACAGATATATTTAACCGACAGGATGCGCAGAAATCGCTCCCCGAGCAAGGGGAACATGGGAATTATTTGGACAGGGTTCGCAGGTTTGCAGGATCCAGATGGAACGCGCAGCTCCTCCAAGAATGTGAATATCATGTCTTTTTTTTTCCTTCTTCTTCTTTTTTTGGAGCAAATTAATATGGGCCACGAGCCAGGCTGTGTCAGAAGGAACTCTCACATAAGGGAAGCAGTCACAGCACGACCCTTTGTCCTGACAAACCATCATTGTACTTCCCAGTGCTGCTGCTCTAGAGACAAAGACACAAAGCAGGTTACCAGGCTCCTACCTGGCAGCAGGATCCAGGGATCCCCCTGGTCCTGCTGTGCTCCAGCCCTGGCTGGGAGGGAGGAATTTCATCCTCTCCTTTGCCTCTCCTGGAAACGAAAACATATGTGCCAAGAAATCCCTGAGGCATTAATGAAAACGGGATGCTACTCCTTGTTACTTTTCTAAATTTGAGATGTAACAGGAACGCCGAAAAATGTGCAAAGGAATGTTCTTCCCCCCTCCACCAAACGGCAACAAGCTTCTCCCTGGTCATTTTGCAGCTCTGGAGCCACCCCTGCTCCATAAAAACACAATAAAACCACGGTGAGAAACACTAGGAGAGGCTGACAGGGTAAAACAAGAACCAAGTATAAAACCAGAAGCATCAAGGGTAAGCTCTTAAGTCTCCTCTTCCTAATCTTCCCAATGATCTTCTCCACTGTGCTCTTTTATTACCTCTCAGAAGGGTTTTAGCTTTAATATATATTGGAATTACGGAGGGGGGAAAGGAAACATTTTAAACATTTAGGCCTCCTAACTCCTTCAAGAGAGGTTTCTTAACCTTTAATCCTCCTTCCTCCCCCCCTCAGGCCAGGCAATATGCAAGGCAAAAGGTCAGCAATGTGGACAAAGGCAGAAAGCTGAGCCTGAGCCAGGCTCTCTGCAGTCAGTGCACAAACACACAGCACTGGCTTTTGTCACTGCCAAGGGCTCAGTTTGAACACTGCCAAGTGTTTCAACCACTCAACAGCCAAGTCTGGAAGAGTCTGGGGGCTTCCCTGGGTTGGCTCTAAGGGATGGAGAGGGCAAAGCCAGGAGGCTGTATCGAGTCATGGAATGATCACGTGGTTTGGGATGGAAGGGACCTTAAAGCTCAGCTCATCCCAACCCCCTGCCACGGGCAGGGACACCTTCCACTAGCCCAGGCTGCTCCAGCCTGGCCTGGGACACTCTCAGGGATGCAGGGGCAGCCACAGCTTCCCTGGGCACCCTATGCCAAAGCTGGGTCCTCTCCCACACTTGGCCAAGCGGGTCCTCAGCTGACACAAATCCTTTCTGCTCCCTGTACTTGCACCCTGGGGCGTTTCTGGGGGTGATCAGTGTGTTTACGATCAGCTCTGCCCCGCTGTGCCCACCCCAGAGCTGCTGGCAGGGCTCAGGAGGGGCAACCACTGTCACAGCCAGAAGGACGGACGTGGGGGGCTCTCTGAGATGTCACAGCCCCATCACTGCTGGGCACAGAGGCATTTCAGCTGTCTCTTGGGATGGTTCCTGGCAGGAGCTTTGTGAAGCAAACAGCAGCAAAATCAACTCCAGGACCCTCCAGGCCGAGCAGCTCCGTAGGAATACTCAGAACTGCCCCCATAAATATTCACCAGGTGCTGCAGGGCCTTCATTTCCTCTCTCGGGGTGACAGCCTTGCCCTGCACAAGCTGTGGACACTTTCCCTACACCATTGGGAAGCTCAGAGTGACAGGCATGCTCCAAACAAGACAATAATGTGCTACAAAGGAGATGAGCAAACACCAGAGCCACCCTGCCCTGGGGACCTTTCAAAACCCACTCCCTTTGTCCCTTCCAGAATGCCCACACTTAAAAGAAATTTCCTTTTTTCCACAAGTTGCTTCTCTCCCCAAAAGCTCTCACAGGAACAGCACAGAGGGGTGAAATAGGTGTACCCAGGGACAGAGCTGAAGGCAGCTTGCCAAAAAAACTTCCTCCAGGTAAAAAAAAAAAAAGTGAACACAACAGAAAAGGAAAAACTTTAAAGGAGACTCAACCCTTCTGCTGGTTTTCCACCCCAAACTGACTTACTCAAGTAAATATTTGGCCCCTAAACATTCTTCCCTCAAACTGATTCACTCTCAAACTTGTTTTATTCGAGGCTGGCAAAGGGGAGCACAGGGCTCCCTTCTCCTTTCCCTCCATCTCTGCGTTGCTCCAGAGGTTTGGCTGTGAGCAGCTGAGCTGGGTTTGCTCCCAGAGGAGTCTCAGCAGGATGAGGTGATGATCTTACCACGACCTCGTGGGACTTCTTTGTCCCTCAGTGGCGAAAGCTGCCATGAGCTCATGGCTCATGTGGTTTATCTCCATAGCTGGTGATGAGCAGCTTTGTAGGGAGATTAATAAAGATGTGTTTGAATATTCAAGCGCACAGAGATCTGCTTGCTGATGGGTTTTGTGAGACACCCCAGGCACTGATTTATCCTTGCTGTCAAAGGGAAGCTAAAGATAACATTTGGAAGAGAGCGTAAAACGTTGGGTCTGCTGTGGGGAGCTTAAATAAAACTATATGTTTGTGAAAACCATGTGCATGTTGCTCTGTCTGTGGGTCCCACAGGGTTCATCTACAGCTTTGGAGCAAATATTACCTCGACTCCAGTGAAATGAGGCTTCAGCCAAAGCTGTGGCTGTCAAAGCTGTGCATCAACAGAGGCCTTTGCCTGTTTGGGAGATGCAACCAAATACTCAGCAGGGAACCAATAACATGGACCTGGAATGATCCCTTCCAAAGCAGCACTGCAGTTGGACCCCACTAGTCCCATTCTGAGCAGTGTTTTATCCAAGAGAATAATACTGATTTATCCAACAGGATCAGCCAATCCTTTACACCACTGATTTCCTATTTTTTTTCCCCAGTAAAGATCCTGACAATTAAAAGTGCGAAATTATCTGCACTAAACAAGCTCTCAGCTGTTCTTTGCAGGCTGAAAAGTGAAATGCAGCGTGTGAACCCCCAGCATTTCACGGCTCCATCACACAGGCAGGGAACTTCACTCTCCCTTTGATCATCTCACAGGTCTCATCTGTTCCTATCAGAACTTTTGAAGAGCACGTCTGATGTTTCCTTCTGAAGCTCATGCAAAAGCCTTCATTTTAAAATGCCTTCAGAAAAGAGGAGGTTGACACATGCAAAATGTACTTTGCAGTCATTTGTTTTAGTCAGGGAAAAGGAATCTGTCGCTGACAAGTCAGGGGGTTGTTTGTTATTCCTGAACTGGTAGAAGAGAATATTTAACCTGCTGGGGATGTGTTCTGGAAATGATACTGTTTCTTATTCTTCCTGAAGCGTAAACAAGTGTTGTGCCCTGGAATTAGGCCCAAAATGCATCAGCAAAATAGCAAACTAGGAGAGAGAGTCTGATGACAGAAACATGGAATAGCACCCAAGCGGGTTTGTCAGCAGAAGTGTTTTGCTCCCAACAATAAAGATGCTCTCCAAGTTCAAAGGTTGAAGTCTATGAGCAGGAAAAATGCAGTAATTTGAATAATTGTCAGTTCATCTCATGACTCCACCCAAATGTCCTCTACAGCAATAATTTTACCCCCAAGTACCAGATCAACGCTGGGGAGCCTGGACAGAGCCTTTCCACCTGGATTCTCCCTCACTCAGTGACTCGTGGCAAGAAGGATTTGGGGAATTGCTAATATGCAATGTCTGTTTTCAGTCCAGTTTTCACTACAGGTCTTCTGTAAACTTCAACAGGCTCCGAGTGTGGGTAACGAGAATCCCAATGAGACTTTGCAAGGAGGTTCTGTGGACTGATCCCTGAAATTCTGGGCACTCCTCACCTCCCTTTCTGCAGAGCTGAGCTGTGATTTGCTCCTGACACTCAGGACAGAAAGGGCAGGATTTTAGGCCTCCCTGCACAGGCTGCCCAGGGATTGATCTCCCCGAGCTTCCAGCCAGGTTTGGTTCAGCTCCATAAATTTTTGCAGAAAGGGCCTCCAACTGTCCTGACTCACGTGTCAAAAGAGATGCTTTATCACGGCCTCCATCCCATCTCCTCAGAGCGGGAAGTTTGGGGATGTCTGGTTTTCCACAGTGCCAGATGCTGGGCCCTTTCATTCACTGCCAGACAGGAACAGTCTCATAACTCACAGATGCCATAAACCTCTTTGCAAGGAATATCTCATATCCACCAGGGTTACAAAATATGACCCCATATATTTTTAAAAAACCCAATAAAATGAGGAATCTGGTGGAGTAAGTAGCCCATTAGGCAACGGCACCGTGTCTAAGCAGGAATTTTGGCTTCTCGGGTTTTCTAAGGGAACATTTTCTAGAGGGAAAAATAAAGAGTTAGACAGATATTTTAGGAAATAGAAAGACCCTATAAAAGGCTGATTTTGATACAGTTCTGAGGGGAACCTGTCTCCTGACCTGCCACCCAGCACATCTGGCACACACATCTGGAGGACCACGTTTCAGAGCAGATGTGCATCTGAAGACCACCACAGCCAGGAGATGGGACCTGGAGGACTTCCAGCCTGCCACACTGATGGCTTTCCCACCAGATCACAGCAGAGAGCTCCATCTCCTCCTCCTCCTTTTAGATCTCTCCATCCAAGACCTGGGACCTTGGTCGAGCAGAACATTTGGGTGCAGTTCTGAAACAAAACAGTCCCTTTCCAAGTTCAGGTTCAATGTGGACCAACCTTGGGTCACACTGAGGTTGTTGCAGGTTCCTTCTGGCCTCCAACCTTGGCGACAGTCTCAGCACTGAATTTTTGAGACCTAAATTCCCTGTTTGCTCTCACAAAGGGGCAGATTCAGAGCGGGAGCAACATCTCGCAGTCATAAATGTAAATATATCCCAAAATACCCAACCTGCAAACTCTCCCTGCTCCCCACAGGCAGCCTGGCCCTGTTGGATGTGGGAGCATCCCAGAAGTGCTGATGGAAGTGACACCTGGAGACAAAGGAGATGGGAATCCCCCCCACTCCCTCCATGTGAGGGGTGAAGGCAGGAGCAGCTCATGCTGCCACCCCAGGAAAATTATCCCTGTTTTATCACTCCCAAGCAAATTATAAAGCTTTTAAAGCTCAACCTCCCTGTCTCCAACGGAACATTAAAAGCTGCAACAAGAACTGAGATGAATTAATGTCTGTCTTGCAGCCAGTTTGGATAATCACACACGAGGGTGGTGGAAAGGGCACACCCCAGGTTAGTTGGGTTAACAAACGTCTCTCTGCGGTAAAAATGTAAACTGGTAGTTTATAGAATGCAGGAGGAGTGATGCTGGTAAAGGATTTGCAGTAACCCCCTGGTAAAGCAGGGTCAGATCCAGGCAGTTCTCAGGGAAATGGTCGTTTCCTCCGCCTGCCAGTTTGGATTGGATGGACATTCCAAAAGGACCGAGACGCGGAGCAACGCCCTGAGATAACGGAGGAAATCCCTTTCAGCTTCGCAGAAACACATCCAGGGGGGAGATATCTTCCCCCAAAAAAGAAAACAAATCATGCAAAGACTTATCTTGTGTAATTGCACCGCTCACTTAAAAGCCTTTTCTTCCCAGTGGCGGCGAACAAATCTCTGGAAATGCCAGAAGAAAGAGATTGTTCATATAAACACATACATTTCCAGGGGAAGTTTACTCTTCCTATAGCCAGAGGATGTTTACTTTTTTGGGGGGGGAAAAAAAAAGAAAAAAGAGCATGTTAAAACCTTTCCTCCCTTCCACTCCATCACCGTTTCACTGGCGCTCGGGAGCAGACATTCCTCGTTCCAAGCACGGGGCAGTCGTGGTTGTGTATGCAAGGGAAAAATAAACACAGGCAATGGAAGGGATGAACAGAAAGGGCTGAGGGAGAGCTCAGAGGCTGGAAATTCCCTGGCTGGGGCAGGGGATGTGTCAGCTCGAAAAGGAGCCTGTGCAGATGAGCGGCGCGCTGCTCCTAAACATCCCGAGGACCACAGGCCGAGATCTCCCTCCCTCTGCCCGTGGAGCCCACAGGGAATGTGGCTGGAATGTTCAGAGAGCTGCCTGGCGCTGGGCATGCTCGCTCCTGGACTGCCCTGAGCGGGTTTTAGAGATCCAGAATCGATGGCAATGATTTTAAGTTGGGTTTAACACGGCCCTAATGAAGTTTAATGGAGGCCATTAGATAAATTGCAAGGCCCAGCTCCATCCATCAGTGCGCAGATAGATGGGCAGTGGGAATAAAGAATATCTCCTTATTTTTATGACCACTTAACAAGCTCCTGCAGTATTCAAATGAAAAAAAAAATACTGCTCCCATAACCAGGGGCAATTCCAGTTAACCAGTCAATCACACCTGGTTAAGTGCAGGGGGGAATGGGAAATACAAGCAGCAAAATCCGCACTGAGGATGAAATCAGGGAAAATAGGGAAAAGCTGCAGCTCTAATGCTTAGGGGGGGATTCCAAAAGCCTCTATTTTGGACAGGCTTAGCAAAAATGTTACCTGGAAGGTAATGGATAGGGATGGTGACAAAGAGGTTTTAATTAAGGTCTTGTTTGTGCAATAAGTGAAGAGGACAAGGATGGCCAAACTCCCAGGAATCCAGGTCCATCAGGCCCAAATAAACAGGTCACAACAGATCCTGAAGATCCCACACCCACCTGTGGTGGTGCAGGTGCTGACAAACACTGGACCATCCAGGAGCATCGGATGTTTGTGTGAGGAGATCCATCTGATTTTCGGGAGCACGGAAGCAGCTGTTCACAGGAAGAGCCACATCTCCACACTGCAGCTCTCCAACTCCAGGACCTCATCACACTGAGTTTTGAAGGCCTCCAAGGATGGACTTTCCACAGCTTCTCTGGGTTCCTGGAAGAGCAGAGAGAGGGAAGGGCTGAAAATTCACCCTTTGCTTGTCGTAGGCACCAAAACACCTTCTCAGGGGCACCTCTGGCTCTTCTGCTCCCAGAGCAAGGATTCCAGCAGGTCTGGGGATGGGGGAGGAGAACCCCAACGAGGCTTGGAGTTCAGATTTCAGGCAGAGGGTGGTGGTGACTGGGAAAGTTCCCTTCTGCCTCCTCCTGGCTCGGACATTCCTGCAGCTGCTGAGACTCTTCCTGGTGCTGCAGCCGAGGGGAAAACGCTGTCACCAAAAGCAGAGACTGGCAGAAACACAGAATGCCAGAATGGTTTGGGTTGGGGGGGACCTTAAAGATCACCTCATTCCATGGGCAGGGACACCTTCCACCAGCCCAGGTGGCTCCAAGCCCCGTCCAACCTGGCCTTGGACACTCCCAGGGATGGGG
>JAYRBT010000181.1:1630205-1641707 GCA_036023395.1 Myiotriccus ornatus
TGTGCTGTCCCTCCATCCCTTGTCCCCAGTCCCTCTCCAGCTCTCCTGGAGCCCCTTTAGGCCCTGCAAGGGGCTCTGAGATCTCTCCCCAGAGCCTTCTCTTCTCCAGGCTGGACCATCCCAGTTCTCTCAGCTTTTCCTCCATCCCTCTGATCATCCTGGTGTCCCCTCTGGACTTGCTCCACCAGCTCCATGTCCTTCCTGTGCTGGGAAGTCCAAAACCAAGTTAGAAAAGAGCATCTCAGGAAAAGCCACTCGTGCTCTTCAGGTTTCACCACCAAAACTGCTGCAGGTTCCCGGGCACAGACTGAGCTTCACTCGGCTGAACCAGAAAAAAAGGCTTTAAAATGAGGAATTAGGAATCATCCTGAGTGCATTCCTTCCCCTCCCTGAAAACGAGAGGAGGAATCTCTGAGGGAAGAATTTAATCAAAGCCAGCTGCTAATTACTTTCCTGACACCAGGGGAGAGGAATGTTGGCATCCCAAAGATCTGGGAGATTCTCGTTATTAATATTTGATAAATCTGTAATTGGATTGTTTGATTTTCTGCAGCCCCCTTTGAATAGAGGTAGAAACTTGATTGAAATGAGTCTTTACGAATTCAGGCCACAAACTTCAGGGGGTGATAACTCATAGATTGATTTGAGTATCTCCAAGTGCTCACCCTGGAGAGGAGAGGAACTGGGATTTGCCTCAGGACAAGTCAGTACAGACTGCTTGGAATCCAGGGGGCTTCCTGTTAGAGGAAATAAATTCTGTAAAGAGTTAAAGTTGAATTTCTCCAGCTTTTTTTTTTTTTTCCTGAAGTTCAGAGATTCAACATGAATATTTAATTTAAAAGCAAATGCCAATTAAGTGTGCTAACATGGAATTAATAAAATAGTTGGGTGGTGTGCAAAATGTTCTCGAGAAAGAGTCCAAAAATCAAAATTGCAATGTTATAGCTCCTTAATATATCATAGTGTTTGGAACTGGATATAATAATTTCCTCTTGATCCCCATCAAATAAAGCCAAATCTTTATTAAATGCAATAAGAACATTGTAGGCTGAATATTATGACCACAAAACGAATTTCTTGCTCTGATTTTGAACTATACAGTGATATATTGAAAGCTTTTATTATGATATCATTATATATGTTTTATATATTATTATATATTGAAACCTGGTTTATGCTAATAAAATTATAAATTATAAATTAAAACAAATGTCCAGAAGTATCTGGTTTATAAATAAAGTCCATTAAAGGTCACGTGCAGAGTCACCGAGGGATCTGAATGCCCGATCTTTTCTTCTGAACAGATTAAAGTTCCTTTTCCTTGACCAGCTTGGAACAGACAGCCAAGAAATGGAGAAAAAAAAAAAAAGAAGAAGAAATAAGAAAGAAGAGTCTTAATCCTGGTATTCTGAAGTGGTTTGTCAGTGTTTCCCCACTAGTGCAGCAAAACAGCTCTTTTATATGAGCTTTAAAGCAGATTTGGGAGCGGGCACCTCTCCCCCCCGATATTTTTAATTCAGCATTTAAACATTGCATTGGCATGCACAGCACTCCCCACATACAGAGCTCGTGACTCAGATGAAATCACAATACTGGGCGCACCACAAAAAAGGTACAGTGAGAACAATGCCCAGCCTTAAGCTGCCCACAAAGCTTCTCCTTTCCCTTTCCAGGAGCCGTGAAAAGGAGAAAGAGGGGGTGGCTGGCGCTGGGCAAACAGAAGACACCGGACTCGAAGACAAAGAGGAGGAGGTTGTTCAGCAGGAGTGTCTGTGGGGGCTGCTCTGGACTCAACGGCAGAAAATCCATGGATGGTTTTGCTGGAAAAGCTGAAAAGATGTGGGGGGTGAGGAGTCATTTGGGAGAGACAGAGTTCCGAAATGGTTTGGGCTGGAAGGGATCTTGAAATCATCCCATTCCACCCCTTGCCGTGGGCAGGGACACCTTCCACCAGCCCCGTCCAGCCTGGCCTGGGACACTTCCAGGGATCCAGGATTCCATCCTCCTGTGGGATGATGGCAAAGGTGTTTGAAGGGATGATGAAAAAGAAGGAGCTAATTTGTCCTCTCCTACAAATGCACTTCAGGCCAGAGCGGGACAAACGTGTCGTGTTCCAGGTGACATTAAACAAAACACAAAGGATGGCAATTTGAACCGAGGTTATTTACTGGAAAACCAGGAGAACTGTGGAAAAAACACGGGGCAGGAGCTCTCCACGTGCACAGGGATGAGCGCTCTGGCCGAGCCCCACTGACTGTGTGTGTATTCAACACATACTTCGTGGATAACAAGCAGCAATTAACAGCAAGTACAGAAATTAACAGAAGGGACCCCCAGGACCATCCAGTCCAGCCCTTGGTGCTGCACAGACACCCCAGCAATCCCCCCTGTCCCTCAGGGCATCATCCCAACCCTCCTGGAGCTCTGGCAGCCTCGGGGCTGTGCCCACTGCCCTGGGGAGCCTGGGCAGTGCCTTTCTCCCCCACCCCCAAAAAAAAAAAAAACACAGAAGGGAAAAAAAAAAAGCAATCAACAACAAAAGCCATCGAAGGTTTTTATTCTTATACGGTACAACAGTTCTCCGAGGTCTCGCCTCCGAGCCCTGGTGCTGTGGCAGCGGCGACACCGATGCTCCGCATTCCCAGGGATGCCCCGCGAACCGCAGCGGTGGAAACGCTCCCCTCTTCATTCCCTCCACGGCAAACCCCCTTTCCTCCGCATTCGCCAGGAGAAAAATACCCTTTTCCTCCCCATTTTCCACTTCAATGTCCCGCCTAGAGGATGGGGGGGGGGGGGAGCCCTGAGCGCGGTTGGCGCTCCGTGACCGCCCCCTGGTGCCCCCGGCGGGTATTGCAGCGCCGCGCCCGCCGAGCCGCCACCGCTGCGCCCGCGGGCGCCCTTCGCCGCGCCACGGCACGGGATAACACCGGCCTGAGGCCGCCCCGAGGGGCCGCCGCGGCCCCACCGCGACCGGCCCCGGCCCGGCCCCGGCCCGTTCTCATCCCGGCCCCGCCGCCATCGCCGCCTCTCCCCTCAGCGCCTCATCCTCAGCCCCGAGCAACCGAGCGCCGAGCGGCCGATTCCGGCTGGTTCTGCGCCCGCCTCGAATCGAGGTGTGGGCGGCTCGGCTAGCCCGGGCTGGCAGCGCGCGGCGCGAGCGCGGCGGGGGCGGGCGGGCGGCGCCATTTTGCAGGAAGAGGTGAGAGGGGCCGGGGGTGCTCCGGGATCGTTCCCAGATTCTCTTTTCCCTGAACTGATTCCCTTTTCCCTGCGCTCTTCCACCTTCTTGTCGTCCGTCCCCGGTAGCCCCGGCCCTGGGACACCGGGCGCCGCTGCCGGGGGAGCGCGGGGGCGGCCCTGAGGGGGGATCGGCCGTGAGGGGGGTCCGGGGCGGCGGAGTCCAGCGCCTTCCCCTCCCCTTCCTTTTCCCTTGCCCTTCCTTTTCCCTTTCCCTTTCCTCTCCCTTCTGTTCCCTCTTCCTTCCTCTCTTCTTCTTTTCCAGGGGCATCCGGGCCTGTCGGTGAGAGGAGAGCGGCGTCTGCCATGGCCAATGTGAGCGAGGGCGATTTCCGCGGGTATCACGGGGATGGGCCGGCTGAGGGTTACATGGAGTCACACACGGGTTTGGGGTGGGAGGCACATCAAGATCGTCCAGTCCCACCCCCTGCCCTGGGCAGGGACACCTTCCACCAGCCCAGGTCGCTCCAAGCCCCGTCCAACCTGGCCTTGGACACTTCCAGGGATCCAGGGGCAGCCACAGCAGAATAAAACCCCCTTTCTTGGTTGATTCTGGCCACGGAGCCATGAATAATTCAGTGCTGTCAGCGGTGTTTTCTCGCTCGTGTCGTGCCAGGTGTGTCAGTATTTGCACGAGTGAGCTCAGGCACAGCTGTAATTAATGGCATCTCCATCTTAAGTGAGCCTGATTATAAGGGGGAAAAAAAAGCTCTTTTTTTTGTAATTACGTGTCAGCTGGAAGTGTTTACATTTGTTTATAACACAGTCATTACGCAGAAATTAATTTCAGGAGTCGTTTTACATAACAGAGGAAAAAAAAAGAACTTAAGTGGCGTCAGATTTTTGTTGTGTTAAAGGAACCTTTTAAACCTCTGTTATAACTAAACACTTTAAGGCTTTAAATAATTCATTCAAATCGTAAATTAAATGCTTCTCGAAGCATTTGAGTCTTTGTGGTGTTGGCAGAACTTATTTTATATTTACACAGAGGTGGTGTGGAAGAAATTGGTGCTTTTATTGCCTTAAGTGCTGATTCTTTAAATACAGTTTTTATATTAAACATACAAATAGCACCATTTACTCCCTTCTTTTGAAGTAACAGAAATATTTAGTGGTAAACAGATGCATAAATATTTATGGAATCAAAGCTGCAGCACTTAAGGAAAATCCCTTTTGTGTCATTTTCTCAAAATAATTTCTCTCCCTCACCTGGAAAATAGAATTTTACAGAAAAAACACACCCTGTGGTAGGTGATTTTTAATTTTTCCAGTAATACGTGCAAAATTTGTGCCATTTTGTCAAATAGCAGCAGTTTTGTGCTGGAGTTTAATCTTCATTTTTAAAAATTACACTCCTAACTCTCCATCTGGAGTGTTTGGTTGGTTATTTTTCTGTTCTGAGTGTGGAAATGCAGCTTGAAAGTTGTCAGTGTGTTTCTAAAGCAGAAAAACTAGGTCAGAATTCTCTGTTTAATGGCACCACCTGGATATTTCTTCTTAAAAAAAACCAAAACAACCATGAAAAAACAATAACAGATGCTGGTGTTACTTCTCAAAGTATTGTCATTAGGCTTCAAAGTTAATTCTGAAAATGAACAGTTAACTAATGTTGAAAATTCACAATAATTAACAGTATTTCTAAATACTTCTGGTAAGCACCCCCATGGTGGAGGTGTGATAATCCTGGAAACAGTGACAGGCATGGAAATAATCATGGAAACAACCCCCATCCATAATTCACTTTAAGCTGGGGGCTTTCAGTGCTGCTATTTCAAGTTGTCAGGAGGACACAAGGAGTGTGTTTTTATTTTGAAGGCTTTTACTAGGAAAATATAAAACCAATAATCCAATACTTGTAAAACTCTGTGCTGCAGTTGATCATCATTAAAGCACTAATGGAATTCTGGAGTGAGGATTTCTTTGTGACCCCCAGGGCTGGGTTAACTCTGATTTTTTTTGGGGGGGAGCAGTTTATAATTGTCCTTTTGTTTTTGTCTCCTCAGGTGCTCTGTAACAGAGCCAGATTGGTCACCTACCTGCCAGGCTTTTATTCCTTAGTCAAAAGAGTTGTAAATCCCAAGGCTTTTTCCACAGCAGGCTCCTCTGGCTCAGATGAGCCTCACGTGGCTGCTGCACCTCCTGATTTATGTAAGAAAAGGCCAATTCCTTCCCTTTGAACCCGTGTGCTGTCAGAACTTTGCACTCCAGAGACGTTTCTGGGGGTGCTTTTCATGGCAGGGCCCTGATTTGGGCCTTGGGATTACTCTGGGAGGAAATATTTGGGGGGGGGAGGGGGTTTCATTGGGTGTTTCCCATTTTTTTTTGGCTGTGGTGACTAAAGCAAGGCCTTGGCTCCTGCAGGTCCAAGGACTGTGTGGCCAGATGAAGTGATGGGTCCCTTTGGACCTCAGGATCAGAGATTCCAGCTGCCTGGAAACATTGGCTTTGACTGTCACCTCAATGGCACCGATTCCCAGAGGAAACACCAAGTTTCCAAGAGTCTCCCTGATATTTTAGCGGAGCCTTCAGTGAGTGAAAGGCATGAATTTGTAATGGCACAGTTCATCAATGAGTTCCAGGTAAGAACAGACTCCTGTGTTGTCCCACAGGAACAGAACTCATCCCTCCTGAAAAATTACAGTCTGGATTTTCCTGATGGATTTTCAGCTGGACTGAGCAAGAGGTTACACAGAACCAGTATCAAGTTTTTTTGTTCTGGGGATATGGGAGAGCTTCAGCCTCAAAAATTTTAGTAGAAAGAATTGCTTCATTGCTGTTTGAAATAGTATTTTAGATGTGCCTTAATTCTGTGGATATGGGAGAACTTCAGTTTCTAAACTTCAGGTAGGAAAAAAGTTCAGGATGTGTTTTAAAATACCATTTTGAGTGACTAAATTCTATGGATTTGGGAGAAGAGCTTCAGTTTCAGAGCTTTTAGTTGAAAAATATTTCAGGGTGTGTTTTGAAACAGCATTTTGAGTGAATTCTGTGGATATGGGAGGACTTTCAAAAATTTTAGCAGAAAGAAATACTTCATTGGTGTTTGAAATAGCATTTTAGAAGGGACTTAATTCTGTGTGTAAGGGAGAGCTTCAGTTTCCAGAATTTTAGCAGAAATATTTAACTGCTAATTGAAGGAGCATTTTAGATGTGATTTAATTCTGTGGATGTGGCAGAACTTCAGTTTCAGAACTTTTAGTTTAAAATACTTCAGGGTGTGTTTTCAAATACCATTTTTGATGTGAATTATATAGATATGAAAGGATTTCAATTTCAAAGCTTCAGGTAGAAAGAAATATTTCATTGCTATTGGAAATAGTATTTTAGAAGTGACTCAATTATGTGGATATGGCAAAAAAATTGCTTTTAAAACTTGCTGTTTGCCAAGTCTTGTCACCATTTAATAAATAGAGCTGCTCATTGGGGTAGTGGTTTTTGTGAATGAATTGTGCCCCAAAGTGGGCAGAAAACATCAGCTTCTGCTTCCAGCTCCTGGGGATCCTGTTTTTCCTAAAACCCATCGGAAAATTCTGGTCTAGTTCATTTAGTTAATTATAATAATTTAGTTCCTCTGGTTCCTGAGTGCAAACCAGGTGCACTGGATGTATCTCTGCTTTTAGTGAGAAAATCATAAAATCGGGTGATGTCTGCAATCTGTAAATTACTGTTGTATTAAAGAATTAAAGCCATTGTTTCAGAGTGTTAGTTAATACAAATTACAATAGTTAATAGTTAATACAAATTAACAAGAATTTCTGTACTGGTTCTGCTTAGAGATAACACAGTTCCACTAAAACATAAAAATACAACATTTCTCTGTAGGTTTAAGTAAAACTAATAATCAATTTCACTTTTAATATTTGAAAAACATTAAACCTGATTGCAGATCATCTTTGTGTGGAACAAATATATCTGGATGTTTAATCACCAGAACGGTGTACAAAGTTATCCCTGTGATCATATTAAACCGAGAAAGCTGCACTTTTCCTTTTTTATTTTCAGGGTGCTGATGCTCCACAGAAGCAGCAAATAAATAATGCTGAAACCTACTTTGAAAATGCCAAGGTGGAATGTGCAGTCCAGGCTTGTCCTGAGCTCCTACGGAAAGGTGAGGGTTCACTTTCATTTGTAGAAATCACAATTTAAAAAAAAAAAAATTAAAAAAAAAATTTTTATTTTTATTCTTAAAAAAAATAAAATTAAGTAAATGCTCTGTCATTGATGCCACAGGATGTAGGATAGAAAAGGGTCATCCAGAGTTACTATTTTGCCAAAAAACATACCATATAATAAACCCCAAACCTTTTGCTGTTGACAATATTTAGTATTTCATAGAAAATTCTGTGCCATTTATATTTCAGATCAGCTGGGGCAGGGAACAACTTTCAGCTCCTGCTTTAGTGTCAAGTAGATTCTGGAGCTAATTCACTATCCAAAAACCAGTTACCAAATGTTTTGGCAACAATAAAATAGCAAATGGAAATCGTGACATTTCACTGTATCTTTAATCAGCTCAAGAAGGAAACCATTGAAATGAAATTGGAATAAAACCTAATTTATGAAGTGATGAGGCTGAAATCCGGCTGAAGGTGGTCCGTAATTTGTCTAAACCAGAAGGAAACACGAGGCAAATGCAGGACCAGAGCCTAACCTGGCGGTTTCTCTTCCTGCAGACTTTGAATCCATGTTCCCAGAGGTGAGTCCCAACCGCCTGACCGTGTTAACCGTCACCCAGAAGACTAAAAACGACATGACTGTGTGGAGCCAGGAAGTGGAGGATGAGAGAGAGATGCTCTTAGAAAATGTGAGTACCTGACCCCAGCAGCAGCTTCTTTTGCTTTGGAAATTACTCTTTTATGAGCTATCTGGGTTCATTTCTAGCTCTGATAGTAATATATTATGTTTTTAGAGCATTTCGGGGCTATTCCTGTGTTCTCTTGCTGTTAAGATGGAGATGATTTTTTGCAGGTTTATAGCTTTTTAACTACTTTATGTGAAGCATCTCCTTAGAATTATTAAATTCATTATAGTGGAGTGAGTCAAAAATAGGCTGAAATGCCACAAAGATTACTAAAGAAGTTGTCCTGATCCAGTCAAAGGGCAGAAACTGTTTTCTCCCCTTAGTTCAGCTTCAGTACAATATATTTTGTTGGGTTTCGCTGCTGTCTTTGCTTTCCTGTGATTTAATTAAGATTCCAGTACAAAGCCTGTGGCCTTACTGGTAAAAGGTGCAAAAAACCACCAATTGCTCTGGTGTTTTTGTTCTTTCTATTCTGATAATGGACATTATTAATTCTTTTAATCTGTTATATTTACATTTATTTCATCTTAACCATCCTCACGAACTTTGCCTTGCTCTGTTGCCACTAGAGGGCTCTGCAAATCACTTTATTTCCCATTTTTCGGGAATTTTGTGTCTTCCCCCAGCAAGTGTCGCTGTTCACTGCTGCCATTCTCCCTTGGCACCTCAAAATACAACATTTCTATCTAATATTTGTCATCATTCTTCCAAAATCACCCTGTGGGATTTTTATCTGCGTAGCAAGTGTCGTATTTATATCTAAAATTAATCTGGCCATGTCTTTTCCATCCTGTAAATGCAAGTGTGGCCCCTCTAAAGCAGTGGCAGAAAAAAAAGGAAGCAACAATCTGAAGGATCAACACAAAGATTACACACCAATTAAAATTCCCTTCATTTCAGTGTGTTCTTCTCTTTGAATTATTTCTGGTCTGTTGGTCTTTGGCTTTGTAATCTGGTCTAATTATATGTTAATTGGCATCTTTCTTCCTCGTGCACCTCCCTGTCAGGTCTAATCCAGTCATTGCTGGGGTGTGAGGATGTTGGCTGTAACCTCCCAGCCCAGAGGTTACAAACAGCACAATTCACAGGGAGTTGGGATGTTTTCTTGGGAGATTTTCCCCTTAAAAATATTTCATATGAGTGGCCTGTGCTAAAGAAACGAGGCTCATGTGCAGCCAAATCTAAATTTTTCCAGTAGTGCCTCTCAAGTGTTTTTATTAAGTGGTTGCTGAGGGGTTGGTACAACACCAGATGATGTTCTGGGTCAGAAATTTAATGTCTAAAATGCTGTTTTCAGGTGGTTTGATTTTACTGGGGACTTACAGTTGAGACATAGTTAATCATCAGAGCTATCAAACCTCAAAATAACAGAAGAATTTACTGGGAAGGGTAAAATTCCCTTATTTTGGACCCTTAAGAAGCTGAGTAACTATAACACTTCTATAAATTTGAAACCTTGAGCTGCTGAGGGCCATAATTGGGAAGAACAATCCATTTTTTAGAACAGAAAGTAAATAAAGGATTTATTTAGAATAAATACATTGAATAAAGTTAGAAATGCTTCTTGTTTTATGAGATCAGGGATATGTGTAACAAAAACCTCATTTGATATCCTTATTTTCCCATTTTTTTCCCCCCTTTCAGTTTGTTAATGGTGCCAAGGAAATCTGCTATGCAATTTCTTCTGAGGGCTACTGGGCTGATTTCATTGATCCATCCTCAGGACTGGCAGTAAGTGTGGAATTCTTCTTCTGTGTGGGTTAAATCCAACTTTTTCCAAGTGGCCCAAAAGGATAATTCCTTTAATAAATCGAGATAGTAACCCTGAGCCATTCCCAAAGTGTTTGCAGTTGGCACTTTGAGGAAACAAAGTTGGATTTTAGAGAACTGGAGTTTTTATGTCCTTCCCCCCCAAAAAAAAAGCTTTTGCTCACTGCACAAGAAGCTGGTTGTGCCCTGCCAAGGTAACTTGGTAAGCCTGACACCTGTTTGTGTGGATGGAGGGTTTAAAAAGCCTCTTTGCAGCAGAAAAAAAATGAATAATTGTTCCTGTCAAACAGTGTGGGCATTGATTGTGAGCTCACACAGCTCGCTGGAGGAGCTGAGTGTGTTACCAAGACATCTATGAAACAGAATCTTAACATTTACAGGAGAGGGTGGAGAAAACCTCTATCAAAGCAAGAAATCTGTGTATTTTTGCCTGAGAACTGTTAAAACCATATCCCAGTTCAACGTGACCGTGGCAAAGCTCAGTTTAGTGGGGTTTTATTTAAAAACACTATGAAAGGCAGGGATTTAAGGAGTCTGTGCACATCATAAACATCCCCTGTTAAACCTGTCTGTAAACAGCCTTAATAGGGGATGTTTATAAGGTGAACAGGCAGTTAAGGTGCGTGTAGGGCTTAAAAACTTCCCAGAAATTCCATGCATTTAAGGAATAGTCAGGGATTGATGGAAATAAGGTTCTGAGCAGCCAGTTCAGTGATATTGCTGATTAGCAGGACAAGTCAGAAGCTTCCTCCTGAGGTAAAATCTGAAATACCTGTTTCCAATTCCAATTTGAGCCCATTTTTGCTCTTCAAAGCAACTTTTTTTTTTTTGTTTGCAGAGGAAGCGTTGAAAAGGTACATTTCTGATTTTTCTTTTTTGCAGTTTCACAGAGAGTTTTATTCTTAGTACAGGTCTTATTTTTGCTGTTTCACAGGGGGCTTCTGTCCTTAATCCCTGTAGAAGTATCAGAAGCTTTCCAAAGCCTGTGAGGTTTTTCTGGGTGTGAGTGATGAGACTTCAAATGCACTTCAGTGCCAAAGGAAAGCCTTAAAAATGTGGTACCAATATCCCCAGAGCTGCTCTGCTTAATTTCCCCTTGAGATTTTAAGTAAAAATATACATCAAATTTCCTCCAACAGATGTAACTTACTCCTAGGCTTAGGTTTTGTTTAGCAAGGGGAAGTTCTGACGTGAAAAATTCTCTTCTTGTTTCGCTTTTGACATGGAAGATTCTCCTTTTTTCACTTCCGATGTGAAAAATTCTTTTATAGTTCTGGGGTGAAAAATCTTCCTTTTTTCAGTCCTGGGGTGCAAAATCCTCCTTTTTTCAGTTCTGGGGCGAAAAATCCTCCTTTTTTCAGTTCTGAGGCAAAAAATCCTCCTTTTTTCCAGTTCTGGGGCGAAAAATCCTCGTTTTTTCAGTTCTGGGGCGAAAAATCCTCCTTTTTTTCAGTTCTGGGGTGAAAAATCCTCCTTTTTTCAGTTCTGGGGTGCAAAATTCTCCTTTTTTCAGTTCTGGGGTGCAAAATTCTCCTTTTTTCAGTTCTGGGGTGCAAAATTCTCCTTTTTTTCAGTTCTGGGGCGAAAAATCCTCCTTTTTTCCAGTTCTGGGGTGCAAAATCCTCCTTTTTTCAGTTCTGGGGTGCAAAATTCTCCTTTTTTAAGTTCTGGGGTGCAAAATTCTCCTTTTTTAA
>JAYRBT010000181.1:1659399-1673112 GCA_036023395.1 Myiotriccus ornatus
CCAGCTGAACACACCAAGTGCCCTCAGTGTCCTCACACGGCTCCAAATCCAGGCCCTTCCCCATCCTCATTGCCCTCCTTTGGATGTTCCCCTGAGCCTTCCACTGCCCTCCCATGGGCCAGTCAGTGGTGTTCATAAATTACAAACAATTAATTTAAATCAATTAAGTGAATCAAATTAAAATAAAGAAATAAAATTAATTAAGTTACATGAACAAATTACAAATTATTAAAAAGTTATTTGGCATCGACACCGCCTGGGAAAAGGACGTGGACAAACCCTCTCCTGGCTGGAGAGCTGCAAACAGGAGCCAAGGACAAGGGTGGGCGACTTTGCCACTGTTTACAACTTAAACAGTCAGAGACTGGTTGGCAAAAACCTCAGTAGGATGTTGATAAAGTCACGAGAGACTTGCTGTGACAGGATTTAACAGAGGTTAGGGAGTAACAGAAAACTGCAGGATTAGACCAGGAAGAGAGGAAACAGAGTAGGTGGAGATCCAGTGGGATATCTGGGAGAGTGGTGGTGGGTCCCGCAGCCACACTCCAACCCAGCTCCAGCCCTGGCTCACACCCTTGCCCAGTGTGCAAACCAGGAGCTCCTCATCACTTCCCACGAATCTCAGGGAAGCTGAGGAGCTCCAGCTGCTGCAGGGGGGCTCTGCTAATAACCCAAAGTGCCCACTGCTTTCTCCTCATCCGCGCTCCAAAGGGTCCTATTCCCTCTGCGATGCCGCTGACCAACAATGCAACGTATTTTTTCCCACGTTCCTGACTGATGGGAACTCATTTAAGCAGAAACAAAGACCCACCGTGGTACCACCTGTGAAACCACCCCCAGAACAGCTTTCAGGAACATCCAAATCCCTGCATCCAAGCTGTGGGGAGCCATCTGGGAGCAGACAACGCGAATACAACATTAAATACACAGCTCAGATTATTATAAATCCTTCAAAATTATGAAAGTGCCTCAAAAAACCGAACGGGACAGGAAAATCCCGAGAGGATGTGGCTGCCGAGCCAGGCAGGAGCCACTGGTTTCCCCTGGAATCCATCCATAACACACAGGGTTGGGATTTTTCTTCCCACCCAGACTGACCAAGAGATCTGCAATACCCAGGTATTTCCTAAGCACCTTTGAATATGTGCTAACCCTTCTTTAACAAATATTTTTTGTTGATTGTTTTCCCAGGAAAGATGTGCCAGGGGTGGGGACCTTCCACCTCTGCCTCCAAATGTTTGTCTCACAGCAGAGACCACACAGGCCCAGCAGCACAGAGGCCACCAGGGAGGGTTGTCATTGTCCTTGCTCTGGTGTGCCAACAGCTCTTTTATTAAAACACGGTGGAATCCACAAAAATAGCGAGGGGAACAGATAATGCACAACGTGGGGCATCAAACCTTGTTGTTTTAACCTTCTCAGAGAAGGAAATGCCAGTTTTCCCTGGGTTTACTCCACAGATGCCTATCAGCCAGGGGAAAATGAAAGCCTGATTGGAAGCAGACAGGAAGTAAAACAAACCTCTCCCAGCCCTGTGGAAGATGAAAGAAACGGGTCCAGCAGCTCCACGTGGGGTCTGGAGGGAAAGCTCACAGCAAAGCCACTTGGAGCCCACCCGAGTGAGGGAGCTCATGGATTTGGGACTGAATTGCCCTGCATTTTTGAGTTCCTCGTGGATCCACACGGACCTGGAGCTGAGCTGGCCAATGCTGACATGGCCCTGATGCTCCTGAGCTGAGGACAAGAGGAGCCATCAGCTGTATGAGCAGCAGCACTGGGTAGACAAGTTCCACTCCAGTAGATTTCACTTCCAGAACATGGATCTGTGCATAACACAAGTCTCATGGATGTTTTTGGACTCCATCTCCACACACAAATCAGCCTCTCTGCTCGTAGCTCAACCAGAACCACTCAACCCAACACGTGGAATTTGCTTAACATTCACACCCTTAAGATAACAAAGGTTTGGAGGAGACAGGGATCTTTGGATTATTTCTTTTTATCCCAAACAACACAAGGCAGATTTTACAAGCCCCCACTATTCGTTTCCAGACAGCAGCAGCTTGCAGTGCAAACGTGGGTTTGCAGCTGCAACCCTGAGCTACGGCCCCAAAAAACTGGGATTCACATCCCAGAGAGAGGAGCTCCTTCACATCCCAAAGAGAGGAGCTCATCACAGCTCAGTGCTAATCAGCAACCAGTGATTAACACATGCTATCAACACAAAGGACAAACAGAGCCCCACAACCATTAAGGTTGGAAAAGACCTCCAAGATCAACCGCTGTATTTCAACCAATATTTTAAGTTCAAACATAACAAGGCGGAAATAACGCCGTGAATTCCTCCCAAGTGCGACAAGACACGAATTTGTTGGGTTTGCTCATCCCAGCCACAGAAAGCTTTTGTCTCTGCAGAGCTGATCAAAGCCTTCCAGCTGAGGACGCCGGTTCTGCCTCTCTCGCACACGCTCCCTTCTGTGGGACCGACTGCTGATTCAGCCCATCTCCAAGCCCTGTTAGCACTTGCCTGCTCATCAGATTCAGAGGACAAGTGGCTGTCAGTCCTGCCTGAAAGGGTGGCAGAAATCCTCCAGCTGCTCTCTAAAAATACTGGGTGCCTCTCGTAATTGCGAAGAGCTTAATTGCCGCCACCACTTCTAATGAGAAAGAGCCGGGAATGAATACGGAGAATTCACTTCCCATCTCTATTTTGTATGTCTGGAACATTTAATTACAGGCAGAGAATTCAGGCTGAAAACTCTCCGGGTTACAAAATGATCCAGGGCAAAGCCAGCAGGGCCAATATTTTGAATTATGGCACTCGGTGAAGTAGAAAGTCCTTAGTGACAAAACATCTCCCCCCCTGCTCATTCCACACACACAGAGGTAGCATAAAAATAGGTATTTCTGTTTAACTACTGTCAGAAACCCAAATACTCAGTATTTCATGAATATTTTGACACAGGGGTTCACATAGTTCTCTCTTTCTTGGGGGTGAAACACAGGTACAAACACGGGACATCCACCCGAGAAAACATTCACTGACGTTTAAGCCGATAACAACATTTCACAGAGAGTGGAACAGCAGGAATACTTTTAATAAAAGGAAATATAACCCCCAAAAAATAATCAATAATTACTGTTCAGCACACTCATCCTCCCCGGGTTTTCCACCCGTGCATAAGAATAAAATCTAATTACTTTTAAAGGAATAGATAATATATATGGATATAGATAAATGGATGTACAAATAGATATAAATGTGTGTGTGTATATATATATATATGGATGCACTGTCTTAAAACCTGAAGACATTTGACCAAAAAAAATGGGTTTAGTTCCCAAAATGGTATTTTCCTACAATTCAGGATTCTCCTCAGGAAGCTTCCAAGCCCTCAGAAGCCTCACCAAGGGCACGACGACGTTTTCTTCTGCTCACAAGCCCCCTTTTAGTTCACGACTCTTCCCCAAAAGTGCCAAACTTCACAGAAAACTAGTTTTTCAAGGAATTCTTGGTGCTGGATCAGCTACTCCAGGGCTCAACCTCTGCTGGCAGAGCCTCTCCGGGGCACGGATTTTTTTCCTTCTGAATTAATCCCGGCTCCTTTCCCAGCCTCGTGGAACCCGCTCTGAACCCGACGCTGGGGCTGCAGCTTGGGGGCCACATCACATGGCATTTAGATCATACAGTCTCTTTGTGAAAGGTCCTGGGCACTGACACAGAAATCCCGGTTGAACTCCATCTTTTCCAGCTTCCCCGGCACCTCTCAGTCGGAAAGGCATCCCCACGCCGGGATTACTCCCTTCCTGCCCTTTGCCCCGCCACGGCGCTGTGGAAATGAACCACTCAAGGCCCCCGAGCAGAGCCCCGTTGCCCATTTGTCAGGTCTCATTAGGGAGGTGACATCTCGTCCTCGTTGTCACCAGCGCTGGGACAATGGAAGGTCCCCATCCCGCAAGGAGGGCCGGGGAGCCCTCGGAGCAGAGGCGCTGCCGGATGGATGTCACACTGCCAGTCTGGGGGAGAAGTGTTTGATGGAGGAGACAGTTATTTTTAAGGATGTTGTTTGCCCCTCCTGTCCCTCTCACAAGCTCGGCAGATGCCTCCTAACTGACCGTGACTGAAGCCCGCGAGCTGGGCCACTGCCAGCTGCAAGTCTGCAGGAAATACAGCATTTCTGGGGGAAAAAAGTAAAAAAAAAAAAAAAAAAAAAAAAGATAACTCAGACACCAAATCTTCCCATATAAACACTTGGACAAAGCCAGGCATGAAGGAATTCCCAGTTCATGAGCATTTCTGTGGTTCTCTCCATGAAAGTGCAGCACAGGCTGCGGTGGGCAGTGTCCCTCCACCTCCCTGCCGTGGGAGATGGAGCATTTCCCTGCTCTCCCTGGGCATCTAATGCCATAGGAGGTTGATGATCCTGCTGAAATCTCACCTCAGCCTTCCTCCTACATCTCCTTCTTGCTGTCTAGGCCACCCTCCAAGTATCTACGAGGTTCCTACCTCGTTCCATCTCACCATTTTCGCTTCTGGAAGAGCCTCCCCCTCAGAACGCCCCAAAGCAACGCCTCCCTCGGCTAAACAAACCGGCAGGAGCAAGTAGAAGTTCCCTCCCAGCGGGACTCATCAGCCCTAAAGCAGCAGGCACAGCACGTCCAAGCAGCAACATCTGTGAGAACCTGCAGAGACCCCGGCGCGAGTAATTTGCCCTCGCGGATTCCGCTGCGCGGGGTCGGCTGGGCCGTCCCCGCGCTGCGTTGGGATGGTCATTCACCAGGGAGAAAGAAATGAAGCCACAGGGACCTACAAGCAGCGGGGCAAGGGCTGGAAGATCTGCTCCTGGATGCAGGGCCTACCCAACAGGAATTGCTCCTCGTGCCCAACCCCAGCGGGACTTTCCCGAGTAACGTCAGGATTAACTCAGCAGATCTTGCTTCCGGTTCACACAGAGCTGCAGGTTGGAGTTTCCACGACTGAGTCGACGACATTTGGATTCATTTGCATCTCTCCACTGCTTCGGAATCCAAGCCCAGCTCTCTGCCTGTGTCACGTCATCACTGTCCAGAGGCAAATCGGAATGGCCATGGAACATCTCCCATCTGCCGGCTGTGGATCCCAGACAACAATCCCAGAGACTACTTGCAGCTTCTCCAGCTCTAATTGTAGTTTTCCCTGTTCTCCTCTGTCCCACTTAACCTTTTTCCTACTTTTTTTTTTTTTAATTTTTACCTGTTCTGTTCATTTTCTTGGTTCCCACCCCACACGTCAGAAAGGTTTTGAATGAAAACTTTTATTCCTGTTATTGTCTTCAAATCCAGCTTCTTTCCACATGCCACTTAGAGGCTTTTCCTTGCACTTTTTTTCCCCTGGGAACGGTCAAACGTGTCTCCTGAGACCTTGGGACACAGGGAAGCACATCCAGTTTGGATCTCAGGAACCTCTCGCGAAGGGCTGTGCTGCCTCTCCTCGATTACAGCAAGCAAGAGTAATTAAACAATCAAACACAATTAGTGCCCAAATTACTCCCAGAAATCTAATCGCCTTGCTGCTAATTACCCAGCCTGCAGTTCATTGAGCTAAAAGCCCATGTCCTGGGCGAGTGAAGGGGGGACAATATGTTCCCTCGCACGCCGCCTTCCCTCAGACGCAATTTAATCTTTACCAGCATGTGATTCCAAGATTATTTTCCCCAGCAGCACGTGGCTTCTGTTTTCAGCCTGAAATACTTCTCTTTCCAACCTGAATTACTTCTCTTTCCAACCTGAATTACTTCTCTTTCCAGTAGCAAAGAAACCCTTTTCTTAGGTCTCGTACAAACCCCTCGTCTTTTCTACGAGTTGGGGTAAAATGTCACTTCTATTCACGTGCCCTCGGGACAGTTGGGCTTCAGATAAACACAGAGGGGAGGTGGAACAGAGATGTTTCACCTGAGTAGTTCAGATAATTCATATTTGGCATAAATTAAGGGAAAAAATTGACTTAAAATCAGCCAGGGCATGATGTTCGTATCAGAAACTACAATTTATGCAAATTAGTTGTCCATCTGAGGAGATATTCCAAGTTAGGCATAATTCATTCCCATTTCACCCCAAAAATTACACATAGTGGTGCAGGCACACCACTATTTTTACTTTTAAATTACACAGAATATTCAAACCCCTGACCATAAACACTTCTGAATCCGAAGAAAGGTGGAGGTGGACGATCTAAGAAATCATTTCAAGACCTATCCCCCAGGATTTCACACTCTTATCTCATAGAGGCAGCAGGGGTAGCAATCCCTGAACTCAGTGGGGCAGGGAAGATCGGGATTTGGCTCAGTTTGGGAATTCTGGAAGGCAGGAACCACCCCTCTTGTGTCCCACAGCACATGGAGTGACCTCAGCGCACGGGGAGCCCCCAGACAGCCCGGCTCCACCAGCCAGAGGAGAAGGAAACCATGCGGGATCCCTGAGAATCCAGGGATTTCCCTGCTAATAAGAAGCCAAAAGCCCCAATCACTGAGTTCCATTAGAGAAGGGGTGTGTGTGTGTGTTAAATTATTTCCTAAATAAACATTTATGTTCACAGGGGCAACTAAAAGGGCTCCTCTTCCCGAGGCAGGGATGTGGATCCCACAGTGCCTACGGCTCCTTTCTGCTCCCAGGGGAAAATCCTGGAGCAAAGGAGGCAGGGGAACACCCAGGGCAGGATATTTCAGGACAGGGAGGCTGTGACTGCTGGTCCAGGGGTGGTGGCCCTGCCATGAGCAGAGGGCAAGGTGGTGATGCTCTCCTAGGGGAAAGTAAAACGAGGTCCAAGATCCTGAGCACTGAGGTAAATTTTGGTGAAGCTCGATTGGGATCACCCCACACCATCTTTCCTGCTTTTGTTTAAACCAAGAAGCAAGAGCATTCCAGTAATTAGGAAAAAGGGAAAGAACTGCAGCGTGTTACCAAATAAAACAAAGAGATGCCAAAGAGAAGTGAAATCAAAGAAAACAGGAGAACACGTCCCATGTTTACGATCAGAGGGCCGGAAAATGATCTAATCTGCAACCAAGACATGAAACTTGTCAAGAAAACACTTTTCTAGTCTATGTTCCACTTGGAACATACACATAAACAGCATTTTGAGAGGAATGAGATGATCCTCCGGGGCTTTTCAGGATGTATTTTTATGACCTCCAGAAAACTGGGACAACCTTGAGACCAGGAGGATCTTCAGCACAAACTCAGTATTTTCAAGGGCTCAAAGGAACAACTGCTGAGTCTGAGGTCACCCTGGGTAAACTCACAGAGCAGTTTATTTGTGCTACAGAAAGAAGTATTTTGAGTGGTAAAAAATGGCAAGGGAGGGTCGTAGGATGTTGTGGAAAACAGGTCTCCAAACAAACCCGTCGTTTTCCAAGGGGCAGGACTCCGGCTCTGGCTGTGAGAGGAGACTGTTACACAGAATAATTGGGGAGAGACCAAAGCACGGCCCCAAAGCACCGAACCCTCGTGATTACAAGAACGAGTTCTACCCAATTAACCGGGCATGAAAACCCAGCTTAGTGACATCTCCAAATCTAATTGGTGACAAGGGCAAGTCCAAATGAAAACACTTTATTTTTTTATCCCCCCCACACTTTCCTGCAAGTCAACATTCAACATTTTTGTACCAGAAGTATTGGTAAGAAACTTCTTGGTGAGAGGCCGGTGAGGACATTAAAGGCCGAGCTTGTGCGTCCTGCGACAAACTGTGCTTTAATAAAGCCACACATCAATCTGCACCATTGTGCCCTCGCTCTCCTGATGCCTCTCCCCCCCCACCAGCTCTCCAGAGGGATTTGTGACAGTTCTGCTGGGACATCACCCCACACATTTGACATGCTAGATTAGGCACCGAGTCACAAACTGCTCGGCGTCCACCCACGGCCAGCTTTGTACGAGCGCAGACATCAGCCCTGGCAACGCCAGCTTGTGGAAACGAGATTTTCTTGCAGTGAACCCATTCAAAATTTGAGCTTTTTTCCCCCCGTTGAAGAGTGTTTTGCCACCAAAACCAACGTTAAATTGATTGGGCCGTTGTTAGTCCTTGCAACGGGCAAGATATGAACGAGCCTCCTTGTTTTGCCTATTCCCGTCGCAATGCCGTGGGTTTTCCCCCCCAAACAATTTAACATTTGCATGTAGCAGTTAATGAACACCAGGTGGTTGGTTTTCCAGCCCTGGCCACGCTGAGATGAGGCTGCAGAAGGGCTCTGTTCCCCCGGCAGTTCACCCAGAGTTCATCCTGTTTTTCATTTCCCGGCCCGCACGTGAATTCCCGTTGGCACAAGGCATCAAAAACCCAGGGAGAGGACATGGAGGAGGACAACATTTCTGCTTTTGCTCCTTCCCGAAGGGCACATCTCCAACCAGGCTGGAGAAGACACCGCAGGGATGTCGGCACTGACCCCCGGGGAAACAACTGGGAATTGGGAATGGACTGACCGTTCCCAGCTCTTCCCTTTCGGCGCCTGCTTGAAATTTAATGACCAACCACCCGACCCTGGCACAACCACCCACTGGATAAGTATCTCAATCTCATTTTTCTCTTGATAGAATAAAGTAGTTTGTGTTTGTCTGTGCCCACGTGGAGCCCAGTCAGAGGTGGCTCCCAAACCCAGTTTTCTACAACAAAATAAATCAGACTTTCTCTTGCTCTATTCGATTATTTCTACTGCCACCCTTTGCTCCTGTAACACACTTTGTCATAAACCTCTTTGCAGAAATTGCCATAATTAGTTGCATCCAAACAGCGAAATTCATCTGATTTCATATTTTCTATCCGGTGATACCAAAATTTAAATCCTTTCCTCAAAAAGCTTTGCTCAGATTGATTCCACTGCTGCCCCTCTGATTTCCATGCACATTTTATTTGGTACAAACAGTAGAAAAGCTCCGTATCATTAAATAAACCCAAACGAGAACTGACCAATTAGTGCTCTTTCAGCTGTCTGGTTAATCCATGGAGTAAACAACTCTGCAATTCATTAAGATTTTCATTGTTTTTTTCCAGAAAAACAAACCCCAGCATAACCCAAAACAAACAAGGCTCCCTCTGCTCCATAAGGATTTCCAGCGTTATTTGAATTCAATGGCCAGTTAATTGCCACTTGTCCTCCCAGAAAAAGCCACTTAATTCCTTTGTTTTTCCAACTTGTTGGGGGAAAAAAGGTCTAATTAAAAGAAAATTATCATCTCCACCATGATGGGAAGCTGTAAACCACCATCCTCACTTCGGTCTCTGCTCCTGGAGTGGTTTCAAGCTTCCAGCTGATGGGTCTCAATGGATACTCCTGAGGTGGAGACCTCGCTCTGCTCCCTGGTTTTTATCCCTCCACACATATCCTGAGAGGTTGAGCTGCACATAAAGGTGCTTTCCTGCAGAAAATTTTCCTACAGAAAATTCCTTCCCCTTGAGCAGAAAGTCACCCCCCTCTTGTTGATGCCATTACAATTTCCAGACGGACAAACTGCTCACCCTGCACTGAGTAACTGAATTAATTCTAATTTTAATTCATCTTTCTGAAGCCAAAATGAACAACTTTGCTGTTCCAGCTTCAGTGAATTAACTGCAGATAGAAAACTCCGGGAATAAAATGGAAATGTATTCATTCCCCCCAGCATCACTTCTCGTGTGTGTTTGATTTTCCATTCATTTTTCACACAAACTCTGCACCCTCCCTACATTTCACCTGTGGTAAACCAACCCCTCCTCGATTTTACTGAGTAGATATCACATAAACAAGGGTATGGGCATAACACAATATTATAATAAAAATTATGCTGTTATATTCCACACTTAGAAAGGAAAACATTCCCATGATCACTCACTGTCATAAAGCTGATGCATAAATTTATGTGCTCAAGAGCAGTAAATAGATGATCAAATAAGTATTTATTTAATAAACAAAATAAATTAAGATACTGAACAGGGCAAACATTTGCCCTGGAATCAGTACAAGCACAAACCCGGGCTCTCATCCTCCTGGATTTCTCCCCAAAACAAACCCAGTCATTTGTAAGGAATATCAGAAAAGGAATTTTTGTTGTCGTTTGGTTTTGTTTTAGTTCTGTGGTTTTGTTGGTTTTTGTTTGTTTTTTTTTCTTGTAATTGTTACTTTAACCCACCAGAAATAATTCCCTGGAGCTCAGCCCTTGTTTGCTGTGTCTGTTCACGGTGAGCTGCAAACAACAACAGTGCCCAAGGATAGAAAAAGTGAATCTCCCTGAAACTGTGGTGTCTGCCTGATATTTTTCCAAAATAAACTTTTATCAATATGTTCATTTTGTCTCATGGCAGAAATAATGAGGACATGAATAAAGTGAATAAAGTTATCCTGAAGTGCTTGCCTCCAGTATTCAATATATGATACACTTCTTCTGTTACTGAATCCACTTTATGTTTCAAACATTCAGCACTGAAAAAAACCCACTGGAATCATGGAATGGTTGGGGTTGGACCTTGAAGCCCATCCAGTGCCACCCCCTGCCCTGGGCAGGGACACCTTCCACTGGCCCAGGCTGCTCCAACCTGGCCTTGGACACTCCCAGGGATCCAGGGACAGCCACAGCTTCTCTGCCCAACCTGGGCCAGGGCCTGCCCACCCTCCCAGCCAGCAACTCCTTCCCAATATCCCATCTCTCCCTGCCCTCTGGCAGTGGGAAGCCATTCCCTGTGTCCTGTCCCTCCATGCCTTGTCCCCAGTCCCTCTCCAGCTCTCCTGGAGCCCCTTCATGCCCTGGAAGCACCACATCCCTCTACACTTCACCCCGTAACAGAATGAGGACAATGCAGAAGCTTTTCCTGGAACATGAATTAAACCCCAACACCTCCTTGGTATGAATTAAACTTTAAACCAAAAGATCCCCAACGTTTCCCTCCATCCAGGATCATCTGCAGTGGAGGAGGTGTGACCTCTTCAGTCTCGTGCCCCTGCCAAGCCTCGCTGGGGCAGGTTCCCACAGGGGGTGGTCAGGCTTTGCACCCCCTCATCCCCCCTTTGCCCTCACCTGTAACCAGCCCCATGCCCTGATGCCTCCTCCACTTGCCCCAACACCTTTCCTAACCCCTTCCATCCCCACCTTTCCATGCCCTGGCATCTCTGCCACCCACCATTTCAACCGGGTGAGAAGCTTTAAAGCCACGAGTTCACCAGATGGCAAATATTATACGATATTAAATGAAACATTCAGCAACTGGGAGGTCCTGCTGCTCCATCAAACCTCCTGGAGACTCCTCTGCTCCTTCACTTATCTCTTCATCTGCTCTGCCTCTTGCAAGATCCAAATGCCTCACCATCTTGGCATCAGAAAGTCCACTTTCCCAAGGTACAGAGTGTTTGTGGAGCATCACCGGTAATTCCAGTGTCTGCCAGCTCAGAGATGTTATCTCCAGCATGGCTGGAGAATACCTCAAAGTCATGCTCCAACTCATCAGCCTCCAACACTCACCCACAGAACATGCTACAAGCAAAGTCTTCAAAATGGGCCCCCCCGATTTAACCAGTTGCTTAATTTTCACACATGAATCATCTGGAATTCCACAGGCCACGATATGTAACTTTCATTATGTCACCACTGACATTTTCACTGCTGGAAGACGGTGATTTACTGGTTGTCAGGAGATCTGATCTCCACTCTCAGTCCTGCCAGGGGAGGAATCCGTGTCTGATCTGTGAGATGTGGATCCGACTGGAAAATCCACAGCTTTTCCTCCACTAATTCCTCTAGAATTCCCCTTTTCTGACAGTGCCTTCAGTGCTGACAGTAAACACAGACCACTGTAGATAATGACCCTCTGAGGGCACCTCTTCCTCCAGCCTTGGGAGAAAAGAAGCTTCTAGAAAAGACACTCCCCAACCAGAGCCACAACTCTGCTGTATTTCACCACACCAAACACACCAGAACACTGAAGGCAAAATAAACCCATTTTCCTTAAAGCATTTGAACTGAAGCTTTGCCCAGCTTTGTTCAAGCACTAGGCCAACATCACTGTATTTCATTATAATTTCTTTTTCTAGCAAAGAACTCCCTAATTATTGAGAAACCACCTCCAAAAGGCTGGAAGCTCCTTTGCATTATCGTAAGGGTCAAGATATTCCTGAGAGCACAACCAGGCCAGCCCACAACATTATTTGGGAAAAAAACCAGCAAACAAACAAAAAAAAACCCAGAAAATAAAATTAAATCACTCTAGAATAAAATCTGACAGAAGTTTACTCCCTAAAGCCAACAGGCTAACTAGAAAATGGGCTGGAAATTCAAAAATCTTCCTGGTCTAAAAGATACATGAGAGCAAGTCCGATAAAAGGAATCCTAAATTGCTTTCCATGCCACTGTTTTAACTCATTTATCTTTTATATGACATTGAGACCTCAAGAAAAAATAAACCAAGGTTCTTTTATTATATGGAATGATTGATTTTCCAAGGAAATTATAGATCAAACATATATGACTTGACAGCGTCTGTGACCATCCCCTCCACGCTCACCAACAGACACAGTTTGGCACTGAAACACTGATTTAGTTCCATAATGTCCAATTATGCCACAAGCCACTGGCCTCACAACCATCTACGTGCTTAAACCCACGCTGGGCTCCAGCTAAAGAAAAATGGCATTTCTGTTCTCTTTGCAAGTAAAACACACACTGGTTGGAAACATCTCAAATTACCAATGCAAGAAAGACATTTTAAAAAAGGAATTACAGCCCTGGGGAGATTTCTGTGAGCTCTGGGCACTGACCATTTCCACTCAGGAATCATGAGGGAAGGCAGCTCCAGAGATACTTGGGAATGAAGGCACAGCCTCGGCACATGTCACTGCTGGCTGCAATTGTTATCTATTATAATTTATTCTTAGATATAATCATGTATTATTATAATTATTCTCTATTATATTATTATCATTCATTTTGAATCATAGAATGGGTTGGAAAAAACCTTAAAGCCCATCCAGTCCCACCCCTTGGATCCAGGGGCAGCCACAGCTTCTCTGCCCAACCTGTGCCAGGGCCTGCCCACCCTCCCAGCCAGCAATTCCTTCCTAATATCTACTTTAACCCTACTCTTTCTCAGTTTAAAGCCAGAACTTGCGGATGCTCCATCCCTGGAAGTGTCCAAGGCCAGGTTGGAGCAACCTGAGCTGGTGGAAGGTGTCCTTGCCCATGGAAGGGGGTGGAACAAGTTGAGCTTTGAGGTCCCTTCCAACCCAAACCATTCTGATTCCCTGACAATTCCATGATTCCCTGGGAGGAGTACACAAGGTGGAAAGTGGGCAAGTACCTCTGTGATTACACCCTGAGTGCTCCTCTCAGCATAAGTCAGAGGGTTTGCTTATGTATTTAAGTGTCAAGCCTTTCTGACTCCAAAAACATGTGAAAAACAGAAATTCCCAGAGGAAGATACTTCACCTGGTCTGTTTTCCTCTGGAATTCTGGGGCTCAGTGCCACAGCATTTAAGTCAGTAGAAAACCTTCCACTGACCTCAAACACCAGTTCCATGGGGATGTTGTGGGAATGAGTGGTGAGATCACACAGAATCCCAGAATATGCTGAGCATGAAGGGGACCATCCAGTCCAACCCTCAGCCCTGCACAGGCCAGACCCAAGAGTCACCCCATCTGCCCCAGAGGATCATCCCAACCCTCCTGGAGCTCTGGCAGCCTTGGGGCTGTGCCCACTGCCCTGGGGAGCCTGGG
>JAYRBT010000181.1:1673212-1684845 GCA_036023395.1 Myiotriccus ornatus
AGCCTTTTGCCTTTCTGCCACCTGAATATCAGATCTAAAATCGAGTTAGACCAAAGGAGAAGCTGTTTAAAAATGTCTTTTATCTGGGAAAAAAGCAAGAAAATTATTGCATTTGTGTTCAGAACCCCACAAAATCATGGGTTTACTTTATATGCAAAATTCAATATCCAAGGAGTTAACAGCGATGAAGGATGTGCTGCCTGCAGATCTCCATCCCCACTGTGGAAACCATCAGAATTTCCACAGTAAATTCATAAAAACTCTGCCAGAGACAACAAAGTCCTGTGGACACACAACAGGCCAAATGCTGGGAGTGACGGAAAACGATGATTATTTCTGGGAACATATGGTGACTGAGGGATAAGGACCACACTCCTCTCTCAGTAGGTCACACCACGCAACAAAGAACACACCAGGGGGAAAATGGGCATCTAAGGTCTACCCCGGGCATTGTAACACGGAAAACCAGGAGGAATTATCCCCTTTACAACAGAAAGAAGACTCTGGGATGAGACCTGTTGTTCAAGCTAACCTGTCCTCTGGCAAAAAAATCACGGAATCCAAACTAATTTAAAAAATAAATTAACATAAGCATGAGATATATTTGGACTTTTGTCCTGCCTCACCAATTACATCACAAGAAGGTGTTGCCTAACGTAAAAGTCTATCCAGAGTGCCAAAGAACCAGCAGAAATTCCACCTTCCCACCGACTTCGTGCTGTTGTCACTCAGTAAATCTCTCCCCACCCGGGGCAGACGCCCGTCAGCAGCCCAGGACACGCCACCTTTCACCCAGGGACCACGTCAGCCGCCCCAGGATTAAAATAACAGTTTGTTTTTCAAGGCAAATGAGCCCATTTTGACGAAACAGGCCTCGCTGAGCCCTGTGGGACCAAACCGTGGGGCTCACCGAGACACCCCAACCTCCCCCGCGGGGTCGGCTCGGCCCAAGCGCGGCCGTCGCGTCACTTGACCCCAGCGAGTCGCCCTGCCCGTCCCATCACATCAGCTTGACAGACACAAGGTGCAACCTGGGGGCCAGGAAAAGGAAGGGGGGGGTTGTATCTTACTGCCCTCAGGTCCGAAAGCGGCTGAACGACATGTTGAGGGACGTGCAGCGATTATTTTAAACTCGTTCATCGCCCATCGATCCGGTTTCTAACTGGGTAAGTCATGAGATGCAGGCTTGGGTTCCCGTTGGAAAACCCCACCCCTACTCGCGAGCAGAAGTGAAAGAAAATAATTTATTCTATTTCCAAACTCCATGGTAACTTAAACTTTGCCTTTTACACCGGAGAATCAGAGGAAATCAGACTCACGATCGGACGCGCGGATGCCAAATAATTGAACCGGCGGATCGCTGACGCATAAATAAAGTTTTAGATTTACAGCGAACAAATCTTCTACTGTAACGCAGCCAGGATGGCTTTTCAAATGTTTTTATGTCAGCACTGGCCTAAAAAAACTCCAGTGGAAACTGGAAGGGTCAGATTCCCTCTCCGCTGGCACCTCCCGGGGCTGCCCACAGGCAGCAGGGTTAGACCCCAGGGCAAGCCCTGTTAAAAGCCTGCCCTGGCTGCTGTTTGCATAACTAATCAGTGGAGTGTTGGGAATCATTTTAGCTGAGCAGTGCTAATGAGCTAAATCAGTGTGCCCATTTTGGTGGTCACCCCCCCCAGGAGCGTTTCACCCGTGGTTTGTTTTTACCTTGTTCCACGGCCGAGCAGACGCGGCTCTCATGGGGGAACCTCGCCCTGACACCTCCTGGCTCGTGGTGTTGGACACTGAAAGCTCGTCCCCAACCACAACCAGAGCAGGAATATCTAAGTTTCCATTCCACCTGTCCTTCTCCTTACACAAAGATTGGCGCTGTTGTGTTTCCACACCGGGAAACCAAACTCACAGGTCTGCAATCCGCGGCCGTGGAGCCGGGTCAGGATGCAGAGCCAGCCTGACCTCCTGACACCGCCGGCCCCGAGCTCTGAGCCGTCCACATCCTCCCATCTCGGTGCAAAACAGCATTTCCACGGCAGTAAAAGCAGGAAAAAATTCACCAGAGGTTGTTCTGGAGGTATGTTAGTGGCCACACTGGGATCTGTGTTATTTACAATAATTCCCGCAGAACAAAATCTCTGATGCAATGTGATAATTTTCTTTTTTTATAGAAAATACACGCATTTTGCCAGTTCTGCCCACTGGAAGTTGACAATCCACGATAAGCATCAGCCCTGTGTGTGGTAGGGCCTGACAATGAATCTTAAAGTGACAAAAAAAAATCAATCACAGCCTTTCTGGGCAGCCCGGGCTCCTGATGCTGGAAAAATCAACCGACACCCACCTGACAACGTACTGTATTACACACAAGGGATATTCCTGCAGGTACTCCCACAATTTGGGCAGGTTTCCATATATATTGCCACAGAAAAATTTACAAAATATAACAGAAATCATGCGGGCTCACGACAAATTGTACAGCTCACTGTACTGGCAAGTGATGTAATGGAGTGTTTAGCTAGAGAACGTAATTATAATTCATAAATAGTTAATATTCATTCAAAAAAAAATTAGCTAGAAAGAGCGCAGACACCGGCTACAACTGGAAACACAACTATTTAGCCATGAAATTAATTTAATTTTTAATTTAATTCAAGCTGGATGGGGCTTTGAGCAGCACAATCTAGTGGAAGGTTTCCCTGCCCGCGGCAGGGGGATGGAATGAAATGAGCTTTAAGGTCCCTTCCAACCCAAACTATTCCGTGATTTTTCACAGTGATATTTTTTAATTAACAGGGAAGCTCGGGAAGCCCTTCTGCAGCGGTGACATTTCTCTTTTAATAAAAACTCACAACGTGTCCGATTATTCCATTTGCTTTTACTCGGGAAACAATTCGTAAAGAGCTACACTCCCACGAGCAGGCTCTCAACAATAAAATTAAATATAAATAAGAATCACACCCAGAGTCTGGCAGGACCAGCCCCGGCAGCGCCTCCATCCCCCCCTCCAGCGCTGAAAAGCACCGGGAGAAGCCGCTCCTGTGGTTGGGATCCCCCAAACCAGTGACTTTTGGGAGGAGAAGAGGGACATTTGGAGGGGAAGGAGCGCTCCCACCCCCGGGGGGCTCGGCTGGAACCCCCTGAAAGCCCCCAAACCCGCTCGCGAAAACGCGGGGCCGGTTCTGCTCCAAGAACGGAGCGATGGTCCCCAAATCCAGCTGGAATCACCCGCCCGGGGGCTGAACGAGCTGAAAAAGGGCATTTTCCCTTTAACCCGTCACAGACACGGTTTGTTTTCCTAAGCACGTGTCAAGCCGAGTGACTTCCCGAGAAAAGAAAGTGGCTTTTTTTTCGCTGTAACAATAGAGAAAACAATAGAGAAAAACAATGGAGAAACAATAGAGAACAACAGAGAAGCAATGGAGAAAACAATAGAGAAAAATAGAGAAAACAATAAAGAAAAGGGTTAGAAGGGAGGCTTAGAAAGGGTTTATGTACCTTTGCAGCACGTATTTTCCAGTCGGTCGTTCAGGGAATTTCCATCGCGCCCTCGGCGGCCGGGGGACCGCGGGAGCCAGGAATGCGGGATTCGGGAATGCGGGATTCGGGGATGCGGGAGCCGGGGCTGCAGGTTGGGCTCGGCTCCCTCCCGGGGCCGGCTCATGGAGCGCTCTCCTGTGCTGGGAAGGGAAGATTAGGATCTCCGGCGGGCAGGGATTGTGCTGAGCCCTAGCTTTCCTTCATGCTTCATTAAAAATTAGATGCCGCATTATTTCAAGCGTTTATATACACATCAAACAATTAGGTTGTTATCCTGCTCTCTTACACAAGCCGTCTTTGTTCCGGGGCGGGGGGGGTAGGAGAGGAAAAAAATAAGCATGAGTTCAAAAGCACAGGGAATTAGCGACCAAAAAGGAGAGGAATCGCGTCCTGAGCAGCGAAGAGCAGCGACCCAAACACCTCAAACGCGAAACACAAGCTCTCCTGGCTCCGGGGTTACCTTATTCCCAGCAGCTCTCCCGCTCGGCGGGGCTGATGCTGCTCTTCCCGAGGGTCGCCAAGTGAGCGAGTTCCCACTCCCCGCTCCAGCTGGGAGTGTCCTTCCAGCGGTGAATCACTCCGGGTTATCCCGGCGTACTGTTACAGAACGCTTTACCCAAGCAAAACTCCGCATGCGAGGCTGCAGGTTTTTCATCTCCTGCCAGTTTCCAGCGGGTTTTGTTATCGTTAAAAGGCCGTAATTAGGTTTATCGCAGCGCAGTCACGGCTGCGTCTCGGCAGACTGAGCACCAATACCTCCGTGTATTTAGGGAACATGACATCACATTTTAGCTCACTTAAGTGGCTTTTAGATAACAAGCAATACCCCCCCCCCCACGCCCACCACCCCAGTCCCTGCGACGGCCGAGATGAGATAAAATGTTGAAGAAGAGCCGTTTGTTTGCACGTTCTGAAGTTTAACAGCGCAATTTAAATCATTTCGGCTCATTAATTAGTCATGCAGAAAGTATTCAAAACAGTCTAAGCAACAATTCATAAAAAAAAAAAAGGCATTACTATTAAATCAGCTTCGGCTGCCAGTTGGAAGCTGCTACTAAAGGCAGGAATGCTCTTGGGAGAAGCTGCACAACCCGTCTCCCATTCCCACTGCTCTCCCGGCACACAAATCAGGGGCAGGGGCTCCGGCAGGTCTTTCCTGCTCCACGCTGCTCCTGCTTCCTCCTGCAGCCCTCGTGGGAACAGCGTCTGTAAAACGCGGGCTCACTCAGACAGTTCTCTGACACGGCCAAAGGTGGTTCTGTCCCCCGGGTTTTGAGCACTGCCACGTGTACACTCCCATGTGTAATTCAGTTTTCTACGAGGGGCTCTGTTGATACAACCACTCTTCCTGTGAAGGTTGCAAAGTCAGAATTCTTGAATTAATTGCCCCCTCCCTTTTTTTTTTTTTTTACCTACACAGCCTCTTGGAGAAGTCCACGTTTTTTCCTCTCAGGGTTCCTAAAGTTTAAATATTAATTTCAAAGATTCCTTAGGGGTTTGCATGAAAAATACTGTGTAATTGAGCACTAACTCAGGGTCGAGGGCAGACCTCCTTTTGCATCCCAAAAGTCAGACAAAGGCTGGAGGAGCACTTGGAAAGTGAGTGGGAAAGAGGGAAATGGTCTAGAAGAGCAACGGATAAAGAGGTTTGGGGAAACCTTTAAGGCACTGGGGAACAAACCCTGGCACGGGCAGGACACGATCCCTGTCCTTGTCCTGCTCCAGGACCAGAGCTGAGGGTGGTGCTGGACCAGGAGCTGCTGGGGCAGGAGATCTGCAAGGCAGGTCCCAGCTCTGGGTGTAAGAACTTAGTCAGGGCTGGGTGTGGAGGACAAGAACTCCGTGCTGAGCAGGCAGCACTGGGATGGAGAGAGCAGGAGCTGGGAATTCCGGGCAAGGAGGAAGCTACGGCAGCCCCAGGCAGAGACAGGGAGTTGCTTGGGCCAGGAATCATGGAATCACAGATTGAGCTGGAATGGAAGGGAAATTGAGGATCATTTTGTCCAACCCCCTGCCATGGGCAGGGACACCTTCCACCAGCCCAGGTTGCTCCAACCTGGCCTTGGACACTTCCAGGGGTCCAGGGGCAGCCACAGCTTCTCTGGGCAACCTGGGCCAGGGCCTCCCCACCCTCACAACCAGAAATTCCTTCCAAATATCAAGTCTAAATCTCTCCTCTTTCAGTTTAAGGAGGGGCATCTCCCTGGATTGCATCAGGTGGCCACGGTGATGCTCTGTGGATAGAGGTGATAGCCAGCCTTACCCCAGAAATTAATGAGTAGAGAAAGAAATCTCCTTTTCAGGGCAGAAAACGTGGTTAGAAGAGTGGCACAGACACTGAGCATTGCCAACAGGGGGTGGACAGCCTGGGACAGAGCTCCTGACTCCGCTCAAATCATCCCACAGACCAAAAAACCCTCACCTGACACACAGGACTTAATTACACATACCTAATTATTTCCATGTCTATCCCCACAAATACTATTAATAGGAAGAGAATGACCTGTCTGGTGCTTTCAGTGCTGGTGAATCATCCCAATGAATCAATGAGAACAAAACCAGGAGCTTAGAGAAGAGAAAAGGAGCAGCAGGGCTGGGAGACGACATCAGGAAGATGAAAAAGTTTGACAGGACAGGCAAGAAATCCCAACGCAGTGTGAGGATTAGAAGGGCTGTAAGTCTTGGGAAGGCTACAAAAGCCCTGTGTTCCTGGAGGGAGATTATGAGGTCAAAATGCCTGATTTTCAGGGGTTTAGATGAATCAATTTATTCCAGCTCTCTCCGTCAGTACCCAGAGGAGGGAACACCTCCCTGCCTGTGCGTGCACGCACAGGGTTATTTCAAAACCCTTTGTGTGTAAAAACCCATTGTTAAAACAGCTCATAAAATTATGTCAGCTACGAAACAAATTGTAAAGCATTTCCAGAGTCCCGTACAGAGCGGAGGATTAACGAAATAATTCATGTCAACCATAAAAAAAGCTGTGTAATTTATTGTGAAAGGCACTGCTTTCCCCTCCCGAGGAGGATCCAGGCACCACGTGCATCCCTTTGCCGGGAGCCTGAGCCCTGACATGTGATCTTGGAGGCAGCTCCTGAGCACCAATTAAACCACAACAGCCCAGTAAGTGCCCTGGTGTCCCAGCCAAGCCAAACTGGGGAACTCCGAAGCATCAAAGGCCAGCTATTAATAGCTATTATTAATTCATTAATTTAAAATATTACATGAAAGAATTAATGCTCGTAGAGGGCAGCACCAGCTCTGTTGTGAGCAGATCCTTATGGTGAATGAGTGACTGGCATCTGTTCCTTCAGGCATTTTGGGGGCCATGAATGCTGGGACTCTGCCTTTGGGCACAACATAAAAATAGATTTAGATTTTCACACATCTTCAGACACTTCCTAATTGGCCAGACATGAAACCCATTAGTATTTAACAGTATCTCCAGAGCCAGCATTCAATGGCTTTTATTCATTTCTTGCTTTTATTCATCTCTTGCTTTTGCAGTGGTTGATGGACCACCAGTTCATGGTGGGGAGATGAAAGCTGGTTCTTGTACAAGCAGCAGCTGCTCAGCACTGCTAGAAAGGATTCCTCAAATTCCCCATAAACACTGGGAAAAGAGCTCAACTGGGACTGTCATTTCACTCTCTGTGTTCATCATGACCCAGACTAGTGCAGGCACAAGGCTAGGCTTGGCATCTGTGCCTCAGAACAGGAACTCTCCTGTTAAGCACCGCTATTTATAGTTCTGCACGGCATCAAATATAACATCTGTCTAAATTAAATGTTGTTGTCTCCTCTTCTGAGAGCCTTCTGCCACTTTTGGTCACGTTTCTCTCTCTGTGGAAGCTTTGCCAGCAGCACCCAGTGGGTGCTTCTGAAAGAGCAGCTCAGTGATTGCGGGTGGGTCCTGAAGGGACACCACGAATTCCCTGTAACCTCCTGGATTAAACCGAGATTTCGGAAGACAAAACCTAAACCATTAACCTTCGGCCTCGTGGAATTGGGGCTGGGTGCTGGAGCAGCTCTGAAAAGAAGGACTTGGGGGTGCTGGTGGAGGAGAAGCTCCACGTGACCCAGCCATGCGTGACGGCAGCAAGAACGAGCTCAAAGATCAACGTCGTCAGAATTTCCACCAAAGAAACTCGACCAAAAATACTGAGTTTTGAAACTCTTAAGCTCCAAAATTCTTCCAAATCGACTCATTTGGTGGAAGATTCAATGACGACACACCTTGGAGACAAATCCCAAGCCATCAGCGGTTTATAGTCCTCTTGCAAATGTGAGGTTTGGGTTCCTGCGTGCCCAAACAGTCCTTGGTTTCACATGGAATTAGTGACATAATTAACAGCATTTAATAACGTTCAGCAGATACTCAGAGCTGGAAGACTGAACGAGGAGTCTAAATTAAAACTGAATTTTCCAGTCCTACAGAGGGAATGAAAGTAAAAATCTGTGGTGTTGCTGGTCTCCAGCAGCTGGAAACTGCTTTCCCAGTAGTAAAACTGGAAACTCATTATTAATTCACAGCACTTTAGGAAGAACAGGAGATACTGGGAATTCCTGTATCCTTCATTTGACTTCAGACTTCCTGGATTAAGTATCACTTAAAGAGAGTGAAAAATCTAATCAAGTTTAAGTTTTAATTCCGTCCAGTTTAACGCCCCAACCACCAAAGTGATCTCCAAAATAAAAGGATTTCATATCAGTTCAGCATTCCTTAATTTTCAATACCTCTCAGACATAATTCCTTTTGGGCATCCCTTTGAGAGGGACTGGCTTAATAGGAAAAAACCACGACCTATTTCTAGTTTAATTTAAAAAGAAATCCATCAAATAAACAAGAAAATATTACAGGAAATAATGGAATTAGAAAGATGGGCAGGTGGAGGAAAAATGGAGAGGGGAAAAGCAGGAATGTCTCAAAGCCATGGAGCAATTCCAGGTTGCCCAAGGAAGCTGCCACATCCCTGGAAGGGTTCAGGGCCAGGTTGGGTGCTTGGAGGTTTGAGGGGGGCGTGGTGTGTTCTAACAACGCACTCCACAATTTACAAACTCCGCTTCCAGCCCATCCAAACATTCCAGCAAGCAACTTACTGTGTGGGTGGTGTTCTTCCTGCACTGCCAGGCACCTCTGTGCCAGGGAGGGAATTCCAGAGGCAGGCCCCAAGCAGCAGCTCCAGCTGTGAGGGTTTCTGCTGGGTGGGGGAGCACTTCGAAACCATCAGCCACAAAAAGACCCATGAAAGAATAAAAAAAGCATAAAAATAGAGAGTTAGTGCAGCAAAAAGAGGGTGGTTGTTTTTTCCCCCCCCCACCAGCTATTTTTGGGTTGCAAAGAGCAGGGAGACAAGTGACAGGCATTAAAGAGGCCCTGAGTGCCTCTTACTAAGTGGGAGTAGCACCAGTGCTTTGTTTAGCAGAGTGAAAACTAATTATGAGACTAATGAGGGGTTGGGTTGGAGGCTTTGAGGGGTTTCATTGCAGTCTGGGGGCAAGTTGGGAATGAACCCGAGAGCTCTGAGCTCCATCCACTCCGAATAAAATTGGAAACGTGGGAAAACTCCTGAGGATTTTTTTTTTAACAGCTTTAGAGGATTTCTTGCTCTTTTTTGCTCTTCACACCTAGAATTGAGATATTACAGCACTGAAATTCATTTGGTGTCAACAGCAGCTGTGTCCAGGGAAGTGTCCAAGGCCAGGTTGGAGCAACCTGGGATAGTGGAAGTTGTCCCTGCCTGTGGCAGGGGTGGAACAAAATGATCCTCAATTTCCCTTCCAACCCAAACCATTCCACGATTCTACAAAAAAATAAAATAACAAATCTGTCTATTTTTCCCCATAATTAAATTCCATCAACATATTAATATTTTTTAATCATCAAATAATTAAAAAAAAAGAAAACAAACAGAAAAATGGGGAAAAGCCATTTGGGAGCTACTTTGCATGTCTTTATAATTCAGATGCTAATGGTCCAAAATGACATCTGTGTTCTTCCTACATTCTTAAAAAATAAAATAAGACCCCCCTGTCTGATTATGTCAGCTTGCTTTGAAAGCCCACAGCAGATTTATTATTTCCTCTGGAAAAAAAAATGCACTTTGTTCTTCCTGCAATATCATTCCCATCAAGTGCAGAATGCCAAGAGAAGCTGCTTTGGGAAGAAGCCAAGAGGATGGAGACAATGTGTGATACTCCAAGCACAGATTATTTCTGGGCTAGGAGAGAAAACCCTTTTGTAATTTTGGAAGTCTGCATTTGGTGCAAATTAATGAGAAAGTTCGGGAGCCCCAGAGGTCTCATTATGAGGTGCCACTCCAAGATCACATCTTTGTTTTCTTAATTTTCTTCTAAGCTGCTCCCAGGCTGCCTAAAAGGAACCTTTATGAGAGAGGATGAGAGAAACTTTGGGAATTTGAATGCAACGGGACAGCTGGACAGAGTGGATCCAGTGGTGAGCGATCCTAAAAGCCACTGAGAAGAGAGACTGGGACAGAGCTATAAAGGCCCAGCTATATTTTCCTCCCACTTGTAGCACCTTTTTGGGCTGAGGAGAGAGTTCCTGGTTGTTTCCAGTGCTGTGCACGTCGATACAAATCCAGCACTGATGATCCTGAGGTGCTGGATTCACCAGCCCCGGCGGATTGAAAAGCTGTGTGGGACGTGGGTTAGTGAGAATTTAAACAGAGGTGTTTCCCTGGTACCTAATCAAGGATCCAACTGTTAAAACGCTACAAATGCCAGAAATCATTTGGAATATTAATCAGATGATCATAGAATCATGGAGTCCCAGGATGGTCTGGGTTGGAAGGGAAACTGAGGATCATTTTGTTCCACCCCCTGCCACGTGCAGGGACACCTTCCACTATCCCAGGTGGCTCCAACCCGGCCTTGGACACTCCCAGGGATCCAGGGGCAGCCACAGCTTCTCTGCCCAACCTGTGCCAGTGCTCACCACCCTCCCAGCCAGGAATTCCTTCCCAATATCCCATCTACCCCTGCCCTCTGGCAGTGGAAAACCATTCCCCCTTGTCCCGTAATTCCAGCCCCTTGCATAAGTATAAGATCATATTGTATCATATCATAAACATGTATACATTATACATAAAACAAAAACTTTACATTTTTATATTAAATAATAGCAATTCCTAGGGAATCTTACAATTGATTCATGGGATTACAAGTGTACCTGGGAATCTTCTTACCTGGAGGGTGAACAGGCGATATTTGGACGGATCTGTAAGGAGCCTGAAGGACGAACACGGTTTATCCTGTTTACTTCGCAGTAAATTTGTGCTCCCAGCCCCGGAGCCGAGCTGTCTGCTCCTCCTCAGCAACCAGAGGAGCTGTAAAATTGCATCAGTGCAAAGCTGGATTCCCTCACCTGGGAGAGACAGGGATCCAGAGCGAGCGGGGAGGAATGCGAGATGAGATCTCCCACAAACGCTCCCCGATAGTAACTGGGCAACACACGAAGGCTCCCGAACTGCAAAACTCAGCTGAAATCCGGCCCTTTCCCCATCCCTGCTTGCAATCAGGCTGCTGAAGGGCTGTTTTCCAAAGATTTTTTTTTTTCCCCCCCACTGGAATACGCAGATGTCTCGAGAAGTTTTAAATGTGCTCTCCTCGCGTTTCTTCATTTAATTCTCTTTTTCTTCAGATCTTGATTGTGAGTATCCCGTACTGAATATGATAAATTGCTTCTCTGGGAGTGAAACCAGTGGGAGTTAAACCCTTTTTACACTGTCTTTTTTTTTTTTTTTCCTGTTGATAATTTTTTTTTGGCGTAATTTCAAGCTCATTAGCTGTCACTTGACTGATTCTGTTCTTAAAATAGCACAGTGGAAACCGATCTTGTCTGGACTGTTTTCATCCCAGAAATTTTCATCGCCCGGATGACTTACTTAATGGCTAAAAACCTGCCTGTTGAAGGATAATGAATGCTCTGGCAAACAGCAGCAGCCAGCGGCTCAGCACTGGGAATACCAAGGAATGGGAATGCCTCATTCCTGGCCATGAAGCTCCTCAGCTCACCTACCATGGTCCAGCCCCAAAATGGGAATTGGATTCAGTTGGGCTCCTCTCATGCTTGAAAA
>JAYRBT010000181.1:1699490-1710541 GCA_036023395.1 Myiotriccus ornatus
TGCCCCTGGATCCCTGGAAGTGTCCAAGGCCAGGTTGGAGCACCCTGGGCTAGTGGAAGGTGTCCCTGCCCATGGCATGAGATTATCTTTAAGGTCCCTTTTCAATCCATGATCCTGTGATTCCTCAGAACCCAGGAAGTACTTGCATGTGCTTGTAACTAAAGAGTCTGCTGCCCAAACCATGACAAACCAAAAAGGACCAGGTGACATGACTATACGGAGATGATGCCGCACTGAGTCCACGCTCACATATCCAAGGATTTAGGTAGCACAGCAGTCTCAGGCACTGTGATTAGATGAAATTCCTACTACCAAACACGTTCAAAAAGTTGGTTAGTCATGGTATCAAGGGAGGAAAAACACAGAGCCTGAACACCAGATAACCTGAATTACAGAATGACAGAAAATGTAGAAAGGCTCGTGTTGGAAATCCCATCTTAAAACCATCAGCAGGGACACCTTGCACTAGCCCAGGTTACTCCAAACCCCGTCCAACCCGGCCTTGGACACTCCCAGGGATCCAGGGGCAGCCACAGCTTCTCTGGCCAACCTGTGCCAGGGCCTTCCCACCCTCATTTCCAGTTGAGAGTGGTGAATAGCCTGAATTCCAGTTTGATTTAGCACAGAATTCATGGTGCCTGGAGGCACTCGAGGTAGGCAGTGACAGCCCTTCACCTCTGCCTCCTAAAGGAAAAAAACACAGATTTTAGTTAAATTAGCAGCCTGGTTTAAACAAAAACTCGTTCCTCTGAGTATTTTATAGCACCTGCATTACAGAGTGCAGTCCAAAGGACACTCTGCACCCCAAATCCCTCATTTCCTGGAAGCAGCGAAGGAGAAATCCTCCCTCACTTGACAAGTCGTTCCTCTTGTCTAATTGTACTCTAATTATTAACTTCATTTACTGCTTCACAGAAGAGGAGATGTTTTCAAGTCTGTGCAGATCAGCTGTAAATCTGCAGCTCCTCAATACCCCACTAATACTGTAAACACCTATTTTAAGGTTTTCTGCGCTGGAGAGCCTTGGTGTCAGTGTAAATTTTTTAGCTGTAGTGCCATAAGTCTGCTGATCTCTCCAAATGGGAGAATTATTAAAGGGAAGGAAATGAATGATGGGAATTTTGTTTCTGAACAGGATGATTTGGAAGAAATGAAGCCGAATAGTTAATTCTGAAATGTTATTTTAGAAGTTTATCTATATATATATACACACGTATCTATATATCTGCATATCTATATATACACATAGAGAGATATTTAAGCTGAAATAAAGAGTAAGCAAGTCCTCCTGAACCTAATGGCAATACTCTTTTAAAGCTTTATTTTATTTATATATGTATAAATAAAAATAAGGAACACTTTATTATCCTGTTCATTTTTTGATCCAGTGAATGATTGAGAATTTTTCACTATTCTGCCATTTAACAATAACTCCTGTAAGCTTACAGTACAGCCCTCAGTCAATAACATTTTGCTTACTTTAATTTGTATTTTGGTAATGACACACATGTATTAAAGCAATAAATCCCCTGGATTTTGTTAAGGCAAAATAACTTGAAACACCATTACTAAGGCACAGAGCATCAGTTTGATCTGAGAAGGAGAAAATTCCTTATTTAAAAGGGAAAACAAGTTTATTCCCCGGTTAGAAAAGCCAACAAAACCCAGTTTTCACTAAGGTGCCAGGCTGACATGGGAGATGGTGGGTGGGATGGAGCAGGGGAGGACATGGAACATCCTTCAAGTTCCCAAAGGAGAAAGGACTGTCCAGATAAAACCAGAAATGAAACCACAGGAAAGCTCTTTCCGGAAACTCCACGGGTCCTTCCCTTCTGGGCTGCGAATTTTGAGTTTTATCAGACTAGATTGGCATCAGGAACTGCTGGAATAATCTGAGAGAAATAAAAGAATTAAGATGCACAGGACGCAGCCTGAGGCTGAAATGAGCTTTGAAGGGAGAGAATCCTCAGCCCTTACAACCACATGGTGTTTCAAAAAGAGAGATCCCAGAGGAACAGCTGCTGGGCCAGGAGCTCCTGGGTTTAGTTGGACAAGGTGCTTTCTTGAATCTGAGCTGTTGGAGTGTTGTGATACACCTAAAAATAACCTCCATATGTTTATGTAAACATCATCTAATTTGGCTCTACATCAAGGCCAGTGAGATGCCCTGAGCCTTCCCAAAGAGGGAAGAACCACTGCAATCTTAATTTCTTTAATAAGTTTGACTGGTAGGCTCAGTTTTAAAGGATGGGCACAGGACCTGCCCTCTGAGCAGACTCCAGTTTTGGGGCAGCCACATTACCCTGGGCAGCTGAGATCGAGAAGCTGATCAATCCTGAAAGCCAAAGAGGGGATTATCCTACAGAGTCCTGCAGCCACAAAGAGCTGGGAACTACAGAAACAACTGTAGTGATGAGCACAGGGAAGATGTCACATTATCTGAGACAGGAACAACAGATGGACACAGTGGACTTGCCAGGGAAAACGATGATCCCAGCCAGGAAACAGCGCTGGGACCTGAACACCCACCTGCTGCTCTGCAGCTGGAAGATCATAGGAAGCCACAGACAAGGTCATCTGGTTTGTCCAGCCTGGAGAAAGGACTGAGGGAGACTCATCACGGTCTACAACTTCCTCAGGGGCAGAGGAGGGGCAGCACCAACTCTGCTCTCTGTGACAGGGACAGGACACAGGGAATGGCCTGGAGTTGTGTCAGGGAGGTTTAGGTTGGATGTCAGGAGAAGGTTCTTCCCCCAGAGGGTGGTTGGCACTGCCCAGGCTCCCCAGGGCAGTGGGCACAGCCCCGAGGCTGCCAGCGCTCCAGGAGGGTTGGGATGATCCTCTCGGGGACAGGGGGGGATTGCTGGGGTGTCTGTGCAGGGCCAGGGGTTGGATTCAGTGATCCCTGTGGGATCCAGCTCAGGATATTCTGTGATTCTATGGATTTTCTCAGCTACCAGTTGAAAGAAGGAACACCAACACTTCAAGCTCACAAAGGACTCCTTAAGCAGGCACCAAAACTCTTCATATCCAGCCTTAAATGACATCAAGTCTAAGGCAAAACCAGCCCCTGTAAGAAGGTTTTAGGCCCTGTGAGGACACACAACGCTCACCCCGTCACGGTGCCTGTGCTGCTCTCCATGTCATAACCTCTCAGCTCCATTTCAGGGCATTAAGCTGAGCTCGGAATTAGTGCAATTTGCCACAACAGGTTTATTCACATCAAGACAAAGCCAGGGCAGCACTTTTCCCAAAAAACAGGATTAGATGACGGGTAAGTGCTCCCATCTGCACTTGTGCATGTTTAGACTCCGAGCAGGGTAATCACCCCACTCCAGGGCACGATCTGCTGGGGTCGGGGAGATGATCTTACACCTCTTGCTGGTTTTGACATGGCCCAGCTGGGAAGGTGTGTAAGGGAGGAGGTAAGTCTGCCCTGAAGCACGAGTTATTCATCGCTGCCAGAGGCAGCTCCACAGATCCCAGAGGATGAGCCAGTCCAGGATGGCAACCTGCTCTTCCCAGCACAGCTTCGACGCTGCCCTGCATGTCAGATACCTGGGAGAATAACCACATGGAGCAATTTTGGAAGGAATTATTATCGTGCTGAGGGCCTACAGACCACTAAAGATGGTATTCAATTCTAAATAACAGAAAAAAATCACAGTATCTTGCATTTAAACCTAAGGCAAAAATATGGATGCAAATCTAGTCTGCTCCTACAGCTGGTGTTAGTTCTCAATCCATGTACCCCAAGGATTTCAGTCTTAGCTTCTCTCTCATTTGGAAATACCAAGTCATACCAGGGTAATTAGGCTGCAGGGAAGAAAGACACATTTCTGTATTGAAAAACTACAAGGCCATTTTGACTGACACAGGAAAGGAAACTGTTCTCACAGACACACTGATTTATGGGCGAAACTAATTAAAGTGAGTGTGAAAACGACTCTACTTCAAAATTTTGAATAAGCAGCATGTTCAATCTATTTATACATCCCATTTTTCACCTTCTCACTGCAAGCATCTCCTCCCATTTTGCTTTTCAGCATGTACTCCTACTATAAAAAATGAAGGATAATGAAGGATGGAGTGGACCTTTCCCTGGACTGAGAGCTGGTGAGTGGAAATAGGAGATCTAAGAGTCCACAATTCTCCAGAATGAGACAAGAAATACATGGAAAGAAGATAAATTACTCATCTAGAGCCATCCATCCAGTCAGAATATTGCTAAAGCCTTGATCTTTTCTTCCCTGTGAGGGTGGGGAGGCCTTGGCACAGGTTGCCCAGAGAAGCTGTGGCTGCCCCTGGATCCCTGGAAGTGTCCAAGGCCAGGCTGGAGGAACCTGGGCTGGTGGAAGGTGTCCCTGCCCGTGGCAGGGGGTGGAATGAGGTGAGTTTTAAGTTCCCGTCCAACCCCAACTATTCTAAGATGATACTCTGGGGTTTTTTTAGCACAAAGACTCAGGTTCCAATCCTTTACTCTCCCATTTCCACATCTATGAAGTGATATCAACAGTGGGATCTCTAAGTATATTTTAAGCAGGTTTCACACTACAGCTGAAATTTGTTTAAATATCAAAGCAAAACCCAGACAAAAAAAAACCAACCAAATGAACACCATTTTACCTTCATTTGGTCCAAAGCCAAAAACCTGGAGTTCAGACCGGGTACATCAAAAGGCCCCAGGCTTCAGGCAAGAAATCCCAGTCTGGTTTTGTTGGTGTGGGCAGATTGGTGCTGTTGCACTGGAAAAGGGATCCTGCTTTGGGCTCTGCGTTCCGGCTGCTCACGGACAGCAGGACAACAACAACTGCCAAAAATCATCCTGAGCATTCCCTTAAAACCACAGAATCACGGGATGGTTTGGCTTGGATGGGACACTAAAGACCACTTTGTTCCAACCCCCTGCCGTGGGCAGGGACACCTTCCACTAGAGCAGGTTGTTCCAAGCCCAATCCCACCCATCCTTCAGCCTTTGGGACCGGGAATAACCATCCTGGTTATCAGTCAGCTGAAAGCTCGTGCAAAGCCCAGGGGAAAGCTCTTACTGAGATTAAAATATCCTCACAGCAATTAATGGCACAATACCTGCCAACATCACAGGCATCCTCCAATCCCACTCAATCCTTAAGGAAAGCTGCCACCCGAAATTCCTTCTGAAGTTTGTTGGCGTGGCGCTGTCGGAGGTACCTTTTCAGCACCTCTGAACCCTCAGAACATGCTCCTCATCCTTTGAGTCACACACTTGAATAACCGAAGCATTCCTTTCCTTTGAATCCACAACATCCAGCCAATGGACACGAGGAATGGAATTACAAGGGGAGAGGGCAATTTTCAGAATTATGGGAATTCATGCAGCAAAATTATCATTATTTTATTTTTAATCATGGAATGCTTTGGGTTGGAAGGCACCTTAAAGCTCATGTCATTCCAAGCCCCTGCCATGGGCAGGGACACCTTCCACTGGAAGATGGAAATCACAGTGACTCTGTTTTGTAACCCAACTTTGCAACTCCTGATTTCAGACAGGGCTCTCCTACATGATTTGTATAAAGAGCAGAAAAGGAAACATTCCCTCTGTCTTCTCCCACAACTGAAGCTTGGGCAAACAGAAAACCAAGCAGGAAGAGATGGGGATAACCTGTCTGCATGGCAGGAATCTACTCAGGAATTACCAAGGCACAGGTGTCCCTTCTCCAGAGCTCCCAAGGGTGCAGGAAAAGGTGCCTGTTCCTGTAGCACTGGTTCCTTCCCTGCAGCATCTCAGGCTTGCCAAAATCACACGTTCCCCAACACATCTCCCCACCTTGGCTATGCTCTCCCTCTTTTTCCTGCCAGATGAAGCACCCAGAGCCGGCCAGAGGATGGAATTCCTCCCGAGTGTTCCGAGGATCAGCGCCTGGGATCCATCCTGTACAAGCTGATTACAGGACTTCCCGGGCCCCTGGCAGCAAACATCACACAGCCAGATGTCAAACCTCGGAGATACAGCTCTGGCAAACCCGGGCTGAGGCAGATTATCCACTCTGGAAGGGATCCCACTGAGAGGATGGGACTGGCTGGGAGCTGGCCCTGCAATTACCACGCTGGGAAATGTTAATTGACTTAAAGCAAGGCATGGAGGGGAGAGGGAAAACACTGGGAACTGAGGTAATTGTGGGCTGACCAGAAGAGCAAAACTATCACCCTGCGAAGACTGATGAATCACCAAGCTGTGTAACAACCAGGACAACTCCCTTCCTCCATGCTATAAAACATCCATCTGCAATTACCTCTGGAATTCACCTGCACTGCAGGTACATGGTCTGGCCAGGGACTGATGGGAGACAAACACCACAACGAGGGCAGAGACTTTCAGCTCTGAGTTCTCCTCCTCCAAGCTGGTCCCTGTGTCCTCAAAACAATCCCTTGTCATCACAAACCTTTCAGTTGTCATTGTCCTTTTCTTCCAAACTCCTCGGAGCAGAGGCAGGATGGGGTGTCGCAGTGGGGAGGTTCACAGTCACAGAAAAAGCTCCAAAACTTCGAACTTAGAGGTTCCAAACCGACCCGAGAAAGAGAGATCTCGGCACTTGGGATTTTACAATTTTAAACAAAAACATGTTTATTGAGGGAGAGAAACTCGAGTCATTATCTGAGCATCTGGGATTACCACTCCTGTACTTATGAAAGAGGCTGCAGCACATGGCTCTGCGAGTGCTCTGATCTCTCCATCTGCGGTTCCAGGCTCTCCCTGCATTTACCCTCTGACAGACGGCAAATCACACAAACCCATTTTCCTGAGATTGCCCTTAGGAATCAACCAGCTGGGTCTTGCAAACCAGTTCTCTCTGGGTGAACCACGGACACTCCTCCACGCTGGGATTGTTTTTGTTCCCTGCATTAGCAGAGCACCCATGGGCCTCGCACAGCACCTGTGATACCACACAACACTGCTGCTGGTTGTTCCGAGGGACTTATAGCCTGATTCAGGGCAGGGACATGCATTTGGATGTAGGGAACAGGTATACAAGGAGCCAGGGTCCCTTCTCAGGAGAAACACCACGCAAAAGGCAGCAACAACCTGCCAGTGTCAGCCCAGCACCTGCTCATGTACTTTCATAGGATCTCAGAATGGTTTGGGTTGGAAGGGACTTTAAACCTCATCTCATTCCACCCCCCTGCCATGGGCAGGGACACCTTCCACTAGTCCAGGTTGCTCCAAGCCTTGAACGTTTCCAGGGATCCAGGGGCAGCCACAGCTTCTCTGCCCAACCTGTGCCAGGGCCTGCCCACCCTCCCAGCCAGGAACTCCTTCCCAATCTCCCATCTAACCCTGCCCTCTGGCAGTGGGAAGCCATTCCCTGTGTCCTGTCCCTCCACCCCTTGTCCCAAGTCCCTCTCCACCCTTCATGGTGGGCAGCTTGTATTTTTTGCTGGTATTTGCTTCCCTATGTACGTTTTTATTGTGTTCTGTCATTCCCTACAGTGAAGCCTAACGCACCTACTTTACAAGAGCCCAAGCTTTGCAGCCCTAGCTGAGGCACATGGAACCTTTTACAGCTCTATAACCATCAGGGGATGTGCAATAACTGCACTTTTACAACAGACTCGTAAAACACGGGCTGTGATTTGGGTCCCTTGACGCTGCACACCCAGCGATTCCCACAGCCTGGTTCCTTCCCACCGTCTGCCTCCTTCCCACCAGCACCACAGCTGCTGGGGACACCCTGATTTTGGTGCCACCTCTGCTCCCCGCAGGGCTGGGGACACCTTGACTTTGCTGCCACCTCCTGCTCCCCGCGGAGCTGGGGACACGCTCACTTCGGTGCCACCTCCCACTCCCCCAAAACCATCGGGGCTGGGGACACGCTCACTTCGGTGCCACCTCCCACTCCCCAAAACCAGCGGGGCTGGGGACACGCTCACTTCGGTGCCACTTCCCACTCCCCAAAACCAGCAGGGCTGGGGTCACCCTGATTTCAGTCCAGCCTTCTGCTCCCCAAAACTCCTGGGACTGGGGACACCCTGACTTCAGTGCCGCTTCTGCTCCCCGCGGCGCTGGAGACCCCCCGACTTTGGTGCCACCTCCCGCTCCGCAGAAACTCCTGGGACTGGGGACACCCTAATTTCGGTGTCACTCCCCGTTCCCCGCGGAGCTGGGGACACCCTGATTTCGGGGCCACCTCCCGCTCGCCGACACCGCCGGGTGCTGGGGCCGCGGCTCAGCATCCCCGGGGGAGGCAGGACGGGACCCGCAGCCCCGAGCCCGCCCCGGTCCCTTCCCCGCACTCACCGTCCGTGCAGGGGCGCGCTCGGCGGCCGCTCCGGGACTCCGGGACACCGGGGCACTGGAGCAGCGGGACACGGGGCTGTGCGGGCGGTGCCGGAGGAGGGGCCGGGGCGGGGAGCGCGGCTCGGACACCCCGCGCCCGCCCCCGGGGCGGCGGCACCTGCGGGCAGGGCGGGACCGCCCGGGGGGCTGCGGGGCGAGGAGGGGACCCCCCCTACCCGAGCACCCCCCGAGAGCCCCACCGACACCTTCCCTGGCACCCCCCGCCTTCCCCCGGGACCGGCACCAGCGTGGTATCAAAGCGTGTCGAGGATGAGCTCATTTCGTGTGACCGCCAGGTGACTTAAGCCCTAACTACTGACCGACCTCATTTTAGGATAAATAGTCTCCATTGGGTTCAGCTGTGCTGGAAGATGAGTTTAAAGCATTTCAGTCGGAGCTAAGGAGTGTTGAAATCCACGGTGACAGGCTCGCAGCGGGTGTTTTTCTAGGGATGCAAACCCCGTTCCTTTGTTTTTCGCTGGGCTGTTGCGTAAGCTGGCTCTTGGAAATGGATACAGTAATTTGTGATGTTTTCATAGAGTTAATTAACTGCTGCGATCCCACATTCCGAAAGTGAAATTGTAGGGATATACTTGCAAACAGTCTGCTCTGTAATTGAGTTCATCCTCCAGGCACGAGGTTTATCAAAGAGATCTAGAAGGGCTTTAACTCACGGGAAAAGCTCTGGCACCGAACAGCGTTTGCCTTCCTCTGCAGGACTGCTGGGGAATGTTCGGGCTTCCCATCTGCTCTCCTTAATATAAACCATCTACACTGGAAAACCTATTTATTCTGATTTAGAAATGATCAATTCCAAATTTTACCGGACTAATTTCTAAGTCTGCTGGGCATGATGCAGAAACCTCATTAGAAATCAAAACTCGTTAACAAAAAGAGGGAGCAACCCATTTCTACAGAATCCGTGGAATTTGCATGGCTGAGGAGAAAAGTAATGATCTAATTGAGAAATGCTCAGAGTAATAATTACTGGAAATAACCTGTTTATAAAGCTCCAGAGTATGACTTAAGGGAGGTGGCAGGGAGGCAGGAACTTCACTACACTGTACATAAAGTGAGTGTAATATTCCTATAAAAATGGAAATGCATGCAGAGGGTAAGTGGAAGAGTCTCCCTGTCATCCTCCAGGCTACCAAAAAAGAGGAGGAAGAAGGAATATGTCCATGGAGAGGTAGTGAAGATGCAATTATTTATTAAAAAAAAAAAAGATTAAAAATGCTGTGTTCATTTCCCAGTCAAACCTTCTGATTAATGCCCCATCCCTGGAAGTGTCCCAGGCCAGGTTGGACGGGGTTTGGAACAACCTGGGCTAGTGGAAGGTGTCCCTGCCCATGGCAGGGGCTGGAACAAAATGAGCTTTAAGGGGTCCCTTGGGTCCCTTCTAACCCAAACCAGTCTGGGATTCCATGAATTACCTGGTACAGGTTTAGAAGGAAAGCTAAAATCCAGAGTGTGACCTTGGACATGGACTCCAGCACACTCTGGAGTGCAATTCCATTGAATAGGTCACTCCCAGAATCATGGAATATTCTCAGTTGGAAGGGACACATCAGGATCATCCAGTCCAACCCCTGGCCCTGCACAGACACCCCAACAATCCCCTCCTGTCCCTCAGAGCATCATCCCAACCCTCCTGGAGCTCTGGCAGCCTTGGGGCTGTGCCCACTGCCCTGGGGAGCCTGTTCAGTGCCAACCACCCTCTGGGGGAAGGACCTTTCCCTGAGATCCAACCTGACCCTGCCCTGGAACAGCTCCAGCCATTCCCTGGGAGCTGTCCCTGTCACCCAGAGCAGGCACTGGCTGGCTGTCCCACGTCACACAAGGCCCACACCGCAGAGTTTAGCTCAGTTTTATTTTCCACTGTAACGGATTTCGAATGATACATCTCATGCAGTCTGCCAGTGTATCCATCCATCTCCGGTAGAACTTCAGGATGAAGATAAAAGACTTTTCTCCACGGGATGGGGGAAGGAAGGGTTCAGGTTTGCTATCAAGAGTTTAATACATTTCAGCATCGTTTGATGCAATGGCAAAAAAAATTTCCCCTCGTTACCAGCAAAACGTGTCCACAATTTATTTTTTTTTTTGTGTGTTTTTTTGTCTTTTTTTTTTTTTTTTAATCCTAAATTGAACACTACTGTAAAGATACACAGAGCCCAGAGAATACACATCTGCAGTACACATTACACAACTTTACAAACTAGACAGGTATAAATCTACAGAATGCCTCGGCCCCCGTGGCTCTCCCGCAGCGGGAAGGGGGGGCGGTGGGCTGGGGGGGTGGGACCGCCGGGCCGGGTCCCTCCCGCACAGCGGATGCTGCCAGTGCACATCGCACTCCGTACAGGCACAGCGAAGACCAAACAAAACCGAACAAAAAAAAAAAGAAATCAAAGCAAGGGGAGATTAAGATTATCCTGCTGTCAGTTTATCTCCCGATTCCTCCCTCTGAGGCGTTTCTCCTCCAGCGGCGGGAATCTGATGAGGCCTTTTCCTGTCGGGCCTTCGGCCCCCGTTTGGTTTAAACACCCTTTGCTTCAAATTAAAGCACGTTCGAATTAGAATTCTCAGGGGAGGTTTAGGTGGGATACGGGGAAGGAATTGCTGGCTGGGAGGGTGGGCAGGCACTGGCGCAGGTTGGGCAGAGAAGCTGTGGCTGCCCCTGGATCCCTGGAAGTGTCCAAGGCCAGGCTGGAGCAGCCTGGGCTGGTGGAAGGTG
>JAYRBT010000181.1:1730249-1765943 GCA_036023395.1 Myiotriccus ornatus
ATCCCTGGAAGTGTCCAAGGCCAGGCTGGACGGGGCTTGGAGCAACCTGGGTTAGTGGAAGGTGTCCCTGCCCATGGAACAAGATGATCCCTTCCAACCCAAACCACCCTGTGATTCCATGGTTAGCTGGAGTATTTTTACACTGCAGGAGGTGTGGGGGACAAGCAGCAAAACCAACTCACTGTTTTCACGTCGTTGGTCCCGATGATTCCCCCGATCTCCCCCAGGTCCTTCAGCAGCAGGTTCAGGATTTCTGTCGCCCTCTTCTTCTGGTGGTTACTGAGCTCCTGCAACTGGCCCAGCTCCCTCTGGGTCGCTGTCAGGGCGCTCTGAGAAGGTTTAAAAACAAGAGTTACCCTCCCCTCCACGGGCTGGGCACCAATTCTTACATGGGGTTACATGGTATTGTCTTGTACTTTCCAGAACATGCCCATGGCAGAATGTGCTGACAAGTCCCCTTCCACCTTGACATAATCCACTTTCACAACTCACTTGCTACCAAGGCTACTTTAGATCTATTAAATGCAGCAAATCCTGTAAGAATCTTATTTGCATAATACATCAAAGAAGGTTAATCTCCGAGAAATAGGTATAGAAGGATATAAAATTCAATTTTTTCGAACGGATTTCATACTAATCTGTTTTACTGAAGTAGATAACAAAGTCTTTAATGAAATGTATCTGTTAACAAGAGCTTCCTCACTTTGTGTAATGAATTAAGGGAAAAGGATGCATTAAGCTAATAAACCAATCTTGATTTCTCACTGATTTTTTCACTTAAGATCAGCCAAAAAAGCTGATTTTTTTTTTTTCCTGATTCCTTCCTTGAGATGCCCTGACTCTCAGTATAAAATTCCTGCTCCACGGCACAGAGTCCAGAAAAAACCCAGAATGCTGCCATTTGCATAAAGCAGATTTTCCCAGCCTTCTTGGCATAAGGGGAGTTTTTAAACACCCGAACCAGAGGGTGACCAGGTCTCACATCCAGTTCAGTCGCTGCCACGGTGTGCAAAACACAGGGGCTGCAAGAGCCACGGTCTGCCAGCAGCTTCCACAGAGAAGCCTCTGAATTGCCTCCATTTTATTGTTTAATTAAGATAGAAGAGAGAAAAGCAGCACCAGCAAACGTGGATCCTGATTGCTGGCTGGGGGACCACGACACGGGTTTTGGGGACCCCTGCGGAAATCTTTGGGGGAGGGTGAGGAGGAAACAACTTGCTCTTACGCTCTTCTGTGCCAGCTCATCAGCCAGCTGCTCGTTGGTCCTTGTTTTGTCCTCCACTTCCTGGGATTTCTGGTCATAATTGACGGCTAATTCTTCCAGGGCTTGGAGGACCTCCTTCACTTCGTCCTTTGCCGCTTCGTTCTCGATCTGGAGACGGGTCAGCTCCTCTTGGATCTTCTCGTAATCCCTCCTGGTGGAGGCCAAAAGCTGGAAGGAAACATCACACAAGCATTAAGTCGCCCAGGAGCTCACTCAAAAAAGGCAACACTGAAAAGAGCAAAAGCAGACAGAGGGAGAGGAAATGTGTGTGCAAGAGCAGAGAGATCCTGCTGCTCTACCAGAAACCGCACCAGTTTCAGCACAAATGTGTTGGAAGGAAGCACAAGAAAACCTCTGAACTTCAATGAAGCCTTAATCAAATCCTGTTATGGCACAAGACTGAGGCACAGAAACTTGTTTTAAACGGTGTCAGAGCTCCAAAGAAATTTTCTGCCCTCAGTGCGATGCTGCAGCGAGGACCAAAAAGCACCACAAAGTGAAATGTTTCAACACAGGCTCAGAGCTTTGAACTGAGCCAAGTGAAAGGGCTCTCTGAGGCGGCCTCAGAGGCCTTAAAGAAGTATTTTGGTGAGCAAACCTAAGATGATTATTCTCAGTTATCATCTGAAGCACGATGCTGAGGACAGATCAGCTGCTCATATATTTGCTGAGGGAAAACATCAGCTAAAGAGGCGAGTACTGACTTCACACACACTAGTGAGTATTTCCAAGTGGTAAAACCTGTTAAATTTACTCTTTGCACACTGCTAAGGGAGGTGCTGGAGTTTCAGTGATGGGGCTGATGGTAAGAGGTCGCTTGCATGGCCCCCTCCCTTGCCCTAATGTTCAGTGAGATGTGAAAGTCCTGAAAACTCAGCTCCTGGGTTGGGTTCTCAGCACAAACCCAGCAGGATGACGTGAAAATAAACAACAGGTGCCACCTAACATTTATTACTAATATTGTACTTTTGAGAATAACAACAAAATCAGGACTTCAGTTTGCATAAAATAGAGAATAATACCTGTCACCCCCCTCTAAACCAGACCCCCAAAATGCAGAATGTCAGAGAAGACATGGCTTTTATTTTTTTTAATTTAAATTTTTTTTTTAATTATTATTATTTTTTTTTTGGCTCAGAGCTCTCATGGAAAATGGGAAGCCAGGCAGGCAGCTCCAGAGGCTGGCACGTGCCCAAAAGTGGTGGCAGGGAGGATTCAGATGTAAGGGAAATTTATCTCTCTGGTAATGCTGCAGCCTCAGAAGTGCACTCACGTTATGGAAAAACCCGCTGAGTTGCCAAAGCCAGATGGCATGTAAATATTTAAACAACAAAATGGCTTAAAATAATCTTCCTGCTAAACACAGATGGAACTATTATTTACATTTACTTAAGAAATTTTCTGTGTGAATAGTGCTGTGACTTCAAGGAGTGTGGTGGAGCACCTGGAGCATAAACACGGCTCCCCAGAAGGTTCTTGCTGATCTTATGTGGGAAAAATAGATTTTCAAAGGCTATTAATGACACATTATAAAGATCAGCAGTAAACAAAGGGAAGGGACAATGGCTGCAGCACTTCATGGAACTGTTCACAGCACGGTGGAGCATTAAGAACCCCCCAAAAAATGCACCCTAAGAAGCAGCCAGGGGTGAAAAGGCACCAAAAGACACCAATATCAGCCCAATGCCATCTGCAGCAGGCCTCAGCTTTATAATTAACCTGCTGGCTTAATCAAGCAGAAAAAAGGCCTCTGGTTAATTAGAGGGAAGCAGAGTGAGGCAGCTGCTCTCAGCTCGTGTCTCACAGAGCTAATCACAGCTCCAGGACAGAGCAGGTACATCCCTCCCACAGAGCAGGTGGAAAAGCACCTTGAAAAATGAAATATCACATGAGCTTTCAAAGGTAAGAGGTGGACAAGGTCCTGGGATGAACCAGATAAAGCTTCTGAACAAGCAGTGAGACATCAGCTGCAGAGACTTCCCAAGTCAGCAAAGCTAGGAATGTGCAAAAAAAAAAAGGGGGGAAAAGTGGTGTGGAAGGCAAGGATTAGAGGTCACTGAAAACCTGGTTCATATTCCAGATGTGATTTCAAGTATGGAACGTGGAGAGTGAGGAATAATTGTGTTAGTTGCTCCCAACCAGCTAACACAAAGGAATACACATCCCCCCCAAAAAGGAGACATCAGAAAATTAATAATAATAAAAAAAAAAAAGCTTTAAAATAAGCTTTAGGTGAGAAGAGTGATGTGAAAGAGATGGGAGAAGTGAGATGACACGAATAGAACCACAACACACATCAGCAAATCAGGGTGCTGAGAAGGCGTAAGAGGCTGGTGTGTTTGTGCAGCCACGGGCAGGGGCAGCCAAACAAAGCTGTGGCACGGGCAGTGAGGAGCTTAATCACGACATTAAATAAGGCTGGTGGTTCCTGCAGAGAGGACAAGCCCCAGAGGTGGCAGGTAAGTCACGAGTGACGAGTGACAGACACGCTCAGACACGATTAGGGGGCCTTGGTGACCCTTTCTGAGGGCTTGGGTGAGGACTGAGAGGTGGGCAGATGGATTTGTACATGAAAAGAGAGGTTTCACACCCCAAAAAAGCAGGCAGAGGAGGGCTGTGCTCCAGCTGGGAGAGACACTGCTGGAGAATCACAGCAGTGTGGCCTGAAAAGAGAGAGCAGTGTTTCGGAACACTGATTGGTGATGGATGAACTCCCACCCCAGGATTAATATTCCGGGTCTGAATGGCCCTCGTCCAATTTCCCGCCAGTGTAAAAGCAATTTCTAAGAAATATCACAGCAACATTCGGGGAACTTTTGGTGATTTAGTGTTATTGCCTCATTCTGCACCTTCAAATCCTCTTGTAAACAAATGACAGGCCAGGGAATAACCTCACTGTAGGTTTAGTGATCATGTTTCCCTCATCCTAAAACAAACGTTCATTTTATGGACAGAAACCATGAAATCAGACATTTGAAGTGAGCAAGCCAAGATTGTAAAGCAAATCTGTGGCAGCACCAATAATCAGGTTTTCCATCTCACAGGTCCCTCACATTACTGCCTCTAATTGCCAAAATAATGAACATCAGTAAGTTATTACCAGGAGTAATTTTTATAAATCAGAGCAGGAAACCTCCAACTCCTTGCAGTCCACAGTGTCTGGATACCTGAGAGGGTGCAGATGTACTCAAAAACCACATCTAAAGAGAAAAATACTGGCCACACTCCTACCTTGGACCTCCAGCATCACCTCCCAGCAGGATGGATTGTTACTATAAGGAGCTATCAAGGTTTAATGTTCCTCTGACAATATTATGAAATCTGAAGTTTAAACCTGGCTGACACACAGGCTCCTCTTGCCTATTGACTTTTAGCCAGTTTAGAGGAACAAATGGGACAGAATCACTAAACAAGGGGCTCACAAGAAAAATGAAAGAGTTTTTCATTCGGTTGGTTTATTTTTTTTTAACTTTCTTACCTCCTCTTGGTCCAACATTTGTTGCTTTAGTTTTTCAGCCAGCTGGCTCTGCTGGTTGATTTCATCATCCTGCAATGAAAAAGGGTTGGAGGTTTTTAGTTTCTTTTCATGGCTCTCATTGGGTCACTTTTTATCTCTCCTTTCTAGAAAAGAAGGAAAAATAACACAGCAAACCTTATGCACCTTGGAGTGGTAAGAGAGGAGAGAAAAATACACATACACAGAGCTACACAGGAAAAGTATAAATGGTGACATTTTGGAGTTGTTTTGGGGATAAAACACCATCTTATTTCCCACAGTCCTGCAATAATGCATTAAATTTTCTTCCTGTGTTTTCCAGAGTAAAACTCAAACCTGCTGCCAGTTCCCTCAAGAATAATTCAAAGAGCTTTGCTACTTTTGATGAGGAAAGTGAAGGAATGACTGCCTTTTCTTTTTTTTTTCCTTTTCCTAATCAATATGTAAAAGCTGGAGATTGCTACTGGGCACGCATTCTCCATCAGAAAAACAGCTGTAATTTCTTAACTGCTCTTTTCAATGCCATCAACAAACACACTGCTGCGTGTAACCAGAGCCCTCGTGCACATCAAAAATTAAGGTTTTTTAAACACTGCCCACTCCCTCCCTGGCTATTCACAAACAGCCAAGCTCCAGTGTTAACAGACAAGGGCACAGAGGAGGTTTGGTTTCTTTTGTTTTGTTTTGTTTTCCCTGATATTTCCCTGCTAATTACAACTGGAATTCAGAATTGAGTATTGATTCATGATGAAAGCTCCCCTTTTGCTAGACAGCCTTTTATGCTGCTCTCACCCATAATGGTGAATGGTTTTAGTGGGCCTTTTTTTTCTCCCCCCTCCCCACTTATCATTTTCACACAAAGCTATTAATGGCCAGCCCTGGGTAAGTGTATTGCTGAGAGCTTTAAGTGCCAGTGATGACTTTCAAGCTGTGCAAATAAATAAATAAATAAGCCACCTGCACTTTGGGCACAGCTAGAAAGAACAGCACCGACAAAAGAGACCCAAGGGATGGATCTGTTTCCCTTAAAATTCTAATACATTATAAAAATATTAAGATGCAGTCCCCCTTGTTTTTCTGGTGAGGGATTTTACAGAAATCACTGAAGAAAAGGAGTGATGAAAAGCCTGCACTGAGACATTAAAATCAAAGGGAACTTTGGCTCTGATTTCATGGAGAGCAACCCCAAACACTGCCCAGGGAGCAGAGGCAGATCACTGACCAGCTCTGGTTTGATGCAATGAAGAGAGTTTGGAATTTTCCAACATTTTTCCAATTCAGGCTGCTCAGGGACGACAGCCAGCCACCCCTTTTGGCAGAGTTTTCCACTTACACCCAGCCAGCGGGGTGAAATCCCACCTTATCATCCAGCTGCCTGTAGAGACTGGCAATCTCCTCGTCGTATTTCTGCTTCTCCTCCGTGGAGATGCTGGCAACAACTGGGGTGATGTTGTCAATAATGGGGGTGTTATCACAGGGCTCCAGGTTCTTCTGGTCCTTTGCACTGATCTGCTCATCCTCTGGCACAGCTTCTCCTGCAGGCACACAATCCAAGACAGAGGGGTGTCCAAAACCACGGATATCTCAGGATGGTCCTTCAAAGTCACCGAGAGGGACTCGGGAAAGCAAAGAAGGGCTTTATGCCACTGCCAGGGATACAAATGACAAGGAAAAGCAGGTGTGGAAAGGTGGCCATCCTCGTTAGGATGATGATCTCCGTGGCTGGAAACACAAACCTGCATCACCACTGGACTCCATGACCGTGAAGGTCTTTTCCAACCTTACGATCCAGTGAGAACGGAGCAACAGGTTGAGCAGCCGCCATCAAAACCACTGAACTCCTGGCTCTGCTTTCACTCAAGCCCTGGACAGGTGGGATTAACTCCGTGGTTTAACAGAGGTGGAAATGAGGAGGAAAAAGCCCTGACTTCCTAAAGCCTATTGGCAATTAAACATCTCTTTCTGTTCAGATTCCCAACTGTGTTATCGACCCTCCCTCCCCCGTGATGGGAGGGCACCTGGACAACAGCAAGGCCAGGTGTGTTTAAAGCAACATTCACCTTCTGCCACGTAAATTAAAGCCCAAACACCAACTTTCAGGTGTTGCCTGTGCATACCAGGCCCATTTTCCTTCCGAGTCATTGTCCCCAAGGAATATTTCCCCCGGTAATGGTGGTGCATCACAATTCCGACCCTGCTGCGCCTCAGGGGTGAGAGACAGGAATTAAATCTACTCCCATCCCAGTCTGCTGGGAGACTCTGAGCCCCTGAGTGCTGCACACACTGCTCAGGGTGTGGGAAGGTTCCAGCCAACCCTTCAGCACCAACAGGTTTTGGGTTTTTTTTTTCTTTTCCACGGAAAGCTACAATATTTCAGCCCCACAAAGCTTTACCAGCCATTCCTCTTGCCAAAAGGCTTTATTTTATCTTACTGGCAGGGAAACAAGGAAACAGGACAAATATATCAAACCCCAGACAGGCTGATTCAGGCCCCAAAGTGAAACTACACAGGGCATGAAAGAGCAAGACCAACTAACAGGGGAAATAATTTTTTTTCAAGCTTAAAGCGTGAAAAAAAATGTGATTTGAAATCAAGCCCTGTCACCTCGATCACTTAAAAGTATTTTTTTGCCCCGTTTCTAAAGGCTTGCTGATATTCTCTGTCATTACTAAGAAAAATGTAAATTGATTTTTCACTGTTGGATTTCACTGGAGCAGAGCAGGGAAGGCTTGTGCACAGGGCAATGCTCCTCAGGCTGTGGAGAATCCATCAGGAGCCTCCCAAAAGGAATGTCTCATTTTCCATTCACTGGACAACAATGTTCTACCTGTTAAACGCAGACCTGGCTGCTGAAATGCAGCTGCAGTGGGAACTGGGCACACCCATTTCCTGCTACCATTTTACGTGGTATAATACCTATTTATTTTGTATAATATCTATTTATTTTGTGTAATATCTTCCTAATTTCTGGAATAAACCACGCCAGTGGAATATTATCCAAGATGCAATTCCTGTGAAACTCTCCTTTGTGAAGAGGCTCCTCTGCCAGTGTATCCTTCCAAAGGATGGGACTGCAGAAGGTCAGACAAGAAATCAATAGCATTTTGAATGTATTGCTGGGTAACACTGATGAGAACAGCAGGACTGATGGGGGAAGGATGAGGAGGGGGAGTATTTAGACAAAACAGCAGAGACAGGCTTGTTTACACAGCACAGAGAAAGGATTTCTGGGGGGGGAGGGAAAAAAGAGTTTCTGGGATGGGGAGGAAATTAAAGTGGTCACATGTAGCAAAGCCAGGCCAAAGGAGGGAGAACAAGCAGGTTGTAAATCCCAGCACTGCCAAGAGCAGCCCCACGTCTCCATAGCAATGGCACTGTGCTGATAAGGGGAATATTCCCTGTGCTGGAGCCTCCAGAGGAAGGCAGGGAGCACAACCACGAGGTAACCATCTCATCTGAAAGGCAAGTAAACAGCACGGGGAGATGAGAGAGGGAGGCAATTTCTGTGCCCTCAAAAGGTCAGGTGTTATCTTCCAGGCACCCAGGATGTTCAAACCCAGATGGCAGAGGGGGGCTTATAATTAAATCACAACTTTGTTCTGGCTTTAGATGCTTCTGGCTTGCACGTTGACACACAGGACGTGGATGACAAGCACTTTAAAAAATAAACGTTGCTCCAAAGCAGCACTATTTTATTTATCCAGGGGTCTGCTGAGATTTCAGGAGGGGTGCAGGGCTGGTTTCTCTGGGCTGGGGGGTTATTTGTTGGTTTGGGCGTTGATTTTTTAAAATGTGAAATAAAAAATTTTAAGTAAGGACGGTTTGATAAAAATTATTTTCCAACATTCCAGATGAAATAAAAGGTGTTTAATTGTATGTGTGCATAAAAAGAATTATTCTTTCTCTACCGTCCTACACTTGATCTCACAACCTGCCTGAACAGCAATTTCCTGTGTTTCTAAACAGAAAATTGGCTGCTCTCAGCATAAACTTCACTTAAAAGCCACAGAAGGAGACAAGTGGTGATTCTTCCAACCAGACGACACTCCCAACCATTGTACCAAAGGACTAATTATTCTAATGTTAAACTCAATTACAGAAAAACCCCAAGGTCCAGTTACCTTAAAGCACAGTGGAAGTGATTCTCATGCCTGAGGAGCAGAATTCTTTCCAAAAAAAAAAACCAAAAATGCCATTTTTCCTTTTCTTAATATTATTAACATTATTAAAATTAGCGATGCCTCCCTGTATTCTCTCCACCTGCCATCAAACTGATTTGGGAATTTAAATGGTTCCTTCTGTAAACAGCTGCTGCTGGTTTCCCTGGCTTTTGCTTCTTCACCTTCCCAGTTCCTGGTTTGAAGCCTGAGCTACAACTGAACCTGAGCTCCGAATTAGTGACTCAAGGCAAGATTTTAACATTTGCAACTCAAACCCACAAAGAATGCCCCCCATTCCCGATTCCTGGCACGTACCATTCCTCCACCTGTTCAGTTCCAGCTCTAGGTGTTGGATAACATTCTTCAGGCTCTTGTTTTTGTCTTTCTCCTTCTCGTACTTCTTCTTCCACTCCTCGGCCGTCAGCTCCAGGTTCACAGACACCGTGTTCTTGATGGTCTTGGCTCTGCACAGCAAAACCCAGGGTCAGCTGCACTCTGGCTTTTATCTCAGTGCAAAGTTTGTCCAAAACACAAGGGGAAACTCCCAGAGAAGCTGTGGCTGCCCCTGGATCCCTGGAAGTGTCCAAGGCTAGGTTGGACAGGGCTTGGAGCAACCTGGGCTAGTGGAAGGTGTCCCTGCCCGTGGTAGGGGGTAGGATGGGTTTTAAGGTCCTTCCAAGACAAGTAAATTCTAGGATTCTGTGAGAATGAGAAGCTCTGGAATGTGTGGTTGGATTAAGGACAAATCCAAGCCCTGCCGTTCCTGCTGTGCTGGGTGAGCTGTCACCTCACAGCTTCTCCTGGCCTGAGACCCACCACAGCATCTGACCCCGGGCTGTCCCCGTCTCGTCACAACCATCCCTTCAACTCCACCAACCGAACTCAGCCGTGTTCCCAACATCTCAGCACAAAGGGTGTCAACATGGAAACTGATCCTTCTTGAAAGCCAAACAGATGCAATTCTGCGGGTGGAAGGAAGGGAGGGAGGACAGTCGGGGTCACCACCAGGTACCAGGGTCACCACCAGGTACCAGGGTCACCACCAGGTACCAGGGTCACTCCAGGGCTGAGGGAGGGAGGCTGAACTCACGCCTGTGCCACTGGAGTTCACTGGCTGACTCCTGATTTACTGCCTCTCTAGGCAAAAACATCCCCAAAATTTAAACCCTTCTAACAACAACCAGCAGCACTTTGTCACCGTGCAAGGGCTCAGCTCTGCCCCAACCCCAGCAACTGTGCCAGGAGATGCAGAGCAAGCAGAAAACAAGGCACAGCACCCACCCCAGCAGAGCCACACTGAGAAAGAAAAACCAAACAGATCACTGTGAATTAAGAAAGCTCCAGATCTTTGCCCTTCCCTGCTCAGACACAGTCCCTTCAAGCGACTCCAGTGTTACTGAATAAAACAGAAGACAAGCAAAGGAACGACAGGCAAACCTCCCACCAGTCTGCAAAGCTCCAGTGCTTTGCAGGAAGTTTTGTCACCTCAAAAAATATTTTAAAGGAACCCAGTGCTTTTAAAATAACTCCTCATGGCCGGGGTTTACATACTCTGCTAAAAGCAGGGCTCCAGTTCCCACTCTTTTGAGTGTACTGGGGAAAAAAAAAAACCACCACACCATAATGTTTATCCTAACGATGGGTGCAATGCTTACTGGCAATTAAAATTAAAAATTATATAAAACCACGAGAAAAGGTGCAGTAGAAAGACAATGGGCTGATTCACTGCTATCAGAGGAGCACATGCATGTGTTGATTAGTAGCAGTGGGCCTGTGAAGATGAATTTTACTCCTGCCACTTATTTTAGTGGTGACATAATTCTTTTTTTTACTTTTTTTTTTTGCTAGGAAAAATGGAGGAACCACTAATCACCCCTGAGTCATGTACCTCTCCTTTAATGGTATTCAGGTCCTTAATAGTGTCACATCAGAACAACGAAACACCACAAGCAAAGAGCTTGGAAAAGAAACCGTGTCAGCCTATTCCTGTCCCAAACCCTGACACACAGCACTGTGGGTGGATGGTCTGGGTGCTGCTCTGCAGGTCCATCAATCCTGCCAGGGAAATACAAGTGTATTTCTTTTCTTAGAGTTAAATAAGGAACTCCTATTTCAGCCCAATTCTATAGTTTTTAAGCAAACAAAGAAAAACCCCAACCAAGCTCCTGAATATTGAGCTGTTTTCCCAGTTCTGACATCCTGATCCTCAGGAAGGATCAACTTAAAAATATTCCTCCTCCTAGAGAAGTTTTAATCAAATCAAATCACATCACTCCATGCTCTGCCAGTCAGGAATGTGAGAAGTGGGTTTGAAAACTGTTTTGCCCCCAACAGGAAGGCAAATTTTACTGCATATTGGGAGGAGAAATGAAACCAAGAGGAAGGTAAACTGGAATCCGACAGGGAAGCTGGACTTCAGGGTTGTTAATGCCTTTAATTTAATTACTGTGTTAATTATTGTGTTTATTTCAATATTCTGTGGCACACATAGATATGGGAAGCAGAAGCTTGTATCTTCAGTAACTTATTACTCATCATAAAATGGTGAAATAAAACCACATGGCAGCTCTAAACCTGATTAAGTTAATGGCCACTGCCTCCTTTTGTAGCCCCAAAATTACAGATGGTGGAAAACAAACCAATTTTCAGACAAAGACAAATTTCACTGCGGCCTCCAGACTGTTAAATTCTACTTCAGGCAATCCTAACCTGCTAGGATTTTTCCTTTCTGCTATTACACAAATAAATCAAAATGAGTAATTTTCCAAAGTATCCAAGTTCTCCTCAATTACCACAAGAGCAGTAATTACATAATGAGCCTGACCTCATTTCTGCAAACTTTCCAAATGTATTCCCATATGATTATTGGCAACGAACACATGTGGGGGAGGCATTTTCTTCCTGAGTACATCCACGTTTTTATCTTACCCTTGCTTGTTTCTGAGGACTTGTTAAGACCCTTCAAACACAAGAATGTCCCTGAGCCACCGTGGTAATCCATCCAAGCTGTCAGTATTACACAGACCCCACGTTCTTCAACTTCCTGAATGCTCTCAAGGTATTTTTTAGAACCTTAACAGCGATCCCTGAGGTGCCACTCCAGGAGCAGACACCTCTTAAAAGCACCGAGGGCAGCATCAGATAAAGCAAAAGGGAACATTTTCCACTGGGTTATCCAAGAGAAAACTGCCCAGTGCCATCACCTTCCCCATAAAATTTCAGAGCACTACGATAACACTCTGCACTTTCTGCAGGAAAATCTACCAGGGCTTTTAAGCGGAGCAGCTGCTGGCCAACATTAACATTTATTTTTCTGGTGCCACTGGGGAATGAAGGGACAGTTCTCTCAAGTTCTCCAGCCCTATTTCTGAACAACTGCAGAAACCATTTACTGCCTTCTTGCCTCGCTCCCCCTCAGCGCCAGGGACACGTGGAAGAGCCCACGGCAGCGCCAGCCACCGTTCCCAGCCGCACTCACCGCTGCCCGAACATCAGGGTGGACTTGGTCTCGGCCTCGTTGAACACCGAGGGAGAACAGCAGATGACAATGGTGGTCCTGCAGTTCCCACCCAGGGAATCCTGGAGTATTCGGGTCATCTTGCTGTCTCGATAGGGAACGTGGGTTTTCTGATCGAAACACAAGCGAGAGACAAGAACAGTTTCGTTTTAAGCGGGGACGCTGCGGTGAGAGCGGACGGTGACGGGTGTAACGGGTCTGAGGAGTGACTGTTTTGATCGTGCTGAGACTGGACAACCACTCAGGTGAAATCACTGAGAACTAAGTTTCTTATCTCGGGCAGGGCAGCACAAGTGTCGCCGGTTCGTGGCTGGAAAGCCAATATTTTCCTCCCTCTGAATTGAAATGTTAGCTCATTTTTTGCCTTGGTGTGGATGGCAAAGAAACAAATAAATAAAAAGCCGTTCTTCAACAACACGAAACAGGATTACTTACAGTTCCTTCTGCCAAGGCAGATATCACATTGCCTAGAGCAGACAAAGACTTATTGATATTTTTAGCTTCATCCAGAACAGCTCCCTCCGCTCCAGTTTTGCTGACCTACCAAAGAGAGCAGGAACAGTCAGGCCCAGCCACCAGGGGCACACACAGCTACAGTGCAACACCTAAAGATGCTCTTGGAATTAAAACCAGCCAAGCTTGGCCTCAGCACGAAGGAGGAGAATTTTATATGGACTTCTTTGTTAAGGGGAGGCCTGAAAACACCACTAAAACCAGTTCTGAACACTCCAGAAGACATTAGAATGGGAACTGGGAAGTATTTTTGCACTGCAATGCTGTTCCAGACCATGACTCTTTTGGTAAATAGATAAAGGGTTTTTTCTGGTTATTATTTTTCTGTACTGGAAAGCAGAAATAGTCACCACAATCAAGAGAGACATGCAGGGAGTTCAAAAAGACTTCAGGTATAAAACTGTGTTAACTGCTGGTATTTCACTGTAATCTGTGCAATAATGACAGAAAATCTAGAAACAGGGTGTGTTTGAATATAAGCAAACTCAAATAGCTGTCCAATAAAAATTACATTTCTTTTTTCAAATGCCTATAACTCAATGTAAAGTTGTGTATAAGTACACACTGGTTCAACCCACTCCATTGTAAGTGACTGCAGATTCTGGGGGGTTGAATTTCACCCCAACAGTTCACATTTGCTCCTTTTCTCCAGCAAGTAAAAAAAACCTCAGTGATGATAATCTAAGGTAACTTTTCTGTAAAATCTCCCTCAGTTTGCACTGATCCCACCAGGATCACTCAGGAGTTCAGGGAAAACTCACCTTCTCACTTCCAGCCAAGTCCACCAGGTAGAGCTTCCCACTTAGTTTCTTCTCAGTTTCCACGTTCTCTTGTTTAATGTTAATGAGGAAGATACTGTGGCTCCTGGAGCTGTGTTCGTTCATATCTGCAATCACAGGCTTGGTTTAAATGGCTTTAAAACCTGACAAGGGATTGTGTTTCATCAGAGCTGGGCTGTGGCCACCAAATCCAAAGGAGAGCCCAGACCCTTCAGGAGCTGTAAATAAAGCTCAAGGGCTACAAAACAAGCTCCCACTCTCTCCCAGCACGACCAAAATAACAATAATAATTGCAACAAAAAGAAGCTGGGCAGGTCTTGGTGCAATTGTGTGAGGTCTCCCAACGTTTAGCAAAAGTTTTCACTAAACCCACCTTACATAAATTTGAATTTCAGAATGATTTCTAGTGCTTACACAGTTAAAAATCCTCCTTCACCCAGGTCACCAGTAAAACACAGGCAGCTACAGTTTCAGCTTCCACTTAGTACAAGTTTGATTGTAACTATGTTATGCTTTAAGTTTCATAAAGTAGCAAAAAGAAAATATTAAGAACCAGTAAACCATTTTCTCTATTTTCTCTGTTCCCATAAACCCACCTCCACCTTTCCCCCATCCCCATCAATGTTTATATTGACTTGAATTCCCTTTTTCTCCTCCATCTCCAAACTCCTTGGTGTTCTGTTTTATTTTTTCAGTGACACTTCCCAATTTTCTCCTTTCCATTTCAGTCCAGGTAAAATTCATTGTCTGTCAGCCTTTGTCAGAACTTTTCCAAGTGCACCAAAAGCAAGAGGTAATATCCCAGAGAAAAAAAAGAAAGGCGTATTTAGGTATTTTTTTGTTGAAGAAAATAGCAGAAATAATGGGAGGAAATGCCACTCAGAAGAAAGAGGATTAATTTCTATCAGTATGATGGGAAAGGCATGGGAAAGATGAAGCAATATAGTATTTCTCAAAGAAAGAAGGTAGAGACATGGAAGAGAAAGGAGTTCCCCAGGGCATCAAAATAAATCAAATTAAATTAAATTAAAAAAAAAAGCACAAAAAACCCCAAAATACACCCAGAATACCCCCCCACCACCAAGGCTGGAGTTACAAACTGAAGCTCTGCCAAATTCACTGTCGGATCAAAGACATCTCCCAGCATAAACTGGGGGACAGGCCTTTTCATCCCTGTCACGCCGGCAAGATTGGCACAGGCCAAAGGGATTATGATGGGTCTTAATTCAGGAAGATTTGTTTGCTTTGCCATCAGTGGGACTCCAGTGAGAGCACGAGTTATCAGGCAGAGGTTGGTAACTGCTCTGAGCTCCTTGGCCGCTGCCGGACCGGGGACTCGCTCCCAGTTCCCACCTCGCAGCACAGAGAGAAATAAATAATGTCAGTACATCATTTCAGTTCCCAAACACCTCGATTCTGTGCAGCAATCCACGGTGAGATGTCTCGTGGAGCAACACAGAGCCACTGGAGTTAAACCCAGGGGCTCAGGGCCGAGAGCCAGTCGAGGTCCCTGCGCGCAGCCAAACGGCGCGGAAAGCACAGCCTGGTAATCTTCAAGTGCTGTTATCTGTTCTTGTGAGTAACTCAGAGTGCTTTGGGAAGGATCAATACCTCCCTGGGAGGGACAACCACCCAAAGCCCGGAGCCAGGGGAGCTCCAGGGAACACTCACTTGTCACGGCCACGTGCCGGTTGGCCTTCCCTTCGTCGATGACATCCAGAACTTCTTCAGGGCTGGACACGAATCTTTCTGTACAGCCCTAGGAAGAGGCAAGCGGCAATCAGAGACATTCCCCGTACTGCAAAAGCCCTTCAGGAGGTGTATTTAGCACTAATGAAGGAAATAATTAGGAGAACCATCAGCATCCACCAGGCTCGTTAGCGAGGCAATGGACCAGAACCTGCCTCTGTGTGACTTTGAGGAGTCCACGGGGTAAACTTGGGAGGAAACTGCTTTTCACGAGATTAAAGACTCAGCCAAACCCAAACATGCAGCAGGAAATTCCCTCTGTGTAGAAGACTTACAACACGTATTCCTGTTATTCATTTGGGTTGGATTACATACCCCAAATTAATTTTTTTCTCCCTCAAACTGCAAGACAAGGTGCAAAGTCCTTGTTCTCTGTCTTAATGCAATATTACTGAATACATTATTTTTTTTTTTTTTTTTTTTTGCTCCTCAGGCTGAGAATAAATAGAAAAATGTTATATGTGTATTATTAAGACTCACATATGTCCATAACAAATACATCATATTTAAGTGAGGGCCCAGAAATTCAAAAAACTGATTCCTAACCCCACAAATCCCTTCTAAAGTATTGCAAGATTAAAGCACCTGTGCAACAAAATGTTAAAGAACAAAATTCTCCAGGTTGTTCTCTTTCATACCTGACATGAAAGGGGAACACGAACACTTAAAATTTAACACCGTATCAACAAAACGGAAACGTTCAAAGTCGGGAAAATAAAACAAACACGATTCAAAGCCCATAAATATTTCAGGAAACTGTTTCCATCCAGGAACCAACACAACCCGAGCTGAATCATTTCAGGGGGATGGAAATGGGTAAACAGATGCAATGTGTGAGAAAGAAGGAGAAACTGAGGATTAAATTATCCTTTTACCTTAACATATGGGACTCTGTTTTTATCTTCATGTACAGCGAGGTTTGTCTTTGACACTAGAAACAAGGGTGGAGGTGATTAGGAATATTGCACAGGTAATAAAGTGTTAACCTTTTGAACGTATTAAATTTGTAACACTCTCTTCACAGCAGCACAGCAAGGAACGAGCCGAACTGAAGGTGCTCTAAAAAACACTCTCCACGTTTTTAAAGCACAGTTTTACTTTGAGAACAGAAACTGCCAGAGAGGCTCAGACCTGCCTCGAGGTCTGTAAAATGCTCTGTGCTCACTGATTCACAGCCAAAGCTCTGGAGCGCTGCAGAGGCAGGTGCACAAGAGGCAGAGCAGATGATTTAAACTGCAAAATTCTCCTTCTCAAAGCCAGTCATACAGTTTAAATTTCATTCCCTCCCAAATAAAGTAACTGTTTCCCCCCGAGCACAAGGCAAGTGGCTCAGCCACGTCAGAAATGCAGAACTTACCATCCAGTAGGTCCCTTATTTTGTCCAAATAGATCTCAAAGTAGGAAACCTAATCGAATAATCATAAACAGATTTAAAAGACTGTTGGTGATTTAAAAATCTCTGTGACTGTGTTTCCATCTCTGTCAAAGCACCAAACTAAAATAAGCCCCCAGCTCCCACACAGTTTGCATTACCTCTTCCTTGGGAACTTACTTGGATCTTGAATGATTTACAAGTCATTGATCCTTCTCCATTTATCAATGATTCATCAGGAAATTACACCCCCCAAAAAAAACCCTTCAGGAAAATCTTATCTCCTTTATTTTATTTTTTTTTAACACAGGCAAAATTGACAAAAATATTGAGCAGAATCAATCAATTCCTATTTTCATGAGAAGGAGAAGGGTCAGGTTTGAGAGTTGTGAAAGGTATATTGATACTGACCCCCACAAAAGCAGAAAGCACCTTTAACATAAAACTTCCATAACCCTAAACAATATTTATATTAAATTAAACGTTTCAATGAAGGCTTAAGCAATCTATATTAAATTAAGGTTTTAAATTAAGCCCAGGACTCTGTCATGAATCAGGAAGGAACTGAAAATCAGCTGTTCTGTAACAAAGAGGCACAACTGTCCTAAGGAAAAAAAAAAACTTAAAAAGGAAAATAAATGAATGAGTCTCTTAATAAAAGGGTACTTGACTTGCAGAGGCAAACAGAGTTAGAGGAATGAGACCTAACCATTCCCTAAATAAGCTTTATCCAGGGAATATTTAACTAGAATACCAGATGGTTACATTCTGGGTATCAATAAACTTGCTATTTGGTAAAATCTCATTTTCTCTCACCTGAAAAATAAATTATCTGGGGTTTTTATAGGGGTGAGTTGATCTTCCTGAGTGACAACTGCTGTTAAATACAGATGTATGTTGCTTTTGTGCCTTTACTCCCCCTGTACCCCACCTAAAGCCCTGCTCTGGCCCAGCTCATTCCAGCTAAGCCAGACTTAACCCACGTGCTTCGTATCACCCTATTAACACTCTGCTGGGGACCAGCCCACAGAGACCCCACCTCCCCCTCCCTGTTCTAAATGGGTCTGCATTGAAGAGGGGGAGAAAAAGAAAATGATATTAATTTTCAATGTTGGCTCAGTTATTAAAGGAGTGTGACAGTCTGGTTAAATCCTGGCTCCTGATGACAGAACAGGCATTTCTCTCCCTGACAGCTCCTCGTACAATCACTCCCTCCCTCCCTGCTATTTAGGCAGCTTTGCTGTTAAGATATTCATGGATGTCAACTATGATGGGAAACCACTGAAACAATCCTGTGCTGGCAGAACGTGATTTATAAAGTGCTGTCTTCTGCTGGGGCAGGAATTTACTACGTCTCGGGGTCTCCATCTGTTGGGATCACGTGGGAAAAGCTTTGCAGACGATGGAAAGAAACCAGTGGAAGCCACTCCCGTGGAAGCCACTTGTGTGAAAATTCAGAGGTGTCTCTTCTCAAGGAGCTCAGTGTTTTACAGTTTAAGGTCTGTTAAAGTGTTTAAGGGTTAATTTGTACTTTATACCCACTGTCTGTACTTCATGAGCTGCCCACAAACAGGCCCTGCCAAGGAGGTTCTCAGTGCTGAGTCCTCACAGAAGAGCAGCAGCTGGTTCAGAGGTACCACATTATTAAAATAAATATATATATATATATATTCCCCCAGAAGTGCTTCAAGTGCTTTAGTGCAAGCAGAGCTAAAAAGTCACTTATCTCTTAACTTTTAGGCACAGGAAGGACAGGGAGCTCCACTCTCAGGGAGCTCCACTCTCAGGAAGCTCCATTCTCAGGGAGCATCCCCCATGGAAGGAGAAGCGACAGTCCCTTCACACTCTACCTCTGCTCAGCTACTGAACTTCACCAAAACCATCTAGGTGTGTTTTGTGTGGGTTTTTTTTTGGGGGGGGGGTGACAGAGAGAACCCATTTTTCCTGCAATCCACTGGGTAATTTTACTGATGGAAACAAGCTGCAGCCTGACCCCGACTCTGCCAGATGGAGCAATGCCCCCCATGGCTGAGAGCTCCCCAGGAGACTGGATGAACAGTGGGAATTAAAGGTCACTCAAATAAATCCGAGAGATCATATGGCTGGGATCGAGATAGGGACGTGGAAAAACATGGGGGTTCAAATTGAGCCTCAGAGCACCATCATAAAGAGCCCACAAATCAGCTTTTGAGCTAAAAATTACTCCTAAACATCCTCCCCTGAGTTGCCCAAAGCCATCTCTCCCCCACTTCAGCCCCAAATACTGTGGAGGACTGTTGGTATCCTCGAGACAGGGACGTGCCAGTGTTCCCACAAATGTCCTTGATGGTATTTATGGCCATTACTGGTGGGGCTGAGCTCCAGCCTTTGGAGAAGCTGCAGCCAAATCAGTGTTTTCTGACCGTGGTGGCTGGTTTTCCCAGGAAACCTGAGCTGGAAACACACTCAAGAAGAAATTCCATCAACAACTAGCAGCTGGGTTAGGTTATTTCTAGGAAACATCCTCTGTAACCCAAGTGATTTCTGAGGGAGGGGAGTTAAAAATCCGCGGCACAAGGGCAGATTCCCCACCCGGCCCGGCTTCCATCCGTCCCGTTACGTAACGTGTCGCTCCACATTTACCTTTATGTGGAACTCCAGGTTCTCATCCATGGAGTAGATGTGATCAAAGATGTCGTGTGCAATCCTTGGAATGATTCCCATGAGCTGAGGGTCGTGCAGTTTGCCCTGCGGACACAGAACCAAACGCGTGACTCGGAAACCCTCCCTCGGGAACAGGCGGGGGAGAGAAAGCCCTGTCCAAACCTGCCCCCCTCTTCCACAGGGTCCCTATGGATGTGTGTTGCTCTGGGGAGGGACTGACTTGATGTTAGTGCACAGAAACACTGGGATTCCTCACCCCACGAGCACCGATTTGTCCTGGCAGCTCCTGCCGCTCTTTGCGCCGTCGCTCTCCGACCGAGAGGGGCAGACACGAACAAACAGGCAAATCACAGCCCGGCTAAAAACCAGGTATTTGGGAACACGGCAGCAACGAGGAGCACGAAACAATCCTGTTTGTCATCCCCCACTATGCCACGGAGCTGAAGGAAAATCTGGGGATTCGAGGATTACAATAACACATTCTGATTTGAGCTCGCTCGGGCCTATTGCCAGAGATCTGTGCCTTACAAACACTCCTGCCTTCCACATTAATTTGCACAACTACCTTCCTCTATTCTTTCAAGAAACGAATATTAACTAATCCCAACAATTTCCCTGGCTGCACAGCACTTGCATTGTTTTGGTTTGGCACGTAGAGGAGAGCTAACACCACTGGAAATGGAATAGAAACATCAATCTGAAATAAACCCCTTTTCTGTCTACAGCCTGGACTGTGTTGTTATTTCTAAATCTTTCATGAAACCGTTTAAATATGCATTAACAAATCAGTAGTCACAGACTCCATCAGAACACAGTGTCTAGAACCTCTGATACACCTCTGGAATATAGTTTTGGCCAATTAATGCTGCCCAGATCAGCACAAAAAAATCATCTTACTCCAAACAGTGGTGGGGAATTATAATTTCTTTTTTAAATACAGAGGGAGACCATGCAATTCCAAAATGCCCAAATTATTAAACACCCACTTTTTTTTTAGCAAAATAGGAAGAAAATTTTACACACACGTGTTTTCCAGCACCCTGTGTGTTTGTGAATGACTAGTGGGTCACATTGACCTGTTTTCCCAGTTTCCCAGCCTTTATTAGCATGCTCAAATACAGGCTTTTTAGACACTGCCTCCTTTATCTACAGCTGGTGAAATGACAGTCAACTTCTCAGCATCAACCCAGGCTGAAGGCAACTCAGCACAAAGGACTGACAGAACCTCTCCCTCCACCTCACAGCCTGTGTTTAAAGCAGTTTACTGGGGTTTATGTTTTAACATAAACGTCTTGAGGGAGAAAAAGAGGGAACAGAGATAAATCAGTTGCCTTGCTGACTGCCTTCCCCATAAAGCAGCACTCAGCTGTACCCAACCTGTGAATATTTTATTTATATTATACAAATAATACAAATACAAATTCTGCAGCTGAAGCACCGTAACCAGGATCTTATTAGGCTGCTCAAGAGCTAAAAAAATCTTTCCCGAAGGAGACAACATTTTATTCCAGACTATGAGAATGAAAAAGAGGGTGGTTAAACAAAGTAAATCCTTGATGAAGAGGAAAACTTTATGTGCAAACCCCCCCCCCCAACACTCTGTTTGCAGGCACAGCACTTTGCTCCATCACACAGTGACTGCAGCTCCATTTTCACGCTATCCATCCTTTCTCCCTGAAAGAGTCCTTGGAAAGCTTTTCCCAAAGAGGGGAAAGGAGCTTCTCCTAAACCAGGATAAACAGAGATTTGTTGGTATTTCTTCAGGGCACACAAATCCAGCCAAAGCTGTGTCTACATTACCAAGTAGAGCAAAATTCCCAGTTCCTGCAGCAACAGAGGCAGCTCCAGAACCAGGAATGTTGGGTTGCTACCTCAGAAAAAGGAGGCTTTGAATCCAAAGCTGAGCCACAGAGGTGCAAAATCAGCTTTGGGATCGCTGCACCCAGAAGCACACCCCCTAATAATTGTTGGGAAGTGACAGCTTGTAAAAGCATTCACTTCAAACATCCTCCCAGCCCCAACGAGCCCTGGGGATAATCAGGTTTTTATGCTTTCCCTGCCACAGCTTTTTCCGGCTCAGAAGAGAAATCAAGCTGTAAAACACGAGGTGTGCACGACACTCAACCACTTCTGCTCCTTCCTGGGCTCAGACCTTCTCACTGTTTTGGTCAGCAGAAACTTCAGAGGGTTTTTGTTAAAATGAGAGGTGGATGCAGCAGGTCCCACTACAATCTGTATCCTCACACACTGGTTTGGGCTGGAAGGGACCCTCAAGACCATCTAGTTCTAACCCCCTGCTACGGGCAGGGACAACTTCCACTAGAAGAGACGACCTGGAAAGGAAGAGGAAGGTGAAGGCAGGATAATCCCTGGAAATCTGGAATAAAAAAAGGAAGAAACCACAGATACTCCCACGGGTGTAGCTGTAGCCTCGGGAAGAGTTTGGAGCTGCTGCAAAGCCGCCACTGAATTAGGAAACTCCACCAAAGCCCCTGGACAGAGAGTTCTGTGCTCATTAAAAAGCCTCTGGTCGTAACCAGAACATTAATTTCCTCATTTAAACACAGCAGGTGAAGTGCAACATTCGAGACAGAGCTGTTCCAGTTCAGGGTGTTGACATAAAGAACTCCAGTTTAGGGGGGCCAAGCACTGAAAACTCTCCTAGAAGGGCAAAGCCCGTCAATTTAATCCTATGGGCAAAAAAAAAAAAAAAAAAGTGATTTTTAAGCGGGTGATTATCCTGCTATACAGGTGGCAACTGCTTTATTTAGACCTGTGTCTGTCAGAAAGCCCATCCTGGTGTATTACACCACCATATCCTCCTGAAGCTTAACACCAACACTATGAAGTATTTCACATTTCACACAAAATCCTCCATAGCAGCTTTACCGAGAGGATTTACCATTTCTTCAACTTCAGACTGATTTTTTTTTTTTCCTTCCACGACATACTTTAGCAACTTTACAAGAGGATGTTAGGCTAAGAGGGGGATTAAAGCTGAATGTAGACTTGATTCCACTTTAAAATGACAGCTTTCTCTTTATTAGAGAAGCAAACCAGCCGTTTTTCTCCAGTCATTTTCTTTATCACAGCTTGTAATTCCGAATATAAATTGGCTTCAGGAGATCTTTCCCATGCCATGTGGAAGCACCAGCTCGAGCCCTGCAGACATTTTGATTTAATTACATCCAGAGCTGGTGGATTACTCAGGATTGTGCCATCTGTGAGGGCTGAGCCAGTGATTTTCCCCCCCCCATCCTCCCAAGGACAGGCTTAATTAGATCAGTTATTGCATCCTCCAGGAAAGGAACAACTTCACCAGGGCCCTGTGGCTTCCCTTGTCCTTTAACCTTCAGGTTAAAAAACCATCTGATGGTGTTAAAGCGAGGAAAGCTCATTTTTTCATCTCTCTTCCAGCCAGACTTCGCTGTCGACCTGCAAAATTCACGGCTGAACTGGAACGCCCCGAGACGAGACAACCCAGTTTGGGAAGGAACAATCCCATGCAAGGATTAAACGCTTGAATGATCCTCCTTTTGCAGCAAAACTGGAATGTCTAAATGCCTTCTACCTGAACAGTTGAAAAAAAAACCCCAAAACAACCAAACCAAACCAGAGGAGAAAACCTCCACACTTCAGGCAGCAGGAAAAACGAACAGGCACAGGAGTTCAGCCCCTGGAATTCGGTCTAATTTGGTGTCATTTCATATAATTTCATATTCTCCTCCGAAGCAGCGATTCCAAACTCATCCATCTGTGCTGCAGGATGCCAGAGGGGTATTCCCAGAAGGGGAGTGCAGATGAGAAAACCAATAACCCAGGCAGGAATTTTCATAATCCTGCCTGCAAAGGGAACTCTGCAGACCTTTATTCCGTTTCCATTCGTGGCTTAACCAATCTCACTGAAATCCTTTAAAATATACACGTCCCTGAGCTGGCTGGATGTGTTCTTTTTCACTCACAGTTTGTTATTTATTTAGATATTTGGAGATCTCTCTTGAAAAAAACCCCACACCCTCCACATCGAATGAAACACTAAAGGCAGGAGAAGCCAAACATTCCCCAAATCCCTTCCAAAGAACTGCCCTGTTCAGGTGGCTGGTACATAAAATCCTGCTGCTGCTCCCACACTGATTTAATTGTCCCCCTGTACCTCCATAGTGTGTGTTTTTCCTGATGATGTCTGTCCATAAGCAAAGATTGTGCCATTGTAGCCCTCCAGAACATCTGCAAGAAGAAGAAGAAGAAAACCCAATTAAAACACTCACTGAAGTCCTCAAGCTGAATTATCAGCCTTTCTTAAGTCTTTATAGTCTTGAAACTCAATTAGAAAATGGGGGGTTTTTTGCAGTAAGGAAATATGACATATTGAGCAAATTTTAGCACAAAAAGAAATCATACTAAAATCTAAATTAGAGAATTGCAGGATTACTGAACGCTCGCTTTTCCAGGGAAAAAATAAACCTCTGGACACTATGTATCATCCAGTATATCTGTGTAACATGGGCAAGGGAAAGCTTAACTGCCTGCACGTTAAACCAGAGAGAAAATGAAACAAATTCATAGATATTTCTTACTAGAAATGTCCTATTATATTTCCCCTGCCGTATCACCCTCTACAGTTCATGGCCTCATTAATTTCCAAGCTTCCCAAGTCTGCAAAGCAGGAGAGCAAAGAAAGAGGGAAGTCAGATGAGCAGGAATTTGCTTTATTGAAAATAGCACTCCTTTCAAGGAGGAATTAGTAATTTTATACTGCCTTTAGATATAAAAATATCCATTTTTAACTTGGCAGTGCTTAATGCCCACAGGAGCTTTCAGAAATCTGGGAAGGCTGGAAAATGTACTTGTGTTTCCCACCCTCTGGATCTCTACTAGGAGAGGCTTCCAGGAAATAAATATATCTCTGTGTGTGCATTTGTAGTAAATAACACACGACTGTGTTATATATTATTAGATATAATGGCATATTTACATAAACACACACATAAAATAGCTTAATTTGCATCTCCATATGTATCCATGTGGGTGGTCCAGAGAGAAAGGACAATCAAATAAAAGACACTGGAAAAATACAAAAGGAACGAAGAAGGAACAAGGATAAAAAAAAAATAAATCAGAGAAAAAAAAAAAACAGACAAAAATTATTTCCAAGAACAGAAACGGATTAAAAGAAAGGAACAGCAACACTGAGGACGGAATTGGAACAAAGCCACTTAAAAATAAATATTCTGATTAAACACAGAACATAATTGTTTAAGTGTGGCAGAAGGATTTTGGAGAGTTGCAGAGACCAGACACACCAGGAGTTGTACAAATGTCCACAGAGCATTCCACAGCGTTCCTGTAAATGTTTCTGATCCGGAATCTTAGAAGAGCCCCAAAGTTAGAGACCATAATTCCTGTCGTTCTGCTATTGACATTTTGGATGAATTCAGCATCCTCATCTGATTATAAAAATAGAGCCACTGCTTATATTTCTGCTTTAAGGAAATAACACTTGAAATAAGCGATCAGAAATAATAATTGTGTAGATAAAAAAATCTAGTGTCAGTACTCCATAAGAGTTCACTCCTACTATTTCATCTTCATGCCAAATTTGGTTAAATTTTAAAAACTAGTTGAGTTAAAAGAAAGAAAGTATTTTATTGTTTTACTGTAGTAAAATAATAAATAAAATTTAGTGCACCTTAGCAAAAAATGGAATCCCAGTGGTGACTCCCCACACCCCAGTGTGCATTTTAGTACTTTACTATTTATCTATTAGATACTATTTATCACTTTATTTACTATTTTACTTAGTGTATTTTAGGAAAAAAATCAATCCCCAGTGGTGATTCCCCACACCCCAGTGTGTATTTTGGTACTTAATTTATTTTAGGATGTTATTATTTATTTATTAAACAGTATTTGATACTTTATTTACTTGGGGATTTTATTCAGTATTTTATTTTTAGTATTTTATTTATTATTCCTATTTAGTGTACTTTAGTAAAAAATGCAATCCCAATGGTGCTTCCCCACATCCTGTGTATTTCTGTATTTTAATATTTATTAATTTATTAATCATTTAGTATTTAGTATTTCATTTCTTGAGTATTTTATATCATGGTTTTCAGTAAAAACTAGTGGTGATTCCACCCCTGGAATCCCTTGGAGTCCCTTGGACAAACCTCTGTCACACACAGTTATTCCCCCTCCTCTCAAAAACTCCCCGTTTCTCCCACCTGGAATGTGAAATAACCTCAACTTGTCAATCAAGATGTTTATTTAAACCTGATCCCATTTGGTTTTGGTGACAAAACCCCTCACTGAGGTATTTTTTATTGCCACCAGAGTTATTGTAGCCACTGTTCCAGCTGGCATTTCCTGCACTGCCATCAACCCCAGTGGAACCATCAGCCATTCCCTGGGGCTGGAATGAAACCCCAGAGAAAATCACTCTCCTCACTTTTTTATTCTCCTCTTCTTCCTTTTTTTTCCCACATTTCTCTTTTTTTTCCCCTTTCTCCTGCACCCCCTCCCCACCAAACCTCTACGTAGAAGGGAACCATGAGCTCTCTTTCCAAGTGGGACTTCGGAAAGTTATTTGCTTTTCTATTTACTCCTCGAAGACAATTTACTCACTGATTTAGTCCTTCCAAATCCCTCTCACCGAGGGGTTTTATTTCTCTCACCATTTTCAGAGGAAACCATCTTCCACAGGGGATATAAAACCCCTCAAACAGCCAAGTGCTGCTTCTGTCAGCACACCCTGGAGTATTGAAACAGCTTCCCAAACTTCCAGGCAGCTGAGTGGCATGTCAGCAACCCCAGCTAATGATCCCTGAACTCCAGCCCCACCAGTTCTTACTGAAGGCTTACCCATCCGAAGGCAGAACTCCTGTAATCAGGCTCCCTCTGAGGAGAGGGAGCTGAATTTCTTCTGACTCATTTCCACTGTCCAACATCAACGTTTTGGTTTCTGCTCCTCCACCCCCAGTCACCTGGGCTGGAGCAGGTTGGTTTGCTCCGGGACAACCGATATCCTCCAGAACTGCACCCCGGGTTTGGAGCAGGGCTGCTCCTTCCAGGGAGCTCTGCCCACACAGGAGCTCTCAGCAGATCCAGCTCCACCCCTGAAACACCAGTGGGTCCTCCCAGCGTGGCTTCAGCACCTCCCTGCACATCCCCAGTACCTCCAGCCACGTGAATGCCACAGTCCCACAGTTTAAAATGCCAGCTCTGTGCACGCACAGCAGCTCCTGAAACCACTGCTTTCTACACTCTCCTTCCACGGTCCACCCTCCCACTCAGAGGTGCGGATATTCCACGCTCATCCCGGACTGAGCAGTCTCACACTGCATGAAGAAAACACTCCTCGTTCCTTATATCCCAAAAAGCAAGTGTTTGTGTGGAATAACACCAGGAGAAAGGAAGGGATGACTGCTGCAGTTCCTTCAGCTCTCCTGCTGTTATTGTTTTTACCCAGACAAGCCCCTAAAAAATGGAAATGCCTGGAATCACTAATTACTAAATTCCCACACAGACATCGAAACATTTATTACCCAGTCTCTAAACAGCTTGAGGGGACAGGGAGACATCTCCTTCCCTCCCCCCCGAGCAGGGATAAGCAAAGCACACACCTACCTTTGACAATCTGCTTGGCACAGGCATTATAAACTTGTTCCTGGGTTGTGTTGGGAGGTAACACTCTATCAAAGACATACGGCTTCCCTTGCTGCAAACAAAAGAGAAGCTCATCAGACAAAGCACATTTCACACAGTTCATAATCCCAATTTAACAGGCATCAGGAAATGCAGCGTTTCCTGCAAAGGGAGCCATTCAGGGCAGTATTTGGTTGACGTCTCGTGCGCTCCAAACCCACCTTTTCTAGAGCTGGCAAATAAAACGTGGCATATGTTTGCTGTGTGCTCACATTTGGGTCAGCAGGGAGGGCTGTGGGACACAATGAGCTGAAATATCAGCAAGAGGTGGTTGTTTCCTCCCTCTCCTGGGAGTTAAGAGGGGAATAGCCACGTAAATATTGAGGGGAATAGTCATGGAAATATTGGGGGAATAACAACATAAATATTGGGGGAATAACCATGGTAATATTGGGGGAATAGTCGTGTAAATATTGGGGAATAACCATGGAAATACTGGGGGAACAGCCATGGAAATACTGGGGGAACAGCCATGGAAATACTGGGGGAATATCCATGTAAATATTGGTGGAATAGCCACATAAATATTGGGGGAATAACCATATAAATACTGGGGGACTATCCACATAAATATTGGGGAATAGCCATGGAAATACTGGGGGAACAGCCATGGAAATATTTGCAAACTGTTTGCTGTTCGTCACTGAAATCTGGTGAGAAATTCGGTGTGAGAAAAGCACTCAGAGCTGAGAGAACCTGAAGTTCGCAGGTCCTGAGTGCTGCTGGTTTCATTTCTAGGCTAAACATGTAAATGTGTCAATAAACCCCCCGATTAGACCCAAACCAGGCTGCCCATCAGACTGTTATGCCGCCCTAAGTTTGTTTTTTATTCAGAAATCATCACGATTTTTATCCTTAGCCCAACGAGGTGCTGTGTGGAAGCTCCCCAACGACATTTTGGACCATTTATTTCCCCTTGTGAGCCACAGGGAGCTGCCCTGATTCCCAGGTGACACCAGGACTGACACTTATTCATATGGATACAACCCGCACACGCATTTTGATTCCTCCTCAAAGCCAGTCTAATGGGTTACAAGAGAAACACGCATCACCACCCCTAAAAATAGAGCTGCCTGACACTTAAAAGGCCAATCAATCCCTCAGACAGCAGCTCTGCTCCCTACAACCCAACAACAAGCACGGCATTTGCATTTAAAACACGCACCCCTTATTTAAAGGCGCACTAAGAGGACGCGTAACATCCTTCTCATCTGCCACCAAAGATGTGACACCGACTTAACGAGCCGCTCAAAGCTAACGAGGAGGTGGCTGGTACCCGGTGCAGGAGGTTGTCCTGTTGTGGGGATGTGCCACTCGTGCCACCCCAGCACAGCTGTTCAAATGCTCTGCTCAATTAACCATTTCTGTCGCGCTCTGATGTGACTTCAGGCAGATCGGGAGCTTCCACTCGCCTGCTCCTGCAACTCGGCTACGCAACAGCCACGGGGGAGAGGGAGACAGGGAGGTATGTGCTTCGTGTTTCACCCCAGCATTTCGGAATTCCAGGGTAAGAAGGCAGTTTTTAAGTTGTTTAGTAAATAGTTTGTGGGTTCGTGCTGAAAACTGGGCCACCCCGAGCACCCACTTGGTGGGACACAACCCTGAAGAGGTGACTCGGACCAACAGCACTGATGCAGCCCCTGATCCCAGTGCAACGTGTGTTCGTGTTCCATCCTGAGGCTTTGGGATTCGAGATAACAATTTATAAGTTGTTTAGTAAATAATTCATGGGTTTGTACTGAAAACTGGGCCACCCCGAGCACCCACTTGGCGAGACGCAACCCCGACAAAGAGGCTCGGACCAGCATCACTGATGCAGCCCCTGATCCTATTCAATGTGTGCTCATGTTTCACCCCAGGGTTTCAGAACTCAAGGATAAGCAGGCAATTTATAAGTTGTTTAGTAAATAATTCGGGGGGTTTTGCTGGCATGGGGTGAACACTGAACCACCCAGGCACCCCTTGGTGAGACACAACCCCGAAGAGGCGACTCGGACAAACATCAGTGATGCAGCCCCCGATCCCAGTGTGCTCATGTTCACTCCTGGGATTTCAGAACTCAAGGATAAGAAGGCAATTTATAAGTGGTTTAGTAAATAATTTGTGAGTCTGTGCTGAAAACTGGGCCACCCAAGCACCCACTTGGCAAGACACAACCCCAAAAGAGGCGACTGGGACCAACATGGCTGATGCAACCCCCAGTCCCAGGTCTCACTCCCAGGAACTGGGGGCACCCAGGCAGCACCCACCCCAAACTCTGCCTCTCCACAGCTCCTCATGGACAGTGCACATGGTGGCTCTCAGCAAGACAAAGCTCTTCCCTCCCAGGATGAAAAGGGCTGCCCAGCCGTGCTCCAACTATCCCAGAACAGCGGAACTTTTTACCTCCTTACCCCCATTCTGCTCATCCCAAGCACTTAGGCGATAATCCCTAACTCAAGAGGCCAAAACCCACATGGACACACAAGCCCAGACATTCCCTTATCCCATTCATTTCCTTCATGCCTGAGTTGAGGCCTGGAGAGCAATGTCAGCTCATCATCCCACCACGGCCAGCACGGCACTCCAGGCAAACACTGGTGCAATCAATCCAGCCCTTCCAGTGAGCTCTCCGTGCCTGGAATGTCAGAGAGCCCACCCCCAAAAAAGCAATCCCATCATAACTGTGCCTGCCTGCAAGTTGTGATTTACCAGCCAGACTGAGGAGCTGCAGATGTAAAGCAGCGACTCACAGATGTGTTACACAGGTCAGATTTCTTCCCGGGGGTTTTTCGTTTGGGAAGCCGAAAGGCTGGAAAACCCATCACTGACACCTGAAGAAAATTACTGGATGTGAAGGACAGAGCATCTGACTGCACAAAATGAGAGCAGTTATGGGGGGATTTTTAGTGCTTCATCTCCACAGAGACAACTAAAGGCTCATGCTCTGTTCCGTGAGCGAGGGGACAGGGACAGACCCTCTGTCCACCCTCAGCTTGAGGGTTTACACTTCTTTTGCTCTGCCACCACTTCTTTTCCATCCTAAACTCCCTCAACCCCCTTCTCCCCGCCTTCACCAGCTCCTCCCGCTCCTCCCTCCTTCTTTGTTCAGGATCTCTGATGTTGGAGGAATGTTGGGCACTCCCCGTGTCCCCCCCACCTCACCCTGCCCAGCTTTGGGACCCTTCCTTCCATCTCCTCGTGCTCCTCTCCTCACCACCCCATCCACCACCTCCAGGCTTTTAGGGTTTGTTTCTGTTACTGCTGCAATCTCTTAATTTTTGACAGACTTTCCTCAAAGGCAACAAAGGCCAAACCCACCCTACAAAAACAACAGGCTGGCAGATCCAGAACAGAGAGGGAGGGGGAGCAGCCACAAACATCCCCTGGATTTTTAGCCTGATCTCAAGCAGTCCTTTTCTTCCCCCCTATTGTCACCTTCAGAAATGACATCACCGCTTTTATCTATTTTTTTTTGTCAGATGTAACTCAGCTTGAATTAAACACCAGAATCAGGAAGCCATTCAAGGAAGCAACAAGCAGCCAGAAATAAAATGTTATTTTCTGAGCTATGCCGACGATTTTACCCGTGCTCCTCCTCCATACATTATTTTCCAAACTTTCTCATTACAGGCAGGGTATTATCTCTCATACATAAATCACATCTTCCTTCCTATGCAATTGCTTCCTACAGTCCCCCTGACAATCTGTTCCATTAACTTGTGCCACTGCTGCATAATGGCTGGGATAAGTGCTCCAATCCACCCACACAATTCCTGCTGAAGTTGTATTGACAGCAAGATGGATTCTGCTCTGGCCCTTCGATAGCACCGACAATTGTATTCCTAGATAATGCCAATTATTATGTTTTAAAGGTTTCCTGTTGAGTTTACAGGCTTGGCATTAAAAAAAAAAAAAGTGAATTTCACAAGTAGCAGTCTCAATTAAAAAAGTTTAAGATCACCAAATATATTTCCAGTATAAAAAAATAAATAAAATAAAATACCCCTCAACTCTCCAAGATTCTACCCAGACAGGAAGCGAGGAGTTCCCAGTGCTTGGAGGTGCTTGCTAAGAACGGGAAGCCTTAAGATAATTCCATGATTAAACCCCCGTGATCTTCAGGTAGAAGCTGAGGGTCGACTGCACCCATGGACTGTGAGATGACACCTCACCTTCAGGCATCTGAACCCACAGCCCCGTCCCCAAAGTCCTTATAAAAACCATGGCCAAGGTGAGGCGGCTCAGGACAGAATTCCCAAGAGCCAGCAACGATAGAACTGCTTAAAAGAGGAAGGGAGACTACAAAATGCTGGGTTTCTTTGATTTCTGGGGGGCTGTGAGGAGACATTCGGGTATGGTGAGGAGTTTTAGCCTGAAGCCATCCCCTAAAATTAGAGATATCGCCCCAATTCCTCACAGGACAGATCCAGGTCTGTTCTGCTTGAGCAGACAGCACATCCCAAGGGGCACAAGAGCACAGAGGCAGGAGGGGGGTCCCAGAGAAGCTTCCCAGAGAAGACCATGGATCCCTGGAAGCATCCAAGGCCAGGCTGGACGGGGCTTGGAGCACCCTGGGCCAGTGGAAGGTGTCCCTGCCCATGGCAGGGGGTGGCACTGGGTGGGCTTTGAGGTCCCTTCCCACCCAAACCTCTCTGGGATGCTCCGAGCCAGGAAGAGGCATCCTCACAGGACAACATTTCAGGATGATTCAAGAGTTTAGGCACGTCTGTGGGAGGACAAAGGCAAGAAAAGGGAGTGATGTGGGTGATTTAGGGAGGAACAAACACGGGATGAAGGGGGGAAAAGCCCCAGCTCTGTGAGGAGGCTGCTGGTCACCCTGCTTGTCTGCCAGTGCCCCACATCCAATCAGCACAGCCCTATCTTCTTCCCAAATTCCTTTCTAACTCTCTTCCTGGGTGAGGGACTCCACTCTGTGTGCATCCATGTGTATGGGGACCCAAGGGCAGCTGGAATGCTCTGTGAGAGGGCTGGACACGCTGCCCCTGGCGGAGCACTGCCCGCATCAGCACCCAGGTAACACCACCACGCAGCCTCATTAACGCGGCAAATTATCGCCCAGATAAGTTTTCCCTACCCCTAAGTGCTCTTGTAGGGAGGGTTTTATAAATAAAAGATGTGTAATTGCAGGCCTGGAAGACGGAATTTTTCAAAGAGGAGAGGAAGCAAGTTATTACCAGTGGCAATTCCATTTTTCAGTCGAGGCACGTCCTGCACTGCAGAAGGTGGAACGAAACACATTCCTCCCCTCCAGCCTAGAGAGCAGGAATTCTAGTCTGCATTCCCTTTGAAAATGCAGAGGCCACACTCACTGAACACTTCCTCCATTCCCAAGTGGGATAAATGGCTGGCCCTGCAAATCCCCCCTGGAATGACACTGAGGGAATTCTTTTCCCCACAGGTCACGGAGGTTCTGCAGCTACAGGGTTGTTACTGTTTGGGTGATAAAGCCCAAGAAATAAACAGGCTCTATTCTCCTAAAGCCATTTAGCTCTACTGGGAATCAAAACCATGGTTACAAACAGAGGGGGGAAATACAAGCACGTCAGAAAAGCAGTTAAATTAGTTATTATGTTAAATTCAGTTATTGTGGTTTCCCTTTATCCAGTTGTACTGACTAAGGAAATGCCACTGCCATGCCAATCCATTTTCTGTGTCACCTTGCCCCATAAAAACACTGCAACAGCAGCAAGTCACCCAGTGGATGAAATTTCTGAATGCCTGGGTTAAAAAAAAAAAAGGAAATTTAGTCAGAATAACCTGAATAGGCCAAATAGTCATACCAAGTTGTCCAAGAAAAAAAAAAAAAAAAGCTTAAATCTTGCTAATATTCCCAAAAACTCATTTGGAAAATAAATTAAACCAAGCAGCCATGTATGAACAGGCACTGCAGAGCAATCTGAGACAAACCCAGCATTACTTTTGCGGAGAGGGCTTAATTATTGATCTACTTTATGAATATTTCTGTGGAGCTGATGGAGTTTGGCTCACAGCCAGTGATCCACTTTTAGCTCTCCCTGCCAGCAGAAAGAACTTTTAACTCCTTGCAAGAAAAAAAAAACAACAAAAAAAACCACTTCAGAAAGCCTTATTTTATATTGCTAAAGATCTGCAATTTAGGAAATCAAACCTTGGAAGTTTATTTTAAAGCCTTTCTTCCACAAGGAAAACAGGCTCTTTAAGAAACCTGACACGAGTTTTAAGTGTGAAGAGCTCCCAAAACAAAGGCAACTGGTAAACAATCCTCTTGAGCAACATTTTTTATAGTTCTGACACAGCAATGCTCAGAGTCACAGCTCTCTCGTTATTAATTGACTTGTACTGGTGCAAATAGTGCAAGTTATCCACATTTTTCCAGCATTCCAACTGACCTACCCTACTTCCTTGTAGCAATGGGATAAGAGAACATGACAATTTATTTTCTACATAAAAACAATGCAAACTAACAGCCTAGAAAGGAGAACCAGAAAATATTCTTTGGAGAAGAGAAAGAAAAGTGCCATCACTCAGGAAGCCTGAGACTCATCCAATGATCCAACCCCAGCCTTGGGATTTTAGGAGCAGCCGAGAACGAAAACAACGAACACTGGGAAAAGTTTCTTCCCAGAAAGGGTGACCAAGCACTGGAATGGGCTCCCAGGAAAGTGGTGGAGTCCCCATCCCTGGAGGGATTTAAAGGCCACATGGATGTGGCATTTGGGGACAGGGGGCAGTGGGGCCCCGGAAAACCAGGCAGGAAAACCCACCCTCGGGCAGCTCCCTGGGGGAAGAGGGGTCAGGCGAGGCCATCACGGGTGGGGACTGTGGGAATAAGCCATGTGGAGCAGGTTGCCAGGGTTTATAACATCCCAAGCAAAGAGCAGAACAGGTGGATTACCTCAAAGCAGTTTCGGTGACAGCCCCAAGGATGCTCCTCCTCCAGGAGGGGAGCAGAGCACAAACCCCCCAGACCCACATCTCAATTCTGCCCCGGCAGCCTCGTGCTAATCTCTGCTCTGTTAAACATATCACTTGCAGATTTATGGGGCAACTGGGTGGCTCAGGAGATTAGTAATGGGATCCTGAGCACTGCCAGTTGAGGATTCCAATCCCCCTCGGGTCAGGAGGGGTCACAGCCAAACCAGAGGGCACCGCTGCTCCGGGGAGCAGCTCCGCTGCCAGAGCGCTCTGAAAAGCGAGGGCTGGAGGGGATCAGGGCATAATCCTCCCCACTGCCCACGGGGTGTCCCGTCAGGGGGGATAAACCTTGGCAAAAGGGAACAAGGGAGGTCCCTGCACCCCACTGCCTGCGCTTGTTCCGCGGAGAAAGCGGCTCCCGAGCACGCTGTCACACTTGCAGCTGGGCTTTAGTCTTGTTCAGGGGTTAATCCAGAGCCACTAATTCCAAATTCCAGCCCAGTAGTATCCGAGACATTCATAACCTAACGGAGTAACCGTACCCCAGAGCTCAGGAAATAACCCCTCGATCCCTTTGCTGGTCGAGTTTGTTCCTGATTCACTGGGAGATCAGTAACAACACCTCAGACTCGTTTACAAACCGAGGCACTAAACGCCAGGAGTGCTGGAAGCTGGAATGTTTTACAGGCCTGATGCTGCAGCAGGATTTAAAAACCCCACAGTGCAACAGAAACGTCGTCACTGCTCTGCACCAGCCTCCTTTCGTGCAGTTTAATTAAGAGAATTACAGAAGGAGAATGACAGAATATACTTCCCTCTGCCTCTTCCACTGAAAAGGGATACTCAAAAGAAGAACTGAAAGGGCAGAAAGCAGCACAGTGTCTGTCTGGTTTTACCTACAGAGCTTTTTGATGCAGTGCTGCCCCAGAATTACCTGTTTCTTTTCTGTAGCTGGATGAGCTGTAGCCTTGACCTGCATCTGCTGGAGACACTCAGCTCTGCAGCTCCAGGAGTGCTGGAACAGCCACGCTCTGGGGATGGAAGGGCCTTGAGATGTCAAGGCAGGCAGAGCAATTACCCTGTCACAAACTAATGCAGACAAGTTGCTCCTGGCAACAAACCTCTTCAGACCCAGACGGAGAGCGGCGTTCACCGCACAGACCCTGCACGGGCAGGGCCGCTCTGGGGGGGCTCTGGGCACCCTCCAGCTCTCCCTGTCCTGGTTCTGCAGCACCTGGGGCACACCCAGCCCTGCCAGGTCCGTGTCCCGCGCCTGAAGAGCTCAAAGCTTGTTTAGTAAGGACAGAGAGGAAAGTCAGCTCTCCCAGGAAGGAATGCAGCGGAATGTCAGTGTTCCACAGGGTGTCTGAGCCCCATCACAGGATCACTGACCTCCCTTCCCTCTGGTAACTCTTAACAGAATCCTGGAACATCCTGAGTGGGAAGGGACCCACAGGATCATCAATCCAACCCCTGGCCCTGCACAGACACCCCAACAATCCCCCCTGTCCCTCAGGGTGTTGTCCAAACCCTCCTGCAGCTCTGGCAGCCTTGGGGCTGTGCCCACTGCCCTGGGGAGCCTGGGCAGTGCCAACC
>JAYRBT010000181.1:1768387-1784761 GCA_036023395.1 Myiotriccus ornatus
GCAGCAGGACAGCATCGCCCGACACGGCCCCAGCCTCGCCTGCACAGCCACCACTGCGCTCACACAGCTCAGCCTCTGTGCCACACACACGTTCATCCCACGGGAGCAGCAGGGCAGACACACAGCAGAGCTCCTCAGATCCCAAACACCGCGGGTGCCTCTCTCCAGGACGCCGGGACACAGTAACAGCTCTGAATTCCCACATCCAGCTCTCGGGCTCCTCGTGCTTCCCAGAGCCCCAAACGATCTCCTCAAGATGAGCCTGAAGCGTGCACAGGCAGCTGCACAGAAATCAGAAATCCTGGAAATGTCAAACCTCCAAAGCCTATAATAAAATACCAGGGAAAAAGCAGGGAGTGTTCCCACCGCACAAACAGGGATCGAGGAGCCGACGCCTCGGGTCACTTGCAAGTCAAACCCAGGTTTGTTGAGTTCTAGTGCATCCAAAACAGACCAAATCCAAGCCCTGCTCACGGATTCACAGCTGCATCAAGGCAAAAAAGCAACATACTGAGCTCCATCAAAATTCCACACTCACACAGCGCTGCCTCTGCTGGAACAGCACCTGCCCAGAGCAGGAAACACGACAAGGGGATAATTAATTGTAAGAAAAACGGGAATCCCGTAATAAGATAGACTATGACCAATTCTGGCACACACCCAGCTATGAAACCACCTCAAGTGCTTCCATCTTCCCTCAGTCCAGCCCTGCTCCCGCACAGGCAGAGGGAAGGCAACCCTTCCTCGGAGCTTCACAGCTCCAGCATCACATAGGGTAGATTAAAATAAGTTGTTTTTGCTGGCAACAGCTCTGTTTGAAGTTTATGGCTGAGGGTGCTCCATAATACTCTGAAAATCTGGGCTGCACATAAAGCGAGCAATGGGCAGAATAAATCCTCTGTTGCCAATACAAGCACATATTTCTCCCCAGGATAAAGGAACATGTGCTCCTGTATAGTGAGATTAACGTTGCTTTAAGATTTGTTTGCAGCACTGAACTGGTTCGCTTTGAAGTTAAATTGTGAAAGACACCATAAAGTGGGGAATAATCAAGCCAGGGACGGCAGGGTGGATATTTAGGGTTGACCCAGAAAGGGGTAAGAAAATACAGAAAGAATATGGAGAGGTTTTAAGAGGAGAAAACCAAACAAAATGCAAGATAAAAGGGGAGGGAGGGGAAGCAATATAAAAGGAGAGAGGGAAAAATAAATGTAATATAAAGGGGAAAAAAAGTAATGTAAAGGGAGAGAGAAGCAGAGGACAGATATGACATGGGGGCAGCAGTTTGGGAGTAACAGGTTAATGCTGAGCAGTGGCATTTGTATGATTTATACAGTGATAAAAATAAGTGTTTGAGAGGAATTAACTGGTGCAGCTGGAGAAGACGGAGCTGTGGGAATGCAGAGAACTGTGTGTGCCATGGAACAGCTCCTGAGCATCCCCAGGAAAACCCTGGAGGAGCAGAGTATTGCCAAGTGAACAACACAAAACCTCCAAGCCCTGGGAGAAGCTGCAGCATTCCCACATGTCCCTGCTGGCCTAAATACTGAGAGCCCAGCAATGCAGGAGGGCTGTGCAGGCAGGAAAAGAGATTACAGCGGCAGAAAAATCCGACTTCTGGTAACAGCTTTGCTAAAAATACTCACTAACCCAGTTACCCCAATTCAGAGAACGGTCTCCTGCACATCCTTTGCTCAGTGGGGGAATAATTCAGCAGTCACAGCGACTCTGGTGTGTCAGAGGCTTCCCTGCACATCCCCAACGTGGCTTTGAAAGTCAACTTTCACCCCTCAGACTCCGAGGTCTTGTGGCAGAGGCTGCCACACGGAGGGCTGGATGGAACAGCCTGTCACAGCAATAACATCCCAGGAAATTCAGGAATGTCTCGTACTGCAGGAGTTACTGAAAGCCTTTGGGCCATTTAACTCGTGACAAAGTGCGGTTTCGGTACCAAATCCTCCCCGTGCGGCTGAAATGCTGAACAAAAGCTTCAAAACAAGCCCACTTTTGCAGGAGTCCCACTGCTCCCTGAGCCAGAACGGTCTCTTCCATCAGCCAAAAGCACCTCCTGTCCATCATGGCCAAGAGGTAGCAGGGAAAAATTTCTCTTAGCAGAGAGACACCGAAAAAAAAATGAATCATTTTTGGCAAAGGCATCTGAGAGGACTGCTATTAAATATTTAAGTTTTTATCTCTGGATACTCATTTCTCAGGGGGATCCCACATTCCTGGTGCCAATTAAACTTTAAGCCATACTTTGAAAATATGCATTTTCTGAAGCTGTCATGGAATCAGTTATTGCTGTTATGATGGGAACCTGACGACAATCACATTTCCAGGACATCCCATGCAGAGTCAAGAACCAAAGAGGCCATAAATATATAGGAATGGCTTGGCTCTTCCCAGGAGATGAATAAAATCCGTCAGGAATCCCACCCCTGTGGCTCCACACCTTTAAGATTCTGAAGGATCCCGTTTGGGATATTTTGAGGTAACGGGTGGGTTTTTTTTGGCTGCTGCTGTGTTGGGTTTGTTTTGTTGGGATTAGTGAAGCGTGGGATGTTTTCACACTCCAAAATCCAGCAAAATGGAATCAAGGCATTTTCCCAGTTCACAAAGCCAAGCACCACTATCCAATGTGTACCTTCCACTGGGGCAGGAAAAACCAACATTGGCAACACCACAGAGTCAGAGTCAAAGAGTGGCAGACCATTACTGAGCGACTCTAAATCACTTGTTCTGCTTCCACACCGGGGTCTCAAAGGGTTTCAGCGACACAAAACCGAACAAAAGAGGGAAAACAAAGAGTCTGGGGCTATTTGGGAGGTACCTGTGCTTGGTCTTGTTGGGTTCCATAAGACAAAACACATCAAGCTCAAAGGAACCCAACAAGTGCACAGGACTGGTGTGGATGCTGTGAAAAAATAAAAAAGAAAAACCAAAAAAACCCACACAAACCACAGATCCCCTTGTCTAGAAGAGGTCTTTTCACAAAAACATTCACAATTCCAAAGGCACTTTCGTATTCAACTACAACAGCCAGATTTTAAGCAGAAACTCATCAGCAACCAGACAGAATTTTGGAAGAAGACAAATCCTGAGTGAGTCATTTTCATGACAACAGGAAGACACCAGGACAATACCAAGGGTGGCAGCAGTCAAGTTAAAAACTAAATTAAATCATCTGTCCTCCTCTGTTTTCCCCTCTCCACCCCAATCCTCAAAAAGCTACCACAGAGCAAAAATATGTTTAATATGAAAGACTTGAGAGTGGCATCTCATCCCTCCCCTAAATGTGACTGTACCAAACTCAACAAACATTTACCAACTGAATCCAAGCCCCAGTCACTCCCTAGTGCATCCCAGGGGAAGGAACAACCACTGCCAGGAGCTGAAACGAGGTTCTCCAGGACAGATCCTCGATGTCTAAACCTTCTGGGCCCAAAAGGAGGTACTAGAGGGGGAAAAGACAACACAGGGTGGCTTGAAACTCAGTTTTCCAGTTGTCAGACAAGCTATCTGGTTGGAATACATCATCTGTATTTTTTTTTAGGTTTCAAAGCTCTAAGCAGGAATCCGTATTTTTGTCAGGAGAGGTGAGCAGGAGGAAGGTATTTTTTTTTTTAGAGAAAAACTGCCAAGGGGGATTAGGAAAAGCTAAAAAAAAATAAAAAAAAAACATGCCCTGAGAAAACACAAATGGGAAATCGCTTTGGTGAGAAAACAAGGTTTTTACTTTGAGTAAATCATCTTTCTAGCACCACCCTCCCCCAATAAATAGAAGCTGCTTTCACACCTGAGTTCACTGCTGTTTCAGAAGAGCACACACCACAAGTGCAGCCTCATCCACGCAGCACACACTGATCCCTGATGGATAATCTCCCCCCAAGTTCAGCACTTCCAGACAAGCCTGGAAGAACATCCTTCCCAGAAGGAGAACAGCGGAGGATTCAGATGGGATCGAAACAGAACACCCCCCAAACCACTCTGTCCCCGCAGAAGTGACCGGCCCTGCTTGAGCCTGGCAAGAACATTCCAAGCAGAGTTTAACCAGCCAGGGATTCTGCTCGGAATCCTAATGGGAAGGGAAGAATCCCTGTCTCAGGAGCACCTCCCAGAATTGGTGCAGTGCCAGCAGAGTCCCAGGAGGCGAACCAGCTGCCACTCACCCCGATAGCTGTGGTTGTGGAATCAGACAGACACAAAGGCAGGGTGGAAAAGAGCAGTGTTTGGGGTTTGGAGGAGCTCAAATGCCCTAATCAAGACAGGTTGTTTTTTTCACTGACTTACACTGTGGAAGTGCAGTGTTGTACATTTGTGCTTCATGGGAGTCTCGCTGTGCCAAGAAATAATAATTCGTTTTCATTCTTTAGCCAACACGCTGCAAAACCAGACCAAGCCACTCCTGTGCCAGTCACCTCATCAGTGTCCATCCCATCCCATGATTTTCACCTCCTACCGAGCTCCTGAAAGTAAGTTGTGAAGCACAGCAGTGAGGAAAATAACTCAGCTCCCCTGAACGGCCACACCAGTTTTCAGGAGGAAACAAAACAGTTTTTCCTGCAAGGCACAGAAAAGCCACACTCAGCCCACACTGGGAAAGAAGAGCTGGAAAACACACCCCAGATTCTGGGAGACAAAGCAAGGATCAGCTTCCCAGACTAAGGGATCTGCTGGGAGAACAGCGCTCCGTGTATCCACCGACAGCTTTTACACCACGACACAAGTCACATCTTCACATCTTCCAGCCAGCAGGAGCTTTGGTAAAAGGTATTTATAGATCCACCACGAACAAATCCTCCACGAGCAGAGGGGCTGTGCATTTTGTGGGAGAGATGGATGCCTGGCTGTTGTCAAAAAGCACCAGGAAAAAAGCCCAGCAGCACAGGGTAGTTCTTTCACTTTTAGTTTTTTTAACTAGCCAGCTGTTTAACAGCACTAGAGATCTCTGTACAGGAGGGATTTAAAAACACATGAAGAACGTGCTTTTTATTAGCCCAAACTCTGCTGACTTCACTGGCACATATGAAAGAAAAGCCAAAACATATTTTAAGGATGGAAATAAGTGAGAATCTCTCCACAAGACATTCCAAAAGAAAAAAAAAACCAACACCAAAACACAACCTTGCTCAGCTTCCACCCCACCCACTGCAAAGGGATCAGCCATCAATCTTTGTTTTCCTTTCTCTCACAGCATATTCCGAGCTGGGAGGGACCCACAAGGATCATCAAATGCACCTCTCAGCCCAGCGCAGGAATTCCTCCCACGGAATATGACGCTGCAGAACAGAGGTGACCAGGGCAGAGTATCAGGTGATGAGTCTGTTCGTTGGGTTTGAGGCACATTAGTTATTTATGGGGAATATTTCACGGATGAGACAACAGAATTTCCCCCGCGCGGCCAAAGCTCAGTTCTGGGGGGATCCTCCCGCTGATCCAGCTCTCTGCGGGGATTTCCCACGGGCAGAATCCCCCCCGGGGGTGGGCACTGAGGGGCTGGGAAAGGCTCTGCGGGAACTGCAGAGCTCAGCAGCTCCTGCTAAGCCGGGCTTTACACATTCCCTGCCGCTGCGGCGCCCAAAGCAGCTGACGGCCACAATGAAGAGCCCTTTATCCCCTTCCTGGGAACAACACGAGCTTCCCGAGCTGCCTTTTGGGTGTTCTCCTTCCTAACAGGAGACGTTCGCCTGGAAAAATCGCCCTGCCCGCAAAGGAAGGGGCAGCTCCAGACTTAAAAGAACGAAAAAAGGAGGTGAAAACACCATCTCCTCGCAACTAATTCCTAAATGTTTTACAACAGGGCTGGAATTGTCCTCTCCCGTAGAGGCAGAGCGGAAAGCACCCTCCTGGGGAGCATCCCACCGGGTGCTGAGCTTCTCTGCACCCTTCCTTTGCAGGTGCTCAGGAATGGAAGCGCTCGGGGAGGAACGGGGATGAGCACAACAAACCCACGGCGGGATTATCCCCGCTGCTCGCTCCAGCAAGCAGCTCCATGCTCGCCAACGAGCCCACGAGGGGGGAAGCCAGCTAGAAAAAAAAAAATACATTTTTAGGTGTGTCAGCCAGCACAATCAATCAGGGAGAGTCACCTTGAGGTTGCAGAGATGGAGATAAAATGAAGCTGCAGTCTGGGGACTCTGCTGGGCAGCCAAGCGCAAAGGAAAGGGCTGGGCTTGCCCCCCTCGCCTTTCCCTGCCCTGGTTAAAGGTGAGATTCATCTGAGAGGCTTTTCACAGCCTAAACTTCCAAGGAGAATCAAAGCACAAAGGGTTCTGTCTGATTTAACCAAAGGAAAACCGAAGGTAAGGCTTGGAACGTTCCACACTTGGCTGCGTTACAAGAGCAGAGCACACGGGGACGGGTGGAAGGGACCGGGACATAAAACACTGGGTCAAATCCCAGCTCCAAGGGGGTGCCATTGCCCTGGGAATTCCCTGACAGGGAGCTCTGACCCCCACAACCCCAGGCATCACAGAGATGCAGCTTTAGGCACGGCCTGAAAGGCAAACTCACGCCCGAGTGGTTAAACTCCCTCCACTGCTGCTCCTTTGCAGGACTACGACCCAGTCAAATTTCACAAATCTCATCCAATCTTCAGTTTTTTTGCTGAAAAATCTGCTCATGGCCCCAGGGAAGCATAATGGGAGACGACAGTGGGAAGTTCGGGGGAAAAAACGAAACAAAACAAAAAGGCATTTTCCCCACAATTATTTGCTGGGAAGAAGTAAATTTATTCAGACTTACTAGTCAGGAAAAAAAAAAATGTTTCTTTTAAATCATTTCTATTTTTTTTCTTAGGTGATGACACAGTTCCTCTGGGAGGGGTTAGTGGTTTGGTTTGGGTTTTTAACATTTCAGCAGAACACTTTTCTTTCCGGTATATGAATCAAAAATAAAAGCTGCATTGCAGTGTTTTCAAGTGCTATAGTAAAACACAAAAAAAAAAAAAAAAAGAGTGTTTGGTTCTGGTTTATTTGTACTTTACATAACATCTCTAAGAGGTTTTGAAGTCTAAAACCTTGCTTTTCTAGGAGGAAGTTTACTGTGGTAGAGCTTTCCACCAGAATCAGGATTCCTCCCCCCCGCCAGGCATTATTTGTTGGGAGGGAAGCAGCTCCTTAAAACCAGTAAATGACAATTACAAGATGCCTTTCCTACTCCTACTGCAGTGGAATCCACTGGGGATCAAGTTACACCAAAGCCCAACCAGCTCGGTGCTGCAAATAGAGAGGACAAAGAATACAGAGGGATTTTCAGGTTCACCTGCACCTACAGACCCCCAGCAATCCCCCCAGAGCCCCAGCTGGATGGTTCCTCTCTCTGGAAAGAAGAACCCGGGTTTGAGGACATCTTGCACCGGCGGAGGTGACTAAAATGTGCACCTAAAACCCTGCCCTGGGAAGGGAAAGGAACTGCAAGCCTCTGATTTTCAAGACAGCAAATAACCCCCCTCAAAGCTGCCAACGTGAACGTAAATATAAAATAAATATTTATATCAATAAATACACGTGCTTTTCTTGGGTTTTTTGTTTGTTTGTTTTTTAAATTCCATGGTAGGAAATTCACAGTTCCTGTTATTTTTCCCTTTTACCTTCACCAAAGGAATTCTCTCCCGTCAGCAAAGAAACAAAAACCTCTTCCAGAGCATCTTAGTTACTGTTTTCCACAGACAACAGAGACTAGATAGGAAAAGATACATTATAAGCTAGAAAAGAGAATTCCAAACTCCATTTCTCTTAAAAGCACAGCCCTGCTAAAGGATTTACCGTAGATGTATTTTAATCTGCTTTTAATATGTCTGAGGGTTTATTTATTTAAGGGGGGGGAGGGGAATTTGCTGACATTTGTGTTTTTTTAAACACCCGAATGACTGTGCTACAGTCACATTTTCGTTCCTGATATTTGCTGGCCAAATCCAGCCCTCCCCTGCTGACCAAGATTGATAACCAATTTGATTATTCTATTGTTAACAGGCTGCTGGGGGTGGTACAGCTTTAACCTTCAAAGAAAGACAATTAATTTGGCTACAGGGAGAACATTTCTATAAATTACATAAAAGAATAAGAAAGCAAGGTAACCGTTTATGTCCTGGATCGACTCGTTTTTTAACCTTGCAACTGTTTTGCAACTTTCACGGGAGGAGTTTCTAACAGACTCAAGGTTTGAAGAAGCATTTAAACAAATCTTGCACTGACAATCACTTTTAAGATCTCCTTATCATTGTCTGGCACGGAACACGTTATTGGTTTAACCACAGAGGAACGACACACGAAATAAAGCACCAAGGACAAGGCAAACCAAAAATCCGAGTTCAGGCACCCCGTGCTGTCCATGCCCCCCCACCACCACCCCAAAACCAGCACCGGCAGGTTCCTGAGCTCAGCCCCTCCCAGGAACCGTTTTTGGGGGGGCTCCAGCCCCGGGGAGGGAAAAGGAAAGCGCTGATGAATCAGCCCCGGGGAAGGAGCCACATCCCGCACCCTTTGTTCCCATTAAATCAACCCTTCGGAACAGGCGAGCCCCTGCAGAGCGCGGGGAGGGCGCGGGGCTGGCAGAGCGGCCGCTGCGGGACCCTCGCGATTTGGGCAATTCGAGCATTTCAGGCGCGGTGACAAAACTTGGGTCGCGTCCCCCCCCCCCCCCCCCCGGGATGCTCAGCGGGGACCCGCCAGCACCGCCCGCTCGGGGGGATGCGCTGCGGCCACGGAGCGCTCCCGCAGCCGCGGGAATGAGGATCCAGGGATGGGGATGCCGGGAATGGGGGTGTCGGGGATGAGGACCCCAGGGATGAGCATCCCGGCGTTGGGGGTGCCGGGGATGATGGTCCTGGCCATGGGGGACCCGGGGATGGAGCATCCCGAGGATGAGCATCCCAGGGATGGGGGTCCCAGGGCTGAGGATCCCGGGGATGGGGGTCCCGGGGCTGGGGTAGCTCCGCCGCCGGCGCTGCCGCAGGGGCGCGGCGGAGCGCGGGGGCCGCCCCAGCCGAGCATGCCCAGTGCCCGGCATGACATCAGCGCCCGAGCCCGCCGAGCCCCCGCGCCCCCGGCCCTGCCCGGAGACCCCCGGGGGGACCCGGACCCCTCGCCGGGTGGGCAGCCCCGCCGGGGGGGGTCGAGGGGAGCGCATCCATCCCCCTCATCCCTCCCCCCCCCGCTCCGCCGCAGCGGGAACAATGGCCGGGGTGGGGGGGACACGCGGTGTGGGGGGTGTTCGGGGGTCCCCCGCGGGCGGTGGGACGGCGGGGAGCGCTGCCGAGCCCCCGGCGGGCCACGGCGATGCCCGCGCCAGCAGCGCGCGGGCGGGAGGGAGGGATGCGGGAGGAGAAGGAGAAGAAGGAGAAGGATGCGGCAGACTCACCCCGATGACCACGGTCTCGTCGCCCTTGAATTTGGGGATGAATTTGTCCCCGCGCAGGATCTCGGCCTCGTTGAGGGGCCTGAAGCGGCACATCACCTTGATGCTGCACTCGGCGGGGTCCGCCATGGCCGGGCAGCAGCGGCAGCGCCGGGCTGGGGCCGCCGGGCGGGCGGGGCCGGGCGGGGCGCCCAGAGCCGCTCGCAGCCCCCGCAGCCCCTCGGGCAGCCCCCGCTCGCAGCCCGCGGACCCGCCCCGCACCAGCCCCGCAGCGGCCGCGGCTGCGCGGGGACACGGGGGCGGTGCGGGCACCGCGGCGACCGCCCCTCGGCATCGCGGCGATGGGCAGCGGGGTGCGCTGGAGGGAGAGGGGGGGATCGTGCTGGTCGCTTCCCGGGGACGCCTTCCGCTAAGAGCAGGGTGCTCCGAGCCCTGTCCCACCTGGCCTTGGACACCTGCAGGGGTGGGGCAGCCACAGCTTCTCTAGGAAACCTATTCCGGTGTCTCACCAACCCCACAGGGAAGAATTTCTTCCATACGTCTAAACTAAATTCCTCCTCTTTCAGTTTGAACCCATCACTCCTTGTCCTATCACTCCCGTTCCTCATGAAGGGTCCCTCTCCAGCTTCCTTCAGATACTGGACAGTGCTATGGGGTCTCCACACAACCTTCTCCTCTCCAGACTGAACAGCCCCAACTTTCTCAGCCTGTCTCCATATGGGAAGTGCTCCAGGCCCCCCATCAACTTTGTGGTTATGCTCTGGACTTGCTCCAACAGACTCCCCTCAGACCCTCCCTTGGCGTCCCCCAACTCAGAGCCCCACTCAGCACCTTTCCCCCTCAGATTCCCCTCCTCAGAGCTGCCCTCAGAATTCCCCCGAGTTCCCCCTGAGATCCCTTCGTCTCGAACCGAAGATGAGGCTGGCTGGTCAGCAAACCAAAAATCTGAGCTCAGGCACCCGGTGCTGTCCATGTACCCCCACCCAAACCAGCACCAGCACGTTCCTGAGCCCAACCCCTCCCAGAGACCAACCCTTGGGATTGTCTTCTCTTTCCCTTAAAACACAAGATTAGCCAAGTGTATGACATTCCCAGTGTAACCATTCAATCCTAATTGTCCAGCTACAGCTACTGATTAACTACAACAATAAAAATTTGCAGAGCTTGACTCCAATCACAAGGGGCTCAAATCTTGGATTACACCTGTGCTCTCTATGGGAAAATCCTTTGCCTCTGGCACAAGTTGGCTCTATAAGCAGGTTGTTTATTCCTGGAATCCATTACATATACATATTCCATCATCTCTGTGAGAAAAAGCAGAAGCAATGGTACCTCTGGGTGACACTTGGACCTCGTCCAATTTACAGGAAGTTTTGTCACGATGCAGTCGGTGAATCAGCATCTGGGAAAAGCAGATGGAGTGGCTGGAGGCTGTTCCTACACCTCAGGGGTGCTGTCCTTCTGCACCTCCTCCTTCCCTCTCCCACAATGCTCCTCCTTTACCTGCTGGGAGCACCTGCAAAACTCACCCCCCTGTCCCCAGACTCCTTTGTTTCACTGCACTCACGTGATTTGAACAGCCTGGACCACAGGAAATCTCCTCCTCCTCTTCCTCCTCCATCATTTTCTCCCTAGGAGAAGCTGGAGCACTAAAGAAGAATCCAACCACCACTGATGTCTTCTGGACACGGCCCAGATTTCAGCCATTCCTGAAACTGGTTTCTTCCCGAGCCCCAGTTTAATTCAATTAGCCTCAGCCCTACAATTAAGGTGGTGGTGGACAGTCCTCCAGCATTCCGATGGAAATCTCCCTTTCTTCCAGCTCCAGTGGTTGTCCTCATTACCTGAGGTGGATGTGGGGAGCAGGCTCGTTCCAGAGGCTCTCACACCCCTCTTGAAAGCAATTACATGGAGGAGAGTTAGCAATGTGCAGCATGTGATAAGACATTATTATATAATGAGATTTATTCCTGTGGATTACCAATTATCCCTTTTATTTCTCTTATGTTTCAAGCTTTTACCCTGAATAGCAAATTTGTTAGTCATGACAAGCAGGGGCTTAGTCATAAAAGACAACCCTTTGGATGAATTAATCCTTATTTTCCTCCATTATCCAGAGCTCATTTTGGAGCAAGATAGGCAAAAATCTATTTTCCCGTTCGAGCAGGTATAATCTGCAATCAGAATTCAAAGGGCCATCTTTTCTGAGCAGTTTTGGCACAAACAATGTGACATTGTCTGTCGTGCAGACAATACCTCATTGTCACCGAGCTGCTATTTTTACCACTTATTACCAGCTTAGGTTAAGCAGCCTAGGAGGAACGGGAATTTTGAGGCAGACTCGGGAGAGATCAGCTCCTCCTCGGGTTTGGGAGCTCCTTCCAGGCTGGGCTGAAGGTGGGATGTAGAGCTTGTTGGGAAACTGCTTTACATAAAGCACGAAGGCACAGAAAGCCGGTCATATGTTACTGCTGGCACCTCAGTTACTTCCTTTCACTTCTGACCCCGTGTCTGTCATTTTTCGGTTGTTCACTTCCAAGAACCACCACTGTGGCTGTGTTTCACTGAGCTTTCTTACACCAGAGCACAAGAGAATTTTAATTCCTACCAGTACCACAGAAGTAAAAGCCAGAGAACCTCGATGTCACCTCATTTCCCAGCAAGTCCTCCAGCTGTAATTCCACAGCCACCAGGGTAACAAGGTGTTAAGGCTGCAGGAAAAGCAAGAAGGGGGACGGGTGACAGTCTTGAAGGACAGCAGAATGTGGATTCTGATAGAGGTGATCCCACAGAAATAAGGGAAGTGGGCATTTCAGAAAGGAAAGAACCAATTTCCTACATGCAGGGCCCAAAGAACTTTGTTTCCTTTCACTGCTTCTGGGCTCCAGGAACGGGCTTTGGGGTTGGGAAGGAGAAAAAAAGAACACCAAGGTTGAATTTCTGCTGTGTTTAACAGTTCAGTGCTGGCCAGGGGTGTAAGTTGTCAGCAGGGAGAGCGGCTTTAATGCAGATCCCATTGATCCTGGTGCCTCAGCAGCAGCCTGAGAGGGGAAATCTGATGAAAAGCCTGTGTCATCTGTGCTGAGATGTCTGTGGGTAAAGGGGTGGGAAAGGATTTCTCCCCCAAAGGGTTGGGATCCCCACGACAAAAAAAAGCAATTGTGTAGTTAATGGCCCACAGACAGCAGAAGACACCGTCAGAGTGCACCAGGGAACACGTCTGCAAAGCCAGGACACAAGTGTTTAGCAGGACTATAAATAAATAAATAAATAAGGCAACAAAACAAGCTAAAAAGTGCTGAGAAGGCAGTTAGGAGGGAGTGAGGTGCGGGAACATCCAATCTGCATCCCCGGGGATCACCGAAGGCACGGAGGGACACCCAGAGCTCAGGAAGGACTGGGGGACGAGAACATTTGGGCCAGGCAAGGGGGAAACTCCACAGCAAACCCTACAGGAGCTGCACAGCTGAGCCTCCCAGTCACCCAGGGTGGTTATCCCAGCCACAGCATCCCTCTGGTCCCACAGGGGAGGATTTCTGTGGGCACTGGGGCCGTGGGGGTTCCGTTCTCACGCTTCCACGGAAGGTCAGGTGTGGGAATGGAGCACTGGCACTCCCAAAGATACTTCCAGGAGAAAGTGTTTGGCAGGGAGTTTAAGAGCAGAATTGCTTCTGGTTTGCAAACCACTCCAATATCTGCTTCCTGTAAAATATATATATAAGTTTCTCAAGTGCACACATAAATCTCAATCTTCATATAAATTATTCACATTATATGGTCATATATATATATGTATCTCATGTTAACCTACCTATAAAAAATGTGTTTGCTAAAAATAAATAAATAAATAAATAGATTTTCTTACCATATTGTAAAACAGCAAAGCCTTTCAGTTGATTGTTCAATGCTCAAAACATCTCTTCCAAGTTACCATCCTTTTATTTGGGTTACTTGATAAATTACCTGAACCAAAGGACTGGAATTCGGGGAAAATGTCTTGAATTACAGGAAGTTATAAAGCAACCATAAAAAGGCCAGCTGAAAAAAAGCACTAAAAGCCACTAAAAAATACCCAATCCCAAGCCACAAAGTGTCCCTGGAGCTGCAGAAAGAGTTAAGGAGCATCACAGGCAGCTGATGCCATCTTCTGGTGTCACTGATGCCGCCGGTGACTTAAACCCACCAGGACCGGTCCAGTCGGATCATCATCAGGAAGGGAGGGGGGACACGACGCTATTTAAAGGATCACTTTGTCCCCAGGGCAGGGCTCAGTGAAGTGACATTAATTGGGGCAGGGTGAGTGAAGCATTAAGAGCCACGGTGGGAAGTGAGCACCAGGCTGCCACCAATTCCCAGCCAGCTGCCACCAGCCCGGCCCCGGGGGGGACTCGGGCACGTGGGGCTCCTCGGCAGCTTCTGCTCGGTCACACATCAGCCCCGAGTGCTCCCGAGGTTTGGGAAGTGCAGCTGCGAGATGTGCCTTGGTCACTGCATCGTGTCCTGCTCCATTAGCTCTGCTGGCCCGAGGAGAGCCCGCAGCTGTCAGGCAGGCACAGCTCATCTTTCCTGACATTCCTGAGGGGATGAGACCTTGTCAGGGTATGATCCCACACGGACGGTGCCGTGGTCAGTCCTGTACTCCCACCAGACCCAAAGATTCAGGCTGAAGTGTCTGTTGGGTTGCAAGTTTTCTGTTATCTGCCCTGTATCTGCCTTAATTATTGCCTCCCTCCTTCCTTTGCTCCTTGCTCTGATCCTTCTACATCATCTCCCCTGGGCAATTCCACTTGGAGTTAAACCAGGGTGCAATGGATTGAAGCCAGGTTGGACTAAACAGATTTTACTGGTTTTAGTCACAGAAATAGTCATAACTTCACAAAGTTAAAAGGCTGGGAGGGTGCACTTTATGAAGGCTGTTTCTCCACCTTTCCAAGAGTAAGCCTGAATATTGCAAAGCCTAAAAGCAGAACGAGCACGGAGGTGAGACTTGAAACTGTTTCTCTGAAGTCAAACCCAGGAGGCCTGTTGGGATGACAACTGAACACACACCAAAACCCCAGTCAAGCTATAATTAAACTGATAAACCTAATTAGAAACAGAACCATCATTTCCTGGTATCTGACACGGAAGGGAAACTGTGCACATGGACACGGAGTCCAATATAAATTGCTGTAGATAAACTAAGTAAAGAATTAACAGTCGTACCTGAATGACATTCAAAGGACACAACAAAAATCACTGCAAATCCTACAGCAGAGATGGGCAAATAAAAATTAAAAATTAATATTATCCTCAACACACACACACTAAAATGGCACAAAAACTGTCAGTGGCACTCCCTGCTGTTCACCAGGAGCAGGACAAAGTAGAGTTTCTAGTAATACTCCCTTTCTTTTTTTTTCTTTTTCAGGAAGATTTCCATGGGCTACAGCATTATCCATCACTCCCCTTCTCTTGCACTTGAGGCACACAATTAACTGCCAGAAATTCTAGGGATGACTATTCCAGTTCTGCTTTACTAATCCTTTAAATGAACCCCATTCCACATCTGGCACTTACCATCAGAGCCTTGGGAGTTCGTGGGATCCTTCCCTCCACCTCCCATTTTCTCAGAATCCATTAAAAGTTCGAAGCTCCAGCTAAAGGGTTTTTAAAGTAATTAGACGAGGATTAGACTACCCCAAGTGAGAGACAGGCAGCAATCTGAGACATCTTCAGTCCCATTTTCCCTGAAAATGATCCATGTCTGCAGTGAAAGAGTCCACAGCTTTCAATCTGCAGAAGAAATTACTTCCCATTTTCATTAAGCCTCCAAAGGCTTTTGGGGATGGTGTGAGGCAAGGTTATTTCTATATATCGAGGAGAATAACTCATTTCTTTTTTCAGGCTTAGATTTTCAGCAATTCTTTCAGAGGAAATTCATTTATACTTTAGACCACGTGGGTCAGTCATTGCCAGGAACGAGCCCAGCTCTGCAGGAAGGCTCAGACACCCCTGGAAGGACCATGGACAGGTGAAGAGCAGCTTTTCAGGGAGCAGCAGCTCAGGGAAGGCCCAGAGCAGTGAATAAACACCTTGGCACAGGTGCCCCCCCTCGTGCTGACACCCCAGATGCTGCCACCTCACCTCACCAAGGCAGGTCGTGGGTCCTTCTGACTGCTCTCAGCAGGTTTAATGTGTTCTCACCTCTCCTTGGAGACATCAGACTGAATAAAACAATAAAGCCTCAGTGAAGCAAAAACCAGTTAATTTTAGACATCTGAGTTTTCTGACGAGCTCCTGGTATTTAAAGCTCTGCAAAGTGTTTTCAGCTGCCAGAAAATTCACCTTCCGCAACGCAAAAGCGGGTTTAAACACAACTTGGATTCAAAACAGCTCTTTATATGCAGCTAGGAAGGAAAATACTGCATGGCATCAAGGCAGAGCACATCTCGAGTCAGGACCAAACAACCTCAAAGATTCCGGGATTTGTAAGAAAAACAGAAACATTATCCAAACGTGGAGAGTCCAACAGCCAAGTGACTCACCCGAAGTTTTCACTGCACTGCCAGGTCTGAGATCCCAACCTCCAGCCCAGCCCTCCCTACCACGGACAGGGAACAACCCCAGGAGCTGAAACCTTCTGGAAACCAGTGCATATGCCAATCACCAAGAGCCCTTCACGCCCCCTAAACGTGCAGGTGCCGCTGCCTGCGCCCTGCGAAATAACCACATATGCACCATGGCCAGGTTTTGATATGTATTTTTTATTTCCCTGCAGTTTTCACTTATCAAGAACAAGTAACAGGGAAAGTTGTCTGAACTAGTGCATAAACAAACATTCGGAAACACCACTACACGTATCTAATTTACAAGAACCGTATAAAAAAAGTCACTAAAACACTACACTACGAAGGTGTCCAACGCTTACAGTCAGACTTTTTCCAACCCGTTACTTGCCTTGTAGCCACAGGAAAACTCTCCAAAATCGAAAAGACAATCTTGCCACGACCCTCCCCTCCCCTCCCAACCCGCTCC
>JAYRBT010000181.1:1784861-1820678 GCA_036023395.1 Myiotriccus ornatus
TCCCACCCCGCTCCCCACCCCTCCCACCCCCGCCCCCACCACCTGGGATGGCTCGATATCTAGACATCCAATAATGAATTATTGCAATGATATATAATGCAATACATACCTGGTAAAATATCCTTTAATGTGGGTGTGGTACAGTTGGAAAAGCCGGTTAAAATACGCAGAGTCTTCGGATAAAATGTCGTCAGGTGAAAAATTTTGCTCAGATCTGCACAGTTTCACCCGTGCCAGATGCATAATTTTCCTAGTCAGTTCTCTCTTTTTTTTTCTCTCTCTCCCTCTCTCTCTCTCCTGTGTAGTTATTTTTTATAAACTGGTATTATAAATAGAAATATACATTCAAAATATATGGAAAAGTGAGTTACTACATTAAATTTGCATGTATCGATCCATCCCTTTCCCCTGCACAGTAATAGAAAATACTATTTTGCCTTGAACTTCATATTTGACAGTGAAATGCCACTAAAGTATTTACCAAAAAGTCCATCTAGTCAAATTGTGAAACAAAATGAACCAAGTGAAAACTTTACATTTCCTTTAGAAAAAAATTACAAGAATTTTGTTTCCTAGCTATGAATCTTTAACTTTTTTTTTTAGACACAAAGTTGCATTTATTTGTACAAGATACAAAATGTAAACATGGCAAAATAAATAGTTTAAACAAGTGATGCAGGATCCCATGTCATGCTCATGATCCCATTAAAGAATTATTTTTTTAATCCATTCAGTTGCAAATTCAAGTGCAAAAGCATGATGATGAATATCTACTATTCAAGTAACAGAAATAATATTGATGATACAAATAAACTATTTTACAAGGTAGTGATTTTCCCAATTTTACAAAATTTACATTATATATCGACTTAATACACGATATAATTCTAGTCCGTTACGGTCTCTCCGAGCTCTCTGCGATCCACAGAGCGCCGTGGTTTGCGTTCAGCTGGAATCACAGGACCACTCCACGGGCACGGGTGGACGCTCAGGGTGGAGGTTATGTCACCTCCATGGCCACTGTGGTCTCCGCGATGCCGTTCAAGCCCAGGCGTTCCGGTTCGTGGTTCTCCCTGCAAGGGAACCGAATCCCACGGTTACGGCCACGAAACGAGGGATTCCCTCCCGCAGTCTGAGTCCTCCCTTTCCTCTGCTGGGTGGTTCAACCCAGCACAGCCAGGGAGAAGCCTGGACACACACACTGCAGATGTGATTTAAAGGTAAATACTGGCTTTCAATGACTCCACCAGCAGTGCATCCCTTCGACAAGACCAGTGCATTTCATTGCCAACTACCAGCCTAAATTATGGATCAGAGCACTAAACAGTGCTAAAAAGTCTCCTGAACAACCAAAGTCAAGGTATACAACATAATAACTCAGTTTTTGTGTCAGTGAACAAAGTGTTATAACTCCCCCTAAAGTGCAAGAAATCTTAAGTTTTTTCTGATCGTTTACTAATACCCATTTTTGCCTTTTCCAATTCCTAAACATGGCTTTGTTTCTTTAAGTAGCATACAGCCCAGCAGAGACTTAAAACAAACCCCAAGTACTGCCCTTCTCAGACAACTTGGCCCACTGCAAGCTCCTGCCACCACTGCTACGAAACATCTTCTAAGTATCCCAAAACAACAGTGCTGCTGTTCAGTGAGAATAAACATCTTCATGGTTGGACTTGATGATCTTGAAGGTCTTTTCTACCCTAACCAATTCTATGATTTGGTGATTTTATCTCTGCAGTTTTCTGGTCTGTATGTTACATAAATATATAACACACATATCCCTGTGTATAAATATAAAGGTACGTGCCTGCCTCTTATCTCATAAAATGTTTTCCTAAAGTTATGGAGGGAACACGTGCAGAGTTTGACAGAATCCACATGGAAGTGCTGCGTGAGAAGGCACAAATTAAAATGGCTAAAACTGCCACTGAAATGGCCACTGCAGACACAGTAAAAGTTTGCCAAAATTACTGGTGCCTAAAAACAGTGCAAATGATCTGGGGGGTTAATCTGTCAAATGAGCTCCCGTGGTTTGGCCACGCTGGAGGGGCTGAGGGTGTTCTTGGGAGGCTGAAGATGTGCTGGGAAGTCTCATAGGTGGGGAAACAATTCTGTTAGTGCAGAGTTGGGCATGGAGAGGACACAGCCCCAAGCTGTGCCAGGGGAGGTTCAGGTTGGACATCAGAAGGGATTTCTTCAGGGAAAGGGTTGTCAGGCACTGGAACCCAGGAAGGTTTGGAGTCCTCATCCCTGGAGGTGTTCAAGAACGACTGGATGTGGCCCTCAGTGCTCAGGGCTGGGTGACATGGGGGGGGACAGAGCACAGGGTGGACTCCATGGGCTGGAAGAGAGGACACAGCCCCAAGCTGCACCAGGGGAAGTTCAGGTTGGACAGCAGGAGGAATTTCTTCATGGAAAGGACTGTCAAGCATTGAAACGGCCCAGGGAGGTGGTGAAATCACCGTCCCTGGAGGTGTCCAAGGAACAACAGGACGTGGCCTGTCCACAGGGTGGACTCGGGCACAGGTTGGCCTCGATGCCCTCGCAGGCCCGTTCCAACCCCAGTGACCCTGTGATTCCAGTGACTTAAGCGGCACAGCCCCACCAGGCCTGCCAGCCTGCCCCCACTCACCTCGCTATACTGCTGATGGCACTGCTGGGGGTCACCTTTGGCACTCTGTCCATGCTGGCAGCGACTGTGGCGAGTTTTAAGGCGGTGGGGGACGGCGCCGACGTCCGCGTGTTGATGTGCACGTTGACGGGGGACACCACGCTGACGTTGTTGAGGTGCACCGTGCTGGGCAGGCACGAATTGTTCATGGGCACAGCCTGGGGGCTGCTCGTGCACAGCGCTGGGATTAAGTGGTTTGTGGTGCTGTGGCCAACTGTCCTTACCAGCTGCACAGTTGAGATCCCTGGGCTGGATGATAAAGCCATGTTGGTGGAGTACAAGGTCCGGGAGGTTCCTGTTACAAGAGAAATGTTGTTTATTAAATAATGCTGTGGGTATGTCTGTCCCCGGGACAGCGCAAGAATCCCTATTCCACAGTCACAAAATGTAGCAATGGTGCCTGATCTTACACCCCTCAAAGCACTGCCCTCTTGGATACAATCTCAGAGAATTACACACAGATGTGTCTCTCTCTCCCTCTCCCCTTTCCCTGGAGCTGCTCCAGTATATTGATTTTATTCAGTCGTGTTTTTTCCTCCCTCTATTCATTTCATATTATCATTAACCCAGCCTGGCAGAAGGTCTATAAAACTAATCACATCATTAGCTGCTAAAACAACAAATTACTCTAAAAGCCTTTTCTTTGTGCTGGCAGCCCAGTGCCAAATCACATTTGCCTCTTGGCTACGTGGCCACGGCACCAGCACAACCAGGAGGAGGGGTGGGAGGAAGGCACTGAACGCCAATGGCTACACTCCTGCCTGACTTTGAGAAGAATCCTAAATGCAGTGACACCCAAAACTCACAGTGAAGTCAAAAGAATTGCCAGTGGCAGTTGGTTGGTAGGTTTTTGGCTGAATACAGGAGATAACGACCAAATAATTTATCAACTTCACCACTGCCTCCTCAAAGTGCTTCAAGTTTAAGCAATTGATTTACTTTTGAATTACACATTCACACTGGCTTTAAGGTGCTGTCACACTTCTGATCACAACAGATTATTAAAATCAGAAAGTTAAGTAAGACCAGTTGGCACTTGGCTCACACTAGAGAGCAGTTTCAAGCATCATCACCTGAAGGCTGCACAACACCATTGATATTGTTGTGGCTGGTGTTGGGTTCCTTGGTGCCCTCACTGCGGCCGGGGGCAGGAGCACTGACCACTGCGGAGGCAGCAAAGTGGGCACTGGCTGAATCCAGGGTTTTGGACATACAGTCAGAGGTGCTGGAGCCCTGGGAGGGAAAAAAAGAGGGGAAAAAAGTGGTTTTCATAATTATCTAAATATAAAATGAAACAGTGTTAGGATTGCTGTGGTGCACAAGTACCACCACATAAATAGAGACTTGTTCCACATGTAACCTATTGCACCCAAACACTGAATATTTCTGTGTCACGAGACTGAGGGGAAGTTGAACATCAGTGTCCACGTGAGTGCTGGGCAAGGCCTGCCCAATCCAGCCACTCAGTGGCAAGTGCAGTTCTGAGCACAGCACAGCACTCCTGTCATGTGCTGTTCAGCCTGGAGGAGAGGAGGCTCCAGGGACACCTGAGAGCCCCTTGCAGGGCCTAAAGGGGCTCCAGGAGAGCTGGAGAGGGACTGGGGACAAGNNNACAGGTTGGGCAGAGAAGCTGTGGCTGCCCCTGGATCCCTGGAAGTGTCCAAGGCCAGGCTGGACGGGGCTTGGAGCCACCTGGGTTAGTGGAAGGTGTCCCTGCCAGTGGCAGGGGGTGGAAAAAGCTGATCTTTGAGGTCCCTTCCAACCCAAGCCAGTCTGGGATTCCATGGAAGTCTTTGAGAAGTTTCCTTTAAGATGATGACTATGCCTTAAGTTTCTCAAGTCTCCTTTCTCTCCTGTCTCCAGGCAGCAAACACTCTGCAACTGCAAACCTAAAGGGTGTTCAGTATTTACGGTACATCCACTCTCGTGGAGTGATTTGTCCCACAGCAATTTGTGCCCTGCTCATTCTGGAGTCACACATTATCCATCACCCCAGTTTCTCTGAAACAACAGTAAGTACTGGGAAGCCTTACCCATTCTTACTGGAAAGAATGTTAATCCTGCAATTGCAATTTATATTAACTTAAGAAATGACTTTGCACAGAAGCTTAGAGTGTTTTAAAGATCCAAAATTCATTCCTTTTGTTTAAATATTCTGGCATCATCCCCTTACACTTAAAAAAATGTCATCAGTATCTGCCAACACAGAATCCCTGATTAACTGAAGTAGAAAACACTGAGGGGAAGGGACAAACAGCACGAGCAATTAAAGATATTAAATGCTCTAAGTAAAAGTAATAGACAACAACAACAGCTTTTATATTTTTTTTGGTAAGGAAGTAACAGAAAATGAAGCACACCTGAAAATCTTTCTTCCCTTGCAAGGTATTACAGAGGAAAAACGGAATTATTTTAGAAGACAGAATATGCAAACAGGCAAAGCTCTGTTTTCCCTCTCAGAGGTACCCATTTGGAGTACTCACTGAACATCTGCTCATAGCAGAGCCCTACCATAATAGAACATTACCTCATCAGGTAATTTTAATAAAGGAGTCTCTTCAGAGCTGTTACACAAAGGGAGGTAGAACCAGTGAAAGCAGCAAGGCTTGAGAGCACACGGGTGTTTCTGCCCTGGGCAGGCAGGGAACACATTCAACTATCAAGCCTCTTACTCAACTTCTAAAACACAACCATGACATACAATTTATACGAAGAACCATAAAACCTGACTAAAAATATTCAACATACACTCTCAAACGTACTATGTTTGCTGGGGTGTTATATACTTAGTTTGTAGGAGAGATGAACACAGTAAGGAAACAGGAATCAGCAGCATGTGAGGACATTTGGGGAGCAGTACCTGTGCTTTTGGATGTGCCTGCTGGGAGGAATGCTGGGACTGCTGTTTCTGCTGCAGCTGAGCCAGCTGTTGCCTCTGCATTTGCACCAACTGCTGTTGGTGTGTCTGGAACTGCTCCTCTGTGATACCCCCTGTTACTACAGGAAAGAAAGGGGAGCAGAGTTACACAGCCCTGCACAAAGCAAATACACCTGAAAGGCAACAGTGCAGCTATTTTGGACAACAAGTGCTCAAAGACATCACACTTTGTGTCAGACGCTTCCCAAGATCTTCCTGTATTCTCATGTAAAGCAGAGGTCAAGCTACAGTTTGTTTGTTGTGTTCTTACACTGCATCAATTTACAACAAAAGAACTCGGAGCTTTGGTTGCTTTTAAGCAGTTTTTATCTCTGGTGGTTTTCTCTCCAGTAGCTTCAGGAAAAAACTTAGAGAAAATATTTTCCTGCCTTTCAGAAAACAAGCAGGGCCGACAAATCAGGGCTGAGGATGAAGTATCTGGGCTGAGCTGGACATCTGCTCTCCCAGGGAGCACTGGAGTTTATTCCTGTATAAATTCCTTTCCTACAGTCCCTTACTGTCCCTTTCTCTGACACCAGAATGGATTTCCAGTGAAACACTGGCACTGGAGAACACAAAAAATCTGAGATTTAAACAGTCTGTGCAGTTCTAGACCAGCCCTCACCTGAAAGGACTATTCACCTATTTGGCAATTCCGGCTTGACCTTCCTCTTTCCCACCTTTCCTAAAGGATCTGCTCATTGTTTCAGCTGAACCCGATTTTCTCTGCCGATTATTTTTTTAAATAGAGTAAGAGTTTAGGAGTGACAGAGGTTTGTATCTGATGGGAAGCAGGTTAATGCCACCCCAGTAAGTCTCATGCTCCCAACACAGGAAGGAAATGAAGTTAGAAAAGCCATTTTTAATACTCTCCCTCTAAGAAGTGCACCCTTGGTAAACTGAAAATACTGCCAAGTGTTTCATGTTAAAACCTGAGTTTTGTGCAGGCGATGCCAACCTAAGAACTGAGCTCCCTCAGGAAGAAGTAAAGAGAGAATTCACTTCTCAGAGATTCCCATGAATACATTTCTGCAGTTTATCCTGAACCCTGCTTTCCCAAGACTGAAGTTGTCCTGCACCTCAAACACCTGGATTCTGCAATATCCTCTTTTCAAGAGGCACTGGGTTAAATATGGAGTGACCCATCTTTCAGGGTCTGGCTCTGCCATTTACTACTTTTAGCAGTAAGTTTGCAGTTGTCCTGAAATTCCCTTCTGAAACAGTACCAGAATTAGGACTGTGACTGCTTAGAAATTGGTACTGAAACTTCCCCTCTACTCCTCTGTTATTAAACCAGGTCTCAACCAGGTTACACTTAGAGAGACCTCGAGTTACTCCTCTTGGACTGCAGGGATATTATAAATTCCAACCTAATCTGAACAACAGGGCCAAGAACAGCATTATGGAATATTAATATATATGTATTTCTGTTTTAAAGCTCTGAGGTAATAAATTCCAGCTGATGCCTTTTGTTTCAGAGCAAGGTTCTATTCCATGTTCACAACCTTCCTTCCTTCCCAGTTTGACACAGGCCATGAAGTCATTAAACACTCTCCTCCAAGCCATGCAATAATCCCTTACTCTGCCTTTGGGTGTCTGGATTTCGCTCCCTCCACCAGGTATTTACTCAGTGGTCACACTCAACTCAGCTGCTCCCCTACTACAAACCAGCAGATGTTCATTAGCACATTTAATGTCACTTGCTTCTGCCAAATCAAACAACTGAAGGCTCCTAGGGGGAGGAAAAAAAGCAAATTTTTACCCTGTCCCAAGGCAGCTTTCAGGTCAGAGTGAAGTGCAAGGGCTCTGCTGAGCATCTATTTTACCACAGGACTGAAAAAGTGCAACACCACAGGGTAAAAAAAAAAAAAAAAAAGGCATTGAAAAATTAAGTCTTCCTCCTTGACAGCTTTGGTTTGCATTTTTATGTCACTTCTCTTAGGATCTGAAGCCTTTAATCAAAGATCATCTTACAGGCTGCCCTGAAAGTGGCATTTTATTAATTACTTCTACATGGTATTTAATGCTTGGGGAAAAAAATACCTCTAAAAGGTAAAAGTTTGTTCCATAAGCAAAATCCTTCAGCTGGGAATAGCTGTCCTCTGTATCCAGGGACATGGTTTTCCCAGTTGCAGTTCTTATGACATGAGCAAGAGTTAATTAGCTCAAAAAATTGGTTTTTTACTCATGCACTGATTAGGCACTTGGAAGAGAAGACTGGTCACACAGTTTTAAAATTAGTCTCTGTTTCCACAGCATTGGAGGAAATAGCAGGGGAAGAGCTGCTTTATTAATACAGGGAAAAATAAAATGCAGAGGTAATTTTAAATATTCTCGTGCAGAAAAAAAATATCAAAGCACCTCTAAGTCTTCTCTAAAATAAAAACATCAACAAAAAAAAAAAGTAATCAGTTTTAGCACTGTCACTGTTCCCTCTGGAGGCAGCTTTATGCTCACAGGTAAGTGTGCTATAAAATCAACTGATATCAGCAAAGAGAATGATTTCAATAAATGCACTGCCAGTGCTGTGCTCATTTAATGCACAGCCAGACTCTGACCAGCCCTTTCCAAATTTACTCACTATTTACTAGGGAGAAAATCCAACAAGGTGCCTCTTGCTGGTTCAGTCATTTGGGGAACAATTCTGTTGTCTGTTGTGTCTCATCCTGCACCAGAACTGCAGGATCTGGTTTGTAACTTAAACCTGGGATGAGAAAGGTCTTCCACAGCCAGAAATTTCCCTGCATAATGTACTTCAGCTGCTGAGGGACCTCTACTCTCCATGTATTCCCCAGGGGATTTTTCAGATTTATAACCCAAGTTTATTACTATTCCTGCACCAAGGGGCTCAGACTCACCAGATTTGGCTTTGTGCGTTTTTAGCTATTCCTCTGCAGCCTCTCCCACCACTACATCGAGTGTTTCTCCATCCTTTCCTGCAGTTCCCTTTCCCAAGCAGTGCCAATCCTGCAGCACCACCAGTGCTGGCCCACAGGAGTGTACCAGGAGTGTTGGTGCTACAGGCAAATCACTGACAGTTGATTTTGATCTACATACTGATATTCTTGTTGATGGGCATTACCTGACCCAGGAAGGGCTGATGTTTTATTCCTGTGTGTCCACAGATCCCTACAAAACACAGGGCTCCCCTTTCCCTGCAGATAAACACTATTCTCCCTTTTGTTTTGCCATCTTCCCAGCCACTGGAATTCTCCTCCACTGCTGCAATCCTACAGCCAGTTATGGGAATTTCACACATCTCTTCAACCTTTTTCCTTCACAGATCAGCTTCCACCTCAAAATATTCTCCTCATTTTTATGCAGACTCGACCCAGAGCAGAATTTAAAGTGTTACATCTAGCTAATCCTTCAATAATTGACTGATATTTATTATATTATCATTAAAAAAACCTCAGAAGAAATAATCAGCTTAACTTGGATCTTTCTAAGCACCTTCCCATACCCTGGTGCCATCATACTGTATTCCTGCAAACAGGAATCTTGCATATTGCTCATCCTTGTTACCTAAGGAGCTACCAGCTAAACCCTTGTTCCTTACAGTCCATGGTTCACATCCTTAATTCTTCTATTTTCTGCACTTGCTTTAACCAGACATCTCTTGATGCTTAATAATCCCATCACACACAGCTGCCCCCTCTTCTGCTACAGGTGGAATTCTCCAGCCCTTCCTGCTCTTCCAGAAAGGATAATTACATAAAATAAAGCCACAGCACATCATATGTGTTCTTTTCATGCAGCAGGAATATTCCTGTGCAAATCTTACCATGGGAGAGAACAACATAAAGCTTACAAGGACTAACCTGAAAAGCCATAGAATTACAATTACAGCTCCAGCATATGGAGCAAGTGAAGCACAGGCTATTTAATTTCAGATTAAAACAATTTTTTCCTTTGGAAGCTTTTATTCCAAGCCCCAAAAAGGGGTCTACAAGATGTTGTGTATATTTTATCTTCTTGTGAAGATACGACAAGAAACTTTATCATCATTTTTTTAACATGGGAATGTCTGTCTTGCTCTTCTGGAGCTGCCAGCTTATAAAGCCAAAGGGTGGCTGCACTGGCTGTGAGAGTTGGAGGTGACATTTGAGGGAAAAGACCATTTCCCAAACTTAATCAGTGGCTGATGATTAGCTGAAAAACCAGAGAAGGTGCATCATTGGATGCTTCCAGTGTCAACATTTTTGCTGTTTTCAGACCAGGGGCTTTTCTTTAGCACTCACAAAGAAAATTCTTCTATCTTTAAACGCAGTCAGACCAATTAAGAGCCACGAAGACTCAATTACACCTCAGCAATTCTTGATACAAGCAGAATCCCCCTGCATAATGTGTGTGTTTGAATCCAGCACTTCACCAAATTCTACTGGAACTGGAATAAAAGCAGGAGGAAGAGGGGAATGTCTGTGTATTCCAAGAAATACAAAATAATTAGTTATTTTAATCTGTGGGTTGGATACACAGCGGTGCTGATGTTATCAGTGCAGTCACAGGTAAAACCACCAAAATTCAGTATTTTAAGCTCCAGAAGAACTCAAATCCTTGCCTACCTGATATGCCATTCTTGCTGGTGTTCAATAAAGCTACAGATGCTGCAGAGACTCTTTTGTTATTCACAGTCTGCCCTGGTTTCCTTGAGGTACATTCTTCGCTATCGCTGTCCTGGAGGTTGAGTAGCCTGGGCTGGAAACACTGCAGTCGACATGATCTGATATTGCTTAGGATTTCAGGGAGGGACAGTCTGTTTTCACAAGGTTTATTGGAAGCATTGGTCCGTGAGAAATTAGAAGAAAAGTCTAAAGTCTGGGAAGAGCTTGAAAAACTGTTCAGCATTTCCGGGTCAATCTGCCTCAAGACAGGATCGTGTTCTGTGGATATTCGGTCCATTATAACCCTGGGGAGGGAGGATGAGAAAACACATCAGTCTGACTGTCTCTTTTTAATACCTGGGAGGGGAATGAAGGGTTAAAGTAACACAGCTGTACCTTCCACCCCTGCCAATCCGCCTCCTTGCGAATCCTATGCACCTCCTTGGAATTGTCAGGGTTGTAAGGCAATGCCTGAACCTCAGCTTGTCCAATTCTGCCAACTCGGGGCTCTCAGACGAAGAGTTAGTTTGGTCCAAACGAGGCTGCAAAGAACAGCAGAAAAGGCAACTTTACACTCACTCAGAGAGTGTGGTTTGGTTTGGGGCACTGCTGGTTATCGTGCACAGGCTGAAGATTGCCCACAGAACCATCGCTTGGCTGGATGGGGCATGGAGCAACCTGGGCCAGTGGAAGGTGTCCCTGCTCATGGCAGGGCGTGGAATGGGATGAGCTTTAAGGTCCCTTCCAACCCAAACCATGCTGGGATTCTCTGATTCCATCTTTCCAAGCGGAAATGCTCTGTGCTGTCACAAATGACAGGTTAATAATACTCATTATCGATTTTTGTGATCAGCTTAAACTCAGGGCTGTAGAGTCAATCAATTTATGTTAAGCCAAACTCAAGTGGATTTGGTAGTTTAAAAGGGCAAACAAACTAAAAAAAATAACATTTAGGCTGCTAAATAACCTGCTTCTAACAGCAACGGAAAACTAACAGAAAAGAATGAACATACAAGTTTTTAGTCATCTCAACTCCTTTTGGTAAAGGAGTTCAGGCTGAGGGAAAAGAGAGAGCAGGATAAATTCTAAGCAAGAGGGAAGCTCCAGCTGACCCTCTGGAAGCAAGCAGAGAAGGGCATGTTCTTGGAATTGCAACCTCATGGCTGTCAACATATTTCCAGTTTGCACTGATTTCAAAACAAAATTTTGACTTAAATATGGAAAATACCTGCAGGAGATGAAACCCTCCCTGCTTCACTAGCACTCAGTGTCCTGGCAGGACCTCTCAGCAGAACTGGGACAGCTGGGATCTAACTCTAATGAGCTCTCTGAGCTGGGAAGAAAGGATGTGCTGAGGAAAGTGAGGAGACAAAAAAGATCTTCTCCCTTCTTAGCAATGGCTGAATTGGTCTGCAGGAAACATATTGTATCACCTTCAGGTAACCACAGAGCAACAGTATAATTCTCAAAGACTGAAAACTGTCTCTGGGTTCATCCAAGTTTTGGTGCCGAGAGTGGGAACAGAACACCTGTGACATTAGCACTGTGCCAGCCTAAATTTAAGAAACACCCCCCCACCCCAAACCAACAGTACAGTCTTACAGCATAATACTGGCATCCTGCTCTCCTCCTGAAAGCACAGGGTCCATCGGGATCATTTTCTTCTTCTGCTTCTGACACTGGAGAGGGCACCTAGACCAGAAGGCAACGTCATTCTCCCAACTGCCACATTTACAGTTTTATTTATTATACAAGTTTGTATTTATATAACAGACTGCCACATTTATATTTTAAATGCTGCTTCTCAAGGCAGAACTTAGAAGAAAAACTCATAGTTTCTACAGGGATCTTTTTAATACAGCCACTGTCCAGAGGCCAGACTGGCCAAATCACGGGCAACTGGAACCTCTGCTGTGAGCACACTGAGATTCTGTGCCAGGGTGTTTGTTACCTGTGGGAACTCATCTTCATCTGAGCTGTGGAAGTCGTACTGTTTGATGTCACTCTTGCTGAGCACAGGCAGGGGCTCAGCTGAGGGCTGAGGAGTCACTACACACTCCAGTTTAGGCTTCTTCAGGTACTTCTTCTTCTGACGGACAACGTCGGACACCTCCTCCTTCAGGGAGGAGTGGTGAGGATGCTGGGGGTGGCAAACAAAGTGTTTAAAATAAATTAGGCATGAAGGGAGGAAAGGTTAATTACTAAGACACAGGTGCTTATCTCCCAAAGCAGACATCTGAGACATGTCATGCAAAATTTATTCAAGACACGAAAAAACCAGAAGTTAACCTCTGATTGTTTATTAATAAATGTCTGTAGAGACAAACTGAAAGCTCTCAAGCCATAAGACAATCTAAGAGGCTCCTTGCTTTACAGTACACTCAGGATATTGTAATTGGAACTCCTATTCCAGTTCTTTTCTGAAATCTCATTTTTCTCCAGCACTTCCCATTTTCTGAAGGGCTCAGATACGCTCCAAAGAAACAATCTAATTTGCTTCACGTTGATACTTTTGCACAGAGGTAGTGGTGTTTGGGTTAGCTGTTTAAGATGTTTCTAACACAAACTCTCTGTGGTGAGCACCCCCATCGATATTAAACTGCTCATCTGAACACAAATGCTATTAAACTTCAAAGCTTTCCTTTAAAAAAGATTATTTCACTTGGAAAACTCTCACTTTGAAGGAGAAGCCAGTGCAGTGTAAGTTTACCCCAAATTACCACTCGTCAATAACTGACTGGAAGTAACTCCAGAAAAGGAGCTCAGCTCCAGAGCCGGGGAGAAGCACAAGGAATGGCAGAATTCCTGGAGAAGCAGCCGGGTTTGCATGGAATGCCAGCACCACTAGGTGTCGCGGGTGCTAAATACAAACCTCCACAGGCCTTCAGCTCTCAGCCTGCACCTCCCAGCACCTCGGAACTGCTCCTATTTCAGGTTATTGCCTCAAAACCACACCTGAATTCCAACCTGGGCATATCCAAAGGAATGATGAACTCAATGACAGGAGATTCACAGCAGAAATAATCTTACCTTAACTTTACATTCTTGAGCTTTGTGATGATTTCCATTGTGGAGAGACGACGGAGTTGTGCCCATCTCTTTCTCAGGTCTATTGAGCTTCACTTCATTGAGGATTTCACCTCCATAATCACCCAAGTGGTACCTCAAAAAACAGGATTAAAACTATAATATTGCATCTCCACTGGGAAATGTTTGAAAGGTCAATAGTCTGCATAAAGCCCTTTTATTTCAGCTTCTGAAGTTACATTAAGTACATATTATGTGGTACACAAGTCTCCAGCCATGTGTCCAGAAGACACACCTCCACACAGAAATAAATTACAAGAGATGCTTTCAAACCCATTTAATGAAATTTAAAACCTTGGTGTCATATAAATAACTTCTTACAGGTGAAATCTGCAGTTTTACCTTTTCTCAACAACCTCTAACGTTAAATGCAACAGCTCCCGTTTTGTCTTCTCTCTTCTCTTAATCATCTCCAGAATGGTTATGGCTCTGCTGAACTCCCTCCTCAACTTCAACATCTTCTCATAAGAAGCTTCATCGTTCTTTCGGTTCTGTCGGGAGATCAAACACATTTCAAGTCGTGCCCAAAACCCACGAGGCTCAAACTGCACAAAACAAGTTCCAGAAATGCTGCTGCAAGCGAGGCTCAGGAGCACACTCCAAAGCAGCTTCTCCTAAAGCACATCCAACCTGCAAACAAAACCCTGCTTCTCAGCCATCTCCACCCCTGCTCTGTCTGCTCAGGTTCCATCCACATAAACCCAGGGGAAGTTTGGCAGAGCAGGGAATTCACGGCTTGGCTCCTGGAACGCTTTTCCCGCCTTGGTTCCACGCAAAGTTGATGCAAAATGCTGAGTAATTTCAGACTTCCTGGTTCAAATCACTTCATGCTACAAATATGAAACCTGAACTATTCACTCCACGGCAAGTGGAAGGTTGTTTCCCCTTTTTCTCCCAGAAAGGGAAGTTTGTGACCCAGCAAGTCCCACAACCGCTACAGACACCGCTCGGAGTTCCAGGACATAAACCATCCCCTGGCCAGGGATCCCAATGATCCCTCTCCCTGCAGGATTCCAAGTGATAAATCCAAACCCAGTCACCTTTCTGGTCTGCATCTTCTCAGTCCTCCTCCTGAAGGCCACGTAGGGGTCGTTGTTGGTGGAGCCATCCCTCTTCTCCTGCTTGATCTGGGGGATGAGGGAAGGCCCCCGGCAGTTCTTCCTCTTCCTCACCCAGTAGTCGTAGACAGCCTTGATCAGGTAGTCGTCCTCATTTAGCAGCAATTTCGCCTCCTGAAGGGTCACAAGCTACAGGAGAACACGGGAAAAGTGCAATTGGGGTGGGGGTGTAGGGAAGGCCACCACACACTCACACCCCTTGTACATCCTCTGAGTAAACAAGAGTTCAAAAGTATTCATGTTCACCGAGGTACTCAAGCCACCAGTTGTTCTTCCTAAGTTACACAGATCCCAAATTGTCTGAGCCAGCATCATCACATCTTCCCTGCAACACTCCAGAACTTCATCCATCTTTCATGAGATCTGCAAACACTGTCTGAAACAACTACAAGCACAGGATATAAATAACTTACTACAGTTTGCAAGATCATGATTTAGGAACCACTTTAATCTGACTGTTTTTTCTTAAAAGTTTCTTGGTTAGCCATTATTAATGCATGATTCTTTGCAGTTTAATGTTGGCTCCCCTACAAGATAATTTACTGTAGAGAGAATATACTCTGAAGTGAACTTATTTCCTAATTCCCCCCCCCCTCTCAAAATGTTTACTTGGTGATGGAAGAGAAAAATGACCATCCCTGTTCATTACAGCCCAGAGACAAAGTTGTTCAGTTCTTGGGCAAATTATTTCAGTAGGAGGCAGTTGTAGACAGATAATGTAAAGATAACTTTTATTTTTATGTTCAGCTTTTTATATGGAAATTAGGCTCGAAATAAATGCAAATCCCATCACTGACTAACTAGTACATTAGTTTAACATGCTCACATCATTAAACCCATTCACTGAGTAAAAGGAAAATAGTATCTCCAGTATTAATTAGAACAGAAGTCAGGCTGCATTTTATCTTCCCCATAACTTGGAAAAGATCAACTGAACAATTTCAATTTGCACTTCTGCAACATGTCACACTAAAATCTCAGAATAAGCAGAAGAATAAAGATATCCTAAGTCCAACCACTGCTAATATGTGTTAATTCCTGCCAGAATATAACAACACCTTTGCAATCTACAGTAGAATTAGAAAAACACTGAACTGTTTTTAAAAGACAGGAGAAAAATACTGTTTAAAAATAATTTCAGTTTTCTTTGTCCTTTGTTCCCTTTTTTCCATTAACATACTTTTAAAAAAAATAAATCAACACAAAAAAATAAACTGCCCCTGTGTGGTTGGTTTTGCTTGCAGATGAATTTTCTACAGTCTTGTAATATTTTAATTTCGAAAAGCATCTTTCAGTTCTAAAATGTAACTTTATCATTCCAGCAACGAAAGGTGAAACCAGGATAAGAAGGATGAGTATTAACCCTGGGAAGTGATAACCAGAATGGTTTGAACTGAAAGCCAAAACAGGGGTGTTGATTTTCTTAGCATAGTAAAAAACCTTTACCTTTATTGAGGTAAAGAGTTTTACCTTGTTAAAGTTGCTGTAACGTGTAAGAAAATGACATTTTGGCCTCTTGCCACACAGCACTGAACTAAATCAGGCTGAGGAACCGAGGCAGAGCTGTGGAGAAATAACTCCACCTGTTTCAAACCTGCCTTTCAGAAACTGTTCCCTCAGCTGTAGGTTTTGAGGAACATTTTGGGCTTTAAGACCCTTCTCCAGACACTGCTCTCCTGGAACCCCTCAGGAGCTGACTTAGATCTGGGCAGCAGGAACTGCAAGGGCCCAACCTGAACAAATGGTTGCTTCACTCCATTTTCCAAAATCACCTGCAGCCAATGCCCACAGAAACGAGGGGAACACAGAATTTAGATCTCATGTGTTTACAGCCAAATCCATTCACGCTCTGATCACCACAAGCTTCCTCCACACCACCACGGGTAAAACAAGTTGTAAGCTGTCCTCTCTAACACACTGTGGTCAGGAATTAAAATTTAGAACCAACTCTCCCCAGCCAGCCCCCAAAAGCTCCCTCCCCATCTTGTTTTTCTAAATTACTAATATTGCCAACATGACAATAAGACAGCGACGTGATTTCTGTGCACGTGCAGATTCCCACACACTTATCCTGGGAGCAGAACACAAAACACCCACCCACCAGAACAACCAACAAACCCCAGGGATTTCTTCCCACAATACCTGACTAGAACTGGCCTTTTCGAGTCTGTCAACCATTATTTCGAACTGCAGGGGCTTGATTTCCATCTTCCTGTTCAGCCTGTTCAGGAGGGTTTCATCCTCAGAGTCCATATCGTAATCTGGCTGCTCATTGTCCAGATTAAAGGCTGCAATAAAAATGCACACAAGCAAGAATTGAAATGTTTGGGAAATAACACACTCTGGAGATGCAGAAAGGTGCATCAAAACCGACTGATAAAATTCCAGACTCTGCCAGATCACTCCTTCCTTTGGGCTAACGAGTTTCCTCATGTAACAGCAGCACTTTGAAGTTGTCTCTGACTTCCAAAATGAAGGGAATCCAAGGAGTTTCATTTTAAGTGGCTTGAAGGGGGGACAGGAAAAAACTTTAGTTTGAAAAATGACCAGAGGCAGAGAAACTTTAATGTATCTTTGCAAAACAAAGGCAAAGATGCTTCTTAATGCTGTTATAATACAGCTCCTTTAGAATGAGATTAATAATGATACAGATCATTTTCAATCAAATTCCAGACTTCTAAAAGCACTTACACTGAAGTTCCAATATCGTTTCAGTTGCCCATTTTTAAGTTGTTCAACAAACCCAGAGCCTCAAAATATTTAACAGACTAAAGTCAGCTCTAGATGTGGAGCCTGGCTATTCCTCCACTCCCCAAATATTGTTCTCAACTCTTCAGCAAAACTCATCTCTTGATCACAAGCTGTGCTAATGATTTTCCATACTGGACAACATTCCTGGTCCCACTAAAAGCAGAAGGAAGTTACCATTCACATAAACACAGGAGAAATGAAATTTTACAATAAATACAAACAAACTGCACATGACAGTAAGAATTCTTAATAGGAAACATTAATTGTACCTAATAAAACCGTGGAGGTGACACACCAGCTACCACCTTCACAGTAATTCAATCAGCACATTACAGCATTGACAACAGGCAATGTTTGTTGAAATATATTCCATTCTTATTAGACAAACAGCACTATCTTATCTTTATGCTTTGAACTCGTGGCTACCCCAAAGTGCTGACTCTGAGCTGAACCTTAAAACAAAAGCCTGGAAGACCAGGAGCAAAAGGAAACCACTAAAAAACATCTTTAAAGCACATTACAACATTTTCTCTCCCAGGGTCAGGTGATAAGAATATTCTTGCCACACCTCAGCCCAGCCCAAGACCACCCTCTCTGCAACACAGTGCAATAAATGAGCTAAACCAGTACTTATCTGTTTGGTTGTACATGAAAACTCAGCCAGATGCAGCTAAAAAGCAGCTCCTCACCATCTTCAGCTCAAACTGGTACCTCACTGCCCAACTGAACCAACTCTGACATCGCTTGGTCAGTGTTCCCTGGTTTAACACACACTGTAACAGTTTATTTGAGAATAATGTAATAAAAATGGGCTGGAATTATGAATTAATTAGAATTATTAATGTTATTAATTCAATAATACAAGTTGCATGGCAAGTTTATTTAAGACACGGTCACTGGGCACGTGACCTGCAGCTCTCCACCAATTAACTGGATATTAGACTTAAACAGCAGCTGAGAACATCACATCCCACCTCTCCAGTGGCAGGAATCAAAAACTTGGAGAGAAAACTGCCCCAGATTTTTTTGTTGAACTGTTAGTTCTGTAAAACAGACCTAAAAACATCAGCAGGCAGGATTATGCACTTGAGAGAAGAGGGATTGTTATGGTACCTGGGTGACTGCCACGCCACCCTGCTCAGGGAGCTCAACAGCCAAACAGCACTCAAGTGCCTGCCAAAAATCAGTGCTGGGCTCAACAAAAGCAGGTTTTATGGATCATCTGCAGCTCCTGGGAGCTTTGCTCCAGCCTCTGCTGTGGGGTCCTTTTTAAATGTGCACTGAGGACGTGACTCCTCCTGTTACTCACTGGAGTTGCAAAGCTCTTCAGAGCCCTCCCAGGCAAGGCCAGCCTTGGCAGCTCCCACCTCTCCTGGGGAATGATGCCTGGTACCAACTCCCACTCTCCTACAACTTGTAATTCCATGACCTATTAGAACAAACTGCCACTTCCACCAGGAAGGAAATTGCAGCGGTTTCTGCTGCCCCAAAACCATCCCCAGAGCCTACAAAAGTCCTACAGCCCTCATGTGCAGTGGGAAATCACATCCAAACAACTCTGCTCGAGGGAGGTGGCCAGAATTTTATAGACCTGATATTCCCATTATTTTAGGAGAGCTCTCCTGTACGAAAGCAGGTACCTCTACTCCAAAAACCTGGTGTTTTCTTCTCAGAGATGATGTGAGAAAGCACAGAAACCCGTTAAAGTCCAGAAAAGGCACTGCTTGTTTGCCCTCAGACAGATGTTGGTCTTACACCAGAGAGATGTCAACCCATGACCTGTCAGTAGATCATTCAATAATCCCCTGTGTACAAATGTTTTTCTAAGCCAGAGTATTGGTGAGCAGGAGGATCCCTGTGGCAGAGAGGATGTGATGCTGCTCACCCGTAAAATGGGAGCAGTGCCAGTGAACTTGCCTTCATTCCCACCATGGGGAAAAGGCACTGAAAGGTCTTGAACCATCCACTTTCCTGAACCCCCTTACAGAACAAAACCAGACCAGGCTCAGGTGAGAGGCAACCAGGAGACACTAAGAGCAGCTAAAAGAGCAGGAAAAGCCCAACTATTCCACCAACAAGCACCTGAAAAGACCAACCACCCCAGGAACACATTATGAATATGAGTGGTGGGAAGGTGAGATCTCCATCTCCAAGAGGGGAGCCAGATTCCTGCACAGCCTACAGGGACACCATGTGCACCTCAGCTGGAAGCAGGGAGGTCCCCCCCTCTCTCTGCTCAGTATTTTGACAAATAACCAAGAGGACAAGATAAAAGGTATCCAACATGTACTTGCCAGGATCACCAGACATCAAATAAATCCAGTCTCATTTCCCTAAACAAAACCTCATCCCCACTGTGAGAACAGCAGCAGCCCTTGTCACATCTCCCACTTTTCCAGCCTTCCAGCAATGCTTTCCTGTTGTCAGCAGTGTTCTCTTGCTGTTTGCCATGACCTGTAGGTATCAGTGTAATTCCCTTCCAAAGAGAGGGGGTTTGCAGGGAGCCTGCAGGTGAATGGCACTGAAGTGATGGAAGCAGCACCTGATCCCACTGTTCCCGTGCAGACAGGATGGGTACAAAGTCTCAGCAGCCTCTGGAGATGTAAGACCCTCAGGAAATACAAGGCTACCACTCCTCCTCTGGAGTTAATCAACCCCAAGCTGGCCTGTCACAGCTCTGGACACCCAGGGAAGTGTCCTCCTTGCCTGGAGTTCATCTGCCACTGCTCCTCAAAGCACACTTCCACTGACATCCTGAGTCATGTCTTCTTCTTTCCCCAAGCACTGAGTGACCTGTAACTGTTCCAGGAAAAGCCACTTTTCACTCTGGAGCTGAGGCTGCTCACTGGCTTCAAAAGCCACCATAAGACTCTGCTGGTTTACGGGATCATCCATCACCCCCTTGTTCCTGCCTGTGCCAGGGGAACAGCTGGAGCTGCAAGAACTGCTGAGGGCCCAGCCCCTGTTCCGGGTGAGCTGCTACTGGTCAGTCCCACAAGCAGTCTGCCAGTTTAAAGACACCTCCTGCTAACTCCTGGGAGGGTCTGACTGACTGATGAACCCAGCCTTCCTCCTCCACAACATCCGCCTTTCTCCACATTCTGTGTTTCCACAAGGCACAGTTTCCTGTAGGAATGCCCAGGACACGCTGGTTTGCTGACTGCTGTTGCAAACCCAACCTCCCAGTTCACACCCTCTGCCCCTCCAGCCACTCCTGACAGCAGCACCTGCCACAGGGCCTTGCTGTTGTTTACTGGAGCTCCCTTAGGAACAGAGTTTATACCAACTTACATAAATGCAATTTGTTTTTCAGTTAAGTTACACTGAATTGGGTTTAGCTCAACTAAATGAACTAATTTCATTTAGCTAACTAAATTAAGGCTGTGGTTCCACACTCATTTTAAGCTGCCACAGGCACGAGTTACCACTGAAAGAAGCAGCTTCCTTATTCCCTCCCCAGCAAACCACATTCCTTCCACCCTGCCTGTGCCAACACCAGCAATGATGCCTCGGAAACTGGTAAATACAGAGGGCTCACCTCACCAAAAAATGAAAGATAAGCCTTCTGCCAAAAAGTTCACCTTTTTAGGGGTGACTGGAGTTCATCCCACACACCTTACTGAAGGTTGTTGTATTGTTTCCACGAGTGACACTTATTTCCTTATACCCCCTTAGCTGTAAATTCTAGCAAGCTACAAGTGCTCTAATTCACCCTCCATGTCAATAACTTACAATCCATCTCCATGTCACTGCAGTTACAAACAGTCTTGGAAGATCACTAAGCATGCTGGAATAATTAGAATAGTTCAAGGCTTCTGCTTTGCATTCAGCTCAGCTGAGCTGAGCTACTGAGGCCAACCAGGCTTACTCACAAATCACAGATTCCAGGCTTTACAAAGAAATTAATTTTTCTCTGCTTTGAACCACTGATCTAAATAAAAGAATGCAAAAAATACTCAAATCTTGGGCTACCAGATGAACAGCAAAACATAAGTTGCCAGAAATAACCACCAGTAGGGATGGATTAGAGTATGTGGCCTCTTGGCATTTGACATCAGTTTACATCATTTCCCTGGCCAATGTGGGTACTGTGGCTTCTTGTGCTTTTAGCATTAAAGCAGAATTTCTAAGCAGTTTATGCAGCATAAAGCTGCCTCGTATCACACCTACTCCAACCAGCATCTGTGGGAAAAATTATCTTGGAGCAGTATCTGATATTTATCTTTGGCTCAAATACCTCCTGTAATTCTGTCCAGAAAGACTGTGAGTCTCAACAAGACAAAGAACATTTTGGTGTAATACATTTAACACTTTTAGACATGTTTATTAACAGTATTCAGTGTTTCTGGCAATGTGCAACAAAGAACAGAATAAACCACATTCCTCCATCAGCAGCTTCATTTCAGTTAGTTCACCCTGCCTTTCCTGCAGGTTCTTCTGTTAAGGAGAGAAATAATTAATTGCCTTTACCTCATTTCTCACATCACCACTGTGGTCTCTACTGCATCCCAGAGGACCCTGAGTACATTATTTCCAAAAATCTCCTGTTTTGTAAATACATGGAATAAATTGGACACTTCACCGTGTTGGTGGGAAACGATGCAAGGATGCAATAATTGAATCCAAAGTTTTGCTACAAAGATAACTCCTGGGAGGAGTCCAAGGCACAAAACAAGCCCCTGAACCACATGCTGCAAAGTACAAACATGATTAGTGTGCCAAGGAACAACTGAACTATGAGACTGTGTCACTTGTCAGCAGAACATCAACCAAAAAAGTGTTACATTAATCCAGCGACCACAAGTTTACATTAATTAGATCTTTTAAGGCATTGCAAGCTAAACTCATACAGAATGACACAAGTTTACATTAATTAGATCTTTTAAGGCATTGCAAGCTAAACTCATACAGAATGACACTTCATGTCAGCTGTAAAATAAGCTCAGGGTTCCCTGCTTAAAGGGAATTCTTCAGTCTTATCCAAACTCGGGGAAAAATAACTGTCCCCCACAGCCCAGAACAGACCCAAGCTACAGGGAACAGCAACTCCAGAGCTGGCACAGCTGCCCTGACCTGCAGGAGCTCTATGAGGAGCAGACAATGAAGGGTGATTTCATTATAAAAACTCTTCTGTTTTACTGGTCTCCATCTATATAGAACTTTGGAGTTGACAGGAATTCCAGACTCGAGCAAAACAACCTCTCTTCCACTCCCTGCATCAGTAAAAGCACTTAGGAGGCAGCCAGGCTAGTCCAGCTATTCCTTCTCAGGATTAGGAAGGAAAACAATGCAAGAAGAAAGGCTGGAACAACAATCCTGGAAGCCCAGCAGACAGGATAAGGCTATCCACGGACATACAGTATCAACACAGAGCCCAAAACAAACACAGCAGGAAAACCCTCAAAATTCACCTTAAATCCTTCCAGAACCTGAGAAGATACTGGAATTTACAAACATAACCCCCCCTTGCATTTGTGAGTCTTAATTTTACAGCAACTTTGTGCTCAGCCTGCCTGAAGGTTACTCAGGTTAAATTAGGGGGGTCAGGCAGACACAACAAGCCCAGTGTTTTGTGACTTACGCTGGATGTGAATGAACTGCTTTGGTTGTTTGAACTCTCCTTTGTACAGACGGTTGTAGTAGTTGACATTGCTCTCGGCCTCGGGGACTGGGATAACCATGCTCTCCTTCTTTTCTCTGAAGACTTGCTGTGCTGAGATAGCCCGTTGCAGATGATGTTCCTGAAGGAGGAAAACATGAGGGTTTGTTTAGTTAGGTCTCAGTGTGGGAAGTCCACACAAAGATAGTCATCGTTCCTCCTACTGCATTCCTGGAGTTCTAAGGGACACCCAGATAATGGAGAAGAGGCTCTGCTGGATTTTGGAGAACAGCAGCACCTCCCAGGACTTCTCTCCATCGTTCAGTGTTCCCTGGGGTTCCTGACTGAGGGGAATCTGAGGTGCAGTGAGGGCAGGAGCTGAACTACAGCTGGATGAAGAGAACCCTTTGTTGAGACAACACCTTCCACCAGGCTGGGAAAAAGGCAAACATTCAAATGACACAGTGGTGAAAAATCAGGGCTGGTAAAAGCCAAACCCACCCAAACCTCCCAGAAAGAAAACATACGCAAGATCAGGCCTTTAAAGGATTATAAAGTCAAAAGAATACCAAATTTCATTATTTCTATCTACCCAGCAATCCTTACTGGGCTGTTTTCTTTAGAAGTTCTCACAGAATAACACCTGAAAAGCAGGGAGTCCCTGAGCAGGTTATCACCTCATTTTATTCTTATGGGACAGAAATCACTAATTCCACAGAATCACCCGAAGTCAAATCAAGATCACAATAAATGTAGTCTTTCACAAAGCCTTTTTCACACAATTCTATCAGTGAACTCAGTGAAATCCATCAACTGCTGCAAGTCAGAGCCAACCTGTAACTCCTCTCCTAAAAGGCTTTTCATGAATACTCCTGTTAAACTTCAAACCATCACAAAAGCACCTCATGCCAAGACTCCAAATGGCTTCTGTGTGTCCTGTGAAGAGGAAGAGTGGGATTCCTCACAGGGCAAGACCTTAAATCCACACAAACCTTTGGAAAAGTTGAGCACCAAGTTTTCCCTGAGTGTAAATCAAATATAAAACCAAGCAAACTGCAGCGTCCCAGCACATGAACTACTGGTGGAAGGAGGAGCCTGGCAGGAGAATGAGGCTTTCACTGTTCTTCCCCAAAATTTGAGGGGAGGGAGGATGGCACAGCAGAACATCAGCTGGAAACAGAAGCTCAGCTCTTTGCAACCTTACCCTGCCTATTCCAGCAGCTGCAGGTTATCCTCTAGCCATTCCCACCCCGCTGAGTGCTGGGAAAAAAACCAAACCAAACCAAACCAAACAAAAAAAAAAGGGAAAAAAAGGGTTTGCTAGTCTGTATCCTCCTCTGGCACAACTTAACACTCCAAGAGGCCAGGACTGACCCTCCAGTGCAGCCTGGCACTCAAACACTGTGCTACACACTTGGGAAATTCTCTCCAAACTAGGATTTCTTCCCCTGTAATTCCATGGAAAGGTATTTAAAAAAAAGGGTAGTGAAGGAAAACACATCTTTGAAAACATGCAAATGATATTTAATAAACCAACCCCTCTTAAATATTAAGATCTGCAGAGACGCAAATAATGCAATTCCTGCAGAATTGGGCCGTAACAGTCAGCGAGTGGAAGAGCAGCTTTGGGAATCTCCTGCAGCAGATGAAGCAACACTAAATCAATCCATCAGGCTCCCAAGGGAACACTGTTAGAATCAAGGCAAGCATGCAATCCAAGAGCTGCTGTGATCTGCTGGAGTTACTACACACTGAGTAAATCTGTCACTCCACCATCACAACGTGTCTTGGAGAGCTCTGCAGTGCTGAGTAATTCAGCTGAACAACACTTGTTTCGTTACTGGGCTGCTTTCAGCTCCTGTCCCCAGAGCTGCCCTCCAACAGTCAACACCACAGAGCTGCTCTTTTTCCGTGTCCATGTCCTGCAAACCCCCAGTTTCCCCAGTAACCTGTTCCCACGATGTACTAACTCCACTTTGCCAGAAGCACCACGGGCAGTTCCCCCTCCTCGACAACCAGAGCTTTCGGCCTCTCTGGTAACCCACTGGTTGATTGAGGGGTCCTCAGTAACTCTGACAAGTTTGGGGACAGCAGAGTCACAGGGAAGAGCGTTGTAAAATCAGGTAAGTAAGGTTCAACTTGCAGAAAAAGCAGTGAAAGACTGAAGACAGAAACCAAAACTGAAAACACCTCTTGGCTCCACAGCCCGATGAGTAATTCAAATTTTCTCAGCTGTTGTAGCACCGTAGTAAGAAGACAAAGAGCTCCCAAGGCAAATGTGACAATAGGTGTTAGCACTGGCTTTACTATAAAAACCTTTCAAGCATAACACAGCTTTCAACCAGAAATTCCAGCTTTCAACAGTGCTGCTGTCACTGCTCAAACAGCACAGCTCCAGAAGAGACAGATAAACTATACAGATTCTAAAATTTGGGGGGAAACCCTCAACTCTTTGTGCTGAACGTGAAGTTAAAAAAATACATAAATTTTAACTCCCAAAACAATTCTGTTTAAACAAACTAAAGATTTTTATATGAAAGACGATCTACTTAAATGGCACTATTAACATGACAGAATGTTTTTACAGACAGATTTATTCCCTGGTATACAATACACCTCTTTTAAGTCTAGTTTTCACCTTTTCTTATGGTTTTGAAATACAGATCATACTTCAAACTTGCACTTTGTCCTGCAGTAGTGCAGATCCAGAGGTCTCCCACAAAATAAAGGAGCTTTAGAGGAACCAGTGCTGACAGCAAACAGAATGTGCTGCCATGGGGATAAAAAGGAGCACCTGGCAAAGAGTTATTGCCCACTAATTCCTTGAAAACCAGAACACTGGTACCTAAAAATACTCAGCTTTTAGAACCAGGTGTTTAGAACCAGGCATTTAAAATCCAACTCAGAGCGAGGTACTTTCCCTGCCGTGTCCTTTGGGCCCTGAACACCACAGATTTCACGTTCTTCCTAAACTTTCTCTCTGGGGGTTTCTCCACTAAAACGAAGAGTTCAGCAAGGGTAATAAATCAACAGCTCCTGAATATTACTTTTGTTAAGCCTTAAGGGAAACACTGATCAATACTGAATGTAATTTTTACCCATCAGAACTGTATTTACCAATATTACAGAATCCCAGATGGTTTGGCTTGGAAGGGACCTCGAAGATCATCTCATTCCAAAGGGATGACACCCACTAGAACTGCTCCCTTTTATTCCACTGCTATTCCAGAGCAGCTGGATCCTGTGGACCAGTTTGGTTTTTCCCTAACCTCTAAGTCCCCTGTTGCCACCTGCAAGTCCTCTCTTAGGAACAGAGTTCAGGGTACTTTAAAGAACTGTGCCAGTTTCTGGGATGGAGACACCCATGGCTGAGCACCATCCTCACAATGCAAAGCTCATCTGCCTTAATTATCCAACTCCAATGAGCAATTCCACAGTGGATACAGACCCCTAGAAGACCAACATTTAGAATTAAATGGACCTGTTCCCTTCTTCATTCCTTAGAACTTACACCATACAAGGGATGGTACAAGTCCTGAGAAAGTTATTTCACCACCTTAACTTGGCTTTAACTCCATGCAAGTACGATGGAAAAGTGAATTTATCAACAGCTTTACCTACCCAAAATAAGCTATTTTTAGGCTAAGTCAGCCTCTCAACACACCTGCAATCAAAGCAAAGAAAAGTGTGCTAAAGACTATTTGCTTAACATTGTATTCAAACTAGGAAATCCAAATCATCTGACACTTTTATATTTAACGCAGAGATCCAGAGACAAAAAGCAGGGTATTTTGGTTGGAAATGTGCAGACTCATCTTGCAAAGTTCTCAGGCACAGCGAGTAACACCTCCTGACAACACTTTGGGAGAGAAGTGTCAGGCAGCTCAAGAGCTAATTTGGTCAGGAGCCTCTCCCCCCTGGAAGCCTCAGCCCCATCCATTCCCTCTCTGCACACACACGGTCTTTTATAAAAGATATTCCAGAGAAAAAGTGTCAGCTCCAGCACCAGTTTTTGCTTTCTTCTGCAGTTAACCCTTCCAATCCCGCACAATCCAACTCCCCCTGCCCTGGGATGGAAAGCAGCCCGTTGAAATAAGGAGCAGGAAACCTCTGCTTCCTGAGGTCTGGGCACCACGAACATTCCTACCCCTGAGGGCTGAAACTCATCTCATTTCCAGTTTATTTTGAAACACAACTATTTTAGTGACTAGCACAGCTGATAATCTATATTCTTCTACTGATCCAATGGAGAATTAATCCAGGCAGGAATCAGAGTTGTCTCTCCTCACACAGGGTGTCCCCTCAAAATGCTGTATTAGTTATCAATTAATTCAGGGCACCACAAAAATCCATATATTGAGCTGCAACCAATGCACCCAAAGCATTTATAGGACAAACTCCTCTGAGCTTCCCTGAGGAGCTTCCAACACTCAGGGGAAGGAAGCTGAAGAAAACCCCCAGGAAGCAGAAGGTACCCAAGTGGAAAGGGCTCACAGAACAACTTTGGGCCATTTCAGTTTTTTCCACCAGGATACCCCCCACCCCTTTTTAAAAACCATAATCCCAAGAACCACCTGCCACACTCCTGCCTTCCAGAGCAGGCAATTCTGACTACAGGCCAAAAAATGGACTAAGGGGGGGTGCTGTTACTGGCTCAGTGAGGGGAAGCAGGGAAAAGGGAATCAATTTGTACCACTCCATCCTAAAACTTCACACAAGTGCCTGGAATGGGCGAGATTTTTATTATTTAGCTACTCTAAAGTAATTTTATTTTTTCAGAAGTGAGTGAACTAATACGTGAACAGGAAAAAAAAAATCAACGAAATAACAAAGTAAGGGAACGGTTTTAAACGGAAAAGAGAAAAGCTTTGGATCAGACACTGGAAGGAATTCTTCCCTGGGAGGCCCTGGCCCAGGTTGCCCAGAGAAGCTGTGGCTGCCCCTGGATCCCTGGAAGTGTCCAAGGCCAGGCTGGAGCACCCTGGGCTAATGGAAGGTGTGACTGGATGGGCTTTAAGGACCCTTCCCACCCAAACCATTCCACCATTCAATGACTTTTCCATTACTTTCTTCCCTTTCCCAGCTATTAAACAAGGGCCATTTCCCAAAGCAGTGCCAGTGCAATTGAAAACCAAAGCCAAGCCCTTCTGGGCCTACTTTACATACAAATGACCTGATTACAGACCCATCACCTCAGTGTTTGGAGGCTCAAACAACCCACCAGCCCTGGGAGAGCTCGGTGTCCAGATAAGATTGTCTGCAGAAGAGATGTATATCTAAATGAGGAAAAATCCCATCAGGACCCAAGCAATTCCCAGGAATGCCTGCCATTCCCCGCTGGCAGTCGGCCCAAAGCCATTTAAGCACTTTAAGGTAATCTGGGAAATAGGGGTGGAAATCAGAGGCACTGGTGAAGGTGCAGGGGCAGTGAGAGGAGCACAGATCACAGCCTTGGCCTTTAGTAACCCTTGCACCACCAAACCAAAAACAAATCCTCTACAGGACGTTAATTCAGAAAAAGGAAACCAGGCCACTTCAATCACCCCATGAAACAACTGCGAGACACCCCAAATATCCCCCTGAGCAGGACAGCAGTGATGGATGAGAACATGAGCTATCCCTGATCCCAGTCAACAAAACCACGAATATAAACTAATTACTAAAAATGAAATTGTTGTTGTAACAACGAATTACTTGAATTATTAAAAATTCCTTTTGGAAAAGCTGCTTCTGGTAGTTGGTGAGTAATGTATGTTCCCTGAGAAGTGCGACCTGGCTCTCCCCTGTATTAAATACAACACTAAACACAGACTCTGAATTCAGTTTATTCCTGGCTCCACACATCCAAACCTCCATGTGACCATGAGTCACAAAACTCCCTGGAGACGAGGGAGGAAGAGTCACCAGGAGGGAAAACTGGGAATTCTCCAGCAGGAGCTGAGACAGGTGATCAGGGCACTTCTCCCTGTGTGCATTTAACCTCGGATTACAGGGAACACTTTCCTTCCAGGAGTAACATCCACAGCTGATATTATTTAAGGCACACACACACCAACAGCAGGGAATTGGTATTTTAGAGTTTTTAAACAAATGGTGTTTCATCACTGAGGTGGTGATGAAACCTGGAGTGCTGAAGATCTGACAAATCACACAGAAATCCACTCTATTATAATTTAAAAATAAAAACCAAAACGGACTGACTCTAAAGTTTGGACAACTTAGGAGAAGGTTGCAAAAATTAAAACCAAGTACATGTACAAAAATTAAAAGTATTAAAAATTAACTGCAGGATTCTATTTTAATTTAAACACCTTTAACTGAAAAAAACACATATATATTACCGCTTTTTCTCCCAGTGTCTCTCTCCCTTATCCAGACACTGGATCCCAGCGACACTCCCAGCGTTTTGTTTATATCCCAGCCTGGCACATGGAATCAGACATCACCAGGAAGCTTCAAAGCAGGCACAGCTTTTGTTATGCAGCTCCCACCGGCCAAAGAGACACAAAGTGGGAGGTGCAGCCAGAAAAGCGGCACAAAGCTGAGAAAAACAAATTAGAAATTCCAGTGTAAACACGAGAAAAATTGGCTTATCCCTGAAGAAACAATTCTTTTTTCAAAGAACGGTGACAATCAGGTGTGGTGATCTTCTACCTTAGAGGATTAGGCTTTTCTGGGTGTAAATGTATTGATCACAATCAGAATTGCACCAAAGTCAATAAAGGAGAATCAGAACACAGATTTATTTTTTTTTCTGCTTCCTTATATTTGGAGCATTTCTTTTATGCACATGGACAGTATTTTAACCCAGCACCTTCAGTGTAATAATAACTACATAGTGATTATTTCTATAAACAAGTAGGAATTTGCAAACTGGATTAAAAATCAAATCTTTTAAGTAGCATATTCCCAAATACTTTATTTTGTTGACCTGATGAAATTAAATACAAAATTATGACACTGGATACTGATGTTACTTTTAGTTTTATAACATTACTTTCTCTACTTCTTACACCAGTTCTTCTCTACTTGTTACAGAAATTTCAGTTCTACAATTGATCTTCACCACCAATGGCTTTGAGGACACTCAAGGTTTATGTGAATATTAAACGTGCTATTTGCCTTTTTCAAAGCTGCACTGTTAGAATGATAAATATACTAAGGCATGCAACTGTTCACAAGTATAAACAAGGTTTATTAGCCTGGCTGGCAAAATAAAGTACAAATAACCTTCTGAACATCCAGCACCAGCCAAAATTATCTTTCTTCGGAAAAACAATTAAAAGCAGAGGTTACTGTAAGCAGAGTTAACGTCTGTTGATGTGAATTATTCAAACATTTCACCTGATTTCAGTCAACACAGAAATTGCAGCAATTTGTGCTGCACAGGGCAGAGAGGCAGATTCCAAAATGCTCTCCTAAGCTTTTGTCGTGGAATGAACGACACCTCCTCCCAGGAAACCTACCTACAAGCGAAAGTTCCTGCATAATGACTCGAGGTGTGACTCAATTAACAGCGGGCCCATCCCACCGGCTCCTCCAGGACAGATCTCCCAGCCCGTGCTGGCTGACCCCGAGCAGCCTCTGGCCCGCAGCAAAAATGCACCTTTATCTAAATTAGGACTGCGGTGTTGAGACAGGGCTGAACCCACCTAACCCCGGGATGACACCAAACCTTCCTAACCATTCCCACACTCTCCCGGGGAGAGCACGGGATGATCCACTGTCCCACAACAGGCTTTCACACACACCCCCCCCCCTTTATGGATCAGACCCCAAAAAGCTGCTGCAGGGCAGGATGGTTCAGCTGCAGCTCAAAAGCACCTTGGAGATCACTGACATTTGTCCCGGGCAGTTGTTCCAGGTTTGCTGATAGGTGTTAATGTGCTAAGCCCTAACAAACTGCTCGGGAGACGGGAGACTTATAAGAGCAAAATTTTTGTCCTGTTTAACTTCGGCCACAACAAATTGAAGCCAAAGCTCCTCAGTTTAACAGGTCCCCGGTGCTCAGCTGCTCACACCGTTATCCAAAAGGATGTTGAAGTACCCAGGGACTGGAAGGAAGTTTGTGTTTGCTGCAGGTGAAAGCACTGAGGGGCAGAGCTGAAAACTGGAACACTGTGTTGAAATGTGCCCCCGGGGAGGACCAGCACTGCACAACACGATGGGTCTCAAAGGGAGAGAGGAAAATAGAGGACCTGAAGCCAGGGAAAGAGATCTCAAACAGAACTGAAGTTCAGAATTCGGCGACCAGAGATCACAACCCTCTCCCTACTGCCAAATGTACTCCAGTAATCCCAGCAGCCTCCAAACACACCCAAAGTGAGTAAATAAATACAGGTGCTGAACCCAAACCGAGAAATAACTTAACCTGGGAACTGCATTTCCCCAATACATAAGCCAGCTGATTCTAATAAAAAAAACCCAAAACATTCCTCTCCTAAGCAAAGTCTGCTGTCTTGATTTCACCTAGTTTTGCACGGAAATAAATTGTTAGGTTTCCATGAAGTGTTTCTGAGGGATTTCTGTCTTACAGAACATCTGCACAGTTTGAAGCAGAGTTACCCTCTGCTGACCTGCTGTTTTACACTCTGGTGTCCAGGCTGCTTCTCTGTCCTTGTTTGTAAGGAATGGTGAGGGTTCAACCACAGGCTGTGAATGCACAGCCCACACACAAACATCCAGTTAGGAGCAGGGTCTGTCCACGTGGGGAGTTATTTAAGTATGTTTTTAAACCTAAACCCAAGTGCATCAGAGAGTACCAAGGAGGTACTTCCCATCAGCAGCTTCAACAAATTCCCACACATCTGGTACCTCCCACCTTGGAGATACTCTGGACACAGCTTTGGGCAACGGGCTCTTGGTGGCCCTGCAGGAGGCAGAGGTGGCCGAGGTGACCTCCAGGGTCCCTTCCAATCTCACCCTTCCTGTGTGACCTTGGAACACTTGACCACCTTTATTTAAGCGCCCTCCTTGAAGTTGTGGCTGTTGACAGCACAGAAAACAACAGAACTTCATCTCTCTCTCCAAGAGAAAACTATCTGGTCTTATGAACAGAAATCACAAAAAATAAATGTTTAAGCATAAAAGTGTGTTCCAAAATAGAGTGAATGCAGGAGTAGGTCATCATAGCCTTTTTTTAAAATATCACATAAGCCTTGCCATTGTATCAATGATCTTGTGTGTGTATGTGCACATATTTCAAAGTCCTCCTGACTGAACTTTCCTAGTTCACTGTATAAAAAGAAAATATTCATTATGGATATTTTTGTCTATACACTTTAGCAAACAAGAAAACTATGACTTGTGCAAGGCTAAAAGCTCCCTGCTTCGAAAGGGCAATGAACATGCTGCTCCAGGAGCATCCCCAGCTCCAGGATGCCTCGAAGCCAGAGGATGAACATTTTATGTTTCCAGCGTTACAGCAGGAACTGAACGAACTAGAGGGTGGACAGGGAACAAACTGAAGGGAAAGCAAGAAAAAAGTGCAAGTTAACTGATTCCAGCCTGTCAAAACAATCAGAATTTAATGTTATATTTAATGGTCAGAGATGGATCATCCCGAGGTGATCACTAAGAAAGTCCCTTCTCTCTGGAACTGTCAACACTCGAGGAGCATCAAACCACGTCCTTAACTTGCCATTCAGGCACTTTTCCTCTCTAACCCAATGCCAAACAGTAAATAAACGGATGCTCAAACACGGATTGGGAGGAAGGCTCAGGCAGCTCTGCCCAGGCAATCCTGGGATCATCAATTCCCACCACGCTTTCAGCTCCTCACAGCTCGGGAGAATTCATTTCCCAGCGCCTTCAGCCTGCATTTGCCTCATTACTAAACATGATTTTTCCCCCCCACAATGTGCAACTCAGCGATCTCCAGTAATATGTATTCAAATAAAAAACACAGCGATGTGATAAGAAACAAAACCAGGGCTTATCTATTCTGCAACTTCAACCCCCCTCTTCTCACCAAAACAATTCATCAGCATTAGGAAACACAGCTCTTACTCATCAGAAAAACCAACCCCAAGTGTCCCTGCTCAGTGTCTGAAGCTCACAAAAGGGCATTCTCCTGCTTCTGTTTAACAGTGATCCCTGTCTCACCTGAGTTTAAAAACAAACCCACGCAATTTTCTTCCCCGGGTTTAATTTGGAGTAAATTATAAACACTGGTAATATAAACACGCTGCAGAAGAGAAAACCTAATTCTTTCACAGCTGGAATCTCCAAGTGAGAGAAATGAGCTGCTCATTTGTGAAATGCTGCAAGTGGATATAAATGTCTCAGGTGCTTCTAAAGGAATAGTTCCAGGATATCCATCAAGAATAAATGCATCAAAACCTGCACTTTTGTACAGGAAAAAAGATCAGTCACAAACTAATTAAGTCACGTGTCTGTCCTAGTGAAACTCGGTTGAAAAGAACACACATGTTGCTCTGAACCATTTTAAATCCTGCAAATGTGTAAATAATCATTATTTCCAATGGGACAGAGCCCAGAAGGTGCTGTGTGATTCTGTGACACACTGTGCTACAAGACCTGTGTGATTCCACCCAGCAGGTGGAAAACAGCAGCTACCCTGGAGGGTTCAAACACCTTTCCCAAGATGCTCCCCAGCAAAAACCTGAGCTAGAATAAGGCCTTGAGACACTCGAGTAACTGAGATGTCAGAAGTGAGGGTGGAGAGACCTCTCCCCACTGTGAAGTCCCTTTCAAAATACATCAAACTGATCACAGCAGTATTTGCTGTGAATTAAAGCTGTTCAGGTATTTCTCCGATATTTAATTTACCGTCATCTACAACAGCCTTGCCTAGAAGGGCTTTACACAGCACTCCCCCCAAAAAACTACAGTAAAGAATTATCTCTGTAACGCTGGAAGAAGGACAACCCCATGAATGAAACCATCACTCCATGGCAATAATCTGAATAGTAGAATTTATAATACAGAATTTATAATCTTGCTTGGTTGATGCATCAAGCACTATGCTTATATATTGCTTTCATCATTTCATTTTGGGGCTATTACACAATATACCAAATAGAGTCACATGTCAATGCAGAGGAAACAAACCTCACTCTCACAGCAAAGCAACTTTTTAGGACAACGCTTTTTCAGTTTCACTGAAGTCTAAATCTAATCTTCCTCAGTTATTTCAGCAGCCCACAAGCAGCTGGTTTGCCTGAACTCTTACAGCAATTTTCCATGAACGGGTTTAAAAGAAAATTTGATTTGTCGAAATAACAATAATACTTAAAAATTAATGAAGATATTACATGCAAACACAGCACTGCAAGGTAGACCTTCAAGACTGAGAAAACCAAATTAGTTTCCAATATCGCTTCATTAGTACCACAACGCTGTTCCTTTTAACTCCGATCCCAGACTCTAGCAGAGTCACTCTTCAGGAATTACTGGGAGCTTTGATCACAGCATATTAGACACAGTAAACAGCAAAAGAAAATAAAACTCCGCGATGGTAAGACAGAGACTCCTTTTAGTATCACCAGTCAGGTGAGTAAAAGCAAGGAGGAAAGCACGGAGCATCCTCTGACAGCTGCAGCCTCGGAAAAGCCAATCCACAGGCACAGAGGTTTGGCTGAGGCGGAGACACGGATTCATTGAGCAAATTCGGGAGGGTGCCTTTACTATCGGCTCTGCCTGCAAGTACAGACACATCGGGCGACAGCCTCTGAGCTTATAGAACCCCGAGGAGCACCGAGCGAATCTCGTTCGGACAGGAGAGATGTTTAGAGACCACTGCATTCGGAGAACACCGGAAAGCAAGCGAGCGTTTTCACAGCTGTCCCACCGCTCACCAAAAACCCCGGAAACTCACATTTATTCAACCGGGCGAAAGCTTTTCCCTCCCACGACGCTACGAGAAGAACAGACATCACATATCGAACCTGAACACGGGCTGGCTGACTTAGAAATAACACTTAAAGGTCCAGCCCTTCACACGCGAAGGGTCCAGCTGACGCCTCCGACACGCGATGCACGACGAGCAGCACAAAACACCCGCGTTAAATAAATAACTCCGGGGGCGGCCACAAGCACGGACACACTGCCCCACACAGGGAGCCAAAGCCGCCCTGTCCTCCAGCCCCACGCGTGCAGTGTGCGTGTGCCGGGCTGTCCCTGTCCCCTCCGTCCCCAGAGCAGTCACACTGCGTGTGTGCCGGGCTGTCCCTCCATCCCCTGACCGGTCACTGTGTGTGTGTGCCGGGCTGTCCCCGTCCCTCCATCCCCTGACCGGTCACTGTGTGTGTGTGCCGGGCTGTCCCCGTCCCTCCATCCCCTGAGCGATCACAGTGTGTGTGTGCCGGGCTGTCCCTCCATCCCCTGACCCGTCACAGTGTGTGTGTGCCGGGCTGTCCCTCCATCCCCTGAGCAGTCACAGTGTGTGTGTGCCGGGCTGTCCCCGTCCCTCCGTCCCCCGAGCAGTCACGGTGCGTGTCCCGAGCGCAGGGACTGACAGCCCGACACGCCGCTCGGCACCGCCGCGGGGCTCGGCCGGGGGACCGGGACACATCCCGCTGTCCCCTCCGACAGGACCCGCTCGCTCCCCGAGCGGTGCCACCGCAGGGCACGCCGCTCGCACCAGTTCCACGCCGCCGACACCTCCCCAGCTCCAGCCCGAGCGAGTTGACAGCCACTCACGACAGCATCGGCCGGGAGCAGTGTCAGCGTCAGTCCACAACGCCACGAGCGCCGGGAGCCGCTCCGGCACCCCGAGTCACTCCGACATCCCGCACCGCAAGCGGCTCCGACAGCCCAAGCCCCTCCGCCGCTCCGGCAGCTCGGGCTGTTCCGACACCCGAGCACCCCGAGCCGGCACCTCCGAGCAGCGGCTCCGGCACGCCGAGCCGCTCTGCCGCCGCGACGCGCCGAACTGCCACAGACACGCCGAGCCGCCCCGGCACTCCTCGGCCGCTCCAGCACCCCCGAGCTGTCCCGGCACCTCAGCTCGCCGCGCCGGCACCCCCCGCTCTGCGGCTCCACCGCCCCGGCACCCACCCCGCTCCGCGGCCGCACAGCCCGGGCCCCGCGGGCCGCTCGGGCCCGGC
>JAYRBT010000181.1:1821008-1844963 GCA_036023395.1 Myiotriccus ornatus
CCCCCCCCCCCCCCCTTCAGTGCGGCCTCGCCGCCGCCTCCCAGCCGCTCCCGCGCCGCGCCCGCGCCACCATGGAGGGTCCCGCCGCCCCGGCGCAGCTCCCGGCGGGGCCGCCCGCAGCTCGCCGCGCACGCCCCGCAGCCCTAGATCCGCGCCGGGCTCGCTCGGTCCGCTCCCTGCGCCATGGCAAACATGGCGGACATTAACCACGGCCGCCAGCCGTCCCGGCAGCCCGCGCGGCGGGAGCGGCGCTGCGCGCGCAGCCGAGGGCGGGAGGCTGAGGGAGCCTCGGGGAGCCGGAGGGGGGCGGCGGGACCGGCGGGGACAGTGTCCCGACAGTGTCCCGACAGTGTCCCGACAGTGTCCCGACAGTGTCCCGGAGTGCCGCCGGCTGGGCACCACAGTGTCCCGAGTGTCACCGCCGGCTCCCCGCGGTGTCCCCATAATGTCCGCACGGTATCCCCGCTGTCTCCTCACAGAGTCCCTGCAGTGTCCCCGCTGCTTCCCCACAGTGTCTCCACGGTGTCCCTGCCGTGTCCCCACAGTGTCCTCGCTGTCTCCCCACAGAGTCCCCACAGTGTTCCTCAGTATCCTCACAGTGTCCCCACGGTGTCCCTCAGTATCCCCACAGTATCCTCACAGTGTCCTTGCTGTCTCCCCACACTGTCCCCACACTGTCCCCACAGTATCCCCTTTGTATCCCCATAGTGTCCCCGCTGTCTCCCCACACTGTCCCCAAAGCATCCCCCAGTGTCCCCACAGTGTCCCTATAGCGTCCCTGCCGTGCCCCTACAGTATCCTCTCCATGTCCCCACAGTGTCCCCAAAGTGTCCACCAAGTGTCCCCACAGTATCCTCTCCATGTCCCTACCATGTCCCTATAGAATCCCCTCAGTGTCCCCACTGTCTCCCTGCCGTGTCCCCACAGTGTGTTCATGGTGTCCATGCCATGTCACCAGTGCCCCCACAGTTTCCCCACAGTGTCCCCTCTGTGTCTCCATAGCTCTACAGTGTCCCCGCTGTCCCCCCACACTGTCCCCAAAGTGTCCACGCAGCGTGCCCACAATATCCCCACCGTGTCCCTGTTGTGTCCCTGCTGTTTCCCCACAGAGTCCCCACTGTGCCTCTGCCATGTCCCCGCCGTGTCCCCACAGTGTCCCCTGCTCAGGACAAACCATCGGGTTCCTCTCCTCAGCTCGTTAGCTGATGTGAACTTAAAATGTTCCAGCAATAAAAAGGGCTCGTCAAAAGAGTTGAGTCGCTTAGAAATGAACTCGTGCCTGGACATTTTATTTATTTATTTATTTTCCCCCCAGAATCACTCAATATTTAGGGTTGGAAGGGACCTCGGGAGATCATCCAGTCCAACCAGGGGCACCCAGAGCAGGTGACACAGGGAAAGCATCCAGGTGGGTTTGGAATGTGTCTGGAGAGGGAGACACCACAACCTCCCCCGACAGCTGTTCCAGCTCTTGGCCACCCTAAACATGAAGTTCTTCCTCATTTTGTAGTGGAACTTGTCATGCTTTAGTTTACTAAACTCACCTCCACCTCAGAGCTCTCACAGGAGTTTTCAGTGCAACCTTCTAACCAAAACTGTTAGTCAGAGCTTAAACATTTGGATCACAGTGCCAGCTGTACCTAATATTCCATTTTTTAATTAGGAAAAAATAGGCTCAGTCTCTGAATTGCTGTTCCTTTTCAGTTACCTGTTGCATTTTTTTTTATTTACACGGTTTTATACAGCAAATACAACTACTGTTCGTGACAAACACATGATTTACAAAATGAAGAATAAAGAATTGTGTCAGCTAGAGAGAGAGAGAAGGAAGATGAAACAAGCACAGTAATACACAGGAGGCAAAAAGAAAGACCAAGAACATTATGTTCATCAGCCACGGACCCAAATTAGCTTGGGAAAGAGATGTGGAAATTGGATTAACTCCTATGAAAGCATCAGGTAAATGTTCAGTAATAGTCATGTGAGCAAAGGAAGCTTTAAAGGTGATGAGAAAAGGAACACAGAACAAAACTGTGATACTTTGCACATTTATAATTCCCTTACCATTTTTTTATTCATACAGCTCTTGACTTGGATTAGAATGAACACATAAATGTTTAACAGTTTTATGGTTCCTAGCCTGAAATTTAGAGTTCAGCACCATTTTAGAAGCGGCCAGACTTCCCACGCCCAAAATGGGTCTGATCCCCCTGAAGTGACTCATGATTAATTGGTAGCAGCAGAGGGTTGGCATTTTCAAAGAGCCATTGTGATGCCTTTCTGCGTGAGCTAGATTTTCCATACGAATTCCATCACCTGGAGTGTGTTCCAGCCCTGCTGCACAGGTGACACACGTGTGGAGAGGGGAGGCAGCTGAGTGGAACAGGCAGTTCCTCCTGAAGTACTTCCTTGAGTAGCTGAAAGACAGAAAGAACTTTCCTCTTTCTGCTTTTGCAAGAAAGAGGCATTTTACACACTGCTTTAAGATTTGTTTCCCCTTTCAGTCAGTACAGCTGAACAATAGATAATAATAACCTTTTCCCTTTGTGTGCATGTTCTGTTCTTTTTCACTGCTTAAAAAATAATATAAAAAAAAGAACAGAAATGAAACATATTTACCCTCAAGGTGGCTCTTAGTCCTACACTCATCCCATTATTTTATTCCTACAAGCAATGCAATTTTTTTTAAATGATGCCCTGTAGGATACAGAGGGTTTTTCTATGTAGTCAAAAAAGCCATTGCACAGAGCTGAACATGGGCAAAACTAGAGTTTCAGCTTACATTAGTTTAGCTTTAAGCCAGAACCATCAGTCTTTTAAGTGCATAATCTGATCTCTTCCTCTGGTAAAATATTACAGGTTTTCTGAAGAATTTTAGCTGTAAAAAAATTATGAGCTGTACCTCACTTGTAGATAAAGTAAGTTATTTCTGATGCACAAATCAAGGAAACCATGTCTCAAACGAAATTATTTGTTCAGTGGTTGAATTCTGACCTGTCTTTGTGTTTTCTGTAGAGGTGATGGAATTGAATATGCACATTTGAGCAGTGGGTAGACTGAAAATCCCCAGATTTCACTGGAACACCTGTATCAGTGGAAATGTCAGTCATACAGGCTCGGGGGCTTTCTGTTCCGCCTCTCCACAGCGACATTTAACACAAGGAATCCTTGTTCTCACCGTAGCTGCCTCAAGCCTGGTGGTCTTTTTTAGCAAATGTATCCTGTTTTTAGATTGTTGTTTTTATTGTTTTGTTTTTTTTTCCCTGATAGTACATCTCTCACTGCATTAATCTTCTCCAAGCACAAGCATCACTTGTACTTACCTCAGTGTACATTATTGCAACGTGACATGGAGCATGCATGCAGTAGTTCCATGCTCTGTATTGTTACCTCACAAGTACAAGAAGTATCAAAAAAAACAAAACCAAACAAAAAAGGCACAGAAAATACAGAAACAGAGATTCCAGAAGTGACTTTGGCCCCTGACAAGCAGCAGTGTTGTGCAGCCTCGTGGGGCGTTCGACACCTGGGTTGATTGTAGGGTGTTAAAAGAGAACTGGAATTTTTAGGGTGATAATGGTTTGACTGTAAATACACAAAAATAATCAAGATATAAGTGTTCAGAAGAGTTGTCCCCTGCACCATGCCAGCTCCAGACTCAGAGGATGCAGTTAGGGAAGTGATGCTGATGAATCCCCTCTATCAAACACTCCCGGTGTCGCTGCCATTGTGCATCCCGGATTCCAGCCTCGTTACAGAGGGATTTGATCTCATGTTTAAGCAAATCTTCACCAGAAGGGAGCCTAAAAGTGTCCAGGAGGCTGGCTTAGTAACTCCAGCACAAGGGAAAGCGCTGAGCTTTCCAGGAGATCCATGAATGGACTAGGGGAGTCTTTTTAAAGGTTATGAAGTCCTTCTTTCTCCTCGTGTCTGAGAACTCTGATTGAAGTGAAAGGAACCTCTGTCCTATTCATTTCAAAGGGGGTTTTGTCAGGAAAAAAGAGCTTGATCAAAGTAGCTAGTAAGCATGCTTAGTGGCTAATGCTCACAGTCAATGTATCATTCCAAACCATTTCTATTTCCAATTATTCCAAGGGTTGAGGGAACTGGCAGCCTGCACATTTTCCTCTTTAAGGTCACCAAAAACCTATCAGCCAAAACCTGCGATCTAGCACGGGATAGCTTCCTGGGAGATGTAAAGCTCAGAATGGAAATTATAAAAAGTTGAAAATGGAGTTAAAATCCCGAGCCCGATGGCAACAGACAGCAAATAAAAGGAAATGAAAGAGCAGCTATGGAAATGGCTGATTCCCCAAATGATAGCAGGAAGGTAACGTGAGGAAAAGCAGCAGGAAGCTCCTGACTGGAGAGTTTCATAGCAGAACTATTTGTGTCAAGAAACAGGTTTGAAGTGAAAGGGAATTGTGCTTTCTGTGTGAGGGGTACCACAGGCACGGGAGGGTCAGCAGCTCTTTAAAGGAACCTGCTGCAGCTGCTTCCTGTGCCATCCAATCTTGGATTCTCACTCCAAAAATCAACCTGCTCTTGACTCTGTGCTCTTTTACTACACAGTTCAGCAAGTTAGTTAACAGCAATGCAATTATGAAACCAGATTAATTTGGTTTGGAATTATCAAGTGAAGCCATTAAGCACCTGTAGGAGTGCAGCCCAAAAGCACAGAAGTCTGGGGGTTCACCACAGGAAAATGTAACTTTACAGTGCAGTGATCAGTGAAGAGGAAAAACACGGTTATGCCTGGAACCAGAAATATACTGCTAAAAGCAGTACATAATGAGGATTGTATTTATGGCCTGAAGTTTTGGAAAATGGGCCTTAAAGAGAGAGATTTATCAACTGTCATTTAGAAAGTCCTACCAGAGAAAAATAATGAAAACCAGTTTTACAAATGTATACAAATTTATCCCAAAATCTCACAGCTCAGGAGACAAACCTGAGACATTTATTTATTTGTTTGCTTATTTGAATTTTGAGGAGCTGGGAGCTCCCCCCGGCTCGTGTTGAAAAATTAAAAGCAAATCACATCCTGCCACTTAAAATGTCGATAAAGTTGGAATAATGGAGCGCTGAAAAGCATTCCAGTTTTTATTCAGATTTCAGAAGTCAGAATGAAGGACCTGCCCTAAAGTGGACTTTGAAAACCTCTGCCCCAGCAGTAAGAGATGCTCCCTTTCCTCCTCAGAGCTTCGTAGCTCTGCTGCATTTCAGCACAAGCGTAGAAGTGGGGCTGCTTTCTAAAAATAAATTCCTAGGCAACTTTAAAATCATAGAATCACAGACTGGTTTGGGTTGGAAGGGACCTTAAAGCTCATTTAATTCCATTCTTACCTAAAAACCCAACAAACCCACCTTGATCACTGCTGCCTTCTGTGTTAGTGGCCTAGACAGAACAGTTTTTCTCACTGATTACTAATGGCAACATTTTCCCTGCCCACATTGCCCTGAGATTGGTCCCATGGGCAGCACTCACTGGAGCAGGAATATTCAGTGGAAATTCCAAGAAAATCTGAACCTTGCATGGGCATAGCCCAAGGCTTCCCAAGGTGTCCAGAGAAATGCTTTTCAACCAACAGAACCTGACCTTCTCTACCAGGGTTTGTTGCTTTATCTGCAAATACCAGACCTTTATCATCACATCTCAGTCTTTTTCCCCTTCTTAATCTCCAAAGTCCTCCCATAACCCCTTAAAACCCAAACATCTCCCCAGTGCTTCTCTCCAAGCAGGGTAAAACCATTTCATGCTGCAGAAATGATCCAGGTCTCCTCAAAGCAGCTCCCCTGGTGTCACTCAGGAGATGTTACCCCAGGAGGAAAGATTGTGGTTTGATCTGACTCTGATGCAGATCAGAGGACAGTTTATTGTCACTTGTATGGGAGCAGTGTCATCCTGTGCTCTGCACTCCCTCCATTCTTCTGCAAAAGGGGACTGAAAACCACCACAGAAAAACAAGAGTCTCTCAGCAACGTTGCTGTGCACCAAGAAACAGAAATATTATCTCGGTGGCAAGAGGAGTCAAAAGGAAAATGAAAGTGTCACGTTGGAAACAAACAGTGGTGATCCTGTTTGTAGTGCTCGGGTGCACATTTGTAATAACAAAAGGAAGTTTTTAGTCCTGGTTGTAAGTTATGCAATCAACATGCAGATTTAAAGATGTATTCAAGCTTCACATTCCTGTACTTCCTTGTCAAATAGGGTTTTTTAAAGAAAATAGTACTAAAAAAGACATTTTCATTATGCAGACATCAGTCACAGCAAAGCTGATGCCGTATTCCCACTTCCAAATTGCTGTTCATTGAAACCTCCTGCTCCACACACAGTCAGATCTCCATAAATACACAAGTGCTTCCGAAGAGCTGCTCCAGCAAAGCCACACCTTCACACCAGCTCTGGCTTCCTCAGGAACAACGGTGCTCAGCTCAGGGATGTCTTCTGCTGCACCAGCACCACCCGTGCTGGCGCTGTGGCAGCTGGACATCGGGCCCTGCAGGGGACTGCCGAGGGGTGGTGGGTGAGAACCTCATCCTGGGGCTGCGCTTTGGAGCATGAGGAGCCTTTTTTTATAATTCCCACAGCTGGTGGCCACTTTCATACCGTTAAAAGTCTGAGCAGTCAGCCCTCAAGAAAGTGATTGGCACCCAGAGGTTGCTTCTTGCTTCTTTCTTGGTTTCTTTCAGGTTGGACCTCGGGAGGAATTTCTCCTGGAAAGGGTGGTCAGGCCCTGGCAGGGGCTACCCAGGGAGGTTTGGAGTGCCCAGCCCTGGAGGTGTCCCAGGCAGGCCTGGCCGTGGCACTCAGTGCTCTGGGCTGGGGACAAGGTGGGGATGGGGCACAGGGGGGCTCTGTGATCTCAGAGGACTTTTCCAGCCTCAGGTGTTCTGGATTCTTAAAGAAGTGACTGATGATTCCACATTGCTCCCTGTAAAGATGGGAGAGGTTTGTTTGCCTGTTATCACATCCAGCTATTTCACTCTTGTGTTCTTGGTTCACAGTCAAACTCTGTGGAAGGAGGAGCAGGGAATTTATTTTGGAAGCTGGAGAGGGGCTTTTGGCAAAGGCACGGAGGGACAGGACACAGGGAATGGCTTCCCACTGCCAGAGGGCAGGGACAGATGGGATATTGGGAAGAAATTGCTGGCTGTGAGGGTGGGCAGGCCCTGGCACAGGTTGCCCAGAGAAGCTGTGGCTGCCCCTGGATCCGTGGAAGTGTCCAAGGCCAGGCTGGATGGGACATGGAGCTGAGGAAAGGCCAGTTTGGAGCACACACCAGAGCACTGCTAAGAGAGCTGAGTCACCAACAAGAAAACAACAAGCAAAGGGAAGTTTGGAGCCTGCACAGCCCCTCAGGCTCCCTCACCGTGTGAATGGAGCCAGGGGGAGCTTCTGTCTCACCTCAGCTTGGTCTGTAGAGGATATTTTCACACAGCTGAGTCTAACTGTGTCTTCCGCTAGGGCTGAACTGGAAGCTGGATATGGAGGAGCCTCCTCCGTGTGTCCCAGAGTCAGGTCTGGAGCACGGACAGAGCAGGACCCCCTCACAACATTTCTCTGAAGTTCATTAAGAAAAAAAGGAAGAAGAGAGTGAAAAGTGGGAACTGAATTGTGGGCACGGGATAGAGCAGACAGGGGAAGAGGACACTGCTGAAAGTGAGGGAAAGGTGATGCCCTCAACTCGGAGTGTTCACATGGGAGCCCTGGAAGCTTGAAAATTAAAAATAGGGATAACTCAGGGTAGCAATAGGATGAGAGGTCACAGTCTTGAGCTGCACCAGGGGAGGTTCAGGTTGGACATCAGGAGGAATTTCTTCACAGAAAGGATGATTAAATATTGGAATGGGCCCAGGGAGGTTTGGAGTGCCCAGCCCTGGAGGTGTCCCAGGCAGGCCTGGCCGTGGCACTCAGTGCTCTGGGCTGGGGGACGAGGTGAGGACTGGGCACCGGGGGGACTCAGTGATCTCAGAGGGCTTTTCCAACCAAACTGATTCTGTAACTCTGTAATATTTGTGGAAGATCTGTGGCTCCTGGGCAGAAGCCCCTCTCAGGGCACACAAACACCCAGTTCCAGCACGGCTGGTGATCGGGAAAGGGGCCGGATTTACTGGAAAGCCAGTGCAGAGAGGAGCAGCATCAGCTGAAAACAGCTTGGAAGTCTAAGAGAATATAAGAGCTGACCAAACCACGGGGGACCATTTCTGAAGCACCTTATAGAAAACCAGTTACCATTTCCCTTTCTGTCCGGGTTACCCCAGGGTGAGTCACTGCAAGAGCAACTCCTGGCACACTTTGCTCCTCACCACTGAGCCTCTGCAGGCTCCAGTAACCTCTGTGCAAGACATGGGAAAATCAGGGAATGTCACGGGCATGACGGGAGTTTCTAACCCTGCAATCCTAAATAATGCCCATGGGATTAAAAATCAGGACACTGGTGCTTCTGGCTCCTCCAGGTGTGGCAAAAATGTTCTCAGACAAAAGAATGGCTGGGTTTGGGAATGTTCCTGCAAGCACCCAGTAGTGTCACCAGTTAATCATTCTTGGAAACAAAGGAGAAATAAAGGAGGGGAAAATAATGCCGTTATATAATGGGAAAATTACATCAGAGTTTCAGTGTAGAACTTCAGTTGAAAAAATACAATAGTTATGTTTTTAAGGAGCCCAAATTAATCCGTTCCCATTTTCCCCCAAGAATTTCGTGGCTGGTGAAGGAATTTCTTTGCACAGTTCTTTCTTGATTTTAAACACACGGATACTTTGTGAGCTTTTCCTGAAGTCACAGGTTAATCCTTCAGAGGAAAATGATCCATCAATCCTAGGAGTGTCAAGGAGTGGTAATCCCAACCTGTCTGGATTATCCAAACTACATTTGTAAGCCACCAGGCTTAAGAAAACACCCACCTCGTGTCACCTGGGACATAGGAAAATATTCCAACTTGGGTAGTTATGGTTCCATTCCCAGCTTCCCTTTCCTGCTGGCACCTCTTTAACAGCAGGGTTTGTTCTGCTCCATTGCCAGCTGGAAAGGGAACAGGTTCTCCCCCTGACAGGGCAACCACAACAAGGAGCTGTAGGTCTTGGCACGAGGTTGGGGTTATTAATTTCCTGAGGAACAGCTCCTCCATCCCACTGTGGGCAGAGCCTTGCTCATGCTTAACCAGCACCTCTAAAGCTTTCCCTTTTTCTCCAGCTGGGAATGGGAGTGGAGCCGTTGTCTCTCCGTCATCAGGAGATGGGATGATAATTTTCCCAGTGGATCCTGCTGTGGTTTGGTGTGTTTTGTCAGTCTCATTCCTGCATTTGGCCTATTCCCAAGGGCACGTCATTGTTCAGGACACGCTCTGAATATATTAAATTCCATGGATTTTTCTCCTTCTTTAGTCATACCTGTAGTCTGTCAGCAAATGCACTTCCAGAGCCATTTCCCTGTAACAATGTAGGAGCTGGAGCTATGGATGGATCCAACCAAACCCCGTTTCCATCTGCCATGTGATGTCTAATCTGATCCTCCACCTCCGTTCTTGCCCTTCCTTTCAACAGAGTTCCACAGGTGCTTTGCTCGAACTGCTTTTGGAAATGGTTTTATTTGCATCACCTATTTTGTGTTTAGCTTCAAAATTCTAATTTCAGCTGCATTCCTGTTCTCCTCGTTCAGGGCAGAACGGCCCCGTTCGCGTAAAGAGCCATATGGTGACAGTTTAAAGAGATTCAGTGCAAATCTGATATTGGCACAAGGATCAAAAATACCAAAAACTCTTTGGGAAAGGTGGACTTGGTGTCAGCAGTGGCAGAGCAGAGGCTGTGGTGATGCTGAGCCCCGTGGGTGGTGGTGGTGGGCAGGGGGTTTGTTACTCCAAGGGCTCCCAAAAGTCAAGATTTAAAATTAATTCATAAGTAGACTTGACAAAACAAGTTTAATGTCAGGTAGTTCCTTTAGGTCTGTTGCTGACAACAGGAGTTCGTATTTTCCCCCAGAATTAACAGAATTTTTCATTCTCTGGTTTTGCTTTGACAAGTTCTCAGTATAAATCTTATCTATATAAATCTTATGTGCAACCTTTCCACAATATATTCAGAAAACTCTCTGCTTTAAGCAAGGGCTTAATTTAAGCCTGACATGTGATTTGCTAAACAAACTTATGACTAAGGCAACACCGAGTTTGTTCAGTAGGACCAAAATTTGCTCCAGAGTGAATCATCAATGAGTAAGAGTGATGCTATCTGGAGTTTTGATCTAAGCACAGATTTGAATAATGACCTGGATTTTTTGGAAGACCAGCCAACTAAGCAAGAAAAGGGTGAGGAGGGGGGGAAAAAAAAATCTGTGAAGAATTCTGTGGTTGATATCACTACCTATTTTCAGCTGTATGAGTCAGGGAGCCATCACATGGATTTGCACAGAAATATCAAAGCAAATCCCACTTCAAACCCACACCACTTCCCAATATATCCCCTCACTCATCGATCCCAAAAGCCAGGGAACGTCTCTGTGGCTGAAATGAAAGCCAGAGGGATCAGAGCTCCAGCAACAGTGAACTTTGTTAAAGCAAAGCCTCTCCTTCTCTGTGCAACTCCTGCCTCTGCTGGTTTGCAGCCCAGCCAAGAAGGAACAGGCAGGCAGAAAGTGCCGCTTGCTGAGCTCAGTCAGTGGAGCCCTCGCTCTCTGCAGAGACCCAGGGAGGCAAAATCGTGTGGCACAACTGCCCAGAAAAACCCTCTAGACGGGCAAAGACGGCACCCTGTGCAAATATTCCTTAATAACAACGACTGAGAGCGGCAGCTGCTGTGCAGGGCCTGAGACCCAGCGTGTTTCTCCAATATCAGAAGCTTATTGGGAACTAAACGTGAGATACCTCTGGATCCACGGGAGGAACGTCATCTCGAGTGGTTCACATCATGAGACATGAAGCCAATTGCGGGGCTGGAGAAGAAAACGTAACTCAGTGTGTTACAGAACACTTCTGCTAAATCCCATCCCAGGAGAAGATGAAGCTTTGACTGACATTCCTTTTGTTTTTTTTTTCCCCAGAATATTCCGAAATGTTTTGCAAGTTGCTGCCAGATGTAAAAGGAAGTTAAAAGGAGGATTTAGGCAGTGTTTTAATGTGATATTCAGAATGGCAACATTTACATGCCGGAAGATGAACAAACATATTTGTTTGTATTTTTATTTCTTTTACTGACCAATGCATTTGTAAGTCCTACCATCTTAGGACATCCTACTCTTCTCCTATAGCTTATAAAACCCTATAAATGAAGATTATTAGGATCTCCCCACTATAAAGAGGATTTAGCTGTGAATTAACAAGCAAATGAAGAGGAGAAATGGAAAAGGACATTGGGTTGTCTCCCGAGTTGACAATGTGGTGATCAGTCAGTGGGTGACCTCGATGATCTTGGAGGTCTTTTCCATCCCTAATAATTCTGGGATTCTCTGATTGTCCCTTAAGCTTTTGCTGGGAGCAAGACTAACCAGAGCTGGTGATCAGGGAACAATCAAACACCAGGAGAAATTGGTACTTCAGGGAGAGAGAGGCAGGGAAACTCTGACTGGGAAAGCGCTGGATGACAGAAGGGCAGGGATGTGGCAGAGTCAATACCTCCAGCAACAGAAACACCACCAAAAGTCACCCATTAGCACCTCCTTGTTTTATGATTATGCACCAACTCGAACAGATCACACAACAACAGCTCCACAAAAGGCTGAGAAAACAATTCCAGTCCCTCGGGCTTTGGTTGAGAAATACCATTGCCAGTAATGTTTGGTGTGGGGCAGATCTAGTGATCATGGAATCATGGAATGGTTTGGGAAGGATCTTAAAGATCGTCCAGTGCCACCCCTGCCCTGGGCAGGGACACCTTCCACTAGCCCAGGTTGCTCCAACCTGGCCCTGGACACCTCCAGGGGTCCAGGGGCAGCCACAGCTTCTCTGGGTTATGGATCAGGACTCTGTAGTGTATAAAAAACAGAACAAAAACACAGTCAAAGCTTCCAAAGATGGGAAATGTGAGTGAGGAAATACCTGTGCCATGTTATTCCAGGGCAAACCACACCGTTCCATGCAGGTTGTTCAGGAAGCAGCTGGAGCTGCTCTTTGGAAATACATTCCCTCTCTCTACCGTGGGCAAATCCCCATCTCAGCGAGGGGCACATTCCTGCCTGGAGCTGGCAGGTGCCTGCCACTGCACCAGGACTGGCAATAGGAATGGCACAAGCAAGTCAACCATCGTTAATTTAATTTAATTAAGGCCATTGCCTTAATTACGGGCATTAACGCACAAACCGTGTGGCACAAGCTCTATGTTAAGTGCCTTCTTGTACAGCAAGGCTAAATTTCATCTTCATTTTTTTTTATATTAATGTTTTGCATTCTGAAATTCGGTGCTTCATACTAATTCTGGTCCCAAACAAGAAAAGCTGGGCTAATAAAATCAAATCTGATTAACTGCAAACAGCCAACAAGCAGTTACAGACACCAGCTGACTCCAACGTGAGCACAAGCCCCGAGTGTGGCTCAGATGGTCTCAGGGTACCTCGGGGAGAATCAGCCACGTCCTGCCGAGACTGCTGAGAAGAACCAAACCCCAGGTACAACAAATGCCCTGTTCTGGCCACAGACAGCTGCCAAAACCAGCGAGTGATGGAGAAACCATCAGATGGGAAGGGGTGGGAGGTGAGTGCCCTGTTTGCTCCGATGGAGTGAAAGCTGGAGGGATGTGAGTGCTGCCTGTGGAGGCACGAGCCGTGACACATCCGGGGAGAGAAGCTGGACAACCGTCAGAGCAGGACACATGGATGAGAAACAACCCTGAGGCTGGAAATCAGGAGGTGGTTGCCACCATGGGAGGATGTTCCCATCAGAGCAAAGGGAAAGACTCAAATACGGGCTGATGGAGCCTAAAACCTGCCAAGGGTTACGCGAAGCTCGGCTTGGTGGCACTGCCCGAGGCTTCCCCACGGGCACAGCCCTTCCACCACTACTTCGGGCTAGAAGGTTTGCTTTTAAGCATAACCTCTTAGCCTTGGTGATGCACCAAGTGTGCGAGGTCACCTCCCGGCAGGGGGAACCAGAGCTGTGGAACAGCCGGGAAAAGAAAAGCAGTGAGACCAAAGGGAGAAATGAATTTCCAAACGCCTTTGGAAGCCTGTGTGGAACAGCAATCCAGTTTCCACGGAACACTCAAGCCCTGACCCAGACGTGTGAGCAGGTAACTCTGGCAAGAGGCCTCAGCAGGGTGGGTGGGAGCAGGAATAAATTTAGCTGGGTTTGCTTTGGAGATCAGACTGTGCTCATAACACTCCGCTGGAGAGGATGCTCTAGAAAAGATTCAAAACACCCCCGTGTTTCTGAGTTCCCTGAAACACTGAATAGAAGCAATTGTCTGAGGGAAGAGTTCTCTCAGATTTCAAACAGAAAAAGATAATGTGCAACTTGAGTTAAAAGCAGCTATTCTGAGACAAGACAACTTGAGTTTCATGGTTATTTACCTGATGCAGCGGGTCCTGATGACTTTCTGCAGCAGAAAGTTTAAAAGAAACCTTGCTTTATAACTTTTATTTTCCCAAGAAATGTAAACTTTGAGCTGTTTTACTTAATTCTTTATTTCCAGAAACTAGCAGGAGAGAACATGAACTCCTGACCAGGAGTTGTGCCTTACCTGGGTTTGGGTTTTATTGGAGAATGAAGTTGAAATAAATTTCTTTGAGTGTTAAGACTGAGAAGTTGGGAGGCCTCTCATGGATATTTTCAAGAAGAAATCTCATTCCTTCTTTTAAGGATCATTAAAAAAGCCCACAAACACCACCATGGGCCTGACAGTAATGGCCACACAATCAGTGACAGCTCTGGAACACACATCCTGAGTATCATCCATGCAGATTAGCTGGATGGTGCCCCAACAGCTGGATTCAGGGATGAGATGTAGGGATAAATCTGCCTTCCCTATAAATGGGAGCAGGAGGGGAAGAAGGAAGCACAACCCCCACCTTTCCTTGTGCCCCTTTCCCAGGGTGGGAATGGTCCCTCCGTGGCCTGCCCAGCTCGTGCTGGGAAGTGTCCTGGCTCTGACCAGCCTGTGGGACATCTGCTCTTCTGAGAACACTTGACATTTGCGAGATGTTCATCTCCTAAAAGTTTCCAGAGCAAAATCAGGAAGCCATTACACTTTCACTGAGGAAATAACTGCACTCGCTTTGCTGCAGATCCAGCAATCCTCGGGATACACTTCATTCCCCTTGATCCATTATTTTATTGGATACTTAAGTCACCCTTATCAGGCAGTTAATAAGAGGATCGTTGTCGATAATTAATGGCAACATCTTCCTCTGGAAACTAATTAATGGAAATGCAGCATCCATGTCCTTTGGAATGTGGCTCTGTTGAAACATCCTGCTAATGAAGCCTTGGATACTTCCAGGGATCCAGGGGCAGCCACAGCTTCTCTACCCAACCTGTGCCAGGGCCTTCCCACCCTCCCAGCCAGGAATTCCTTCCCAATATCCCATCTATCCCACCATCTCTCAGTTCCACGATTCCACGGGCAGGCACAGCAGAGGGAGCTCAGTTCGGGGGACAGGCGTGATAACATCTTGTCGTGCGCACTCCGTAATTAATTTTAATTTACTTAATTAACAATTCAGTCTTCGGGGAAGGAAGATGAAAAAGTTCCTTCATAAACTGACAATGGGTGATTGTTCTCGGCTTCTTATCCTGGAGGCACTGGGGATAATGAGAGCTGGGGAAATACTTGGATAGATTGATTACAAGGAGGGGATGGGAGTCCTCTGGCACAGGCTCCTGTGACGGGCACCTCTTCCCTCTTCCCATCTTCCCAAGGAATTCAACTTGGGGTCAATACACGGAAAAGTAAAATTTCTCCTCAAAATCCCATTTTCATTTGACGACTCAGGGCTTGGGAAGCCGGGAATGGATTTAACCTCTGCCAGAAATAACCATCCCTTCGCCAAACGCTCCATCGACAGACAACAGAAGTTGGGGAAATGATGTTATTAAGATCTGAAGGTGGAAATTCCCAATCCTTTTCCCTAGCACACATAAAAATAAAATGATATAAAAGAAATCCGACAGATGCAGCGTCATATGGAGTCGCTTAATGGCAACGCTCAGCCTTTCAGGAGATTTGCATCCACAGTCCCTCCTAAAACTTGACATTTGCGTTGAACAACTCGGGATCTGCTGCTGGCTGGGCTTTGCTGCCTGTCCTACATCCCCAGGGGTGTTAGTTCTGTCCTTAGCAAAGCCCATCACTTCTACCAGACGCAGATATTTTGTTGTTACTCTGCCAAACTCCGCTCTGTGTTTAGCCAAACCCAGCTTAAAACTGCCCCTGCCAGGGCTCTTTGCCTGTCACAGATTTAATCTGCACCATTAGTGGGTTCAGCCTAATTCCCCCCCAGCTATTCCAAGTATTTTAACAAGGATCACATGTTGGAAGTGTTTCCATGCCTACGTGTGTCTCACCTCAGGACAAACTCATTCCACCCCACTCCTTGTAGGGGTGCAAATGAGGGGCTGGCAGGACATTCCTGTCCTGCAGAGAAAAGGTGTTGGAAGCCACATCTGGATACAGCACCTGTACAGAAACTGGTCCCAGTGGCTGCTAAGGAACGACTTCATAAGCAGTTTTATAAAAGTTATTGTCCTATTTTATTTTATTTTAAGGTTGCAAATACCAAACTTGTACTTTCACAAATCTCCTCTCTCTCCTCATTTTTAAAAAGTATTTAAAAAATTATTGTATTTATTTGATTTCTAACACTTTACTCTATTTTTTTCTCATTCTGTCATAACCAAGTTGTTCATGGCAAAGGTTTAGGCAGTACCAGGATTTTCCTGGCCCTTACTGTGACACCTCAGGGAGCAGGAGGTGCCTGTGTGGGCCTGTGGGCTCTGCTCCCTCTCCCACTTCCCTGCTTTTCTCTGGGAGGATTCTTTGTTGAATCCCAGACTGGTTTGGGTGGAAAAGGACCTTAAAGCCCATCCCATTCCACCCCCTGCCATGGGCAGGGACACCTTCCCCTGGCCCAGGTTGCTCCAACCTGGCCTTGGACACTTCCAGGGATCCAGGGGCAGCCACAGCTTCTCTGCCCAACCTGGGCCAGGGCCTTCCAGGGAAGAATTCCTTCCCAATTATCCCATCTGTGATCTATTTGTTGTTTTGGTTGATGAAACTCTTAAGATGGGTAAGACCAAGTGTGGGAACTCCAGATCCCCCTTTTGGTCACAATCAAACAAATGAAAGACAGGATGGGACAGGGCAGGATTGGATAGGATAGGATAGGATAGGATAGGATAGGATAGGATAGGATAAGAAAAAAGTTTCCCCTCACTTTTTAAGGGGTGAATCTTCCCTTTTTCCTCAGAAGCAGAGAGTTCAATCCCACAATTGAGAAAGATAATGACAAACCCCAGTAATTGTTATTTTTATGACTTTTTCTGTCCCTGGAGAAAAAAACAGCGAGAGGAGCAAGAAATGGTTTTCCTGGAACTGCAAACCAGAGGTGTTTCTATCTGGAGTTGGGAATTGCTTCTCTTTGAAAGAGGCCTGAAATGACTGTGATTTGATGAGATGGGAACTCGTGAGGTAGGATTAAGAATGTGTCCATCCCATAAACTTGTTTTCTGTCTGAAAAGTTGGGTTTTCACAGCACAGACCCTGCAACCCCCCAGTCCACGTGCTGTGGGAACGTGCGGAGCAGAAACCAGCTGAGTAGGAACTGTGTGTATTTTTGAACCCAAAGCATTTATTCTTCCATATTTATTCCACTTCTTCTTCCATTTAGGGAATTATTGGTGCCCAAAGGACTTACCTGCAGCACAGACCTGGATGTGGATGTGGCTGGAAAAGCCTTTGTTCCCCATCCCACTCTGTACCTGCTTTAGCTCCGTTCCCAGCCGGGCCCAACCCACGGCCCAGCCCTCGATCATTCCCTCAATGGGATCCATTCCTGCCTGGAATTCTGAAACACCAGTGCCAGTGCTTCTCCTGCACTTGTGTCAGCCTGTGCCAGTGCTTTCCTGGGATTTGGACACAGGAGTACGTGAGGATGCTCTTGCTCTTCCTTCTCCACCCCACTTCATCCCCTGTAAGTACATCAAACCCCTTCCCATTTCCCAGACCTTTTCCAAAATAGGCATTTCCAGAAAGAACTTTCTAAATATATATATATATATGTTCCCTGTTCTAAATCCTAACCTCTCATCTTCTGTTGGGATGACAATTACAAACACTTCTCCTGACAGATGGAATCTTTCACAGGGGATATTTCAAATCAAATGTTCCATTTTAAGGTTTTTTTTGTTGGTTTTTTTTTTGTTTTGTTGTGTTTTTTGTTTTTTTTTAAAGCAGAACAAAAATTGCTCTTAAGTGTTGTTGGCAGCCAAGGGATCACCTGTAAAACCTGGCACAGAGAAATGAGCCGTGGGGAAATGACTTCCCACTGCTGGGCTTTCAAATGCAAAGCAAATATAAGGGATGGGCAGTCCAGGTGAAACCAGAGGTGGATGGTGGGAATTCCTGGGGAGCACAAGGATAACCAGGGACACCAGGAGCGGGGCAGAAATGCCTGGTGGGCTGGTCTGGGAGGTCCTTGGAAACCCCTCAGCTCGTGAGCTGAGAAATTTAGTTTTGGTTGGACTTTTTTAAAGCCTCAAAGTGTTTCTGCAGCATCAGTTTGCCCCTGGAGTGAACTGAGGGGGAATTCCTCGCAGGGAACATGGAAGCAAACGACCCGCTGGTGTGTTTGGGATTTTGGAGGGGGGTCCTGAAACACGGATGTTGAGTTCAGCGTGGTGGGAAGAGCAGAGTGAGGGGTGGAATGGGGGTGCTCCGGGTGGATGTGTTCCCGGGATGTTGAGTGAGCGGCACCTTCCGCAGCCACGGCTCCCTCCACTTACCCGTCGGACGCCGCCGCCGCCAGCAGCTCCCTGGAAATGCCCAGCAGCTCCCTGGAAATGCCCAGCAGCTCCCTGGAAATGCCCAGCTCTGGGATGCTCAGCGTCAGCTGGGGGTTCTCTGGCCCTCAGGCCCCTCAGCACTGCTGGTTGCTATCTCAGCTGACACAGGGGCCCCGTTTAAGGCCGGGCATCCCACGGAGCCACCGGAACACGGAGCCCCTGCCCCGAAGAGAACAGCACAGGAACTGTTTTTTCTGGTGATTTAATCATAATATTGACAACTTTATCAAAAAATTACAAAACTGATATTAAAAAAATCCTCTAATTCTTAGTAAGACTAGAATGGGTTCGTTTTTTTTTTTTTTTCCCCTTTCTTTTTTTCTTTTTTTTTAAAAATAGAAAAGCACTTTTATGCTACGGCTCTTCTGGAATTCTCACATTACAACCCTACATAGCAAAATACAAACTGTAGCTAAGAAAGGTACCAGTCCTAAGGTAATTCAGTCCACCACGAGCCCTCTAATATCTCTAGACCATCAAACTCAGGGATTCCAAAAGGATATCACATCATTTAGAAGCCTTCTGCAAAGCTGATTGAGGAAAGACCTTTAATTTTTAAGTTCCTTTTAACCCCTAAACCTTCGACTGTGAGGAAAACAGACCTGGGACATCAGAGGTGAGGTGGGTTTGGTTTTTTTTTTTGTGTTTTTTTCCTTTTTTTTTTTTTTTTTTTTTTTAATTTTCCAACGATGTGGATTTTATCTTTGCAGCTGACACCAGCCAAAGGTTTTCTGCCAGAACATGAAGAAAATCCACTGGACTAAATGAAAGGTTTTCGCTGTTGTTCCGTTTATGGTGTTCACAAAACGCACCATAACAGAAAGAGGAATTATTTCCTTTAATTTGAACGTCATCTGAATGACTCAACCACATTGTCACCCACTCAGCAAAAAGAAAGCATAATAAATAAATAAATAAATAGACAAGAATATGTAACACTTTTACATCCTCAAGGAATCACGTCGTTCCCTAAAATCTACCGAGGTCCTGACCGACGCCGTGGGCTCGCTGTCCTCAGCCACTTCACTCTGGGGTGACTGTGCCATATTAATGACAAATAAAGTCGTGTTCCACTTGCCACAATGGGGTATTTTTTCTTTTTTTTTTTCCTTTTTTTTTTTCCCCCTCCACCTTTTAAATATAGGAATTCTCTCTTAAATTAGAAAGTAGGCAAAAAGTATTTTTTTTTAATTTTCCTTTTTTTTTTTTTTAAGTCTTCTATTAGAAAAAATAGAGATTTCTTAAACAAAAAAATAATAAGGTAGAAAGAGAAGGGTTGGGCCTCCATCAAAAAAGTAGATTATGCTTTAAATGCAAAGAGAAAGAAATGGCTCTATGGGCAAAATTCAAGTATGAGTGACCAGTTTTTTTTAATTGGAAAGTCGGTGCAACATTTTTTGAAAATGTTCCAACACTGCACGACCTGCAACGCTCACGATATTTACAGGAACTGCTGACACGGAACCAGGAAAACTCGGCAAGAGAGGAGAAAAAACCGGTGTGGACTGAGAGCAAACTGCTCCTACCCCAGCAGTGCCCTCAGACACCGGGAGTCGGGCACGGAAACCCCTCCCGGGAGCTCCGCACGGGGAGGGAAACACCGGGAAGCGCACACCGAAACACTGCCAGGAGAGCCGGCCAGCTCTGGGATGGATGGATGGATGGATGGATGGATGGATGGATGGATGGATGGGATGGGATGGGAGGCACCAGGGGCACGGGTGACCGGAGTGACGCAGGACGGAAAAACGGGAAAACTGCACCCCAAAAGGGCGGGAATGGGAACCCAACGGAGCAGGGCCATGGGGGCCGGAGGGGCCGAGCCCGGAGGAGCCCAGAGGTAGGTGCTGCGTGCCCGGGAAGGCGGGAGCCCAGCCCAGGGAATCATCACCCTCGGGGTCGTTCCTGCGCCGCTCCCTGGGGGACCTGCGGCACGAGTGGGATCCCGGAGACCCCGGGGGCTGATCAGTCCTCGCTGAGAGTGACACTGGGAATCCGGGGACAGGGATCTGAGGTAAGTGGTGATCCCGGATGAAGGACTCCACCCCGGGACTGGGAATGGTGAGCTGAACTATCCCAGGGAGCCTCGGTGATGCCACGGCTCCCCTCACCACCCCCACCATCCGTGGGGAAAAAGAAAAATGAAAGCCAATGGAAAGAATGTTGTGCTACACTCCCGTTGGTTAAGTTTATAATGGCTCATAGCTTTAGGCTTTTAAATCTGTAGTGTATTAATTTCTTCTTCTTTTCTACATATGTTTCACATTTCTCACTTAATATAACATAAATAATTTGGTTAATAGACTTAACCTGCGCATTTCAGCCACATTAATATATATAAGAATCTGTTAATGGTATAAATAATTCTTTTTAAATAAAATAAATCTGATATGTTACATAATACTGATAAAAATCACCGCTGCTAATAAGTTTTGTTAAGCCACCCTTGACTTCTTCTCGTGTTTTAATACTGAGGGACGGATGCCGGGATTACCTTTTCCAGAGCACTGCCCTTCCATCCTGCTGCCAAACCAACTGCACTCAGCACTGATCCCTCCTCAAGGCAGGGCCTCTGCCCCCCTGCAGGGTTAATGAAGGTAGAGACTTTCAGCTAATTGACGATCTAGGGGGTCAATGTTAGGGGGTATCGAGCGGTTAGTTCCTCGGGTGGCTCTGAGACCTCACCTACGGACGTGCCGGACTGAAACAGGCCTCCTACTGCTCCTTTCTCCTCAGCCAAACCTACAGCATCCTACTGGAAAAGCTACGGAAATCAAAAGCAACCGATGGCTGCAGCCTTGGAATTCTCCATCAGAGCTGTGATCCCACATCCCGTGAGGAATCTGCGCTCTCCTGCAGGGACCTGCGTGGAGCACAGCACTTCCAGGCACGGTTCACTCCAAACAGACAGGATCCATGAACACTCAGTGGCGTGAAGGGGATGTCATAATTAAGGTATTACATAATCATGCCTTCTCTCTGCTGTTAAATACAAAAACAGCATCTTTTACATTATCATATAAAAGCATTTAGGCTGTATTTTTATTTATCACTTTACACTGGTAGTCTCTTGTATGTGTACTCAATAGAAACCAAAGAATTTTGTACACTATTTTTTGTACAATAAAAGATAAAGTGTGCATTAGGTACGCTTGTACATGACAATATTGTACAATATTTACAGTTCAGATATCACCAGGAAATTCTGTATTATCTATATACACAAGGAAAATTTCTCAGAAACATTTGGACTATTTCTTATAATCACAATTTTTAGTATCATAGAAAAAAAAATTATTTTTTTTTTCAGTAATCATCTGACATTGTTACTGCAACCATTCCAGATTTCTGATTGGTTCCTCCAGCAACTTCTATCCCTCCTGATCATCCCAAATCTTGTCCCACTGCCCGGCGTGTGCCCCGCTGGCATCGAGCTGTCCCCACATAAATAGTGATGTACCAGCCTAGAGCAATACCTACAGATGGACTCAGTGTTCACTTCCACAAGCACTGGACCAGTAACAAAGACATTCAATGTTATCTAGAGATCTTCCTCCTCTTGAGTTTTGGAGGCTTCACTTGTCTGTCTCCCTGTGGGATTTGGTGGACCTGAAAACAAGGATATCCACAGGTTAGCAAAGGACAGTGGGCAGAGGGTAAAGGAGCTACGGGGTCGACGGGGGGCTGTGAGCAAACAGTGATTAACATTTCCCAGCTGCACAGGAGCCTCAGCTAAAGAACCTCAGGAACTCCGAGGAACGGGGAGGAAAAGGCTGCAGCTGCAGTGGCTGGGAAACCACCTAACCAGGACCTGATGCCCAGACTGCAGTTCTGCCAGATTGCCAGTGGCAGACCTGGAGACCCTGTCAGGACAAGAGCCACAAGGTGGGAAGCAGGTGAGGAAATGCTGATGCCAGGGAAAGCCAGGGCAGTCCAAGCCAGGGTGCTGTGTTGTTAGGGAACCATCAGCAAACTCCTCGTCCTGCATTTAAAAGGAAACACTCTGAGCCAAGTGCTGGACTGATCCTGGAGCAAAACAGTTTTCCATCAGGAGAAAACAAGTGGGAGAGGAGGAGGAGGAGGAGGAGGAGGAAGAATTCCACCACAATCTGCTGGCATCAGCTGCAGCTTCCCAAGAGCAGGATCTGGTCCTGCAGCAGCTCCTGGGCCCTTCCCAGCTCCTCCAGCCCCCTGACACTCCCTGCCTCTGCACTGGCTCTGCCAGCAGGATTCCCTGCTGCAGCTGATGATCCCACGTTTTCCATTTCCAACTGACTGATGCCTGAGCTGTAGTAGCTGAAAAAAAATGCAAGTCACTAAAAAGAGAAGTGCTGATTCCTGGGAGTGTTTCTAGGAAGGATAATCCGTATGGAAATGAACGCTGAGCACGAGTTCCATGCCCAGATAATTAAAATATAAATCAAGAGGCTGCCCTGACACTCAGGTGCATCAGTTTGGTGTGACAGAGCCACCAGCTCAGCAAATCCACCTCCAGCAGTGACAGTGCCCAGCAGCTTTCAGTGTTCCTGATTTACCCATGGAAAAGGTGTCAGCAGGATGGTCCAGCCCGACCCCACATGCCTGGTTTAATTGTCACAGACCCACGGTCAGACCCTGCTTTCCTGCTCCTCCCAAAGACAGGAGGGAAAATCAAATCAAAGTCTCTCAAATTCAGAACTTTAAGCAAAACATTTGATTTTGTTCTTACTTCCAGCAGCCTCTAAAAGCTATGGAAAAACTTACTGAATATTCCTTGGTGACTGCTCTGCAGTATATGTTGTATATATAAATATATACAAAGATAAAATCTATATTTTTATATATGCACATACATAATACGTATAATATATAGATTATATATACATATAAAGAAAAAAGAATATTCTTATATATACATATATATATTTCCTTTTTTATCCTCCAGAAGCTCCCTTGGTGTTACCCTCACTTCCAAACACACACTGTACACACATCTTCAGTCCTGAGCACTGAATATCAGCAAAAAGACCTTTTACTCCCCGTGTTCAAACATGTTTTAATTGATTATTTGCATAATTAATTACTAATTATAAGATCTGGGAGGTTGCATGTGCTGTGGTAGATTTTTTTTTTAAATTTTTAAGTGGGCTCCAATGAAATTGCAATTAAATATGAAGATGAGGACAATGTATAAACTAAATTATATATCAGAAAGATTCTGGGCTGAGATAATAACAGTGAATTTTGGCAGAAAACCCACTGTTGGATGTGATATTAGAAATACTCGTTTTTAAAACTTACCTTTCAGGGCAATATCTTTGATTTCTCGTGAGGAAAACTTTATTCCAAGGGTTTTACATGCAAGGAATGATCCTTTCAAAGGTGGTTTCTACTCAAACCGAGAAACAAATGAGCCTGATTTTGAGTCCTTAGTCAGAGAAACCCCCTGGAATAGGAGTGGGACTGGAACTGATCCCAGAATTATCAGGCTCCGTGTGGAAATCTCTTGACAAGAAGTCTGACATTTGCAAACTGTCCTTTAGTGCAGGAGAAACCCTGAAAATTCCCCGTTATTGAAGGAAAGATCAACAAAATGTGGAGGAACCAGCCGAGCCAACCCTCCCTCCGGGCCAGGAGCAGGGATACAGGGAAAGGAGAGGATTGCAGAGGGAAAGGAACTTACATTGCCAGACATTTTGTCTAGTTCACTCATGGCCTCGTGTATAGCAGCTTCTAAATGGTTATTCAGCTTTCCACTTCTAGGAGGGAAAAAAGAAAGCGTCAGTGATTGTGAATAACACAGAAAAACCACCTTAAAAATGAAGGATAAACTCCTTGGGAATGTTGGATGGAGCCTCCCAGGCTGTCGGGGCACAGGGATGAGGATCAGACCTCTGGATAATATTATGGGAAGTGAAGCTCATGTTGGGATTGCTGAAGAAAAGTTAAATATCCTTCTAACTTCAAATAGGAAAATCTTGGAGGAAACAA
>JAYRBT010000181.1:1845063-1858407 GCA_036023395.1 Myiotriccus ornatus
TGAAGCTCATGTTGGGATTGCTGAAGAAAAGTTAAATATCCTTCTAACTTCAAATAGGAAAATCTTGGAGGAAACAACCACCAGAACTGTCTATTTGGCATAAAAAATTACTGAAGTATGTAAGTGAGATCTAAATAAAAGCAAAGCTCACACCTTAAAAGGAGGGGAAGAGGGAGAAGGATTTAATCCCTTTCGGCCCACTGAGAACTGACCTGGAATTCTCACACGGATTTAAGGAACACATTTTCCCTGCCACAGCAAATAAGCAGCAGCATCACAGGACAAACCCAATCCCAATTTCTGCTTTGTCATCCTTTCAGAAACGTCCAGAGGGGGTTTTTATACCCCCAAACTCAAAAATTGTCCTGTTTTTCTCTATCCTGATGCTTCATATCCCAGTATTTTGCTGTCTCACGGTGTTTCTATCCCTGTGTTTTCTAAAAGGAGCTAAAAAGGAGGGTAAAGCCCAGCAGGTCCCCCAGGCCTGACCCAGAGCTCTGCACTGGTTTGGGTAAACACAGCCAGGCCCCACAAATCCCAAAACACTGCCCAGCAACAGGAAATAGTGGGAATTTCTCCAAATAAACCCCTATAAACCACCTGAATAAAAAGGGAATTTCTCTGAACACACCTGTGCCAGAGGGAGAGGGAGGAGGGAAGGGCAGAGCTGGTTGAAAAGAGTTATTTGGTCACCATAGCTCTTTTTTTTTGGGCAAAAACTAGAAAATTAGGAATTGCCCCCACAAAGCTCACACAAGCGGGACGACATTTCACAGGGGCTACTGGAAGTGTGAGGAGAGGCACCAAAAACCCAGATATGCCAGATCTTGGGGCTGAGTCTGAGGTTCTCAGCAGCAGCACGAGGAATCAGAGGATCAACCAGAGGAACGTGACGGCGTTTCCCCGGGAAACGGGGAGGATTTACTCACTTCCTGTTCCTTTTCCTGGCTCGGCTGTAGGCCTCCAGCCCCTCTGTTAGTGTCTTCAGCTTCTCTGGCTCCACCTGAGTGAAGGTACGAACACCAAAGCGCGTTACCCAGACCTGCAGGCATCGACCGCCGCCTTCGCCGCAGCGCCACGGCCGGGGACGTCACCCCCAGCCCGGGGAGGGGCGGCAGCTCCACCCGCCCCCCACTCCTATTTACACAGACCGGGGGGTTCAAACCACCAGGCAACACTGTGGACACCAAACCCAGGGGGATCAGCTCGGCCAAGCCCCGTGTGCCGCAGGAGGGGCAGCGAGGGAAAGGCTCAGGCTCCGCACTCCCGTTTCACACGGATTTGACACCCCTGGGAAGCACCAAAACCCTGGGACGTGAGGGACAGCTCCTACAGGTGCCCCCAGAGACAAAGTGTTTCCATCCCCTCCAATTTCTGGGTGGGAAATTTAAGGCCAAATTCATTTCTATTCCAGAGGAAAGGCTTTATTTGTGCCTCAAGGAATCCTCGCTAAAGCTTCGTTTGTTTGTCCTAAAATCGGTTCTTTTCGTTGTTTTTTTTGGTTTAAGAACATCCTTTAGCAACCTGCTGAGTCAGGGATGGATTTGGAACTGGACATTTAAACTGTGGCTATTTTAAGCAGTGGGTACCAGTTCATCCCAGTGCAAACAACACAAGCAAGAGGATAATTAATTAGATCATCTCTGCGATTTTAACATTTGCATTCTCAAAACATGAGTCCACTTAACTATTTTCATCTGGCTCAAGCAATTTCTGCTTGTGAAAGCCACCAAATCAGGGGTTTTGACACACCAACCCAAGGAAAAGTAGAGGCTGAACTCTTTTTTCTCTTTGCTGCACCTTGATTGGTATTTTTTAACTCAGCAAAACCCGGTCCAGCATTTGCTTTGTTAAAAGTACAGCTTTTGTGTTCTGACACGGGGAAAATTAACTCTACAAACACAAATATATGAAGTTTGCACAACCCAAAAATGAGATTGAAATGCAAATTCCCTCCCAACTCAGCCTTTTCAATTCCTAAATAATATATATTCCCCACGGAACTGATGTTTGGATGTGACAAGCGGGAAGTCAGTGAGTGAGCAGGTTGTCAAAACCTCTAAAAATACAAGTTTAGACCCAATTCCCCAAGTCTTGACTCAGGCCCGTGCTAATGAAATTGGGGAACAATTCCAGGAGTCACTAATGGAGGAATCTGCACGTGGGGAGGCGAGAATTCGATTTGCAGGAATTCAATTCAATTATGCCACGAATCGGAGCGTTTTCCCCCTTAAAACTGTGCTCACTTTTGATGCAAATACTTCCAGCAATTCCTCTCCTCGTTGGATTTTGGAAGGACACAAATGCACAGGGAAGGAGCTGAATCTATTGGGGCAGCTTTCCTAAGGAAGGGAATTATCCCTTTCCATGTGTATCTAAGGAACAACCTGCCAGGGGCTGCAAACACCTGCCACGAGACAGACCAGAAAAGTTCAAGGGGAAATAAGATCATTAAGAATTAATACCATGTTTGGGTAACAAAGGACTTGTGTTCAGCAACAAAAAGGACTCAGTGTCTTCATTATTGGCATTTTTTGATGGTTACACATTAAAAACCACTTATTTTTTAAAAAGAAGTATCAAATTACTACAAGACAGGTCATCCAAAGCAATTGTGCCAGATTAATAATTAATAATTATTAATATCAATAACAACCACCATCAATAATAGAATCAGGAGCAATGATAAGCCACTGCAACACTAACCCACACACACAGATGGGGTCTCCAGCACATGGGTAAGTCACACCTGGAAGACCAGAAAAGCCCAGTTTAACCAGCCCAGTTTAACCCACGGGAAGTCCCACCAAGAGCAGTGTCAGCCCTGTGAGTGTTGACCAGGAAAAGCTCAACGAAGCCTTGGACCTTCCCCTGGTCGCCCTCAAACCCTTGGTGCTGTTCAGGTGATTTGAGGTGGATAATAATCAAATTCACTGGTTTAATTACACATCCTCTGGGTTAGGATGTGTGGGTTCAGACTTGCTCCTCTCCTTCCCAGCCGTTTCTGCTCCTGCTGCTGCTCCTCCCTGGGGCTCCTGTGCCATCCCACAGCCAGGAAACACGGGAAGGAAGGTGGAGGTTCCTCCCTTCTCCTGCTGGGGAAACACCACCCTGGCTGCTCCCCAACACACCCATCACTGCACTGGACACCCTCAGGGAAACCAAAATCAGGGATGTCTCAGCCAAAGACCAGGGAGAAGCACAGACCCCCACAGCAGATTAACTCCCCGGTGCAGGAGGGGCAGGGCTGGCACACAAACACTTCACAACACGTTCCTGGGAAGCTCCACGGAAAAGAGGATTTCCAGAAGTGCTGCAGGTGACTCCCACCGTGGATGTGGCTGAAGGGCAGAACTCCTGAAGACCATTTGGTTTCACAGGTAATTTCTTTTTGGCTTTCCAGGTTATTTCTCTTGGTTTGGTGTGTTTTTTGCCCCCCTTTATCCCACCTTTCACCCCCAACTCCTGCCCTTTGGAGTGCCTGCTCACTCTGTGCTTCTTGATGGAAACAATCACACACACTTTTTAAATTATTTTTAAAATTTAAACTAATTAAATTAAAGGTCTTCTGATACCAGAGGCAATCCATGGCTTCCTGATGGGGGACTTCAAGTGGCACCTTGACATGAGCAATCCCAGGCTTCGCTTCCCTGTTTTTTGTGCTTCGGCACCCAATGAAACGGGTGCCACCGAATTTCTCTCACCCAATATCCATGGAAGGCACAGAACCCCCCCAGCAATAAAGGAGGCAGATCTGCACAGAGCAACAACACATTCCAGTGTCCCCAAAGCGGGGAGGAAACACGAGATCGCCACGGAACGGAAATCAGAACGAATCCACCTCTTTACAGAAGTTCTAAACCCAAAACTCTTCAGTTGTACCAAGCACAGTTATACCAGTCACAGATTTGGGTACACAGGTCTGGAAGTTAATACATAAACCCACCCTGGCAATATGTGAGAGCAGGAACTGTGTTCCTAAGTCACAGGGGACGTGGATATTGTACATTTTTCCAGTTTTGTTTAACCTTTAATAATTTGGGGTCTTCTCCTGTGCCTACACTTCACAAGCTGTTTGGAAATTTGGGGATGTGACCATCCCAAGGACTGAGCTCTGCAGCACTGTCCTGGTTTGGGCCGGGATAGAGTTACACCAGGACAAGCTCTGGAATGCTGTCACCTGCAAAGAGCGACTGAAGCTCTCCTGAATTAGTTATTTTATAAGAACTACAAAGATAAAATGTTATCCAAGTAGTGGAGACCAGACTTGGCAATATTTACTGTAATAAAGTAACCAATAACTCCTCGATAACTGTATTTTCTGGCTATTCCCCAACAAGCACATGATCTGTCGACACAATAAAAAAGGATTTCAGTAGGAAAGAGCAAATTTCCTCACTACTGAGAGATGATCCAAACCTCCTTTTATGCTGGAAACGCTGAAAACGTGTGTGCATTTCCTCTGTGCAATCAGCAAGATCTCCCTTATTACACACTCCTCCTGCTGATTAGGTCACTTCTCCTTTTTCTGCACTTTCAACACTTTTAGGTATTTTCACCCCAGGTTTTGACACAGCCACAAATTTGACTGAACACACAATGGAAGTGAAAGCCTTTTCTCGGTAACACCACTTTCCCACACACAGCTGATTTAGTAAAGCCCAAATCCAACCTGTCTGAAGGCAACTGGCAGCAGTTTCTTAGGGGAGATCACGGGGAAATTCAGTCCTACGAGCTACAGGTAAGGAAAAAACCCAAACTGCGCTGCTAAAGTAAGAGCCCAAGACTAAAATGCCGACGCTCTGGTGGGCACGTGCAGAGAGAGAGAGAGATGTGCAGAGAGATATAAATATACCTTCCCCTCCTCAGCGTTCTGTTGACATGAATTGTGAACTTCTTCCTCCCTCACCAGTTTCCCAGGCCATGAAGTGAGTCCTTTGATCTGGCCCCAGACCAAGTCGCCCACGTTGAACGTCCTTGGCCTGTAGTGGAGGAGCTCGTGGGAGGAAGGCGAGTCGGGGTTCCTCAGGTCCTCCTCGCTGCTGATGCTTTTAGCATCCGAGGGGCTGGGCACACACCCGTTAATGCTTTTGGCATTAAAATCTCCATTGTAATGGATGTAGTCCTTCACCAGGGAGCTCTCCAAGCTATTGGAGGAGCTCGGAGACTGCTCTTCCAGACCCAGGTCTTGTTTGGAAGCGCTCAGCAGGTCCCCGAAGGGCCTGCCCTGCTGCGGCCTGTTCCCGTTGATGTGTGCACAGCGTTCCACAGTGTTCTCCAGTCTGTCCTTGAAGCTCAGCATAGTTCTTTTGTAATTGTTATACCTGAAGTTCTCCTCCAGCGCCTTGTCGCTCTGGCAGTTCCTCTGGGGCAGCAGGGCCTGGTGCTGCTCGGCGGGCAGCGAGGGCAGGGCCGAGGCGTTGTTGGGCCTCTCGTGGCACGGGCTGCCGTGGAGGCGGGAGTGCTCCAGGAACTCCTCGCACTTCCACCTGCTTATCTCACCCGCCGGGCTCTGCTCCCCTTCCCACTGTTTTTTGGGGGTGTTACAGCTGGCTGCCTTGTAATAGTCGTAGCCCTCGCCCTCGGCGGGGTTCTTGCCGTGCTCGGCGTTCTTGGGGCCGCGCGCGGCCCGGGCGCTCCTGGCCCTGCCCTCGTGCTCGGGCACGGCCACGCCGCGGCCGTGGATGACGGCGCTGACGGCGCTGGAGAGGTTCAGGGGGTCCCCGATGGAGGCTGTGAAGGCACTCATGGCACTCAGGGCTGGGATGGGGCTCATCTGGGTGGTGCTGCTCACGGCCGTGGTGATCACCACCTGCATCCCCTTGCTGGCCGCGTCCACCACCGCCTTGTAGATGGCGTCCACCGACGGGTCCCCCGGGCCGCCCACGGGCAGGGCATCCTTGGGCTGCTGCCCCAGGGGGGGCTCTGCCCGGGGCTGCAGCTCGCAGGAGGGCTCTGGGAAGGGAGGGAGCATCGCGCCGGAGCTCTCGGGAACCGGCGCCATTCCCATCGGCGTGACCATCCTCTTGTTCAGGACCGCGGCGTCCTCCTGCATCCTCACCTGGGGAAGGAGAGCACAAGAGGGGAGTTGACAGTCTGGATTAACGTTCCACGGAATCACAGAGGTGCTGGGGCTGGGAGGGGCCTCTGGAGATCATCCAGACCAATCCCTCTGCCAAGGCAGGGCCACCTGGAGCAGGTGACACAGGGACTCGTCCGGGTGGGTTTGGAATGTCTCCAGAGTGGGAGACTCCACAGCTACTTCAACAGACAAACTCGGTCTCATTGTAAATAAACCCTGGGGTGGTGCCCAGGGTGACTGATCCTCACAGGACACCATTTTATTTTGATCAAATATCAGTCATGAAGTTAAATGCAGAACAAGGTAGAGAGAAAACAAAAACCCCCTAATTTAGAGGAAATCAGACCCACTGCTCTCAGACTTTGCCTTGTGGATCAAACTGGATACCTTGACATGATGCAGCCCCCATGCACTGCTGAGACTCACTATCATCCCTTCCAGAGCCTTTCAGGAATTTCCTCTTCTGATTGAAGCCCAGCACCTTCCTTTTCTTCTCTCAAGTCCTAAACAGCTCCACCAAGGACAGTACTTTTGTTGTAGAATCCCAGAATGGTTTGGTTTGGAAGGACCTTAAAGCCCATCCAGTCCCACCCCTTCCACTAGCCCAGGAGGCTCCAAGCCCTGTCCAACCTGGCCTTGGACACTCCCAGGGATTCAGGGGCAGCCACAGCTTCTCTGCCCAACCTGTGCCAGGGCCTCTCCACCCTCCCAGCCAGCAATTCCTTCCCAATATCCCATCTAAATGACACAACCTTCTCCAGGCCTCTCCATCTGACATGATCCAGTCCAAGCTCCATCTCCAGGAGCTTGCACAGGGTCACATCCAGGTGGGTTTTATGTTATCTCCAGAGAAGGAGACTCCACAACCCCTGAGTTCTGTTCTCAACTCTTTTCTTCCCTTCCTGGCACCTCCAGATTGAACCAACTGAGCTTTTTGAACTCCCTGTCACATCCACGGGCAGGGATGACAATGGCGATGAGAGTTTTGTAACAAAACACTGCAAAGAACAACAGGAAAATATTCCAAGAGCCCCTTTAACTGCTTCCCATGACCATTATTTCTACAACTGGGAATCTGGTGCAAAAAAATACTCAGCTAAAGCTACCCAAAATTCACAGTTTGTCACTGTCCATTCACTGTAATCCTTGTTTTCTTCAGGCTGCAGAATCCAATAGCTCTTCCATGAAACTGCAGTGGGAATACAAGAGGACTGGCACACACAGGCACCTACAATAACTCATTAAGTTTCTAATTACTGTGAAGAGGTTGCAGTATTTATTTCTCACTGCTGAATTACCAGAATGGGCTGAATGGGAATTTATGATCATTCCTGCACAATGGAAAAGAGTTTTGCTAAAAATTCATAGTATTGTCAGCACATAAATAACACATTTTTTTCAATACATGCAGCATAACTCTTTCCAAGGAAACTGGACCCGATTCCTGCAGCGAAAGGTATAAAATTTCCATAAAAGTGTTACTGATTTGCAAAACCCACAGTGAGAGAGTAAAATGTATACAGTGTATAGATGTAATTCATATGGATCATATTGCCTTAATCAGCAAAGCAACCCACACCCCGGGGGATGTAATTTTACCTCCGGAGAGCTGCAGGTTTGTTTGAATATTGCTTTCCTTTGGCTTCCTACCTGGAAATTCTGGAACAGACACGCCATGGGGTTGGGGTTGTTGGCTGGGCCAGGGATTTGGGGCTGGCCCTGAAAGCCCTGCACGTTCTGGTAGCCCTGGAGAAGGTGCTGCTGCTGCTGCTGCTGCTGCTGCTGCTGCTGCTGCTGCTGATTTGGAGGAAACATCTGATTGTTGTTCAGGAGCGACTGGAGATGACTCAGCTGATGGTTGTTCAGAGTAGTGTTCAGGGATGACATGTCACCTGCAACCCAAACACAGGCAAACACGAGTCACAACCATTTCCAGCCTTCAGCAGGAATGTCCTGGACTGCAAATGCTTCTAAAACAATCCTGTTGCCCTCCAGCCTCCCACACAACGGTCCTCAAGGCACGTCCCTCCTGCTCTTTTGTGTCACATCCACCTGGATATGCCTGAAGGTTCCCGACAGGACTCTGGGAACGGTCTCTGTGACACTGGGGTGGGGAGAGGGAGGAGGAGGAGACACAGAGAAAAGGGAAGATAATTCAAAACCCTCACAAAACTGTTTTTTTTAAGAGTCCTGACATGAGCCAACTGTGAATGAGAAAGGGCTTTTTGGCCCAGACATGGAACACTAAACGATTCTTTTCGTACATTCTAGAGTAAAAATTCTATTAATATTTTGCATTGTATGAGAACCTCAATGTGGAGATTCTAGTTCTAGTAAAATAAATATGAAACGGTGAAGCTTAAAATATATCCATTTGTCAGTTTGCTTCTTTTTTAACTCAGAGCTCACTTTTCCCTTAAAATTTCCATTTGCAGAATCACTGGTTAGTTAGTTATATTTTACATGGTAAATGCCAGGTAGGGCTGAGTTCACTGTAGCCAACCAGCAGGTCACTATGAGGTGTTAAGTTAAATACTGAAGTTAAAATACTTTATCAGCTCTTTGCCACTATTTAATTAGATGCACAGACCAAACAGAGAAGCACTAACTCTATATTGCATACCTTTGGTAAAAATAACCAAAGAATCATCACCCAGGATAAAAAAATAAAATCTTGTATTTCAGGGGTTTTTAATCATTGTTTTTGGGATGTAGGTGTTGGTCCTGCACAGCTGCTCCCACTAACCCTGTGCTGCCACACTCTGCACCCAGGGAGGCTCCTTGAGCACTGAAACAAGTGCTCACACAATTTTCCCGTGTTTACAGCAGGTTTAGGTGGCACAATTAATAATTTCCCAAATCAGTGTTAAATACCGAGAACTTCCAAGCAGAATTTTCTCTAAATCTCCCATGAGAACAGTCGCTCTCGACGAACAAGCTGCAACACTCACACACACAAGAAGAAAGGACGGCAAAGTGGAGTTCTTGCCAACAGAAACCAGAATCCAAAGCTCCCCCTCCCCAACCCTCTTCACTTTATTGGTTATTTATTCGAAATTTCCTTTGATACCTGGGAAGAAAGCGGACTTACCAAGCAGGCCCGTCCCCAGGAGAGGGTTAAGGAGCTGTGGCACCACAGAGTTACTGCTGAGTTTGGCTGGCCCAGGAGCACTCCCGGCACTATTAGATATGTTCAGCAGGGTTTCTGCCATGGACACCACGGCTGTGCCACCGCCCAGCGCCGAGACAGACAGAGCTGCCACCGCCGAGGACGTGGTGGTGGTGGTGGCGGTGGCCTGGGAGGAGGTGGCAATGGAAACCTCGGGGTGGCCGGCGGAGTTCAGGACACCCCCCACCAGCTGGGGATTCAGGGCCATGAGCGCCGAGGGCCCGGAGCCGGCGGGCAGGAGCAGGGGGTTGGAAGCCGTGTCAGCGCCTGGAAAGCCGGGAATGGGGTTGGACAGGAGGGTCTCCACCCTGGAGCTGTCGGGCAGGGGCTCGGGGGGGGCCGGCGGCTGCGCGACCGAGGGCACGGGGGGGTTCTGCTGCTGCAGCACGTCGGAGATGGTCACATTGAAGGATGGCACGGGCAGCATGGCAGCGGCTTGGGCCTGGTTCTGGAGCAGGGCTGCCAGGAGCTGGAAGTGCACGGGCTGCAAAACCTGCCCGTCCACGTCACCGGAGAGAAAAGCTAACGCAGCGTTTACATTCGGGTTGAGGAAACCTAAAGGGTTGAGGTTGACCTCAGACTTGCCTTCTCCTGCTGAAGGCTGCAGGATATTTAATAGGTTCTGGTTTAGGAGCTGCTGCTGACTGACGGGCAAAGAGAGAGGCAGGGAGCTGAGGAGGTTGGGGTGCAGGGCGGGCGGCAGATTGCTGCTCGCGGCGCTGCCCTGCGCGAAGGGCAGCGCCGCCTCGGGGCCCGAGAAGGGGAAGTCGGTGCCCACGGGCAGCTGGCCCTGCTGCAGGGGGGTCCCGGCCGCTGTGGTGACGATGACACCGTCCTGCAGCACAGAGGTTGTCTTGGTGATGGCAGGTTGGCTGGTGCCGGCGATGGCGATGGACGATGACGGCCCCGAAGCCCCTGAAACACAAAGCGACCCCACTGTCAACAGGGCTCTGCCCCTTGGAGACACAGCCAAGCCGTACAACTGCCCAAACCAGCCGTGTCTGACACCCACACGCAGGGAAAACCACGTTTGGAGCACCCACACTTGAGTACTCGTAAAATACGGATGGATCTGCCACCAGCTACTCCAAACCCCCGCCGGGAATTACTGAACTTGTGCTTCCCCTGAAGGGCTTTGATGGGGATAGAACAGGATTTCATCCACCAGCACAAACCCCAGAGCAACCAGAACGTAACAGAGCCAGTTGTGGAGCAGTCTGGGATTAACCACCTGGGAGAAGCATCACAGATGATGCTGGGTGCAAGAGTGTGAGAACATGATCTACTTCCATTTCCATTTAATTCATGGGCCTCTGGATTTTAAATTACTATTCAAAGCATTATCTCGGACTCCTGAATTAAAATACATGATGAATCGAATGAGTAAAATACATTTTGATCCAGCTCTGTTGGCGTTCAGAGCCCCCAGTGATTTATACAGAAAAAAACACGGATTGGGGTGGTCAAATCGAATCCATCACTTCCCATGAAAACAAAGAGCAACTGGGTAAATTTACTATGAAAAAGTTACAAAGAAAGAGTAATAAAGTTTATCTGGGTATCTTTACACCCCCTCAGCAAAGCTGAAGTACAAAATATTGATATTTTTTTTCCTTAAGGGGTTTCATGACAAGTGCATTTCTAGGCAGGAAGAGCAAATTAAAAGCTGCTAATTGGACAAACTGCCCAGAGATCATTCAAGCCAACGACAAATCTAATGGTGCAGATCCACGAAAACCAACTACAAGTGGAGGTTGTCACCTCCCAGCACACCCCTCCTGCTGTCACCTGGTGCTGGAGCCTCTGGCAACGTGTCCAAAATAAATAAAACAGGACAAAAAGGTCCTCTCAAGCCCATGTTCACACATGAAGATGTACAGGAACATGCCAGAGACTCCACCTGAGTGTCTTCAACACCTGCCCCTTCTCCAGACTAATTAAGCAACTAATTAATTGCTACTAAGGAAAATAAAAAAACAAAATCCTGATGGATCCTGAGTAGGAGGAAGAAAATATGTCCTTATTTCAATCCAGGCTGGAGAAGTTTGGGAGTGGAAGAGGTGAGGAGCAGCCAGACTCCAGCAGGAAATAAAACACAGGGAGGGATATTTGATAGGGAGGCACAGCAGGAACAGGGGGAGAAAAGTCCTGAACTGGGCAGCAGCAAATACAACATTTACAGCTACATTCTGGGACAGCTTCATCCTCAGCCATTCCCACTGGAATACCGGGCTGCCAGAGCTTCTCCACGTCTGGCCCCAGGCTGGCAGATAAACTCTGAGCTGTGTAAGAGATGTGCAGTGTCCACTGTGTGACAGCCAGTCCTTCCCTCCGAGGAGAGGAACCCTGTCCTTCCCCAGCTCCACACGAGCTCTCTGACATCCTGGTTTTTCGAGGGAAGGGATGCCCAGGATCAGCAGGTGGATGATGGACTTGGTGATCCTAAAGGTCTTTTCCAACTCTAACCATTCCCTGACTCTGGGATGTGAGGAGTTCTCTGAAGGAGCACCAGAGCAGGAGCACCAAAGCACGGAAATGACTCTGGACGTGCTTTGGCTCTGAACTTTATTCAAAGAGATTCCCAGCCCCACACCTTGTATTTACTGGAATTCTCCAAGAGGGCAGGATGATGGTGGGAAGGAGAGAGTGGATGTCAGGCACGAGTGATCCCAAGGCACAGGAGCTGCCTTGGCCAGCAGTGCCCTGAGGAGAACAGGATCACAGCTCTGACCACCTGCCTTTCCCTCAGGCCTGGAGAAGGACAACAGCTGGAAGAAAAGGAAGAGTTTGGACAGGGCAGCAACTCACCCAAACCCCCACCCTGAGGCGGTTCATTCTCACCATGTCCAGGCTGCAAGAGGACAATTAGAGGGGTTTGGATGAGAAACACAGGCAGGAGTTGAACACCGACAGGAAATCACCGCTTGGATTCCAAGTCCCACAAAGCCATGGCACCGTGAGCCCTGGAAAGCAGGCACTGCACGTGTAAGCTCAGCAAACAAAGGTCCTCAGTGACCAGAGGGTCTGAGGGGCGAAGTGGAATAAAAAAAGGATGGAGGAGTGAGACCAAAAGCCATAAAAGCCCAGGACAGAGCCTGGCTCGCAGCTCCTGCAGACACAGAGCTCTGCCAGAGGTGCTTCTGCCAGCTGTTGGAAAAAACAAGGAAAGGAGAAACATCCAGAGTGCAGACAAAGCAGCTCTGTTGTTCTCTAAGAGGGCCAAAGAAAATAACTGGAAATTGAACAAGAGCTAAAGTTTTAATATTATTACTTATTTTACTTCAGAGCACTTTTTGTTGTGTTCTCTTTTGACAGCAGGTTCGTTTTCCTGTGTGTATTTTATCTGTGTTCATTTCTTTAAAGTACTCCCTGACAGGTTTCCTTCAGCAGAGACAATGAAATCATGGGTGTCACATGTTCCAGAAGATTCACTCCCCCCGTTCCCTTAAAATAAAGGAATCGGAGTGGCAGATATTTATCATGGAATCCTCAGCACTGTCCTTCCATGAAGAGGCAGGAACACACAGGTGCTGTTGGAATGGTGGGATACAGTCCACAGCCTGCCTTGGTTTGGGTCCTGTATGCACTGGAGTCATGGGAGGTGTCCCTGCCCATGGCAGGGGGTGGAACAGGATGGTCTTCAAGGTCCTTTCCAACCCAAACCATTCCATGGTTCCCTGATTATAACTACATACATGTTTTCCTAAAAGACTGCAGTTGAAGCATACCAATGGGAAAACAATAATGTAAAAGGCAATTAATTTCTATGTGAGAAACTGCCCATTATGTATTTTAGTATTTCAGTGGGCATGAACACATTGCTGGAATTTGTGGAATAAAAATAATCCCTAAAACAGGGGCGTGAAGGACTTGGACAAGTAAAAAGTGCAGCACTTGCCCGTTACCCATTAACACCTGAAATGTTTTTAGGGTTGAGGACAAAGAAATGTTATGGATTTCACTTTCTCAATCCTCATTTTTCATCAAATCAGGGAATCCCAGGATGGTTTGGGTTGGAAGGGACCTTAAAGATCACCCAGTGCCACTCCCTGCCCTGGGCAGGGACACCTTCCACCAGCCCAGGGGGCTCCAA
>JAYRBT010000181.1:1865170-1891802 GCA_036023395.1 Myiotriccus ornatus
GGGCAGGGACACCTTCCACTAGCCCAGGTTGCTCCAAGCCCCATCCAGCCTGGCCTTGGACACTCCCAGGGATCCAGAGGCAGCCACAGCTTCTCTGCCCAACCTGTGCCAGGGCCTCCCCACCCTCCCAGCCATGAATTCCTTCCCAATATCCCATCTAACCCTGTCCTCTGGCAGTGGGAAGCCACTCCCTGTGTCCTGTGTTCCTGATGAAGATTCCCTCTGTGGCTTCCCTGCAGACACTGGGAAGCTGCTGTGAGTCTTCTCTCTTCCTGTGTGAGTACCCAGGTACGAGCACCAACTGCTCACACTGGGAAACCCAAGTTTAAAAACCAGACACGTGGAAGGAGCCCGTTTAAAACCACGTGAACCCGTTTAAAACCACCCATCCCATCTTTCCAAGAGGTCAAGCCCAGGAGAATCCCCCCAGGAGGCCACGTACCTGCTTCAGGGCTGCTCTGGTTACAGCTGCTGCCGACGCTGTTGGCGATCACCGGGGCCGAGGGTGCCTGGATTCGCGCCTGAGGTGGGTTCTGGTGCAAGGAGTTTCCTAAAGCCATTCCCGACTGAGGGAGCATCCCACAGCTCCCACCAGCCTGCATCTGGCTGATGAGCCCCGCCAGGTGGTTGGTGCTGCCGGGGCTGGCGCCGTGGCCGAAGCCGGGGCTGGGGCCGTGGCAGTGCAGCCCCTCCCCTCGCAGGGGCAGCGGGGGCTGGAGGCCCCCCGAGCTCAGGGCAGGCTCCGGGAAATGCATCTGGCTCCCAGAGCAGGGCAGGGCAGGGCCGGAGCTCCCACAGCCCGTGGAACTATTGCTGCTCACGTGGGAGCTCTGGCAGCTCATGGACTGCAGGAGCTGCGACATGGAGCTGATGGGGAAGGAGCTTTGACTCTGCTTTCTTATCAAATCGGAGCCGGCTTTGGAAACCCCAGAACTGTCCAACTGGGACTGTCTCAGCAGGCTCAGCACCGTGGTGGGGGGCTGCTTTCTCTTCCTCAGAGGATCCTTTTGCTGAGACATCAGTTTGTCTCTCAGTGCCGCTCGGCCGCTCTGCCCTTCCGTGGTGGGGAGGAGCACGTTGGCAGCAGGAGGGAACATGGAATTTAAAGTGCTGTGTCCTTCGGAGTTGCCGCCGCCGGCAACAGGTCCAGAGTTGCTACTGCTGCTGTTGTTGGTACCAGCGAGTTTGTTTTGATTTGCTAGCTGTGCTTTGGCTGCTGCTGACAGTAAACTGCTGGCTGGGAAAGAGGCAGCGTTGTGCTGGTTCAAGATCTGGTTTAAAGGCATTCCCAGCAAACCAGGCTGACTCTTCAAGGAACCGCTTCCAGCCGATGCAGCGGGAAAAACTGCATTGTTGGGCGGGTTCAGTACATTACTCATTCCAGCGATCAACGGGTTGGGGATGTCCTTGTACTGGCCGAGTCCATCGTGCTTGGTGGAAGGGCTGGATGGCATAGACGGCCTGGGCGAGCCGATGGTCGACCTCGGGGACCTGGGAGGGACCTTGATGCCGCCGCAGGCCGACTGCGGCCCGAGCGGGGGCAGCAGGAAATTCCCGTGATCCGACGACGTGGAGGAAGAGCGCGACCTTTGGGGGGAGGCCTCGATCCTGCCGACGCCCGAGCCCATCATGTGGACCGGGGAGGTGACGGGCGACGGGGACAGGGAGGTGGAGGCGGAGTGCTGGACCCTCTGGCCGTGGGGGGCGTGGTTGGCGTGGGCGGGTTTGACGGTGGGCAGGGGCAGGTTGCTGGGCAGGGGCACGACGGCGGGGGGCATGCTTACATTCATCACGGGTACCTGAGAGTGGGCGCTCGCGTGGAACGGGGACGGGGGCACGATCACGGGGTTCTGGCTCGCCGGCTTGCTGGGAATGGGGTCCAGGATGCCCAGGGGATCCTTCTCGGATGGCAATGGCTTTTTCTGGAGGGCGCAGGCCGGCGGCGGAGGGGGAGGCGGGGGCGGGGGAGGGCCCTGCGGGGGGGGCTTGTGGTGGAACATCGCTCGCGGGATTTCCATCCCCGTGGAAAAGCCGCACAGGGGCTTTTTCATGACGGGGCTCTTCGTGGTCAGGGTGGGGGACAGAGGTATGTTAGTCCTGCCGGCCATGGCGCAGGATGACTGGATGGGGGAGCCGTGCAGCATCACCGACGGCGGCGACAGCGGCGTCCTGCTCGCGTGGATGGGGCTGGAGTTGGGCGCTCCGTGGAAACCGGGATTGTTCCTGGTGAAGACGTCGGGGCTCCCCAGCGGGTCAGTCCTGGGAGAGATGGAGCCGTCGCCGTAGATCTGCGATCCCGAGGAAGCCGGGCTGGGCATCCCGCCGTGGCTGCCCCGGTACGGAGACTTCTGCCCCAGCTCACTGCTCCCCAACCTCTGCCTGGGATACACAGGATGGAGCTCTGGCTGCTGGCTCCCGGCCAGCTCTTGCACGTACAGCCTCCCCATGGCATTGGATGCCCCAATCATCAGCTTGAAAGGAGTCTTACATTCCGGCATCACGGAATTTGTAATTCCTTCGTGCGGTTTGTTCCTCGCCGATCGCGGAGTCGCTGCTCGAGTGGGAACTACTGGAGTTGCACCTGGTGTTACAAACACACAACCAGTCACTGTTTGGAAGTGCAGTTATCACAGGTTTCAGTGCAGAACTACGGTGTGTGAAAACGTTCCTCAAAGCAAGGAAGCCTTTGGCTAAACTTTGGCTTCCACAGGGATGAAACCTCAGGCACTGAGGAGCTGCTGGAACGGCGCCTGTCGCCCTGTACAGACCTTAATTTAACATCCCATATAAGCATGGACAACTGGAAACCTTTCCCCTGCCCTTCTGTCTTTTCTAACCACCACCTCCAGCGTCCCACTCCTGGATTCCAGCACTGGCCCTCTGGCAGCAGCAGGGAGTCGCTGTCACAGGGAAAAGGAGCCTCTGGCACCATCTATTGAGGACAGGAGGAACAAAGCCCAGCCAGGACTGAGACTCCTTTCCCAGGTCCTGTCCCAAACGCTGGCCCTGATGAGGGATTCTGGATGCTTTAGGTGTTTGTTTTCAGGATAAAAGCCTTGGGGATATTTGCACACATCGGCACACGAACCCCTCCACAACGGAAAGATTCCCACTTCGGAGCCCAAGACCTTCCTACAAACACGAGGCCACTTCCCATCTTTATTTAAAAAGGGTGGGTTTTTTTCCCCAATGTTTTACTTTCAGAATATCATCAGGAGCAGCTTCAAAGTCTGGGGGGACTTTCTGCCAGTTGTGCTGCTCCGGGAATTTGCAATTCAGCTCGGAGTGCTTGGCACGGAGCCCCCGGACGTGCAAACTCCAGTTGGGAGCTGCAAATTTCATGTGCAAAGGAACTCAGAGGTGCCTTGAAATTCTCCTGCTCCCAAGAATCCCATTCCCACCTCTCCTTCAGCCTGGGCAGACTGACATTGCTGCCTGTTTGCACAACCAGCCACATCACCACAGAAACAAACATTTTACCTGTGCCAAAATACAACCAAAGTCTCAATTTAAGGGGACAAAACTCAAGGCTGAACAGCAAAATAAAACCAGTGTGAGAGGCCTCCCCTTGAAGGCTGGAACTGAGCAAATGGTCACATGGAAGGGCGTGAAAATGAAAAGATATTCTGCTTACAAAGGCCTTTTATTGGGAAATTTTCTTCTTTGCTTAGGGCACAAAATTCTGACCAACAGAGAAGGCAAAAGCACATGAATGTCACTCGTGTCTTGAATATATTTACCTGGTTTCACCTCCTTCATTCTGCTAAATTTTTGAAATCAAGAATGTAATTTAAGTGCTACTCATCAAAAAAAATTAAGGAGGAAAAATGTGCAGCACCTTGGGAAACTGTGAGTTAGAAATGAAATGACACTGGAAAAAAACAGTGTAAACAGAGGTTGAAAATCCTAAATGTCAATGTGAAAATCAGTGCTATGAACGGCATGGGTTGAACTTCACACTGATCAGCACCATCCTGCCATCTTTGAACCCTTGCTGTCTGGGTGTTATTTCTCAGTGATTTACAGCTAAAAGTTGGGTTTTTTTTCTAGGTGAACAACCTCCCAGTTATCAGGATTTGTTGCTACACCTTTTCTTTCACCCCAGAGCTCGGCGATCCCCCCACTTTTACCACGTGGTTTGACCTTCTCTTGTTTTGTTAACACCTGTCAACTCCAGCCACCAACAAATTACCTCTTCTCTTTTTTATTTTATCTTTGTTGTTGTTGTTGACATGGATAATTAAAATGCTAATCCAGGTTGGTGCCTAAAAATAATCCTTGAGAAATTACAGTGGAGATCTCCTCTGCTGTAAATTCTCCGTTACAACACAATTTCCCATTTAGCCACGTCCTAATCCCTTCATAATCACTTTATTCTGCTCCTCTAATTTCCCATGTGACAGAATATCAGACATATTGCCACAGTTCCATGAGATGAGAGTTAATGTATTTTCTTTGTTCTAGAACAATCTGATATCTTTTCCAAGAAAATCATGCTCTTAGGCTGGGAATGACCCGATTTAGACTCGTTTTCTACGTCCCTACATCTCTGATCACTCCATTTATTCCTTAAAAATCTGTTTATTTTTGCACTCACAGACACTTCAGACTTTTGGGGGTGGTTTTGCACGGTAATTACACAGATAAAATTAAGATTACTAAGTGGTTCTGCGGGATTTAAGTTTTACTCACTTGTTCCACCCCCAGGACTGGTGAGAACCAGGGAAGGATGAGGTGCTTCCATGCTCTTGTGCAGTGTAGCCACGGCAATGATCTTCCTCTTGTGGATGCATAGTTTGGTGACATCTTCATCTGCCTTGACATCTTCAGCAGTTCTCTGCTTCACAGCAGCTCCAGGATCGAAATTAAACACCTGGGAGTGAAAATTCCAGCGTTTAAACGATGATTACGGGCAGAGAACTCACCAAACACACCTAAATTTGACACAGGACACACAGGAATTTTCCTCTGTTCCTTGGAGCTCTTTGGCTGCTCCTACACTGCCCGAGAAAATGCCCTGAGAGGAAGTTTGGAAACGAGAAATATATTTATAGAAACTGAGTCAGATCCTTTCCAAGAGGGGAGAAGGCAGAGGGGAGATTAACTTTTGGATTTCAGGGTATAACTCTGGGTGGACACTACGTGTTTTATATACACATATATGATGTGAACAGAGGTCAAGCCATGGCATAGCACATCAGCTGGCATCATAAATATTCCAGTAAAGACCCAAAACGCTGCTTTGCTTTACCTTGGGAAGAACAAGAGGACATTCTAGGCCACACTTGCACGTTCCATCAGTCAGCAAGTAAGTCTTCACCTGCTCCAAGCAGGATAATAAAGACCCACTGGGACTGTAAAGGAACAGAGATGATGAATAAAAGCTATTGGATAGGTCATGACTTGCACCTGCCAGTCTAAAAACTCACAAGAAGAGCTGATATTTACTGTTTTTTTTCATATTATTTCTTGCTCCTTGTCAAGAATTGTAACGATACTTATTAAAAAACACCAAAAAAAAAACCCCCTCTCAAACATAGTTTAACGGAACTGTTTGTCAGCGAAAAGATCCAGGGATTTACGAGGTTAACCCATTGGGTTTTTTCAATGGCAGCCGTAAAATAGTCCCATTTTTAACAAAAACAACCCAAGTGGAATAGTTTGGATCAGGAAAACACTCGAGAGTCAAAATTCCAGACAAACCGCGGCGAACTTTGGCGCTTAAAACCCGACGTGGAATCGTCTCCTGCCGCACAAGGACCGAGCCCCGTCTAAAGCAACATCTGCAAGCGACATTTCCAGCTCTGCTGACAGTTTAAATCAGGGATTTATTTGCCAGGCTCGCCCTGGAATAGTTATTTTTGGGAGAAGTGCTCAGGCTGAATCTGTGTAACAGTGACAGTTTGGAGGGTGAGGAAGATGAAAGAGCAAACTAAAAATAGGTCTGAAGTGACAGGTCAGGAAGTCAAACCTCCCCTGTCTGGAACCCTTGGGGAGGAGGGGGAAACTACTCTTCACAATTTCAGCTCCAGACTGCTTTTGACTTTGCCAACCTGTCCTGACTGTGCTCAGCTCCACACCTGAAGATGGAATAGCTTCCCACGGGATTTGCTCCGGACCATCCCATCTCCACCCGCAATCTCCACAGACGCTTTCTGTGATGCCTAAAAATTCATGTTAAATACGCTCTGGAGTCAGGATGCCCTTTTATTTGCCCTGCCTAAACAAAAAAAGGCTCGTTTTTCTGGGATATTTCTGGAATAAAGCAATCTGAAATAACCTTTTTGTGCAGTTTGCCTGGACACACATGACCAGTTCAGGCTCAAGGAGATCCTGGAGCCTGGAAAAAAACCCCCACCCTGTGCTGATGATCAGAGGGTGTGAAGGAAGGTCAGTGCAGTGGATCTGTGGGATGTGGGATCCACCATCCCTCCTGCACGTACAGCCAGGGTTATCTGTCCACAAGAAACCACCAAATTTAAAAAAAACCACATTTTTGTTCCTGGGCAGAGCTGTAACTGCACAGTCCCTTCTGTGTGCACAGATCTCCTCACACTTCTAATTGCAAAGGATGATCCACAGCTTCCTTTGTAAGAATCCATGGAATCAGGGAATCATGGAATGGTTTGGGTGGGAAGGGACCTTAAGATCATCCCATCCCACCCCCTGCCACGGTGGAACACCTTCCACTAGCCCAGGTTGCTCCAAGCCCCATCCAACCTGGCCTTGGACACTTCCAGGGATGGTTTAGGCCCTGCTTTAAGGCAGCAGCACAGCCCTGAGAATCAACTCAGTGCTTTTATCAGGTAATAAAAACTAGTTAATTAATGGATTTAATCTTGCCTTAATCCAGAGCAAGTGCTGCCAGCTGCCAGCAAAGCCTGTGTGCTTTACAGGGGAGCACAAACACAGAGTCTTTATTCAGCTGGGATCATCCATCCCGGTTAAACCATGTCAGATCTTAATATATCCACTAATTTTCCCTCGGATAGCTGTGGAGTCAATATTGTTTGACCTTTCCTTGTCTCCATAAATGCTGTGCACACTTTGGGGCAGAGCAGGATTCAATCCTTGGAGATGCAGCCGCCCTGTTTGAGCCCTGTGGATGCTCCATGTCAAGCAGGAGATGGGACTATTTGGCTTCCACCCTTTAACCACGGAATTAAAGAATAAAAAAACACATGGGAAGAGGGCAGAAAGAACACAATCACCCCCAAAGCTGTAGGAAGTGCATGGAACTTCTCAGAGCTGAAGAAAACCAAGTTCAGAAGCAGGCGGGATCACGAGGCACATAAAAATCCCAAAGCATTTTATGTGCTGGTGTCCGGATATAAAGATTATTGGGAAAAAAAAAACCCAACCCAACTGACCCAGAACTTTTCCTTTCTCATTGATTTTTAACTCAGGCAGAGGCCCAGTAAATTAGAGCTGTAATGAGAAGTGCAAGGGAAGGCGATTTCTCTCTTGACATGGGTATCACTGACATGGATTTGGTTTGATTTCTGCTAATTGGGAACATCAACAAGAAATCCCGCAGTGCATCTGATCTTTTATGGTGGTTTAGTGTAAAACTGGAGCGGGCTTTGACTCATTAGAGGGTTTTGTCTTGGTAATATATAAAATGTTGGGAAGGACTGGCTATTTTAATGACAGAGCAGTGGAATGAGATTAAGCAAACAACAGACTGATAATCAGGTGGACCTGTGTGATGCAAACCTGCTCTGCCCACATTCTGTTAGAGCTGACTCTGGTCTTTTTTCCCAATAACATTTAATTTACAATCTGTTTGTCTGAATGCATTTACTTAATACCCATTTCACTGCATTTCTTCGTGACCGTTCCGGGGCGAAGCAAAACAAAAAAATCCAATAAGCTACAAAAATAAACAAATAAAGTACCTAAAACTTCGGTTTTAGGCTCATGTTCCTGTTTCTTTTCCTACAGGAGAGATGTGAGGAACCCACAGGAGTAAATCTCGCTGGAGAACAGCAGTGACACTGAACAGAGAAGTTCCATGGGCAAAACCAAACTGATGGGTTTTGGAGCTACTGAGGAGCTACAGAAGTCCTACAGGTATTAAGTAGTTACATAACTTAAATTCCTTTTCAAAAGAATCACAGAATCTCAGAATAATTTGGGATGGAAGGGACCTAAAGATCACCCAGTCCCACCCCCTGCCGTGGGCAGGGACACCTTCCACCAGCCCAGGGTGCTCCAACCTGGCCTTGGACACTTCCAGGGATCCAGAGGCAGCCACAGCTTCTCTGCCCAACCTGTGCCAGGGCCTCCCCACCCTCCCAGCCAGGAATTCCTTCCCAGTATCCCATCTCTCCCTGCCCTCCCTCAGCTTCAAAAACCCCCTTGGAAAACGACAAGCCCGGGCAGTTTCTGAGCACGAGCAAAGAAGCCGAGTCCCAGATTTACTGCCCAAACCGGCAGAATCCATTAATTTAACGGCAAAACTCGGAGAGCAAGGAAAGCAGATGCCCCTGGGGCGACCTTACCTGATGTAGAGAACTCCACTTTGGTCCACTCGCCGCTGCCACCCAACGGGAACTTGCACTGCTGGTGGCCCTCCGTCCGTGTCCCCTCCGTCACACTCCTTCCCACCATTCATTTTCCTGTTTCTGCTTAGGAGTCTTCAGAGATATCAACAGCGGGCTGATATCCTTCTCCTACATGTCATCCTGGCCTCCCAGAGCGGGCCCTGCAGCACGGCTGATCCCAGAGCGGACAAAGTGCACCGGGAGGCTCCCGCTCAGCTGGAAACCACGTCCTTCCGAGCGGCCATTTGGTTTAACGAGTCACTTTCCCATCATAATCCACATTAAATACGCAAGGTTTAAACTCCTTATCTATTCATAAGGACGAGCTACAGGGATAAAAATTAGTGCTTCCGACTTGGGAACATCGTAATTCACCAATCCTGTGTTACCTGTCAGAGAGGAGGGCGGGGGAAAGGAGGGTTTCTAGTTCCCCCAGGTGGCTCCAAGCTCGAGGACCGGCCCAGGGAACTTGTACTTCGTGACAGCTCCTCTCATTTTCTACAGGCACGAGTCAGACCCGACACCTCCAGGTGTTACACCCCTTTCTGTGCCACATCCTTTCTGGTTGCTTCTTGCCTTCTGCTCGCTGTCCAAGTTGTCTTCTTGAGCTTCTTTCATGACTCCTTGGCTCCAGTGAAACAGCCTGGAAAACACGGGATGTGGGAGAGACATGAGGCATTTTCCCAAGCAACTCAGGGAGGTGTTTACAGCTGCAGCCATTTCAGGAGCTTAAAATCAACATTTTCAGTGTCAGTGGTGCCATTAAAACAAGGCTTAGGGTAAATATAAACCTGCCAGAAAATTCTATTTACAAGTGTATCTTAAAAGCAAGAGTGAGGCTGCTGTTACACGGTTAATGTACACTTTGGGTGAATTAAGGGATGCCTCTTTCCACTGAGTATTTTTTCACGTATTCTTCTGTTCAGAACTATCAGCAGATGACTAAATTAACGCCCTTTAAAAATTGTTTATAAACCTGAATGAATTTAATGTGGAGGAAGCTGCTTCCGGGCCGGGTAATATCCATAAAAATGGAAAACCGCTGCATTCGGATTAAATTTAAATAATCATCTTTCCAAAAACTGTGTCATAAAAAGCGAAAATGCAGCATCAATGCACTGATCTCTGAATACCTGAGAAACAATCTGAATATCCCCAGGAATAATTTCCCCCCACACACTTTAACTCTTCGTGACAGAAGTCCAGAACGATGTTATTCCCCCAAAATTATGTTATTTCCCCAAAACAGCTTTCCAAGTTGACCAGGCGAGGCTGAGCTCTTGAGCCTGGGCAGTTTGTTACGGTGAGACAAACACGGAGCACGGGATTTTGACAGCAACAAACAGCGATCCTAAAATTCAAATACAAAAGGCACTGATGATGGTTGGAGTAACAACATGAACAGGTTTTATTTGGGATCGCGTGTCAATTCTGCCTCGTTCCTGGCGCTCCTGTTATGCCAACACGTTAGAACACAGTAAATGTTACAGACCTGACTGATTTTAATAAGAAAAGGGTTTTTTTTCTGAGCTAGAAATGGAACACGAAGACTTAGGATCCCAGATTTCTGCATAACACCACACTAAATCCACATTTAACAGTAGTAACAGCTCCTTCCTTCAAGGCCACTAAAGGAAGACTGGAGAGAGGGATAAATACAGCCCTGGGAATGTTCCCTCAAGCCCCCTAACACAGAACATTCTCTTTAGGTTTGCCACTTAAAAATAGAAAGTCCCAAATGCTCCATGGGGAAAGAGAAACCCCTGGAGTCTTTCCCAGGATGAGGAGCAGAGAGGAGCAGGTTGGGCAGAGCCCCTGGACTGAAGGGCTGAGCTCTGAAGAACACGGGGGGATTTGGGCAAAGGCTGGACCTGGAGGTCTTTTCCAACCTCAGAGATTCCAGGATTTCAGACTTTCTGTGGGATGAAGCCTTCTGGAATAGCCTGGAGCTGCTCTGCAGGGATCTGTACCCAACTTCCAAGGCTCTGGAGCACTCCAGTGGCATATAATCCTTGGCTGGGGAAGGGACCAGGAGAAGATGGATGAGCTGACAGGGAATGTCACAGGGACACCTTATCCAAACAATCCAACCTCTAATCCCTCGGTCTGGGACACAGGAATAGGATTTGGAAGCTCCTGGCAACAGCTCAGGGCTCGCTCAGGTTCTCACTTCAGGAATCCTGGTGCTGGATTGGTTTCATCCTGATTAAGGAGGCAGCAGATGATGTTCCATCCAATCCAATGCAATCCAAGGCCGAATTTACCTTACTGCTGAATTCACTGCAGGTCCCGTGGAAGGCTAAAATAGGTGAATAATTTCCCTGTTCCTCTGAATGAGGATTAACCTTCTGTGACATGACAACACCAGGAAACACAGATTTAAAATACTGGGAGCACAGGGAGCAGGGACAGTTGCTCAGCTCAGCCCAGTCTTGCCGTGTTTTTATGAAAGAGGGCAGGGTTAGAAGAGAGGTTTGGGAGAAATTCCTGGCTGGGAGGGTGGGGAGGCCCTGGCACAGGCTGGGCAGAGAAGCTGTGGCTGCCCCTGGATCCCTGGAAGTGTCCAAGGCCAGGTTGGAGCAACCTGGGCTGGTGGAAGGTGTCCCTGCCTGTGGCAGGGGGTGGGATGGGATGATCCAGAAGGTCCTTTCAGCCCAAACCCTTCTGGGATTCTGTGATTCTATGGAAAGTAAGAATTGATAAAGTGGAATTTATGACATTTATTTGTTCTCAGCTCTTAAATGTTTCAGGCATTAATGGCTAAGGAGCAAATTCCATGTGGATTTCCACAAAGTGCAGGCAGCAAAGCCCCCAGTCCTTACAGCAACCACTGCAATGGCACAGGCAAGAGGTGCCCATCCATGTTTTGGTACAGAAATCCATCCCTAATCCCCATGGAAAAGTTCCCGTGTGCTATTTCATTTAACTCCATAACACCAGACTACTCAAACTTCTACATTTCTTACTGGCCCAGGGACTTACAACCCCGCAGGAGGAGAGGGAACGGCCTCAGGCTGTGCCAGGGGAGGGGCAGGTTGGCCATCAGCAGGAATTTCTCCTGGAAAGGGTGGTCAGGCACTGGCAGGGGCTGCCCAGGGGGGTTTGGAGTGCCCAGCCCTGGAGGTGTCCCTGGCACTCAGTGCTCTGGTGGGCACTGGGCACAGGGGGGACTCTGTGACCTTGGAGGGCTTTTCCACCCTCAGTGATCCTGGGATTCTATGAATTCCATGACTGCAGAAAAACCCCACCTCTTGATGCACCATTTGCCCCTTCCCCATCCAAAGGCTCCCCATCCAAGGACTGGGATCGAAAGGAGCTGATGCTGGACCAAGCCCAAGGAATTCCTGACACTGGACTGCACCCAAAGGCCTGACTCTCATCAGCCCCTGCAATAAATACGTCTCCCCCACAGCCTCCTCACAGCTCCAGACAGCCCCTGTTATCTCCCCACGAGCAACACAACCTTCCCCATCTCAATCCATGGCTCCCTTTCCCCGTGAGCCAGGACATGCCTTTTAGATTTGGGCTTGCAATCCAGTTTCATTACAATATCCTTTGGAATATTTCACTGGAGAACTATGCAAAAACTACACCGAATTCTTCCCTCTCCCAACCCCTCCGTTCAGCCCCCTGGATCCCTTCCCCCCCTGGAAAATTTCTCCCTAATTTTCATACGCTGAAGGTATGTTTTCAATTTTTAATGTGGCTCTCTCGTTCCTTTTTTTTTTGTTTTAAATGTTGCATTTTAGGGCCTCTCTGCACACTCAGCTGTTCACATTTGCTTTAAAAACTCCTTTAGTCAAGTGGGGAAAAGAGAAAACTTGGTGTGAAAGTACAAAATCTGAATTAGATACGAATTGTCTGGGTTCTGATCTGTCCCATATGATACGATTAACATTTATTTTATTAATAAAGGAACACATTAAGACAAATTTTGACAGTCTGGTATTGCAAAAATTTAGAATCATCATAGAATCCCAGGATGGGTTGGGTTGGAAGGGACCTTAAAGCTCATCCCATTCCACCCCTGCCACAGGCAGGGACACCTTCCACTAGCCCAGGTTGCTCCAACCTTTTGAGTAAAGAATTTATTCCCAATAAAATATCATCTAAATCTCTCCTCTTTCAGTTTAAATCCATTCCCCCTTGTCCTCCAATTACTTGTGATGCTCCACGACTTTTTGCCCCCTGAACTTTTAGTGGTGCCCAACAATTCCAGGGATCACAAAGGGCCTCTCTGATGCACAAATCCCAGTGGTGACCTGTGGAATGGCCACATTTTGGGAATGAAGCTCTGCAAACCCTTGGAACACACACCAAACACCGCTTGGAGACACAAAATCACAACCTAATTTTCGAGGCTTTAACCGCATTAAAATAATACATCTGAAATCAGCCCAGTGCCAGAGCAGTCCTGATAGTGAGTTATTTCCAACTGTGTAAAGGACTTTTATAACCAGGCTTTAGGTTTTCCTAATTGATACCCCTTTTGAGGCTGTGGGATTTTTTTTTTTAGGCTTGGAATATAAATCCCTTCTCTTGGAGCAGTTTGGATCGTCATATTCCTGATTAATTCGGCTGTTAATTAATCAGAAATACATCTGATATCCTTCCTACCAGTGTCCAGGGACAAACCAAGAGATCACTGAGCTGCAGAGCATCCCTAATCCAGGAGATTGAACCGTGCCATGACAGTTGTCCAGTGGAACTCGGGAGGAGCAGGATTCTCTCAGCACTTCATTTCCCACATGTTTAGCACCAAACCTTGAAACTTTCTCTAACTGTGACTTTTAACCTCATACTTTCTCTAAACGTGACTTTTCCGTGTAATTCCCAGAGCTGGGAGCTGAGGTTGTCACTTCCAACGAAAGAATGGATTAAATCCACCCTTCCAAGACCTTCCACGTGCCCAAAACACACAGAGCGTCTCTGAAAGGGTTTTCACAGATAAAAAAAAAAGCCACACATCAATAATAATAATAATAATAATAAAAAGAGGCAGGAAATAAAAGGATTTTCTTTTTAACCCTCAGCCCTGGCTCTTCAGTAAGGATCTATTAAATGGAAGAATACACAGGAGTTATGATGCTTTTCCAGGCCTTCCACCACATTAATTTCATTCTTTACAAGGGAAATAGGTCAAAACCATGAGACAGACCCACTTTGTGTCAGCACAGTGACAACCCCCAGATTTATTTAAAATTAAGACTAATATTGGGTATGTAAGAGAAATAAACTAAGAGTGATGTCAACATTATCAACACCTTCCTAAGGGAATATTATTAAATAGAATATTACTGAGCTTTATGTCAGTAAGAAGTGAAGAAATGTTATTAAATCAACTTTATTTCGGGGGAAATTGCAGAAAGAAATAGGAACTTGGTGCCCATTCTCAGCAACCTGGAATCTGATATCATTAATTTCATAATGAAGATTATATGAATTTCAGGGATATTTGATACAGAGTGTTCCTAAAGTATCTAATAAACAGCAGCAGGAAACAAAGAGGTAAAACTATTTGTAATTGTAACTACATTATTGACTTACAGGTTACTGGGGAAAGGAAATCCAGGAAAATAAAGATTTTATTTTAAAATAAAACCATATTTAAACGTAACTTTCACAACCTCAACCTGAAAATTCAGCTAGATTTCAGACAAGAGACTAAAAAGCAGGAATAAATCCTGGATATTTGGAGAAAGGCTCCGGGCACAGTAATGGGAATAACCCCAGACCTCACTGACTGGGCACTGTGGGCTCAAAAATGAAGCAAGAAAGGGTGAAAATGAAACCCATCCTCCCACATCTTAAAAGCAGAGGCCTCAATAAACCAAATAACCCTCATTTGTGTGAGACACCTGACGGTCAGGGCAGAGCAGTCTTGGAATAATTGGAATAATTCAGCCCCAGTTGCTGTGCAGGGGAATGTCAGAACTGTGGCAGGACTGCAAATTAAACCCATAAATTATGCTTTTGTGCCAAAGTAATAATCACATGACTGGACTATTTTTAGACACAGGGAATATTTTTTTTTCTCCCCAGTGCTATTTTTTCCCCCTCCTGTTTACTGAATTACGTAGCTCTGCTCAGCAATTTCCCTAATGAAAATCCACTTAAGGTATTAAAAAAAAAAATGGTAAAAACAAAAACCAGCTCTTCAGCCACCTCAGTGCAAAACCTACAGCTTCATCTGGCATTAATGGAATAACAGTGGAGTTTTTGCTGCCTCTGAACCCTGGGATGCCACAAATCTGTGTAATGTGATGGATAATTACTTACTAATTGAATGTATTTGGAGAATTTGGCCCCACTATTTTATTTCATTTCAGAGGCACTTCCCTATTTCCTAAAAGAGGACTCAGAAATTCGAAGATATTAAGAAAAAGAGTGTGGTTTTAATCCTTTTAAAAGCCAAACAGTCCTTCCTTGCTACACCAGCTCTATTAGTTATAAGTGTAATCATTTTTCAATGGATTTATGAAGATTTGTATACGTGACCTTTCCTTCTCCAGTTCCTTCTTCTCCTTTTCCTGCTCTGAGTCAGCTGGTTCATGAATATACCACTTATTTCAAAATATTCTGCCACTAAAACATCACGTTTGCTTTGTTATTTCAGACCTGTGGAACAAGTAATGCCCATATAAAGTATTTTTTAGTGCACTAATTGCCAGCAAGGACCAGGATTCAAATAAAACTTGATAAAGCCTGACCTTTTTCCTCATCAAGCATCAGATTGAAGGTGGGTCTGTTCATCTTGTTCATTCCACGCTGGAAGAAGAAGCAGTTAAAACAGTTAAAAGATAAGCAACAGCGAGCAATATACTCCACTTAGGATGTTAAGATTTCAATATTAAATGACTCTTAATTATTTATTCATATTTATAAATACTTAGAGTTTTTTCTCTTAAAATTTCTCCTTTAAAATTACTGTTTCCACCTCGTATTTTGTACATATTTAATTTCCTAACACATCACAAACACGGGGGAAAAAAAAAAATTCTAACACTTAAGAAAATGCTAATGTACAATTTCCTTAAAAAAAAATCAGCTTTACAAGAGTTTAATCCGTATTCTGGCAACACAGATGACCAAAATTCTTGACTGCACACACCCCACTAGTTTCAAATCAGATTTTTGTGCTTCACGAGTGTCTGGCTGCCCCATCCCCTTTGCTCTGAGATTTAAGCAAGGCAAGGTGTTTTTAGCCTAAAAAAAAAAGAGTGAAGTGCCCAAGTGTTCTTTGTCTGTGTATTCCGGGGACGGATTTTTACGTGACAATTATCAGATGCCTTCAGGCCGACCCCTCAGTAAGGATGAATTTCACTGTCCTGTAAAGGGTGAAGGCTCCAGTCTGGCTCCTGGAGAACGAAACAGTCGGGTTTATGATGGAATCTTTTATTCTCTTTTCCCGGGCAAACATCCCTCGGGTGAGTTTTGCCACCCAAACGCGGCGCGTTTATGTTTGGAGCGGGGCAAGGCGGGACCCGGCGACAGCTCCGCGGCCCCGGCTCAGCTCACCGATCCGCTGCAAACCCCGGGCTTAGTGCTCCTGAAACAGGCTGGAAATGCACTAAACCAGGCAAAAAAAAAAAGGCTTGATTCCCTTCAGAAGGAAGGAAACAAAAGGGTGAATCATATCCAAGCTCGACAAGCACAAGAGGATTCCACCAGCTCATCAAAGCAGGGAGGAGAAAAATGAGAGTAAGGCCCACAGGCACCCCGAAATTAAAACCATGTGGGCCTTCAAGGGTTCAGCACATCCAAGAGTTCCAGAACAAAGCTCCAGAAGAGATAAGAACCTTGAAAATGCACTTTTTCATCCCAGTCTAAGGGCTGCATCGTGCCAGCTCCCGACTGCAGCCCCACCAGTCCTTTATTCTCTGAGCAGGACCCAAAAATGGCTCTGGAAGTTCGGGCCTAACACAGACAGCGAGAATTTTCTGGTGCCTGCTCCAAAAAAAAAGTGAGTTATGGGGGAAAAATGTGGGCAAAGAACCCCTTAGTCACCTCTTTATCATAATGCACTTAACACTTGATCAAAAGACATTAAACCAGTAACACAGATACACCTGTCACAAAACAGAAACCATAAATGAAGCCATCAGTCAGTGCCATAAATGCCCCAAACTCCTGGCAGGGAAATCTGGGAAATCAGAATTACACACACACACACACACACACACACAGGTAAGACAGCCCTCACTTTGTTCTGCAGGTATTTATTTTTTCATGTCATACCTCACCTGAATTCAAGGAAACCTGTGGCAAACTTCCAAATGCTGCTCAGCCTGGACTGAGATCAGAGCCTTTTCCAGAGCACTTTATTTCAGATTAAAAAAGCTCCTCTGGTTCATTTTTACTGCAGCACACTCATTTTTACTCGTCTTACCCATTTTACTCATTTTCAGCTGAGGTGTGTGGTCAGGAACAGAGAAGGTTTGCAGGGAAAACAAGGGGCAGTTAATCCCAAAATGAGGTTGATGGAGTCAGAGAAACTGAGGGTGTGAAGAGGGACCTCAGCACAGCAAAACGGCCACTGGGGAAGGGCAAAGCTACAGAAACTGTCTGAAATCTCCCTTTGCATGTGTTTTTAAAAGTTCCCTAAGAAAAATATCCCAGTTTTTCATCTACATTTCCAGTCAGATACGAGGCAAACAAAAAAAAACACTTGGTCTGTTTTTTTCCCCCCATCTATCCCAAATCATCCTTTGTGAAAATTAACTTGCTTTTTAATTTCTTTTTTTTTTTTTTTTTTAAAATCTACAGACCAACCCCCACCATTGCTTTGATAAAAACCTCTTATCTCTTTTTTTCTGCCCATCCTACAGTGTTCCCTTTTCTCCTACAATAAATAAAACAAACAAACCCAGTCTTTCATCAGTCCTGCTTTTCTCTCCTTTGGCTTCTTCTGGCTAACACCAGTTTTAATAAACTTGGGTTATTTTAAACATTAATTTTAATAATAAACATTTTCCAATATTATTTTGATTTGAAATAGCATTTTGATAATAAGTATTTTTAAATCTTATTTTAAATAATAAATAAATAAGTAATTAAAAATAATCCCTTTGCTTATACACTTAACAATTCCTTTATCTCATAATCCAGGTCTTAGGACCTGACAGCATCACAGATTCACCAAATTCAATTAAAACATGAAAATAAAACCCTCCTTGGAGTGCCATCGAATCTGAAACTGGCTTTCAAGAGTTTAGCATATTAAGCATTAAAAATATTTAGTAAATATTTCTAAATGCAGCCTCAATTTCAGGTTCCACTGGTAAAATTTCTAAATGCAAAGTAAAAAAAAAAAGAAAAAATTCAAAATATCTTCCCTATTTTCATCAACTCCCCCCAAAGAAGACTGATCTGTGCTGGCTGGAAGGGACAGCTCTCTTAAAAATAAAATTCAAAATGAGCTGTGAACATCCAGTATTCTGTGGGAATATGGTATTTACTGGCTCCAAGGTGATCAGGCAGGTAAAATTAAGGACTGGCTCTGAAGAAGAAATGAATAAGGTAAGAGTGAAAACGGACCAACGTGTTCGAAACCCGTTTTTGGGGGCAGCAAACCCAGCACTGACCCTGCACTGACTCACCCAGGTGCCCCAAACAGCCCCCTGGGGACGGCCACAGTTCCCTTCAAAATCAAACCCCCACACGCTCCTTCAGCTGGGGCACTTCAGATTAGGGATCTCTTCCGTCTTTTCTGGAGGGATTTAAAAAAGCTTCGGAGAAATCTCCAAGCTATGGAATTAGCCCGGTATTTATAGCTCTGCTTCCCGTGTTCTTTGAGCTTCCCGGGACCTTCTTTCTCCCCATCTGCTGGTTGTTGACACGGCGTAACCTTGGATTTTTGATGATGAAAATCCATAAGGATAAGAGCATTTCATTGGTTATTGTGGAATTCTGGCTGGATCCCAGGGCCAGGCAGCTCCACCATAATCCAGGGCAGGAGTGGTGCAGCATATTTTCCAGCATGGATAACTGGAGCTCTGTTGTTTAATCATGTCAAAATATATTGCTCCCAAATCCGGCTAATGCTCCATGTGACACAACACTGGAATTTTCTCACCTTTCAACTGCTGGTCCCAAACAGTAATTGAAATCTTTTAAAACTTTTTACTTTGTTCTCTTATCAAAACTCCACAAATGGGTGCACTGTCCATCCTCTACAAAGGTACAAACTGCTGAATTGCTCCCTCCTCTCCTTCAGCACCATCGGATGCTGAAGATGCCTGTTCTCCCCTTTAACTTTTGTTAATATTGGCCCAAATACTTTCCCACCACCAAAATCCAAATGCAGGAGTTCCTCAGCCCAACAAATGCAGGGATTTATTCTGCAATACTCACCTACATCGCTTCTCATGGTCTCGCTGGGGGATCTTTAGGCTCCCTCAAAACTCCTGGTGCACTCTGAGCTTGGCTTTAGACAGTGTCCTGTTGTGCTCTCGACGGTGGCCTATGTCCATCGAGGTGGCTCCTGGGCTTCCCCCACCCCTCATCTGAGGAACTCCTGCTCCCCACGCGACATCTGGGGACATAATCAGAGCGGGTGCATTAAAAAGCCAGCCCAACGTCTGTATTTCGCTTTTCTTGGTCACTTTGTAAGTCCCAGTGCAATCACTTCAGTAGTTACCTGATATAAAATGCAAGAATATTTGGTTTTCCAGGGTAGGACGGCTCTGATAGGAAAGGATCAAAACCAAAGATGCCTTTTGTTACTGGATGGTGTTTCACTGGCCAGAAGAGTGAGGAAATTCCTATAAAAATGAGTGTATGGATCCTTAGTAGGCGAATAAAAAGGTCATGTCTTCAGCCACCTCGAGCTGTGCTAATCCACACCAAAACCCTCCCACTAAGGACGACAAGGTTGGGTTTGAAAGGGTTATGATTGATGTGTCTGAATGTCTCTGACACCCAGAGGAGCCAACAGCCCTTTAAATCAATTAATTAGACGCTTTTAGGGATGAAATGGATTTGGGGCTCATCAGGTTAAAGGCACATCCAAAGAACTGGTGGGTTAAAACCTCAGATCTGAGAGTCAACAGGCACAGTTAGGCATCAAATTCAGAATTATGGGGGATTTCCCATCTTTTACAAAATAAATCTTCAATTAAAACAGCTGCAGCATCACTGAGCTTTGAATCCTACAGACAATGGAATGAATTTGTTCTGATTTTCATGTTTGGAGCCTCTTTGAAAGCCGTTTGTCACCACAATAAAGCTCTCGGTTGTCCTTAAAACCTTCTCCTGTCACAGGAAACCCACTGCATAAAAATTTCAGAGAAGCCAAACAAACAGGGTGTGAGCACCCAAGTCACAGGGTTTACCTGTTCTTTATACTGAACACCAGGTACAGTCAGTCCAGAGATATTATCATATAATACACAGATGTTACTGAATTACTTCACAACGTGACCATTACTATACAATATTTCAAAACATGACCATTAAGATATATTATATAGATATTATTGACTTCTTTCAGAACATGACCATCACCATATCACGGTATTATCATATAATTATATATTTCAACACGTGACCATCATAACACGTAGATACTATTGAATCATTTCAAAACATGACCATTCATGTAATTACAGATAAATAAGGATCCATGGCTTCACAATGTAGCTTATCTTTACAGTAACAAATCAAACAAAAAGGTGGGATAATCCCCCATTAAAGAATTTGCATAAGGAGATATTTTAGATCACAGTTTCACTACGGATATAAAACAATCTTCACATCAAACTCGTTATTAATGTTCAAACCCGTTGAAAGGTATTGATAAGAGCCATTTTTATGAAGGGTTCCCCTGGAGCATGTAATGCTGATCACAGCAAACACTGCAAAACTAATTTACTGGAAACAATTCCAATAGATGGATGAAACAGCCCAAGAATAAAACCTAAGTCAGAGCAGGGCTTAAAAAAAAAACTGGGTCACATGGACAGTGCAAGGACTGGAGCAGCAGCAGGGAAAGAAGCTTCTGTGAAAGGCCTCAAGAAATCCAGAGAAGAGTATTATAGAAATTAATCTCAATAAATAACCTGATCTCTTACCTTATCGAAAGTAAACAGTGTCAATAAAATAATGATACAATTTGTCTGTACTGACGATATAAAAATGGACTTAATGACTATAATATTTTTATTTTTTGACTGAACACATATCCACAACATTAAACTGCCCAGAGTTCTCCAAAGCTGCAGGAATCTCACAGTGACTGTATTTTTGGGGAAGAAACATCTGTTTTTTTCCCAGTGCCTTTTTCTGCGTGGTTCCCTTTGTATGAGCTTTCTATTTACATAACGAGTCTGTGCCAACAGATTAAAAAAATCCTGGGCCCCTCTAATCTCTGCAGATACAATATTCTTACAACCATGGTATTACTGGGTGCATCTAAACCGAAAAGAGACCAAAGAAAAAAAAAAAAGGGAAAAAATATACAAAACTGTAAGAGAAACTCAACTTTTCAACCGTGAGCTGCCACAGACAGAGCGTGTGAAGAGGGGATGGCAACCAGCCAGCTGTCCCTTCACTGCAGGTGGGTTTGAAATGCATTTCTTCTGAACCAATCAACTCGATCATTGGCCGGTTCTCAGGTTATTTTCCCCCTTCACCCCGTGGCATAAATGAAAAACTCAACCTCCAAAGCGGTTAATTCCAAAGCACAGCCACGGGCTGCACGCTGGGAAATACCAGCACAGGCTTGGAGACCAGTTCAGGAGCATCTAAGTCTGATTTTTCTTTTCAGTAATTGTTTTGTTTAAAGTGTCAGAGTCCCACAAAATCCTGTTTAGTCATTTGCGCTGTCTTTCACAGCACCAAAAATAAATATATTTAACTTCCAGTGGTGGCACTGCAGTACCAGGGGATGAACAAGCCCAGCACACACATCTGACACATCAAAGAAAATAAAAGAAATCGTGATAAAATTCGATATCACTGTGTTTGTTATCTAAATATGTGGCAAGAAGAGAAAGCCCAGGATGGTGTGGATGGGAAGGGACCTTACAAACCATTCAGTGCCACCCCCTGCCACGGGCAGGGACACCTTCCACTAGCACAGGTTGCTCCAGCCCGGCCTTGGACACTGCCAGGGATGGGGAATCCTCCCCTTCTCTGGGCCACCAGGAGGAGAGGCAAGGAGAGAACTCACCTACCTCCAAGCAGGAAGACTGGTGGATGGAATGCACCGGGATCTGGTGGGTCTCTGGACTTTTGGGAAGAGCTGGAGAAGTGCTGTTTCTTCAAGTGTTTGTGTTTCTTGGCCCGTTTCGTTGCGATAAAGCCTCTTCTTCCTGCAGGAAAACACATCTTGCACTGAAAGGCCTGCAGAAAGGCAAACCTTCCTTAAGTTCCCTCTGGAAGGATCCCTTTTTTCATTGACCATGAACAGGAGATCAGGAGAATTCCCTACAGTCCAAGGCAGGGGCCAGGTCCGGCCTCATCCTCCTCTGCTTTACATTTGCACAGGATTTAAGGCTGCAGAAGCAGAGGCCACACAGCTGGGGAAGGGATAATAGGGCTTTTAAATGAGATATTCCTGAGAAGATCCACCAGAAAACTTCAGAGAACCCAAATGGTACAAAAGACGCCGCGTTTTGCTTATTTATATCTGGTTTATATATGCACTTCCTGTCTTTGTGTACACTCACACACACACACATACATATATAAATTAACATAAAAAACCACCATAAAATTAACATAAAAACCCCACTGAAAGGAGATTATAGACTTGTAGACTTCCTTCTCCCCAAATGCCTGGCAGATTTTCTCCCCAGAACAAACACAGCTACAAGGAATTCTGTGACTTCAACCCGTGATGGAGGATCATGAACTCGGCCTAAGCAGAGCCTTGAGTTTAGTTTTATTCTTAGGACCAGCATTAAGAGTGGGGGGAAATATCTGTGCATGATTAAGCCTGGACTAACTACAGGGCTCCCAGGATTTGCAGGTTTCCCCAAAGCAGAGCTGGAACCTCAACCAGTCTAGGCCTGGCTTAAACCAGGGCTCCGCTGGCTCCTCAAACCTTGAACACTGTGGGGACACCAGGTTTTTTTCCTTACTCCTTCATTTCCCTGGAATGTGAAGGGGAAATCCCCAAGGTGGAGCCCCTTCCTCATGTCAGAGGGCACAACTCAGCCTCTGCTCCAGGGCTGCTCCCAAGTGCATCAGCCAAGGGAGCCGATTTGGGTATTTCTGCTGGATTAGTCTTAACCCAGATCAGTTCCCTAATCCCTGGAGCTGCAGGAATGCCTGTGCTGGGCTGGGAAGGAGTGGCAAGTGGGCAGGAATGAGGAGCTCCAAGGGGAAGGAGCAGCAGTGAGTTTGGCTCAGGCCACTTGGAGCAATCCAGGGTTTGCTCCTTCATTTCAGAGTCCTGGAAACACTTTCCCATCTCCCGTTTTCACTGCAGGACCTCGGGATGTTCACTGTTTAAACAGGATTTATATTTATCTGTCTATATACTCAAACTTTGGGATCCCAGTTTAAGTGTTCTAATGCCAAAGAGCAGGAGGAATGTGCAAAACAAAAAAAAAATCTGTTTGGAATACCTGAGTGAAGTCACCACAAAGCTGTTGGAAACAACGATCTGATTAGAATTCCCATCTATTATCCCAATATTTGCTAGACACAAGGCCTGGAGAAAATGAAGTTAAAGCAGAACAGATGGCACAAGAAAAGAGAAGCAACTCTCCTGCCTTCCCAGGCTACCTTTGCAGGAACATATGGCCTTTCCCTGGGCTTTTGTGGGACAACAAGTTGGCCAGATGAACACAACCTCAAAAAGTGAATTATGACCCCCTGACAGCACGAGGCACTGAGTGCAAAACATGAAAGCTGAAGGAAACACAATGAGAACAGGCAGGTTTTGCAAAGAAATTGATTAAAAAATTAGATGTAAGGCTTAATTACTATTGCATTTTTTTTAATTATGTGATATATAGTTGCAAGCCTAACGTACTAATAAATATGTGATACAGACATATAAGTAACATTTTTCACAGGGCTGGCAAGGCTGTCAATTTGAGTGGCTGCAGCTTCGAGCTGGGGAGGTGTAAGAAGGGATATTCTCTATTTTTTTGTCTTAGAAAAGCAAGAAATGTATTCTCTGTATCCTTCATATCCTGATGAGGTCAACCCTCAAGATTCAAAGCCTGCAAACTGAAGGTCTCTTCAACAGCCACACCCCTTGATTTATTTTGGTTTAGAATTAAGAATTAATGAATAACTTAAGAACTTTAACCCCTGGCTGTGTTTCCCTGGGCTCCTTTGCCCACCTGTTGTCCCGGCCTCACAATGGGAGTGGAACCAACTTTTCTCCTTTAATTTAAACCAGAGATAACTGGGAAACTGCTGAGGACAGAGGTGGTGAACAAAGAGTTTGAGGTCTGTGTGACACCAGCTTGGGTTTTCTCTCGCCTTTCCTACACAAGGGTTGCCAGAGGTACAAAAGAACAGGTCACTAAAAAAAATTTACTACTACAAAGTAATAAATAAGTGAATTTCTTCATCACAGGATGGGTTGGGAGAGGACTTAAAGCCCATCCAGTCCCAACCACTTCCACGGGCAGGGAGTGTTCTGCTGGACCTGGATATCCAGGATACCCAGGGAACTTTTCTGTGCTGTTGTCTGTACTTGGGACACACCACTATTCCAAAAGGGGTGTAAAGCAGTACAGGAGCCCTTGGAATGAGGAGAGGACAATGTTAATACAGCCCCTTCTGGATTTCTCTGGTCAACACAAAACCTCATCATACAGAATATAAATATCCCCCCCAAAAATGAAGACATTTGGTAAAATAACCCGAAGAGGAGACAGAAAGAATCATCTCCCCACCCCAGGGTCCATCTCTGCTCCAGCCCCTCCCACACTGTGCTCAGACACCTCTTTACAGCCAAGACCCACCTCAACCCCCCCGGAGACCTTCACTGCTATATCCCGACTCGGATCATTTCACGTAAATGCATTTCAGATTATTTTACACAAACACAGTCGTGCTGACCCCAGGATCACAACCTTCTCCACTCCTGTAAGGACACGGCGGGAACAACTCTACCAACACCTGAACAAATGGAAAGCAGCACAAGAAGAAAAGGATACCTGCACTTCCAGCTGAATCCCTCGATCCCAAAGCCCCGGACTCTTCAGGAAAGGGGACATTTAACGCAGCGAGCAGGAGGCCAGTTTATATTTTTGCCTCGTGACGTTTTATCATCACATAATAAAGTGTCTGCTCCGAGACATGACATTATGCCTTTGTTTAAACTTCCATCCTCCCCAAAGAAAATAACGTAAACTTCTCCAAACGGGGCTGCTTCTTATTTAAAAAGCCTCGGCACAAATCTCCATAACTGGCAAATCTTGATTATTTTAAAACTCTCTTCTCAGTGACCAGCATCCAGCACAGACTCTTTGCATCCATTTTCCACTCGGGTGGAAACATGGAAAGGGAATTTATCCTGCCTGGAACTGGAAAGGCCGAGAAAATTCCAAAATCAATTTCCACGGAGGAGGAATTTCACCCCAGCTCCCAGCACATCCCACGCTCCCTCCAAGTAGTTCTTTCAAAGTGATGCTGCTACTAATTAGTCCAACTAATTGTCCAATTCATTGATAAAAGTATCAGGAGGGTGTTTTTATAATCTCTCGGCACAGGACTCCCGAATCAGAATTTCTGGAATTCTGATTCTATTCTTGCTAAGGTTAATAGATGGTTTCCCACTGAGTTTAATATAATTCACATTGGATCACTCCTGGGTCTATATTTATATAAAATGTCCTACTATCTGAATCTGTTTGATCATTTTAAAATTATCCACCTTATTTATTCATGGATAGAAATCAAAATTCTGTAAAAATTCAGCCCAGGATTGAAAGAGTTTTCAGAAAGCTTCCATGGATTTTATGTTCTTAAAAAAAAAGGTTTTATGTATTGATAAAAGTATGGTTTTCAGGTATTTCTAAGTACTAAATATTCAAATATTCCTCTGGTTTTTAGGAATATGTATCACCTCCTGCAACAGCACTGAGGACAAATAGGAATATTAAATATTATTTATGACAAATGTACCAAATGTCACTGGGGAAAACAGTGCCTATCCTCTTAAAAAGCAAAAAAAATCTCACTTTTTTGCGAGGTTTTCTCAGTTTGTGAAAAGCCCAGAGATGAGAAAAATGCTGCAGGTAATATTTATTTAACATATAACCAAACCCAAGTCCTCCTGATGCCTTAAGGAGTTCACAGATCTGGGGGCTCCCTGGTGCAGTTATTGACCCCCACCCCCTGTGCTGTTCTGGCCACGGTGATCATAAAAACAACTCATTTTGCTGCAGGATTGGGCAGAGATGATTCCTCTTTTACCCTGGAATCCTCATTTCCAGATACAATTCCTGCTGATCGTTCCTGGCACTGGGGTGAAGCACAAACCCTCTCGCCTGTCTCCTCTTCCCCCGCTCCGGGTGATGTTGGGAATCTGGTTCCTGGACTCTCTCACCAACAACTCCTGCTCCTTTCGTCCTCACCACACTTCTCCTCTTGGATCTAATTCCTCAGGCAGGGAACCTGCCCTTGGCACAGTCCTGGGACTCCTCCTCACCCCCCCGTGAAACCCTTTCCAAAACTCAGTCACGCATCTCACCCCGACCCCGCCCGAGCTCCCGCTCCTGCTCTAATCCCTCGGATACGACTCTGCATTTCTTCAGGATCTCTCTGTGGAGCCTTGTCAGGGGCAAACTCGTCCCAGTGTAGCTCCTCAGCCCAGATGTGGAAGCATTTCTAGTCATACAAGACTTTTTCAGTTAAAAAACCCTAAAAATGGGCAAAACCTGAGCTGGTAGTTTGGGCCTGCAAAGCCAGGGTGAGGGAAGTTTTCCGAGCCCACACCTATTCCCTGCTTCTCTCCAGGCTGGCACTGAGGAGCCCCTCCCTGGAGGGAAGAGTTCAGCCACATGAGAGGGATCTCCAAGGAAATGATCAGCAATCCATGAGGGGCTGGAGCGTGTGCAGGGAAGGGAACGGAGCTGGGAAGGGGCTGGAGCAGCAGGAGGGGCTGAGGGAGCTGG
>JAYRBT010000181.1:1924884-1943904 GCA_036023395.1 Myiotriccus ornatus
ATCCGGGACAGGGAGGAAGGAAGTGGATGAGGAGGGGGGAGGGAAAAAGGAGTTGGGGGTGGGGGGGAAATGGACGGGGGAGGAAGTGACGGGAGAGCGGGGAGGGGAGGGAGGGAGGGAAGGAGGGAAGGACGGGGGGTGACGTGAGGGGGCGGCGCGCGCGGGGCGAGCCGCCCTCAGGTGAGGGAGGGAGGGAGAGAGGGAGGAGCGGCGGGAAAGCGGCGTGAGGGGACAGCGGGGAGCGTCAGGGGAAGGGTGTGCGGATGAGCACAGGGTAGGTGAGCACAACCCTCCACCCAGCCCGGGCGGGAATGCGCCCCCCGCCCGTCCTCCACACTCCCTTCTCCATCCCCGCGGGCTCCGTGGGGCGCTCGGGGTGCCGGTTCTGAGGGAAGGGGGGCTCTGAAGGTTCTGGGAGTCCGAGGGCTGGCGGGGAGGGGGTTCGGGTGTGTGTGGGGCGAGGCGGGGGCTGAGGGGAGGCTGTGCGGTGGTTCCCGCCCTCAGGGGAGGGAGGAGAGGCGGGAAAACGCCGTGAGGGGAAAAACGGGGGAATGGTGAGGCCAGGACGGGTAAGGCGGGCAGCACCCCCAGGACCGCCCTCCCGAGCCCCTCAGGGAACCCCCCAGCCCTTTAGGGCACCCTCCCATTCCCTCGTGGTGCTCACAGACCCTCCCAGCCCCCCAAAATCCTTCCTCTCAGAACCTCGCCCGCTCCCCACACCCAGCCCCTCGTCAGGGTCCTCACAGACCCTTCTGGCCCCCCAGAATCCCCCCGTCAGAGCTCCTACCCCGCCCAATCCCCCCATGGATCCCTGGAAGCCCTTTAGGGAGCCCCATTCCCTTATGGGTCCTCTCAGGGTCCCCATGGACCCTTTCAGTCCCCCCCCCCTCCCAAATCCTCCTCTCAGAGCCTCTCCCACTCCCCAGCCCCCCCAAAGCTCCTTAGGGACCCCTATTTGCTCATCAGGGTCCTCAGAGACCCCCAAAATCCTTCCCTTAGAGCTGCCCCCCCATTATTACAGCCCCCCCCTTCCAGCTCTCTGTGGGCCCCCCAGACCCCTCATGGGCCCTCTCAGGGTCCTCACAAGCCCCCCAGGCCCCCACCCCCCCACTCTCACAGCCCTCCTATGGCCCCCTAAAACCCTCAGGACCCCCCAGTCCTCTTCAGAGCCAGCTTATCCAGAGAGATGCTGCGGTTATTGTTATCCAAAGCATCCTAAACGCTAATTAAAATGAATTAAAATTAAGCAAAAATGAATTAAAAACGCTTTCAGTGTTTTGGGGTCCGGCAAGGCGAACTGCTGCGTCGTTATTTGTTAAGAAAAGATGTTCTTCTCTGCAGTTCTAAGTCCTTCAAAATAGCCAAGTACAGCTTCTGGTGAACATTATTTGGAATGTGATGTTTAATTTTCTGTCTTCTTTAAAGATGAAATCTGCAATGAGTAAACGTAAGCTGAAGGAGACCTGGGGAGCAAGTGCTGAGTGCATTTCACAGGTCAGTAACAGCTTCAGTCACAACTTTGGTTTTCAGTTGGGGAACTTTTCCATCCTCTGCCACCCATGGAATTCCATATTTTTTTAAAAAAAGACTTGTACGGGTACTGGATGTAATTTCTAGGGCTGTGAATGGCTTTTGTCCTTCTTTCAGCTTCTCACCTGATTGTTTCCTCCGAGTGTTATGGTAACAATCTACTTCTTGGATCCTTAATAAAAACAGTTCGTAATTTACCTGTGTTTTCTCTTTTATGTAATATTTATACAAGATTCTGCCCACTGCAGCTTTATTTTTGCTTTCAAGACCCCTGTGTCATTGGTGACAGTATTTACATGTTGCAGAATATTTGTGACACCGCAAACGTGCATATCTCACAGTTATTTTACTGCTGGAACATTCTGGTGCTTGGAGCACCAAAAATTCTCCTTGTGTTATCCCTGCAGGTGCAACAAATTCTACGTGAAAGGTTCTGTCACCACTCCAGTGCTACTGGAAAGCTGTTTGGGATTGAGCACCAGTACAGGTGAGTGAGCAGCCTCAAGTCCCGAGTCATTTCTAACTGAATTACAGGAGAAAAAAAAAAATCAGGTGAGGTCAGAACCTGCTGCTGCATCTGTTTTTCAGAATTATACTGGCTTCAATGACCTGCAGCACAGCGCTGCTAAAAATTCTTTGCACAGATTTTAAGGGGTTTTATACAACTGTTCCCGGCTGGTTTTGTCAGGCTCTGAGTTTTGGATTTCTTGTCCTTGTTTCACACCTGTAATTCCTGGAACAACCTTTGTTTTTGGTTTTTTTGAGCCTAACAGATACTTTTACTGCACGTTCTAAGGCTTTGCTTAACAGCCTGGCCAAGCAAAAAGTCAAATTCTCTTGCTGTGAATCTTTATTTTCACTTCATATTTTCTCCTGTTTGTTGGTAAGCTGTACTGAAACTAAATTTGAAACTTTGGGTGTCCACATCACGGTTTTTGAAGTAGAAACCCGTATTTAAAGCAAACCTGCTTCTGGGGGCCAGAGTTAGGAAGCAGTAACACTGTCCCAGTCCTAAACATCTTCCAGGTGCAGGTCAAAGCCTGAAAACAGCAACCATGTATCTGAAGAACTTGTTTTAAACAGTTTTTTCCCCCAAGAGCAACTTTGTGCAAGTGGAGTCACCTGATGGGAGCTCTGGTTTCTTTTGGGAGAAAGTAACATTGAATAAAGAGTGTAGTGTAACCTACCTGCAGGTATTTCTTTCTATTTATTGACTCCCAGCTCTGGTTTTCCCTTGCCCAAGGTGGATCAGGGCTCTTGGCTGTACTTTGCTCTCAAACAGGGAGCAAACCCACATCCTACAGCTGTTTCGTGGTCAGTGGTTTTTAGGAGCCCTTTAGATGTGGTGTGAGGTGATGAGTCTGTCTGAAGATGATTTAAAGCTGTCCTTTCTTTTGGGGGGCAGTGGAAAATGAAGCTCAGTATTGCTGTTGCCGTTCACAAGCTTGCAGTGCCTAAATTTAGCATAGAATCAGTTTTGTGCAGACTGTCAAAATGAACATGTTCCACCAGCTTATTATTAATTTTTACTGGTGTCAAGGTTTCCCTTCAGTGTGTTTGCCACCCTTCCTTTTTGGTGTGTGGTATCCCAGGAGGCAATCCTTTCCTTCAGGAGAGGAATAACTATGGAATTCTGTCCTTTCGTGGTGGGGAACTGCAGAGCTTTATGAATTAGCGATACTCTCAACTTCTTTCAGGTTTTAATGTTTTAAACTATTTTAAGAGCTCTGATCACTCAGCCCTCTGTGCTTCATTGTATCACATTTTGCATGCCCTGAGAGGAAGCTGAAAGTGCAGCAAGTTTTTCTCTGATTCTCTGTATTTTCCCGAGTTCCAGTGACTGTTTTCCGCTTCGAGCTTTTCATGCTGTTGCTGTTTCCATCACAGGCATCTGCTGGAGCTGCTGAAAAGAACCACGTTGCATGGAGAAAGTAATTCTGCCCTCATCATTGGGCCCAGAGGATCAGGGAAGACCACGGTAGGAACACCCAGTGGAAGTTCAGCAAATTAAGCACGAGCTGCACAACCCCAGTGAAGTCCTGGGGAGCTCTTGGAGCTGCATTTCCATCTCTGCTTGTTTTTAAAGAGATGGTTCACCTATAAATGCAAAACATTCCAGGACTTCTTGTGAGCTAATTCTGTGGAACAGCAGTGTGGAGAAATGGGTTCCTTGCAGTTCTCTGCAATTAAAACCACCTTTTGATCACTCTGGAATTAACCTGCTATTTCTCTTGGGCCCCCACTGTAAAAATGACTGAAGAGGCATCCAAAAGCTGTGAAAGTCTAAGGGGTGGGTTTCCACACATGTGAAAAATGATCAGGTGTCTTCACCCTGTTTGAAATGTGCCAAGGAATGTTGTTCCCTGAATTGCCAGGAGGTAGAATATGGGTGGCTGTGGTTTATAAGTTGTGGGTTTGTCTTTTAGAGGAACTCCCTTTAATTTGAGGCACGTGAAGGGATGACATGGAACTGAAGTGTTTTATCCTTCAGTATTATCACTCAAGTCTTTTATGTTCCCATCAATACATAATGTGCTAAATAGACTGGCTCTTACTGCAGGAAGTATTCAAGATGGAACAATTAGGAAAATTCCATTGGAGGTCTTCCCAAGTGCTAAAGCAAGTGGCCTTCAGGCTTTTAAATAAGCTCAACAGAAATAAGTTAATAGATGTTTAACATACCCAGGCTGACACCAGTCACCCTGCCACTTTGCTGGTCACTTATTTTGCATTCCCAAACCAGTGTTGTCACCTTTTTCTGTTACCCAAGATGCTCCAGGGGAAGGATAACCCCCAAAATACCATGGAGTGCTGGTGGGGAAGGAGTGGATAAACCCAGTGGCAATTAATCTTCTGTATTTTTTTTTCTTCCTAGTTATTAAATCATGTCTTAAAAGACCTCAGGGAAATGAAACAAGTTAGAGAGAACCTCTTGGAAGTTCACCTGAATGGCAAGTAATTCAGCATGGACCCAGTGTTATGTCCAGTTCTAACACTGCATATACTGAATATATATTCTCTATACACAGTCTGGTTTCAGCAATTTACTGTGGCCTCAACATCACTTTCTTTCAGGGCTCCTGCAGACGAGTGATAAAGTGGCCCTGAAGGAGATCACCAGGCAGCTGCAGCTGGAAAATGTGGTTGGGGATAAAGTCTTTGTGAGTATCTTCACTCGCTTCCCTCAGAAACTCCTGTCTGGAAAACTGGCTTTGTGGAATGCTTGTTCCTTGGAGGAGGAGGAGGAAGGGACAAGCCCCTAAATGGACCAAACTGAAGCACTTTGTTCAGAGGGGCGGGGTATTCTGTGAGCATTGTTTTTAACATTTCAGGAGTTAGCAAGTTAACCGACCACAAAGCAGGTTCTTTGGTGCATTGGCATTTTTAGTGTGTTAATATACATGCAGCCTCTCCCAGCCTTCCTCGAGCTCTCCTTTTGCATGGAATTTCTGTTAAAATATTTCCTTCTATTGACCTTTTCCCAAAGATAAACTCGTTTACACCGGTGCTGAATTCAGTCATAGGGAGACTGACCGAAGTGCTTCAGGTTAAATTTCATTTGTTTGAGTGGGAAATAACTTGGGCCACTGCTCAGAGCTACCACTGCTCAGAGCTTGCTGCCTGTTACTCAGTGAGTGTTCTGGATTTGCAGGACTGTCCTCCTCTCCACTGAAACATTCCCTTTCTTCTGGAACTGGGTTTTAGAAGGGGATGGCCTTCAGTACCTGCCTGAACCTGCTGTAGTTGAACAATGCAGAGAATCACTTTGAAAATCTCTTTTCCTTCTCCGTTCAGGGCAGTTTTGCTGAAAACCTTGCATTCCTTCTGGAAGCTTTAAGGAAAGGTAAATAAAACCAACCTTTGGTGTCCGTTGTTGTGTCCTCCCTTGTAGCCAGAAATGCTGCTTGGCAGAACAACAGCAAAACCCTCCCCCGTTCTTCAGGGTGTTTTTCTTTCTGCCCTGTGAAAGGAGGGCTTTGGTTAAGAGCTAAGAGATGTAAATATGTAAATTATTAAGGCTGTAATTAGTGAAAGCCATAGAGGAGGGGGTCTGCTGGTGAAGTTCCCTGCTGACATTCCAAACTGCTCTCCAGGAGATCGGAGCAGCAGCTGCCCAGTGCTGTTTGTCCTGGATGAGTTCGACCTGTTTGTCCACCACAAGAACCAGACCCTGCTCTACAACCTGTTTGACATCTCCCAGTCAGCGCAGGCTCCCGTCACCGTCATCGGGCTCACGTGCAGGCAGGTGAGACCCTGCGCCTCCTCCGTCATCCTTAGAGGGGCTTTTGCCTTAGCTGGGATGTTTTCTCCTCTCCTGGAACGGTATTTTATTCCCTAAGAGGCTTTTCTAAAGTAACAGTTGTTCTCTCTTTTGAATTGGGCGTAGGGCAATGATTTCAGCCCTCCAAGAGAGCACTTCTGTAACATTGCCGTGTTCAGCCTGGGTTTAGGATCCATGTTCAATTTCCTGTGACTTTTACGATGGCATTCAGAGGGAATTATGGGCAGATGATGGATCTCATCAACTTGCAGCACTGTGGAAACTTTGTAAAGATTAAACTGTTTTCTGAGTTAACTGGTGAGGAGAGCTGTGACAGGAAGAATAATAATTAAGATATTTCATCAATCCTGAATTCTGGGGTTTGTCTGGGTATAGGTGATACTTTTGGAGTGTAATTAAGGAATTGCCTTCAGAGCTGCCCTGTGGTGACAGTTGTTTCTGAGGGTTTTTTTTTTTGCTCTTAAGTGTTTTTTGGGTTTTTTTTAAAGCTGTATTCTCTCAGTCTGACAACAGGCACGTGGTGTGACCACACAGACAACTTGCCTGGAGTTTGGGGTGAAATGTCTTGATTCCAGGCTTAAGGAGCTGGGTTATTTCCATAATCCATGGAGAAATGTTGCAGGGTTTCCTAGCAACTGCTGCTCCTGGGTGATGTGGGGCATCACGTGGGCTGGGGAGAGGGTTGTCAGGCATTTCCAGGCCCATCAGTTAAAACAGTCAGCACAGGTCTTGCTGGAATGTTTTAAGCCTGAGAATTTAATGATTCTTTTTTTTTTCAGCACCTTTTACTTTGCTACAGTACAGACAAATTACCAAAGAATGCACTAAATTAATTTCCTTTTTTAATTACTGTTTTTCCTTTTTTCTTTTTTTTTTTTTATCAAGGATATCCTGGAGCTCTTGGAGAAGAGAGTAAAATCAAGGTTCTCTCACAGACAGATATATTTGATGAATTCCTTTGATTTTAAACAATACGTTAAGATATTTAAGGAGCAGCTTTCCCTTCCTGCCGAATTTCCCGATCAGCCTTTTGCACAAAAATGGAATGACAATATTCAGGTATTCAGAGCTTTTTGTACTTGGTTTCACTAAAAATTCTACAGCAAGACCAGTTTATGAGTGTAAAGCTTTTACCTGAGACTGCTACTGAGTTTGTTGTGGAATAAATTCAATTATTATGGAGAATCTTTGCTCATCGAGTCTGGGGGTAAAATGGTCACAGAAAGTTGAGGGTAGACATGAAGAACTGTGTTGTCAGCCATAAGCTGAGCTCTTTCAAGGAATTGGTTGACCCTTATTTTTCCAGGTGAGCAAAGAATTATTTGAGGTGATGTAAATACCACTTTATTTTTGTTTTTTTCAGCATCTCTCAGAGGATAAAACTGCACAGGACGTGCTGCAGAACCTTTTCCAGCACACCAAGGACCTGCGCTCGCTCTACTTCCTCTTGGTATGTGTCTGGAGATATTCATATTCATGTATAAAACACCTTCTTTATTTACAATAATCAGTAAACAGCTCTGGTGATTTTTTTTTTTCCCCCCAGCTGCTGAGCTTTGCTTGAAACATCATTTTATCCAGCAGGGTTTTGGTTTCTTGCAGCTTCATCAGTCCCCTGTGTGTCAGTGAACGTGGGTAATTCCAGCTTCTGTATTCCAGGCACCTCGTAAGGGTGTCCTGTTCAATTCAGGGCTTTGGGTGTTTGACTCTTTCCAAGAGATTTTTACATTTATAAAGCAAAAATGTAGGTGGTCAAATGCTTTCAAACTGTTTTTTTTTTTACTTTCTGATATTCTTTTTGGTTTCTGGTGAATCCTAAAAGCTGCTCATGTTGGAACCTACTTTTTCTGCCATTAAATCAGTTGTTGCATCCAAATACTCCTCCTCTCTCACTGAAGCTGTTCCTACACTAAACCTTCTTTTTGTTCCTACTAAACCTGCAGCCCTGCTATTCACATGGAGGAAAAAATGCTTTTGCTTCCTTTTATCACTTCCAGGATCAGATAAAATCCCTTCATGAAGTGTGTGATGAGGCACCACGTCGTTTCCCAGAGCTGGTTTCCTCTATGGAGCAATCCAGGGAGCCCATTCCTAAATCATCCCCTACTGTGACCCTAGTCCAGGAAATGGGATATTCATCTCAAATCTTGAGTTGCTGGAGGCAACTAATCCATAGAAATACCGAGCTGGAAGTTAACTCTGATCTCCCAAATGACTGAAAGTAGTTTGAGATGGAATCTGGGGGAGAAATTGAGGGTGGGCAGGCCCTGGCACAGGTTGTCCAGAGAAGCTGTGGCTGCCCCTGGATCCCTGGAAGTGTCCCAGGCCAGGTTGGAGCACCCTGGGCCAGTGGAAGGTGTCCCTGTGTACAAAAGCAGGTGTAAAACAGCTGTAAGTCCTTCTTGCAGCAGTTGCTGAAGTGCTGATCCATGGGAATGGATCCCAACAGGTTCCTGAGGGTTTATCTCCTCTAGTGGGGAGGCTTTGAAATTTTAAGCTCAGAAAACCCTCCTGGCAAAGGGTGGTTGTAACTCCAGCTATGAGTGAGGTTTTTCACAATGTATATGTGGGAATTCTATTCCTTAATGTTTCTAGTAGGTGACTCTGGGAGTCTCCCATCTCCAGGCAGGAATTGCCGGTGAATGAGGAGTGGAATGAGCGTGTCCTGCTTGTTTGCAGATGCTGGCTGTCAGTGCAGTGACTGTGCAGCACCCCCTGCTCACGGCAGCAGACCTGCAGGAGGCCAGCAGGCAGCACAGCACCGACTCCAAGGCCAACATTGTGCACGGTAAAGCTCAGCCTTCTCCCAAAAAACCCCTCCTAGGAGAAAGGAAAGTGCCAGGTGCCCCTCTGAAATCCCCCTGAGGGAAGAGACAGGGACAACCTGAGCCTCTGCTCGCTCGAGCTCGTCCATCTATGGATGTAACTGCCAAATTGTGTACTTAAATGTCTTGCTTCCTCATGGAAACAACCCATGGCTTAACAGCCTTGCTGCAAACACATGGAAAACAAATGTTCTCCCCAGTTCTGGATCTTATTTTTTTACATAATGAAGGTAAATGACACAGATGGGTGAGGCCTGGAGCATAAAAAAATAAGAGGAATAGAGACAGTGAGTGAACTGCTCGTGCTTCTGATGTGCTCAGGGGGGATCCTGAGGGCTCCCGTCTCTCCCTGCAGGTTTGTCCGTGCTGGAAATCTGCCTCATCATCGCCATGAAGCACCTGAATGATGTGTACGATGGAGAACCCTTCAACTTCCAGATGGTTTACAATGGTGAGAGGAATCCTGGGCTTCACAGCCACCAAACCCCTCCCTGGCCCCTCACTGACCTTTCCCTTATCTGTTACCGACACAGAATTCCAGAAGTTCATTCAGAGGAAAGCACATTCCATGTACAACTTCGAAAAGCCAGTTGTCATGAAGGTGAGCCTGCCACGGGACGTTTTTACTGGAAGGGTTTTAGAAACTGGGTTTATTTCCCAGAGCACAGATCTGAGGGGGCAGATGCAATCCTGGCAGGGAACTGGGGTGTTCTGGGGCTGGAAGGGACGCCCTACTCCCAGCAGGAATGACTTCCCCTGCCACCCCTCCTGCATTCCAGGCCTTTGAACACCTGCTGCAGCTGGAGCTGGTGAAGCCCCTGGAGAGGCCGTCGGTGCGGGCGCAGCGGGAGTATCTGCTGATGAAGCTGCTGCTGGACAACACCCAGATCATGGATGCCCTGCAGGCGTATCCCAACTGCCCCACGGACGTGAAGCAGTGGGCAGCCTCCTCCCTCAGCTGGCTCTGAGCTCCACAGCTGCCCTGGCACTCACGGCTCCGGCAGGGAAGTGCCGGCGCCAGGAGACGGAACGTTACCCTCAGGAGGCTGTTTGGATTAACGAATTCTTGGAAGAAGCCTGCTGTGCTGATCCATCTGGGATGTGCTGGAAGGAGAGCTATGCTCATGTTGTGTCTCCCGGCGGCCACCACTGTGACTCACTCCACGGCTCAGGTGGTTTAGCTCAGCTCGGTGCCAACTTCTCAGTCCAAGTCCTTGGAGTTTGTCCCTCTGGATCGTGGCTCAGGCCCCGCTGCCCTCCCGGCTCTGGCAGTCCTGCGGCACGAGCCCTTCAGAGCTCACCCCGTGCTCCTCAACTCTGACTTGGCCTGGAAAATGTACCCAATTAAATCTTTGATCACAGCAAAACTCCTTTCATTAAACCTTTAATCCCAGCTGGTGGTTCGTGCCACCTTCTGCTGCTTCCAGCTGAGGTGTGACAGGGCCAGTGCATCCCGGCACAAGGAGGGTTTGGGAATGCTGGCTGGGAGCGCTGCCCTGGCCTCTGCTGGCAGCTCTGGGGTGAGGAGCCCTTTGCAGTCACGGGTTATTTACTTTACTCTTTGCTTCACAGAGGTACTGTCTGCACACCTGCACCTCCCCGGGGCAGAGCAGTGCTTGGGAAAGCAGGGAAACACTCCTGGGATGGTTGGGGCTGGAAGGGACCTAAAAGATCATCCTTATGCTCCAGGTGCTGTCAGTGATGCCACTCCTGCACACTTTCTAGAAGGGTTTTTCTGCAGCAGCTGTTCTCCAGGAAGGAAAGTGTGGATTCAGCCAAGCCCAGTCTCCCTGTTTTTCAGTGGAGCTCCTGTGATTCCAGCTGGCCTTGTAAAAGGGGAGGGGTTCTCCACTGCTTCCTGGGGAGCTCTCATGGAAGTGGTTGATCCCTGTGGAGAAGGAAGTGGCAGCCAAGCCTTGACCTTGGGCTGCAGCAGTGGGAATATCAGTGGCACTGTGTGGAATTCCCAGCACGTGGCTTCTCCCTGCCCTTGGCAGCAGCTGGCACTGCCCTGGGAGCAGGGCCTCGCCCTCCTCAGTGCACTGCAAACAGGGATATGAAATAAGGGATAAAATACAGGGAATGCTGCAGTGTCCTGATACAAAAGAGGGGAGTTTTCCCTCAGAAGTGCTGGAGTTGAGGCAGATTCTCACCAGATTTGACCTGGAACACCTTCCCCTTCTCTTTTTTTTTTGCCACAGAACTCCCAGTTGGGCTCGAGAACAGCCCCACCTGGTGAAAACCAGTTTAAAAGGAGGCATTTGCAAGTCAGAGTAGTCACATTTTTTATTTTCCCATTGGGGGAATAGGGCAGAGTATACATTTGTATTTGTACAATATTTAACAATCACTTTATTGAGGGTTGGGGGAAGGGGGAGGGTTGTTTTTTTTTTTTTCAGCACTTGCAGAAACCCAGCAAGTACCTTTTGACAGTAGTACAACAACCTGTGCCCAAAACACTGACAAGTACAGAGAGGAAGGGTAAAGAAATCGCTCCTCAAACTCGAGAGGGAACGGAGATGGACTGAAACAAAATGAAAGGAGGAGGGAGAACAAAAGCAGTTCCTGCTGGTTGAGTATCTGAGGTAACAGATGTTCCATCAAGGATGCTACTGGAGTCCTGTTGCCCATGGATGTGTATTGCAGCTTCCTGGGTTTGGTACCAGAAAGGTGTCACAAGAGGTTCAAAAAGCTGGAGGAGGAGCAGGGGGGGCCCTACGGGTGGTGTCAGTGCTGAGGGGAGCGGGACACGGCGTGGCCTGGGGGTGCAGCTGCTACAGCACCCCAGGGCTGGGCCTGGGTGGGTATCTCCATGTCTGGGGTGCACTTCGGGACTAGCCCAGGAATGCCAGCCCTGCTGGGACACCCCCTGGGCTGAGGGGGAGCGGGAGCAGAGCCGTGCGGGATCAGGGACAGCAACTCACCTGGGGCTCGTGGACCACTCCAGGGCCATCCCTGGACTGGGAGCCAGGGGACAGGCAGGGACAGTGCCAAAGTATTCCCTAGCACCAGGCTCCCTGGCCCCTGCCCTGGCAGCTCAGCACAGTTAATGCTCCAGAAGGGAAAGCAGAATTCATGTCCAAACCCCGTGAGAGCAGCTGGCCAGGACAGCCCAGGGGAGACCAGTCTGACCAGTTCCAAAGCATTTCCAAGGAGCAGCCTGTTCTCAGGGACGCTACATCACGCTGTTCAATCCCAGGGAATGGGAGCAGGAAAAGAGCTGAGCTGGGACAGCCACAGGCAGAGCGCAAAGGCAGAGGTACAAGTGCTGCGAGAACCCCAGTTGGAGGGTAACACAAATGCTGGACACTTCACACACGCTCAGGCTTTCCAGCAGATCTCAGAGCACAGAATTAAACTCCATTCACTCCAGTTTCGCTCCTTGGGAGCCCAGAGGTCTCAGGGAGTACCAGTGGATTGGGATTTGTTCAGAACTCCGTTCCTGTCCTGTGTGTGTGTGAAGTTAAATCAAAACTGGATTAAAAAGGGAAGTGTCACAACGTGGAATTCTGCCCCATGGAGCAGGTCCCTCAGGCACAGACGTGGCCAACAGCGACACAGCCCTGGGTGGAACGTCAGCCCTTCCCTCCCTCCCTTCATCCATCACATCCTGCTGTTCCCAGGGCTGAATTCCCATCCCAGGGCTGCCCAGCCACCCTCAGTGAGCTCCCAGCACTGTTAAAGCTGTTTCCAAAGACACTGACTGGACAAACAGGGAGAACACGGACACACACTCAGCACTCCAGGGGCTGCTGCCAGCTCTGTGCTCCCAGTTCCAACATCTACTGTCCTTGGAATTTTGGGTAAAGGATCCAATAAACGTGGTGAGACAGCACTGGGAGCAGCACTGCGGCACCCAGCTCCCAGTCTCTGTAATTCCAGCACAAGGGGTGACATTCCTGAACGCCAGTGCTGGAGCTGTGAGAGCCACTTCCATGACGAGTCTGTGCTATGGATAGTCGTTACCTGGGAATGGTCGTTGCATATGGTGAGCAGAACTAAGTTATCCCTGAAATTTAGGATCTGGAATCTGTAGCCAGAACTCTCAGTGTGACTCCAGGATAGACCTGTGGATCCCAGGAGGTGTGAGCTGCACTCCCGGGGGATGGCACCGAGCTTTGAGCAGAGGGAATTGCAGATCTCCAAGCAGGGAGTGAGGAACTGGGGGGGGAACTGAGCTTCCTGAGGTGATCCTGGAACAGGGACACAGCCCCCACCGTTTGCTGGGACAGGGAACACGCGGCGACCTCGGCACCAACATAAATAGGAAAAAAAAAAAGGCTTTTTTTTCTTTTTTTAAAAAAAAAGAACAAGAATTCAGAGCTTTCCAGTGTCACAGCTCACAGAAAAATTTAAAAAAAAAATTAAAGTCATGCTTAAGTTTTCAAATATTCCTCAGACACAGCAAACCTAAATAGTATCAGTTAAATAAATGGATGAGATACTCTGGGAAACAGAGGGAAAAGCTTTCAACTAAAAGAGGAAGGAAAATTTTCTTTCAATAAACAGCACTTTTTTTTTCTTTTTTTTATACACAACAAGCGAGTACAAGAGAAGGCTAAAAAACACGGCTCTGGGAATGGCCATTCCTGGGGGCACCTTCCCCTTCTTAAATAACACAGGGATCGGGAATAAACATCATTTACAAAACACGGAGCGGTTCATCATCCCAATTAGTGTTGTCGACGATAATTTAGGAGGTGGAACTGAGGTATACCTGGTTTTGAGGGAGGTTCAGTAATACTTGGAAGCCTCTTTGCTCTATCCCATTGATTCCTCTCGGTTCTGTACACGGAACAGCAGCACACGGAACATTCACAAGCTGTGTCGTAGTCGCGTCACGACGAGTCATTCTGATAGAAACGACGACGAATGCGATAAAAACAAAGTTACCCTTTTTTTTTTGTTTTGTTTGTTTTTCCTTCTTCTGTCGTTTGTTTTTGTTTTTTAAATCTGAAATGAAATGGTTTTTGTTTCGGGGTTTTTTGTGTGTGTGTTTGAGTTTAAAAAAAATAACAGCAGTTCATGTAAGGAATTAGTCTCTTCTGACAGGGATTAAGAAATCGGGTGTCAGTGTTTAAAACGCTCGTTAAGCCCCGACAGGTCCATAATTCTTCATGTAAGTCCCTCGTCGGCACGGGAGGGGTCCGGTCACGTCCTTCAGGTGTGAGCAGGGAATGCAGGAAGTCTCGTGGATCCACGCTGGGGAGGAGGAAGGGGCAAACAAAGGATAAACACCTCTTGGTGATGTTCCAGAGAGACTTACCATGCGCTCTCCCCGCCGGCACGGCAGCGGCGCCGGCGGCCCGTGCGCTGGAGCAGCTCCGCCGAAGAGTCCCGTGGGCACTTCCACGACCAGTGCAACTATCATAGACTGGATTCTTTGGGGGGAAAGTCCACGTTCGTCACCATCGTGACCACAGTCACGATGTCCTCCGTGGTTATAATGTTCGTCAGTTTTTGCATCTGGATGATCCTCTCCTCCACGCAGCCCGCGGACAGCCGCGCCTCGGCGTCGTGATCCCAGCACTCCTCGATGGTCTCGCACAGCATCGCCATCCCCTGCGGGCCGGGGAGAAACGGCACGCGGGGTCAGCCGGGGTCACCCCCCCAAAACAAGCCACTCAAGGTCCACCTGCCAAATCCGAACCCCGGGGTCCAACGGGACGCGGTGCCGGATTTGGGGCTGATGGGACAGGACGTGGTGTCGGGGTTGGGTTTGACGGGGCCTCGGGTCTGCTTTGTTACATTCTTATTTATTGTATTACTATGTATGAATTATTATGTATTATATTATCCTTTATGGTATTTAACCGATCCACAGCAGCGAGCAAAGCCTTCCCCTGCAGCGCTGCAGTGTCACCACAGCATTCCAGAGCTCACACCAAGAGGTGAAATTCATCGGCCATCAAGGGTCACCTCAGTGAAAAGTAACTCGAGAATCTCTCACCAAAAACCTGAAAGAATCACTTTCTAACGCTCAAAGAGTATTTCAGGATGAAGAACACACTAATTTGCAGCCCATTAAATTCCTCCTAGAATTATTAAATTCTCCCCAGGACACCCCACAGGCTGGGCAGGGTTTGGGTCCCAGTGCTCGGGGCAGGTGGTTGGTAACACTTACAGAATGTTTCTGCCAACACTCCCTCAGGACGGGCCTCTTCTTTTTATGGACCACCACCTCCTGCATGTCCTCCAGGGAGGGGTGCTGGCCAATCTCCTCCTCAAAGGGCAGCATGTACTCATCCACGGGGCCTGCACAGGGAAAAGGGCTTCATCAGGATCCTGGAATGGCCTGGAAGGGACCTCAAAGCCAGCTGGTCCCAGCCCTGCCACGGGCAGGGACACCCGGGGACACACAACATCCCAGCCCAGGGGAAACGGTCACAGTCACTCAGTGGAATTTACAGCTTGAAAGACTGGACTGAAAATGCAACTTTTCCAAAATCATTTCTGAGCCTTTTCCCTCATCCCGGGCTAATCCTGACTTGTCTTGGCACCCACACGAGAGTTCTCTTTTCAAATCCTTGTAACTCGTGCTTCAAACTGACCCTCGGGGCTGAACTCGGAACAAAGCAGGTGTTTGAACTCCGGGAGTTCCACAGGAATTGTGGGTCTGTCATGGCAAGGAGCACCCCAGGATTCCACGTGCCAGGACGCTTCTCCTGGGACAACAAACCCTGGGGGGACTGAGGGCCAGGGACCCCCTGTGGGTTGTAAGCACCGCCTGACCCCGATGGATTCCGCACGCGGAGCCTCTGGGGCTGTCCCGAATCCCGCGGCATGACTCCTGATCCCGACCCCGATCCCGAGCCGTACCGTCGGAGGCCGTGCAGCGCGAGGCCAGCTCCCAGAGCACCAGCCCCATGGCGTACATGTCGATCCTCAGGAACGCGTCCCTCTGGAAGTTGATGGCCCCTTCCAGCACCTCCGGGGCCATGTAGCGCCGGGTGCCCACCTGGAGGGGACAGAGCACGGCCTGGAGCTGAGCACGGACACCCCGGCTCCGGAACACCGGGATCAAACGTTTCCATGCCTGCTCCTCCTCGGGAATGACTCCTGAAGCTCCTCCGTGTTAACGAACGGAACACGGTGATATTCTCATCCAAACCCCCCGGCAGGATGAAATAAGGGAGATGAGTGTGAGGGGGGATTCCCGGGAATAAATCGGGATTTACCTGGCCGTGGGTGTCTCCGGCAGATTTCCCAGCCTCAAACTTTAAGGCCAGGCCGAAGTCAGCAATGCAGGCCGTGAGGTTGTTCTTCAGCAGCACGTTCTTGCTCTTGATGTCCCTGCCGAGGCAAAGAGAGAGCCCCAAATTAGGGATCTACAACACGGAACACCAATGGAATTCCAAGGAAAGAGGAACTCCATAACCCAGCATTATGGTGGGGAAGGGAAGAAAATATAGAGAGATAACTGAGACATCAACACAAATATTATTGATATCATATTAATTTATAACATAGATTATATAACATTGATTTAGATATAATATATAAATATGTATCATATATAAATAATTATATATTAATATATACTGATTTATTAAATATTAATATAATAAAACAAATAACATTTTATGAAAAGTAAGACAATTATAAAGAGTTTAAACAATGAATACAGATATTTGTAATATATATTCATGATATATATTATATATAATATATATTTATAATATAGTATACATAATATATACTATACATTATATATACCATAAATTATGTATAATATATAAATTTGTATATAAGTATATAACAAATATATAAAATATTTTATGTAATAATATAATAAATTAATTGATAATTTAAATGAGAATACAACTATTACAATATAATATATAAGTATATAATATTATATATTATATTCACATATTAATTTAGATATAAATATATAAAAATACAGTATAGAACAAATATATAGAATAATAGAATTTTAATAGAAACCATATAAAATAGATACTGTATATAATAATATGTATTTATGTATTTTCTATATGATTGTATTGTGTGTGCAGGGACACCGGGACACCTGCCCTGCTGCAAGGGGGCAGGACAGCGACAGTGCAGCTGGGATTCCATCAGCACTGCCTGCCCCGGCTCTGCTGGGCCACAGGGACCAATCCCCTGGGAAGGGGCAGATGGATGGTGTCTCCCAGGAGCTGCACCGAGTCCCCCAGGGCCTGCAGAGCCCATCCCGTGGGATGCAGGTGAGCTGTGCCAGTGGGAGATGGGGGTGGCTGTGGGAGATGGGGGTGCCTGTGGGAGATGATGGGGTACCTGTGGGAGATGGGGGTGCCTGTGGGAGATGGGGGTGCCTGTGGGAGGTGATGGGGTACCTGTGGGAGATGGCAGGTTTGTGGCCGTCCTTGAGCCCCGGGATGTCCTCGTGCAGGTAGGCCAGGCCCCGCGCCATGGTCTGCGCGATGTGACACAGCTCCGACCACGACACCACGTTGGCCTTCAGGAAATCCGTCAGGGAGCCCTGCCCGGGAAGCAGCCACAGCACACACACCCTCATCAGTCACCGTGGAACTCATCTGTGTGCCCTGGATTTTACAGACTATCAACTAACCCAAGGAGAATGAAAATAAACCCCCACGAGGTCTGCAAGGTGGGGTCTGTTTAACTCACAGGTCTGTGGGGGTTATCCACAAATATCCTAAAAAAACATGCTAAAAATTATTCTAAAAAATATTCTAAAAAGTGAGAAAAAAAGGCAGAATTCACTTTTGTTTGCTTGTTTTCTGTTAAATAAAACCTGACAACTTTCTCAGTCGCCTGAAAATAAATCCTAACAACAAAAAGCGACCAGCGAGTGAAAACCGGTTCAGGCTTTTGTGTCTTAACCGCCGGGATTCCACGTCTGTGGGACGTTCCCGGGGCTGTTCCTGCTCTGCCCGAACCGCGGGAGCCCCGGGAGCGCTGGGATCCAGGCCCACCTTCTCGTGGAAGGCGGTGATGAGCCACAGGTCCACGTCGATGCTGCTGCCCCTCTTCTCGGCGCCGATGAACTGCAGGATGTTCTCGTGCTTCATGCCCGGCAGGCTGTAGATCTCGTACTCGTTCTGCCACGACTGCTTGTCCTGGGACACAGGCACGGAAATCCCCGTGAGCAGCCGGGAAACGGGGGCTGTTCCCGCAGGGAATGCCCTCCCCAGCGTTTCAGTGCCCTGGCAGAGGAAGCCGTGGGGTTTGTCCCGGACCACGAGGACCCGCCGCGCTTCAAAGCGTTTCTGCTCCTCGGGGAGTAGTGGGTGGGTGTGGTTAATTATTAATGTAACTAATTAATCCACCCCAATAGCACCACGCAGGGACATTCATACTCTTTAACTTGGCTGGATCTTACAGTTCTGGGCACAGTTTAAAGCAAGGCTTTCCAAGGGCAGTTGCTGGGTGGGACCTGAGTGTTGTCTCCCTCAACTGGGGCCCATTTCATTGGCCCAGTCCCTTCCTGGGACTGAATTCCAGGCCTTTCCTGCTGAGCACAATTTGATTTGATTATTGACTGGTTTATTCTTTATGTGATTACTGAGGTTGTGAGAGCTGCTTCAAGCTGTTGGTGCTCCATGTGTGTTTTTATGACTAGAAACACAAAGTTTATATTTCAATATCTCAATAAGGTGTTTTAATACTCCATTAATTTAAATTCCAATCATGTGCACTAAAACCTTTATTTTAGTTCAAGGAAACTCTCCCTTGCATCTTTCACACCTCACAGACATTTGGGGTTGGATTTAGAAAACCAAGTAAAACCTCTCCCTGGCACAAGACAAGCTGGTTTAATGTGATGGTGTTAGGAAGAATCCATGATCCCAAGAATCCCTGCTCACCTGGATGGGGAATATTTTCACTGCCACATATTCGTTGAGGAGCTGAGCTTTCCACACACACCCAAACCTGCCCCTGGCTTTGATCTCCAGGAGCTGCAGAGGCTTCAGCCCCATCAGTGGGGACGGTGGGGGAGGCCCAGGATCCTGAAACGGGGGGAAAAGGGTAATTAATGAACTCTGCGGGTGATGGGAGGGCAGGGACAGCTCCCCAGAGGAAGGCCTGGATCCCGGGAGACACCGGGACACACCGGGATCACGGAGCCAATCCCCCTGCAATGGAGCCCCCAAAAAACCAGACACAAAGAGAACCCCGAAGGGAACTGAAACGGGATGGGAAAACACGCTCGTGGATGGGCAGGGGGGGATGGAACACACCTGGACAACCAGCAGGGACAGCACAGCAGAAATGGAGGAATTGTCTGACCAGGTGGGAAAACACAGCAGAAATTAAGGAGTAATCTTAACTAGGTGGGAAAGCACAGCAGAAGTTAAGGAATTGTCTGACCAGGAGGGAAAGCACAGCAGAAATTAAGGAATTTTTAAACCAGGA